>VRYO01001878.1:7533061-7562455 GCA_009812075.1 Sialia sialis | reverse complement strand
AAATTACTGTAACTTTTTCCAACTGTATCCATTATTTGACATTTTTTGCCCCCATGCTTAGAGTATTAATACTATTTTGATGGTCTGCATAATGAAATTGCTATGTGTGACTGAAACAGAGAGGCTGCTGATACAAGTCAGAAATAAAACCATTACATTACCTCCTAAGGCATTGGTTTATATTTTTATAAAATCTTCACTTTAACTTTGTCCTCTCCTGCATTATCATAGTACTACACTGGTCTTCCAGCAGACAGAGGAAATCAGGAGGTGACATTTTCAACATCACTTAAGATACACATATCTGTGTAAAGCAAAGAAGGATACCATAAACAATAGAGTAAGGCATTCCTCTCACAGGTCCTTACAACTTGCTGAACAGCTCATGTCCTGACAATGAAACCCATTTATTTATTATGAACATGTGTGTTTTGGAAAAAAAAATATGATCAAAGGAATAATTTTGGCAAGTATGTGGATGGCCTTTCGGTTTCTTTATAAATGTTGGGCTACTGAACAATTTAATTAATAAAGTATAAAGCAAACTCTATCAGGACAGTTTAAAGAACCTATTTTACAGTCTGGTGAGATTTTCAGAATATGTTAATGCCTGGCTTCATTATTTTAAGGATTAAGGATTGATCTCACTTTTTTTTTTTCATGCAAATTGTTCTTTTGCAATTATGGTCTTCTAGCCTTTCTGGCTATCATCATCTTTTAATTTATATTACTCCTTTGCTTTAGAAAACAACTCAATTTTACATTTGGGAACTGAACCAAGGGGAAATTATCAAGCTGCTCCTTTGTCAATATTACACTCTAATTTTTATTCAGCTTTAAAATTTATTACATGTTTATATCCATGAGCAATAAGTCTTAATACTATCTTGACAAGCTTTTTTTTTACATTTGTCAAAGTCCAAGGCAGTAGAGAAGATCACCATGGCAAGTGTTCTACCTTGGACCTTTAAAATAGACAAAGACACAAAAAAGGTGAACTCACATCTGTCCATAATTGCTGTCACTGTCACATTGTTCTACTTTCTGAAGAAGGAAACTTGCAAAGGTCTTTTTATTGTTTCAAACTAGTGGCTGCTTATACTCAAATGAAATTTTCAAGCATCAGTATATGTCTGTTGGCTAAATGCATCTTCTTTAATCAGAATAGAGACATTTCTTCCCTGATTCAGATCAATGGGGAGATCTCAGCATTTACAGTCAGCATTATGCAACATTTATGCCTTCATGTGCCTTTCTCTAAGAATTGTTATATATATTGTTCAGAGTTAGAACTCTGAGGCAACAGATCAGTCACATAAGATAGAGCCAAAAGACTAGGCAAAAATCTGATAAATACGCTGATAAGTATCTTGTTCATGACTAAACTCCCGTGTTGAAGACAGGTGTTTGAAGAACACTGACATCTGCCACTGAAGTCTAAGCAAGGCGAATGAAAAAATGGTGTTTAGGTCTTCAAAAATCCATTGTTGACTGCATATCCACTCCTCCAGTATTTTTAAAAAGCTTTAGAATACCTTAAATTCAATTTAGAATGTTTCTTGATGTTTTAGAAATCTTCAGCTTTGGAAATCGTTGCTGAGTCTCTAAAAGCACCATGTAACTGTTTGCATCCTTTGGTCCCAGGAGAGATGTTTACATCATTACCATGTGCTGCAACAGTTAGAAAATTGGATGGTTTTTACCATTGTCATAAATACTCCACATAATTGGGGCTTAATCAGAAAGGCCCCAAGGGTAGCATAATGGTACTTAATTAGGATAGTAGTGTCATCAGGCAAAGGTTGCTCTGTAATTAAAGCACAGAACTATGCAAATCACTTCATCTCTCTCTGCCTCTCTTTTTAAGAAGTGAAAGGTACTTTTCATGTGGGCAGATAGTGACATGACAAAGGGCAAATGGTTTTAAACTGAAAGAAGGTAGGTTTAGATTAGATGCTTGAGAAGGAAATTTTTACTCAGAGGGTGATGAAGTGCTGGAACAGGTTGGCTAGGGAAGCTGTGGATGCCTCTGGCAGCCCCATGTTAGATGGGGTCCAGACTCACCTGACCTAGGGAATGACGTCCCTGTCCACAGCGGGATTGGAACTTGGTGATCTTTAAGGTTGCCTCCAACCCAAGCCATTCCATGATTCTATGAGTCTATGATTATGAGAACAAGGAAAGGATCAGCCATCCATTCCTGTCTTTGGCTTCAAAAGTAACTTCTTATTTTAGTATTAGAAGTAAGGAAAGATGAAGGTCTAACAATCTAATATACCCAGAGCTAGTAGGTTCTGTATTAATCTAACATTCTAGTTACATCCCATCCATTTTTCGATTAATTTTGATCTCTAGGGTCTCTGGATAATCAGTGTCTTATTTAACCTTGATGGTGGGACAAGCAAGTACCCTCTTTAAGAGAATTTAAGAAGTAAAATTGTCTATGCTGCACCATATATCTCAAAAGAAAACCTTGAAGATTGAGCTTCAAACTTCTGTTCCAGTTAACATCTGACAGAAATGTCCTTGTAATGAAGAATTTGGAGGGGAAAAGAGAGAAGAATTATAGTATACATTTTTCCAAGAGCAATGAATGCAAGATTGTGTGTGAGGGGGTTTTTATGATATTTGTGGCAGAGTGCCTGTGTGAGAATAAACACTGCAAAGAGAAGAAGACTCGCAGTGCATTGTGAACAATTGGTTTCTCTAAGCTAAAAGAGTTTATCCCTAGCTTCTGGGAAAGGCAAGATCCCATATATTTTCTTCTGCTGAATATTTTGTTAAATAGGAACAATTATATCTTGCTACTCAGTAAAAGAACTTTTCTCCTGATAAGAACACTTGATAATAACAAGTGCCATGCACATACTAACTCAGCATTAAATTCTGTACATTTTTTTTTAATCTGAAGACAATTTATGGTTAATGTATTTTATAAAAACCAAATCACTTTTCAGTGTGTGTTTCTCATTACAGACTCATTCTCCTAGTACCACTGGTTGCCTGAGGATGGCAATGCATAACCTTTCATAATTGTCTGTTTGTAGCTGGGCTGAAAGTCTTTTTCTCATGGTGTAATTTATGGAGAGTGGCAGTCTCCCCTCTTCCCTGCTTTGAGCAACAGGGCCAACAGCAATCTTCACACAACAATCTTTATGGCTGGAATGTGCTTGTATGGAGAACATCACAGGAACAACACTTCATTGCCAAAATTCATCATGTAGTTTCAACAGACTCTATCCTGGGAAGAAATCAGCCTGGGAAGAAATTAGTATATTAGCCAATGGAGAAGAGGAAAAATTCTTGAAGACCTGTGTGGTTGTTTAAATAATTCCTTATTTCCAGAGAAGCAAGTGATGCAACGTGGCACCCAGAAAAAGATGTCTTTTTCTTTTTTGCTGTAGAGTTTATTTTGGTTCACAGGACGGGGGTGGGGAAATTTTTGTACACAGACATAAATATTTCTCATATCTATTTCCAGTACAGCCCAGTGAACTTGCTGATGGGAAAAAGGTTGAAAGTCTCTTAGATGCAAATCTTCTAAGAAAATGTTTGCATGATGAATCTTTCCATAGAAAATATTTCATATTAATATTACCTGAGCTCTAGGTGAGACTGCCCAGTAAATTCCATAGACATGCTTTAGTTCAGTAGTTCAGTAGTTTAGTTCAGTAGTTACTGTGCTGACAACTTCACCTTTCTTCCAGTTGGGCTTCCCTAAGCCCAACAACAGAACATCAATGATTTTTAAAGTTCTTTCACTTTTAAAGTTATTTTTAGTTTATAGTGGGATATCCAGCTTTTATATGTTACTGAATTCCTGAAGGAACAAAAGTAGTAATTCATGATGAATATGAATTGCAAGCAATTTTGTACAAATACTTATTAATTTGACATGATAGAAAGAAAAATGGCTTTTGCCAATTTTTATATTTGTTTCTGGGAGTGCATACTGTCTTGACTGTAGGCTGCCATGAGTGTGATTGTCGGATGTCCATAAAAATAAATACTATATGAATCAGTATCCATATAAATCAATGTCCAGACTCACATACCAAAAATCCATCCTCATCAGGAAACAGAGAAGCTGCAAAGCCTGGCTATGTTACCAGCAATTCCTGTACAGGGAGATTTTTTGGAGTCAAAAGCATCTCCAGCACTGTAAATATCTCTGATGAGTTTAGGGGAGTGAGTGTGCTTTTAGATTTCAAGTTATTTTCAGAACCAGGAGTGAATGATGAGTAAAAGGCCTGTGATTGCCCACAAAAGAAAGGTACTTTATAAATGACCAGGTGCTTTATAAATGATCTCTGCATGCTGATCTCAGATGTCTCATGTCCTTATGCGATTTTTAATGCCAGAACAGTTAGTACTATATATTTCATTGCCTCAGATCTAAAGTTTTTAGAGTTTTTTAATTTTTCACTTGCCAAGTTATTTTTGTGGAATTTTAAAATGCATAAATAATTCATTGCTGAGATGACATAATGAGGGTATCACTGATGACATAAAGATGCTGCATAAATATGATTAAAGGCTTATCAAACTATAGAAGTGTCAGCTGTGCTTGGTAGAAGTGCTAGACAGTTTGTGACAGGCCTTTTTTAGAAAAGACTATAGGTATTTTTCTCCATAGATTTCTCACAAATAAGTAGAAAAACTGTATGAGAAACAGGTGCTGTTTGGTATGATGTGCACCAGGGAGAAAATGTGAATTAAGAAGTAACCAATTTAATTTCAATATTAATTCATAATAAATAACATCAACATCCCATACCTATTCTTTTTGTGCTAGTAGTTATTCATCTGAATGGCATTTGTAAACATCAGTATAATCTGCACAAGAACAATGAAATCTAAAAGCATACAAGAACAAATTAATGTATTTTTACAAATGAAACTCACTTAGAAAACAGTTTAATTTCTTTTGTTTCTAGAGAATTTCTCTTTCCTAATTAGGAAGTTAAGACTCCCCTTAACTGCTGTTTTGGAAGTCTGTGGACACTTACTAGGAAGTCGGAATTTCAACTGCCTCTGGTCATCTGACTTGAGGGTACAGTTTTTGGCATGCCTGGTTCTGATGGTGCCAACTTTAAAACTGTTGTTTAATCCAAATATGACATTCCCTATTAAATGCCAAAATGTGTCTGTGCTCTTGCAACAAAACCATTGGAATGGACTGCCCAGAGAGGTGGTGAAGCCATGGTTCCTCAAGATGTTCAAGAGACAGCTGGATGTGACATAGTGCTATGGTTAAATTGGCAAGGTGGTGATCAGTCAAAGGTAGAACTCAATGACTAAAGATGTCTTTTCCAACCTGAAAGATTCTGTGATTTCTTTCTAGCATATGTGACTGAAAACAGACAGAACTGAGACCGTAAGATTTCAAGTGAAAGTCACCACACATCTTTCATCTTAAAACAAGGATAATGGCATTGAAATTAAAGTGCTTACATTGAAGTTGTAAACAATTGAAACAAATGAACAAATGTTCAAATGAAGCCAAACATAATAAGCAGTGAGGATAATGGGATTATGTGCCTAATGATCACTTTATGGTTACACAAGCATGAATAACTTAGCCCACACATAGCTCAATTAACACATAATCAATATCTGTGAACATTTACTGTCGGTTGTCTATCTCCTCCTTCTAGAGAAAATTTTATTAATGCCAACAACTATAGGAAAATAATGGCTCATTATTCTTCTGCAAATACCAATTTGGAGATTCCTGTGAAACAAAAGGGTCATTTGTCTGTATCTTATCCAGGTTAGAAGGTTTCCTCTTAGCATACTGTTTTTGTTCAGCTTGCCCTGATGAACTGTCCAAATGTTTTCACTTCAAAAAGAGATTATTGTTGCTTAGTTGGTGAGATCTTGCTGAGGGGAGTTCAGCTGGAGAAGATCTTCCAAGTCGACATTTTTCCTGGAACTTTAGACTGAAAGTTAAGAAAATTAACTTCAGGACAGTCATAATTACAATTTCTCTAATATTAAATACAGACTGGTGTTATTCTATAATATTTTATATAAAACTTTATTTAATGAAAATTAGACAATAAGTTGTCTCACTACTTTGAGGAGAGCTATTTGGAGAAAGGAAAAAAATCACATTACAGCCAAGGACAAGTCTTGTTACTATTACTGGCAGCTATGTTATTTCTGAAATATAGGCGCCGACCTCACTGATGTATACAGTTCAGACAATAATATATATTTTAGTCAATACAGTAAAATACAACTTTCTCCTCTGGTAACCATGTAAGTCTCTTGAGCTTACTGTTACTTTTGTGATATTCAAGTGAAATAGAATCAGGGTGAAAGCTAAGATAAAAATCCATCTGGATTCAGTCATTTATAAATCCAGTAAGCAGGAACAGCTTTGATAAAAAGAGACACATTCTAACTGTCAACATTTTGTATTCTTCAACCATGAGCAAAGCTGAAGCTTATAAAATCTCTTGCTGTTTGTTATGCAGTCTGCATTCACTAAAGGGTAAAAAAGAAAAGAAAAAAAAAAAAAGAACTCAAATTATTTTGTTATATTCTTCTAAAAATACTTTTTCTGCCCTAAGAGAGATTGGCAAGGGATAATACAAGAAATGGATTGTTTTTATTATTTCTTTGCTTTAATATTGTACTTGGTGTCCAGAAACAGTGGAGCCTGTGGATGTAGCTGAATATTTGCAGGCAGTGCAGCACCAAGGACCAACCTTGCTCCTCCTCAGTCAGCAGAGATCTCTTCAATGCCACCAACAGGAAATTAATCAGATGCCATGTGCTCTGCAGTGAAAGAAAAGTAAAAAGGACCATTAAAAAACTGCTGCTTCTTGAATCTACATTACCAGCTGGGCATAGTCTCACTTGGAAGTAAATTAAAAAAAAATAAAAATAAGTTTTAAAATGTTTAGAAAGTTAAATGTATTAATAATATTAATGACCTCTAAGTAGGCTGAAGGGAGTTGCAGGGTATCCGGTTATACACAGGTGGATGGAAGGCTTAAACTTCTCTTGAAGATGCTGATATGGATTAGATAAGTGGACACTGAGGTGAATTCGACACACCTGGTCCCAAACAGAACTGATTAGTGACATTAAGTTCAAATGCAGAAAAGGCACTGGTGGGGTATCCTAGAGGTTGCTACAGAGGCCAGTATTATAACCTGTTCATTAACTTTGTGGGTAGTGGGACAGTGCAGGCCCTCAGGCAGTTTGCAGTTGATACAAAATTGAAAAGACAGATTGCTGCACCAGATGGGTGTGCTGTCATTCAGAGGGACCTAGACAAGTTGGAGAATTGGGTGGTCAGGAATTTTGTGAAGTTCAACAAGAGAAACAATCAAATCCTGAACCTGGGAGTAATAACTCCAGGCATAGTACATGCCCAGGGACAAACAACTGGAAAACAGCTTAGAAATGTCACTGGAAAACAGCTTAGAAATGTCACTCTGGCCTCGCTCCCAGCACTCATTGTTCTGTCTGCTTTTAGCCAGCTTAGACCTCTGAACAATAAGCTGATGTATTGATCCATCTGAAAAGAAAATGTATTTTTTAGAGTTAATTTTCATCTGTTACAGTTCCTTCCTTAGCCAGCGCAAAAACTAGTACAAGGGAAATTACACCAACAGGCAAAAGGAATAAAGAGAGAACAGGTGGGATCAGAAACTTGTGTTGCATCTAAGTGACCATGTAATTATAAACTGAACGTGCACACCATCTGTCAGAGAAAAATTTTGCACATCATCTGCAAAAAAGGTATTACTCTTTCACACAAATTATAATATCATGAAATTTTCCTTTCCACAGAATTCTTGACAGTGCTTCTTAGATAGTTCTTCAGTGATAAGTTTTTCGCTAAAGGGTAATTTGAACTAGCTTATAGTTTCTTCTGTAAGACAGAATATCCAATGTCCTGGATTTATTTCAAGGCACAAAAATAAAATGGGGTCATAATATTAAAATACATATATTTTCAGCTTGTCTTGTTTCCAGAGCCATCAAGTCAAAGTCCTAATCAGAGCATGCAACAGTGTTGGGTTTTCACTGAAGGTAAAATACTATCTGAATTTGTGCAAACAAACACAAATAAAAGATTATCCCAAGAGATGAGAGCATTCCAGTGAGGATGAAAAAAAGATACAGTATGCATATATTAAGAAGAAAGTGGATGTTTAAAAGTTAAAATGTATTATAAAAATATGTTGGATCAAAGTGTGCAGTATAAGTACCCTAACTTATGGAGCCAAGATTATACATTCAAGTTCAATTTAGTCACTGTAATCTCCCATCCCATTCCATGCAGAGAAGTAAAACTCTAGAGAGGGCAGCTAATCTCAATCCATGATGTTTGCCTGAAGAGCCAGAGAATTTATGCTCTGGAAGTACCTTTTTCACTCCATGCCATACAACAATTTTTTAACATCTCCAAGTTTATTTTCACAAGGAATAGCTAAACCAACCCTAGAACATCTCTGCACATACAAGAGCAGCAGGAGGGAAATAGAAAACAAAAGGCAAATTTAGACAGTAGGTGCCTCTTCCACTGCAGTTCCTGCGATATGGAGGAGTTTTGTACTGAAGTTTTGCAGTTAATTTCAAAAGTAAAAGGAAAACCAAAGCAGCAGAGTCCATTGTTATTAACAGGCATCAGTTCTGAAGGCAGTGATTAGAGTTCCCACTTAACTATATTCAGTAGGATCTTCTTGTTTTTATGCATCTCCCATGAGGAAACCATATCTATGCTGAAAGATTTTTCTGAAATTTAGGCAGCAATCAACACAAGCCAGTGAAATGACTGACTCTCCATATTATAAAACATGCAGTGAAAGTTTTTAACATGGAGTTCAGCAAGTAAATCAAACGTTACCCAGTGCAAACCATAAAACTAAACAGGCACAACCTACCCTCCACAGCTTAGAACAATCTTTGTTGCAAAGGTTTTAAAAAAATAAACATTTTGAGCTATTAAATGTGTAACTATATGATTGTACCAGTTTAATAGTTTAATTAGCACAGTTTTATACTCTTCATACAGTTTCATTTTCTCAAACATGTGAATGAATAAACCTCATTGAAGAAGTGAGGAAGGATGACCATTCACCATGTAAAGTTGCACTCTACCTTTTACTTCTCCTTAGGTTATGTATTAAAATCAGCTTTTGAATGGTTGTTGTGAAGTAGCTGTCTGATTACTTCTGGCAGTGGCTCAGTATGATTTATCATCTCTAGAAATATTGACAAAAATATTGATTTGACGATCAGATCCCAAGAAAATGGAGACAACACGTTCAGATAGTAGAGCTGGACAATGTCACTTTCATTAGCATGAATATTCCAAAAAGATATGTTCCTCTTCTTCCTTACAGTTCCCAGTGGCTGCTGCAGACTAACTCACCTCCCTGCATCTGGAGGTGGCTACTATTCTGTCCACCTTCCTAGTTTCTTCACTTCCTTCCAACACTGCAACAGAAGTATGCTGGCTGCCACTGGAATTGTGGTTGTGCTGTCAATGTGTCAATGTGTTTCATAATCAATGAAGTTTTGAACGGCTGGATGTTTGTTAATCACTCCTCCAGTATGGCAGATGAAAGGATGGAGAGGAAGCAGTCAGTGTAAGGGAAGGAGAACTGTTGTGAGTGCTGAGAAAGTCAAGTATGTGTTTGTCTGTCCATCATAGCTGTTAATAATGCTCGGCCACATTGTCCCTATGCTGCCACCTATTCATTGGAGATAATTATTCCTTGGCTATTTGTTTTCACTACCAGCTGTAAATAAGTTACACAAGGAATAGACAACAGCATAATGTAATCAAGTAATGATCAGTCCCCCAGGTAAAATTATCCTTGTATGAAATTATCCTGCCATTACTTTTTAATAGGCTCCCTAATTAAGGCAATATATCTTAATATATTGAATCCTTGTTGAGTCACAAAATAATTGATACATTGAATGCTCGTTGAGTCACAAAATAATATCTCTGTAAGAAAAATGTAGAGGTTGCTAAGGATTATTTTGGGGCTGGTGAAGCTGTTTCTGACAGCTCCCAAATGAACTCTAATATATTGTACAGACATTATTAAATTGGCATAATATGCCTTGAGATTCCTATTTGCTAATAATTTCTACATGCTTGCCTTTTTACAACAGTGGTTCTAAATAGATAATGAAAGTTAGAAAGAGATAATAGAACATATTGCAAGGCCTAGAGGAACTTAAACTTCTTTCAACAAAATCAACAGCATTTGTGAGAGCACATAATGAAAAATAGCAAGACATGGGGATCTGACCAATAAATCACTTTTAGAAGCTAGAAAGTTTCAGATGGATATTACTTTGTCAATATACCTAGTTTTATATAGACTTAACTAAAAATCAGAATTGTTTATGCCAAAGACTGCCTTCTCCTAATGAAACAATTTGAAAAATGGATTCCAGTAACAAAAAAAAATCAGATTGTAGTCACACAGTTGTGTACCATGGCTGAGCATCTTCTGTATACACTCATACATTACTTACCATTCCAGTCGTACTTCTGAAGAAATGTCATTAATTCTATCCAATTATGAGAGAAAAACACAAAAGAGTTATATTCTGTACAAAAAAGGTAAGAAATGAGAACTATGAAATAAAATTGATCCAAATAAACATAATTGTGAAGTTAAGCTCAATTACTTTAGCACATATCTATAATTAGGCAGGCAAAAGTCCTGTTTCATTATTGATCCATGCTTTTCTAATTTATTTCTTGCGTGTAATTTCCCTGCACTCTGAAATAGGTGAGTTTTCCCTTTTCCAGAAAGTATATTCCCCAGGTGAATTCATCCCTGAGGGGAAGTTATACCAAAGCCTGCCTCAGCATTTTGTAGAAATGAGTATGTAGATGCAGCATTTAACTTTGGAGCCAACATAATAAAGCAAACAATGAAAACAACCAAAAAAGAAAAATAGAAAAGGAAATTCAGATTACCCTTGGGGACATAGTCCAATTTAGAAAATCGCTGGTCATACTCTGAACTGGGAATCTTTCATAGCATACCATAAAATTGGTTTTCTTGGTCAGATTTTTCAGGTGACATCCCTTGCTATTAACCAAAGAAGTCCTTGCAAGTAAGTGAAATACTACAAATTGCAACAAATAGATATCTCCTGCAGCTTTGCACAATTTTCAAGTCAGTGTAGGTCTGGTCCATCAGAGTTCAGATGTATTTAACCTATCACAGGGTAAATAGAAACAGCAGGAGAAGTGCAAAAAAGTTGGTCCTTATATTAGATAAGCATAGCAACAGCACAAATAGAGGTCTGGATTGCAGCAACAGCCCTGTAAGAGCTACTTGAAACCTATGTGGCAGCCAGGCAGCAAGATTAAAACTGTAATCAGTCACACAGGAGAGGAAGGAAAAGAGAGCAGACATTTTCCTCAGTGTATTTTTCTTGGTGATTCTTATTTGGTGATAGGATTTTAAGGCTACTCTGTTAACTTTCCTTTTCTAGTTACTGAAGGCTACAAAAAAAAAATGGAAATAATTTTTCTCTTGGCCTAAAGAAATGAATTACTTATTTTTAGGGTCTCTGTTCTGAATGAAAATTGAGCAGTGATCCTTTGAAGGCCATGACTTATTTATTTTAGAGCTCTTTGACTCTGAAAAAAATTAAAGTGAAAATAATTTAATCCAGCGATTAATTGATTGTCAGTATTAATTTTACGTAAACTTCTTTATTCCTATTCTTTGGACCTGACTGTCAAAGCATAGCAGTTGTTAAGGAAAGGAACATTTTATTTTGTCAAGCTTATCTCTTGGACCCTTCAAACGAAAGCTAGAACCACTGGATTGTGTGAGAAGCAGCTGAAGCCCACCCAGCTGTTAGAACCAGTTAGAAATTTTCCAGAGATCAACTTTGTGTCTGAAAACATTGATGGTAATTTCTGCAAGTTTTACACAAAAGCAGATCCCAGGCCTACCAGCAAAGTCTGAGGCTCTTGTCTCACACATGGTAAAGAACACCCAAGTTCAGAACATTACACACCTTAATGCAGGAAAGTGCTGAAATGCAGAAGAATAGGTTTGTGTCCAGATGGAAATACCATCATTCATTTTCCTCTGCTGATGTAATTTCTTATTGTATTGCTAACTATTCACAGGGTGAGGGAAAATCAATTTTGGAATCCACATTATCTGTGGAAGGAAGAAAAAAATAGATACAATATAAAAATTATACTAAGGTTGGGTTAAGAAAATGTAAGTGTTAATGATAGCCAAGTTAATATGGAAAGGCAATTGAGACCTTTTGAAGAATGTAACTATTTCTGTAAAAATACGCAAAAATTAAAATTTTGGCTATTGCATAACAGCTGTGGTAGTTTCATTAACATATTTTTAACTTGTTAGCCTATAATCCAAGAGGTCATTTTAAATTCCCTGACCCTTTTTTTCCATACTTTTAGTTCTATTTTTCCCTTGGAACTGATAATAATAATGTTGATGAGAGTGAATGTACAATAAAAAATATTTTCAATATTTTAATTTATGTTTTTTTCAGATTTTCCATTTTGATTTTTAAATTATTAACTCAATTCTTTATCACCAGAATAAATGGTGCTTAAAGGTTAGTTTTGTTAAAACTTCATGATTTGTTGAGCTGTAACTTAGGCCTCACTGTCAGTTCTTTGAATTTTCCACATAAAAGTAACTCAATGCCTGCTAAAGGAAAATAGAGCATAATTCATCTGAAGGAAGTAGGGTCTGGGAAAATATTATTCATATTTCACCATTTGTCCTACTATTACTCGTCTCATTAAAGGTGAAGAAAATAAATCTCATCTTTCCATTTTTCTATCATACTACTCAGAAATCAGGCATGCAGTATTCTGTTTTGTCTCAGAAAAGTAATTTCATTTTAAAGTTGTTTTATCCTTCCATGTTTGAAAATATTTTTTGAGTAAGGAATAATTTCAGATGAAAAATTAGAATAGAAATAATATTCTTTTTTTAAATCACAGAATTTTGTTGAAACTTCAGTTTGCATTCCAGTTGTCAGATTCCTGGTGTACAGTAAAATCCAATTGTTTGGTTAAGGAACAATAAAAACTAAAGTTAAAATTATAGTTCATAACAGACAGAAATAAAATGGGCTTGCAGAAGAGATACAAAACCTCAGATGAAATTATTTCGGTCTTGCTTGGGACCTAATCTAACCACCAAGGAACACAGAGATGTTTGCACCCTCACATTTGGTTTGTATATGCAAGGAGGAGCCAAGATGTTTTACTATCAAGTGAATGTATTTATGCGGAGTGAGTTTCTAGAAGGGTTTCACTGTCTGAGAAAGAAAACTGCTCTTTTTCTATTCCAGGCAAACTCCTTAAAGATTCAGATGTCAGCAACACATCAAAGAGGCAGGGTCCCACCAGACTCAGTGAGCAAGAGACAGAGCTTTTGCTCCCAAAGGCAGGGGGGCACTGAGCCTGCTCCTCCATGTCTCTGTGCACCTCCAGAGACAGACTGAATTGGCTGACCCTCCATCTCTGCTCTTTTTATTTTCTACTTGTCTTCTGTTTATACTGCAAAGTTAACTGCTAAAACTGAAAAACAAAAATAATTTTGCAGGTAGTTTACAATTCTGAATCAGAAAATCGCTTCTTGAAAAGAAATAAAGCTGGAGTCCTTTGAGAGGCATCTATTAAATAATTGGTTTCTTCTACCATCATTGATAATTGTAGAGGATGATTTTCAGTAGACATTGTTCTGGTCACCAAAAGCAGAAAACATAAACGAAATCTAGTACTATACTTAAGAAATTCAATGGAAAACATCTATTAAGGGAAATAACTCTGGAGTAAATATTTAAGGCTAGCCATTAAGAGAGGGTATTTTAAAATCTATTATAGGTATGCATATATATTTCTAAACCTGGAAAAGAAAGATGGTATAATCCTACCATATAATGATGGACTTTCTTAATTTTAAGTCATCATCAGAAAAATAAGGTGGTGTCTACTCTGAATATCTCAAGTTCAGGTAACTTGTACTTGAAGCCCAAAGATTTGGCTGAAGAAATATTTAACTCACTGGTAATCTTTAATTACCTTAAGGTACTTGGAAATTCCAAGGATTATAAATCTACTAAAGTTACAGCAGAGTTGATAAATGCCAGTGGTCTGAATTTGGAGTTACCACAGGCTATATCTGCTTTTTCATCAATCCACAGAGACATGATAGGGAAATCAACAGAACTCTTTTGTTTTATATATGACTGCTAAATTAACATTTTAATAATGTTCATACTCAGAATTTTAAAGAGGAGAGGCATTATCAAAGAAAAATGCTTTTATTCTTTGACGAGATACAATTTTTTTCAATTACAGTGGCTAATAAATATAATTGAGAAGTGGCAGAAGATTTTGTGTGCCACTACGTGAAATTCTGTTTAAAAGAGTACACCATACAATCACAGTAAGGCATAAATGAATGAATCACTGGCAGAGAGAAATTGTCAGTAGTACATCAGCTTTATTTGAAGGCTTCCTTGTGAGTACTTCTGGGACTGACTTTGTCCTGCGAATTGAATTCAACATCTTTGTTAATGAAATTGACTCAAACGTGAAATCACAGACAATAAAGAACACAGATAAGGAGGAAGGCTTTGGGGATAAATGAGAAAATTACCGTAATATATATGATCCAGATACTTTCTTTATGGTTGACAAGTAATTTCTGCAAAATATAATTTAAAAATATCAGTTAATAGGAAAAAGAAATAACGTAAGCCTTCCTGGCTTTTAAACCTATTGGAGTGAAAGTCCACAAAGATGATCAGAGGGTTGGAGCACCTCCCCTTGAAGACAGGCTCAAGGAACTGGGCTTGTTCACCCTGGAGAAGAGAAGGCTGCAGGGACACCTTAGAAAATCTTCCAGTAAATAAAGAGAAGCAACATGAGCATGTAGTGATTGGGGAATGGCTTCAAACTGAAAGAGAGTAGATTTAGATTGGATATTAGGAAGAAAGTCTTAATGATAAGGTTAGGAGCAGGTTGCCTGGACGAGTTGGGGATGCCCTATCCCAGGAGTGTTCAAGGCTAGGCTGGACAGGGCTCTGAATAACCTGGAGTAGTGAATGACATTCCTGCCCATGGTAGGGGGGTTGGAACTAGATGATCTTTAAGGTCCCTTTCAACCCATTCTATAATTCTATGATTCTGTGTGCTCTAGGATTCTCTTTTAGTGAGCAAAATGTGCCAAAATGATTCTGTAGGGTATACATCTATATAGGGAAGCACAATGTCTCTGCAACACAATAGTGCTTAGACCAACATCAAAACACTAGATGCATTCCATAATAGATATTGTATTTATATTTATTAAAGTAATATTTAGAAACACAGGTACGTATTCATATATTATGTACATATATATGATTATTAAATTAATTAATCTTCTTGCTGTCATGCATAATTAATAAATCAAAAGAAACTATGCAATGCTAAAGTAATTTCTATTATGATTGACTGATGTATAAGAACAAGTGCTGTGTTGAAATTGAATCAAGACGCGTTTAAATGAGAAGCAAAGCATTATTTTTTAACAGAGAAAAATTCTTCTACTGAATCAAAATACTAAGACAAGTTCAATTTTTACACATCTTCAGATCAAGACTAAATTCCTTTTGATAAGAGTTACTTTGGTTAAGTGGTAGTTAATGGAGTTTGATACAGGTAAAATGCAACTTTCTAATACATGTGAGGTCAGATTAGATGATCTAATGCAGTAACTCAAATGGAAAAAACAAAACATGTATGACACAGAGGTGATTTGGACAAAATCCACTATATATATGTGTATATATGAAATCTCAAAAAGCTGCATACAGCTAACTATAACATAACCACACAGTGAAAATGGAGGCAATGTTCTCACAGACTAAACTAATAAAAAAAACAAGGCACAACTCTAAGAAATGACATGATATATTGCTTAATTACCAGCACACCTGCTGTCATGGTTTCGCTGTTTAGTATTGTTACAGTGTATTTAAAACAGTGCCAGGCACAGTTTAACTGGATTTTATTATAAGAACTGTTCCCAAAAGGGCGTTACGACTGCAGCCACAGTCTTTCCATAAAAAATTGTCTTGGTGGGAGGAAGTTAGCCATGTACTGTCATTTGGCCTCTGGGCTTTTTAGTACCATAACCTAGCCTTCTTTTTAATTTTATCTGAGACTCAGCATTGAATAGGAAAAAGTGATTGTTCACCAATGGTGCCATTAATTGTAGGCTCCAATGTCCATGCCTGCAGTAATGTTCCCTCCAGATGATCACATTAAGCATTTTACATCTTCTAGGTAATTCACAAAGTTTAGTCAAATTGGACAAATCAGAGCTGCTGGCCTTAGGATCTGCTCTCAGGAAAGACAGTAAATCATGAGCACTGCTATGGTGTCCAGAGCTAATTTTATACATCAACATATTAGGGTTTTTTCTTCATACAGTCCTGAATCCTGAATTAGGGAAAATTCAACCAGGGAAATGCTCTACAGAATTCTGTCCTCAGGATCTTACAGGAGGTACCCCGGGAGGTCATTTCCATAGACAGGCTGTTGAGGTGTCAGGAGGGAGGTTACAGAACAAAACTGAATTTGATCATGTCCCTCCTCTCTTTTATCCAATTATCCTGAGTTTAGATTAGAGATGGATTTGAAGCATTTGTCTGCCTGGGTACAATCTCAGCCCAAACGACCTCCTTCCTCTGACACCACAACCTATCCATCAGTGGGATGAATTCTTGATCCCATCTCTGGAGCAGCACACTTGCATGTGCAGTATATATCCTGTGTGTTAACTTGCCTGGGAATGCACAAAACTTTGTGGCGTCTTACAAAGCTGGACATGGGAAAGACTTGGCAAAAATATCCAGGGCAATTGTTCCTGTCTCACCCAGGACAGGATGAGTTTATGTTCCTTTTAGTAACTGCTACTGTTCTGCATTTAGGATCTAGTATGAGAATAATGTTGATAATACATTGATGTTTTAATTGTTTCTAAGTAATGTTTACCCTAAGTAAGGATTTTTTCATTTCCCATGCTCTGCCAGTGAGAATGCACAGAGGAAGCCATGAGGGAGCATGAACAAGACAGAATTGGCAGAAGGGATATTCCATGCCACAAAACATCAAGCTCAGAATATAAAACAAGAGGAACTGGCAGGGAGGGGTGATCACTGCTCAAAGACAGGCTGGGCATGGCCAGTGGGTGGTGAGTAGCTGGACTGTGCATCCAAATGTCCTTAACCCACAAGATTTACTGTATTTTTCTAATTCACCTCCTCAGGGAGGGTTGGGGAAGAGAGTGACCGAGTGGTTTTGTGGTGCTTAGTTGCCGCACGGGGTCAGACCACAACAGCAGTGTTTGCTGAGACACCTGTGTATGACAGGTCTCTCACACCCACCCAAGTGCTCTCACCAATGGGTAAAAAAGTGAAAATTGTTTTCTGTAGTGTTTCACACCGAGTTATAGTTTTCTGGTTTCTTATAGAGCTTTTTTCAGTTTAGTTGGACTAATAACAATAGTTTTGTATAACAAAAGAGAACAGAAGATTAATTCCTACTTTATAAGGGTTAGCTGTCAATCCAGAATGATAATGAAAAAATGAAAACCATATTACTTCGACATTTTAGTGTGAGTTCATTTTTTCTGTATCTGTGAAGTAAATTGAGTGGAGCAGTTAATAATTTGAACAATCTTGAAAACTCAACATTTTGGAATAGGATTAATGTTTAAAAATTAAGTTTTATAGATGGTGCTGTGGGAGAATGTAGTACCTTATCAAGAAGATGTTAAAAATAAAGCACATGGATATACGTTGAAAAAATAATTATTAGTTAAGAACTAGTAGCAGACGGAAACATTTATTCAGCTGAAGATATTACACATTTATTCATGGAAACACAGATACTACTCAGACTGATGGGATATACATTAGTCCTTAATTAATAAAAGTAGATCAGAACATTACTTTTTTTGCCTGTTTAAAAATGTGTTGTTGATTTTAAAACCATGACCATAGTTGAGAGATTTGAAAAAACTGACTATGGTAATTTCACAATTATAAGCCGCACCTGATTATAAGCCGCACATCCAGGTAGCCGGGTAGACCACGGGATTTGTCCATACCCGAATATAATCTGCATTTTATTTTTATTTTTTTTTAAGCGAGGATCCATGTGTGACAAAGTAACGAATTAGTAAAAGAATCGCTGCCAGTGGGGTTTGGTGTCAGGTGCTCAAGTTGCAAGAGTTTTCACAGACCAGGGAAGCCTTTAAAGGCAGCCCCAGGCGCCCTCCCGCCCGGCTCTCACTTCCGGGTTGGCATTTCCCTGGGATTTGTCCATAAATAAGCTGCACCTGATGATTAGCCGCACTACTGGTGTAGGCTGGATTCTTCAATGAAAACGGTGTGGCTTCTAATAGTGAAATTACTGTAAATATTGCAGCTCTGCACTATGCTTCTTTTTGGATAGCAGAGGCAAAGCATGGAGATGAGTGATTAAACTGAGACAGAGACAGCTGAAGCAGCAGATCTGTGACCACAGATTGACAAAAAAGATGGGCATTTTAACTTGTTCTGCTGTGCAGCAAAGCGGCTGGAAGTCCTCAACTGCCCATAAGCAGTTGTGATGACACTTAAGGCTGCCAACTAGTTGCTCCTTTTCCTTATGGGGGAGGGAGAAGGAAGGAGAAGCTTCTCTTCTTCAGCCAAGGACCTGTGGTACCAATTAAACCATGTCTAGGCTTGCAGTCAGAACACCTCAACACGAAGCAAACCACTAACCAAAAACTAATTTAGCTATGACCTAGATTTAATACTCCCTCAATTATTTAATCTCTGAAGACATTAGTGTATGTAATATTTTCCAGAATAAAAATGGGCATCAATGAAGAGCAGTGTTCATCTTTAGGAAAATGCTTTGATTGCATCTTTGTTTTCTTCATGTGCCACAAGAGCACTGAGTATCACTTACTCTGCTGGCACAATTGCAGTTAACTGAAACACATTATAGAGTTGGGAGTCATTATGTTTAACTTCATTCTGAAAGTAGATGGAGCATTTGGAATTGTATGTATAGAATAATTCTCCTCATACATCTCAAGAATATAGGAAATCCATATAATTCATTATTTCAATCTCTTTTTTTGTTATATAAATCCATGTATTTTCTTGTTAAGACACAGTTTATACTGCCTTTGGAATATCAGAGAGTGAAAAGGCAAAGAAAGTCCTTAAAGATAAATGCATCATTAAGACAAAACCAAGGAAGTCTCTTTGTTGTGAAACGATGCCATGAGCTTGCTATGATGGCTATTTCTTGGAAGAATGCAATAGCCACAAGATTGTATATATAATATTACAGGATCTAGAGGAAATTTAGTAATCTCTTTTTTAATCAATATGTCTAAAAAAAGGAAAGCAATGGGAATACAGTTTATACTGTTTTAGGTATTAACATCAAGGAGGACTAATGTATTCACTATGCAGAAAAATAAAATGCTTTCACAGTATGGGGGACACTTTTTCCCTGAGAGAAAAGACAAATTTAATTATCCTGTAACTGGACAGTTGCACATGTTTTCTCATTTGGCTTAACAGATAAGAGCAAGGAAAGTTATGCCTTCACTGTACTCAAGAAATTAAAAACAATTGAGGATACTGAAGAGGTATCTGCATCTGTTCACATAAGGTAGTTCTGAAGCTTGAAGCACAAGAAAATATGGCAAATAGATATCCAAGCAAGTTTCACACAAACTATCTTGCATCCAGAAGCAGCACAGCCGTGTGAATGCAGCCTGCTGTAACTTCTGAGCAAAGCTCTCAGCAGCTCACTGCTGCTCTCAGCCACTTGCTTTAGCCACCAGTGAAATGTGCTACTGAACTCAGTCATGTGGGCCAGCAGGCACGGAGGAGTCTACTCTGTGTGCATCTCTGGTGTCAACACAAGCATTATTTCCTGAAAGGTATCATCAAGTGGAAAAACAGGCATGTTTGGAAGGCTTGAATTCTGGGGAGTGCTGACTGAAAACTATGATAGAATACTTCCTCTATGAATAAGGAATGTAATTGTCTTTACAATATAAAGGCCACTGGTGAATTAAGAATGAATATGCAAAATTGTCAGGAGTAAAATTAAGTTAAAAATTAGGACAGTATTTCTGACTATCAGAGCAGTGGGAATGAGAAGCCATCTCTCTGCAGTGATGGGTAACAGTAATTACCAACTTCTCTCTTCTGTCCTTTATTGGATTGCACAGAAGTGGCTGGTCTGATGGAGGCTATTTCCCAGAGATTCTAGCATTTGCTATTTTTAAGGCAGAATGCAAATGCAAACAAGCATTAATCTGATTTTTTTTCTTCTTTATGAAAATAGTTATAATAGGATGCTCTTATTTCTGTTATTTCTATTCTGATTAGGTGTAACCTTCCAATACTTGTCTACCAGAAAAAGAGGAATACTCCCCAGTTAGGCATCACACTCAGCTAGGTGTCAGTGTGGGACAGTGGGTGCAACTGCTGGAAAGCAAAGTTCTTGTTTTAATCACAGGAGATTAACATGGACATGGTGTGTAATGCAGATGTTGTTCCCATGTAGCAGAATCATTTCTGTCCTTCTCTACACAAATTTTCCTCTAAACTTCCCAGCCATTTTTGTTTCACACCAAAATCAGACTGCAACAAAACCTCAACAACATCATAGCCTTTAAAAGAGAGGTGCAAAAAGCCTCTGGTATCTCCTGTCAGGACAGCATGAAATATCCAAAGCAGCTAAGAGTTTGAGAAATTTCTTGGAATAAAAACACAACATGGAAATAGCAATGGAATACATTAGCTACAATATTTTCTCAATTTACTTTTTTGTAGAAGTATTTCTTAAAGTATTTAGAAAAATACCTACACTTAGATTGAGATGGCCATCAGAGTGGCAGGTCTGTATGAACTAAAGCTTCCCTGACTGCATGAACACACAGTCTTGTTTTATTTCCACTAGGTGCTTCAGTCCATTGTGCTGTGAAAATAACAAACAAAATGAAATTGATCTAGTACCAAAGTGGAAAAATCCCAAAAAAATCACAGGAGCAAGATTTGTAATAAAAATCCATTCTACTAAATTTTGGATTGTCTATTATATCTTAAATTGTGAGACAATGTTGGTTACAAGTTATGGCTTTGAGACATATATCAAACCACTGCAAATTACTGTACTTCAACAGCGATTTAGAAGGAGCAGAAAAGATACACCTTAGACAGATTTTTGAGACATTATCTTCTCTGAGCTGGTTGCTCCCAAGCTTGATTTTGTAAAAATAGAAGCTATGTCATGCAGTAAAGAAAAGTGTGGTTTAGGACTGCAAGTATAATGTCTGTAGACAGAGAAGGAGAAAGAAACAGAAGCTCTCCGGAGCCAGCTGGGCCAGTGGGATGTGGCTGCTATGGTCTCTAGTGAGCATTCTGTTGAGTTTATTTAACATAGATATAATAAACGTAAGGTTCAGATTCTGCTTCAGTGCATTCCAGGGTAAGGAACATTTTACTTCACACAGAGTCACTGCTACCATAGCATAAATTTTAGACTGCTGTTTTAAAAGATTGTGCTTTTCATAAGCAGGCTAGTGAGTGTGTGCAGAACTGAATTCTTCCAAGCGTATATAAATATTTACAAAAAATGTCTTTATCTCACAAAAATAGTTTAGATGATTGATTTTTCATATAAATAGGCTTATTTTAATCACATCTGGATATATTTGCAAAATCAGGAATTAAAAATACGTCTGATGAGAATCACTTTTGGAATTTCTTGGCAGTCATTCACAGTTAAAATATTTTCTTTACATGGAATTTACTAATGTTACTCTTTATGGCCTACCATTTCACTGACAGTTTTTTCCACACAGGCTTCCTTCTAGCAGAGGAGGAGGACTAGGTAAAAGCTAAAGTATACTAGGTAAAGTATATTCAGAATATTCAATGGCCATTTTGTGACTGTACTCAGCAATAGGCTTAATGCAGAAAATTTGAATCAACTTCATTGTAGGGAAGTTTAAGCAATTTAATAAAAACTAATTATTAATAACTCAGAACTTGGAGTTTCTCACACATGCCCACATTATCATATAAAATATCTCTGCCAAACTTTTTTATTATTAAAACTTCAATTCTATTCAGAGACAACAAAAGCAATTCACTATTTGTTTTTGCTTTGTAGCTTGAGAAGTGACTTCAACTCTGATGTTCTTTTTGGTTGTCTGTGATATGCTATTCCACATTCAAGTCCCTTTGAGGAGACATTGATTTAATAATTAAAAATCACCCTTTTTACTACATTATGATAATAAATTATCTAGGAAACCTGATTTATAATGTGTCTTTGAATGGAGAAAAATGTCTTGCTAGTTTCAAACTGAAGATTGAGATATCGCAAGTATGCATATAAACAAATACAGTAATTTCACAATTATAAGCCGTACCTGAATATAAGTCGCACTTTTTTTTTTAAGCAAGGATCCATGTGTAACAAAGTAACAAAAAAGCCAGCAGGGTTTGATGTCAGGTGCTCAAGTTGCAAACAGTTTTCATAGACCAGCAAAGCCTTTAAAGGCAGCCCTAGGCATCCTCCCCGTCCGGCTCTCACTTCCAGGTTGGCATTTCGCTGGGATTTGTCCATAGATAAGCCGCACCTGAATATAAGCCACACTACTGGGGTAGGCTGGATTCTTCAATGAAAAAGGTGCGGCTTATAATCGTGAAATTACTGTAATTCTTGGAGAACAGTCTTTTCCCATTGGATATTTGAACTGTCAGATGCTAAGCGAGATAGGATGCTGCTGTCTTCAGTTTTTTTCTAACTTGACACATTCTGAACACACATATTTACTATATACTTGCATTTTGTTACTGGCATGTTCAACTATGTAATTTTTAAATGTTTTCATATACAAAAATGATATCTAGAAATATATTTACATGTCTAGATTGTTCACATAAAAGTCAGAGTGTAGTGTGAGAGTATGATCTGTACCCAACTATGAGGTTCTGGGTTTATCCCATGTTGTTTATACTGACACATAATGTTGCAAGTTAATGACTTCTGTAATCAATGAGAGATGACGATTCAGCTGTTTAGGTCTCTTCCTCACCATCTGGAAAACATTATGCTTCATGGGATCATCCCTGAGTGTCATTACTGTTTTAAATCTTAGGATATTCTCTCTCATTACCTTTCTATAGCAAATGGGGGATTGTGACCTTCAGTTTTGACTTCACTTGGAGCGACCAACAGGCTCGGGATTCTGTGCTATGCAGGGCTCTGCAGAATGGATGCCTCAACACCCAGTCTGCCTGCTCCGACTTCAACAATCTTTTTTCATGTGTTCTTTCGGCAGATGACTCTTACCTTTAGTAAACATAGGAAGATAATGAACTAACTTTCTTAACTGAGCAGTATTGATTAGAATTTCCAGTAAGGTGGGATATATTTGTGCCTAAGAACTGTTAGAATTTGGATAGTAGCTCAGGAGTGGCAATTACAGGTGGAAAATACATCAAGGAGCTGAAGACATACCTAACATTAAGCAACATTCCTCATTTATACTAATTTTGTTTTGTGTGGCAGAGTTATTGTTTCTATCTGCTCATGCCCAGTGCTTCTTCATGTCTATCACTATTTCAGTATAGACTCATTTTAAAACTGAGTCTACTGCTGGACTTCTGTCTCTGTTGTGACTGTTGGCTAGAAGGATTCTATTAATCGCTACCAACCAGTGTCCCAAAGTCATGAGTCATATCACCAAATCTTTAAAACTATGGAATTAAAATGAACAGTTTTCATTTATTTGCTTGATTCTAGGATCATAGGAAGTCTATACAATCTCTGAAAATTCTGTAATGTCACACAACTTAAGAAGCTGGGACTTAAGGGAAGCTTTCTCCAGGCTTGGATATCAGAGTGAGAGACAGGGACACTGACACCTCTGCTGTTCCAGTACAGTTACTTTACTGCATGTTCTACCTCACCTGGTGAGAGACCAAACTAGCAGTTTTGAATTTAAAAGCGAGTGTCATAAATTCTCCCTGTGCACACATCTAGTCAGCTTTTGCTGGGCATGAGACAAATGCATATATCACATGAAACAAGTGATAATATATCATGTTGGCTATCCAGTCTGAAGGAAGTCTTAATAAAAAGGTCAGAGTATATAAAAAGATCACAGTAATACAAATCAAAGCAGGCAAGGAAAGATCAGAAAAGATCTTTCTTTCAGAGAAGGCAGGGGAAAAGAGATAAGTAAAAGAACATTGGAAAGTTCTGCATTTAAACTAAATTTTTGACTTCAGCCTATCTACTTTTCGATCAAGAGCCAGATTATGGATGGATCTACATAATTAATAAAAATAAAACTTATTTGGAAGTGAGATATTTTTGTCTATTGAAGATCTTCATATTGCTTCCACCAAAGCAGCAGAACATTACATACTATGTGAAATGTTTTGATAATTCTGACATCTGCAAATCTGATCACAGTTTATATATAACATGATTAATTCAGTCAGACTTGCGGAACTGGTATCATGCATGAAAAAGTCATAGAAGAACTGTGCTATGGATTGAAATATTGAGTTATGTTGAGAACATATTTATATAATTAATTATATGGAAATCTATAATTTTAAAAATAAAGACCTTCTTTCATTATATATGAAAAAAAAAAGTCATGATTTAATTTTAAAATTTACTAACAGACCCATCTGTGCTCACAGTCAGAAAAAAATTGCCTTGCTTCCTGAATAAATTAAAAGTTACTAACATTTGATGTATAAATGCCTATAACTGTAATAATGGAGAATTCCAACACAAATATTTGATTTATTGATTAGCAGCAAGGCAGACTCCACACAACTTGTGATCAGGCTATATATACAGGCAGGTTCAGACAAATCAAATCCGTTGGCCACATTTTATAACATGCACAGATGTAGGACAGCACCAGGTCACACTGTCTAAGACAATTAATGAACACATTTTCATTGGGACTTTAGAAGAACTGGTTTCCTCTACTGTATGGCTCTGGACCACACAAATCATTGTATAGCTCATTTTCAAGAAAAATTCACCCTAAAACAAGGTTCTCACTTAAATGTCCTGTGAAATGTTTTAAGACCTTTGAAAAAACTGTTCTTATTATAAAACTAAGGTAGTTCTAACATTTTTTCATGTTTAATATATTGGACATATCTGTCAAGCCTTCCATAAATATGAATTTTGATTTGCCAATTTTATATAAAAAGTGTTTCTCAAGTGGTAAAAAAAGAGCCTAGTATACACTACTCAATATTTTAGTCTGTAGCTTTTGATTTTTTAATATGAATGGTCCTCTTCTGAAAAATAACTGTCCTACTGGTATTGTGGATACCACATCATTTCCTCTCAAGAATTTCTGTATCAGATGTGCTTAGTTTAGAAATAAAATGGGGTTTCTATGTTTGGTTTATTTTTTATTCTGTTCTGTTGTTTGTTTTTTTCCCTGACTGCTTTCCATGCATTCATTAGAAGCCAGCAAGATTTTTTTAGGATGTTTTTCACAACACTTATCAGTGCTTGTTATCAGTGTTGTGCAAAGCAAAGGAGGTCCCAGCTACATCTGTGCAGCACCAACTTCCAAATCAAGCTGTCTGTGGATGGCACCACCAGCTCATTTTCCCCAGCACAATTGCAGAGGTGTGTGCAGATGAAAGCTATTAAACAGGTCTCTTGATGACATACAAGATAAAACAAAATTTGCAGCCTGGTATTTCCTAGCTGTGCTGGCTCTGCAGGAGAGAAAACTTATTTATATTACTGGCACAGATAACTATTACAGAATGCATGGAGAAAGGAGATTTGCTGAATAAAACAGTGTTATTTGGAAGGAGGAGGGGTTCAAAGCAGAGCTATGCTTTATGGTCTTTTGTACTAATATTCTGTAATCACAATAGTTTTTCTTCTGACATGGTAGAACAGGGGCAGATGTCAACAAGAAAAATTGCTACAAACGAGAACTTTGTAACCTTGGAGAGAGGTAATAAAATGCTATGACTTTCTCATCTGCTGCACCTACAGCAAGAAGTATATAAGTCAGTTATAGATGACCTTGTTTTGGTCATGATACTCTGATTCTTATTTCAAAAGATACTTCAAAATATTTTTCATTAGATTCTTAGGATTTTTCTGCTGTCATTTATTTGATCCTTCAAATTTCTACATTTCTGTAGTTGCTGATGTTGCTTGCAGAGAGGAAACTATTATGGTAGCTTGCAATATGCCCATGAATTATTGCCACATGGGAAATTCTTGAGAATGTTTTTTACACTTAGAATAGCAAAAAACCAAACCAAACCAAACCAAACCAAACCAAAACCCCCACCCTCTTATTTGATTAGAAAAAGGGAAAAAAACCCAAACAAACAACCTACAAATAACTTGAAAATATTTTGCTTTAAAATTAATATGACCTTCCAGTAAAGATTTGGGGTTAGTCTTTTTCTTTCTGAATCAGTCTCTCCCTTTTCAGCTAAAACTTCACCCTAGACTCTTCTCCTTAAAATTTATTCAACCTTCTATACCATTTTTGGAAATGTACAGTATGCAGCTGTAATTATGCCTAGAAGAAAAAGTCATCCAAAGAACAGAATGATATTTGAAATACCTAGATGAAAATAAACTGGGCTAAACCCCTCACTTCAGCATCTACCTGCATACTCTTCTTTAGTGCCTAGAAACTTAAATGGATAAAACTTAATTGAAGTTCACCATTTGCATTGACATTTTCAGACTGATAAAGAGAAATTTTAATCAAACCACTCAAATCCTATGTTTCTATAAAATGTGAAAATAAGCAAAAGTGAATACCTTTGGTTCCTGAAGACTTTCAGGACTACCATTGTTCTATGATATTTGAAAATAAAGCATATTATTTGCACACTTGCTTAAAATCTCTTTTATTGTCTTGCTAGAAGAGCAGGGTTTTTTCTTCAGCTTGTTGAGGATCACTACAAAGTAGGATTGTAATCCAGTCTTATTTTTACTACACTGACCCCCATTCTAATTATTTTCCTGAAAAACTGTCATAATATCTTCTTTTTCCACCCCCAAAAACTGAAAGGACTCCATAGATAAATGCATGAGATCTGATCCTGAAACTCTGGGATCTCTCACCCAAAAAGCTCCCCAGCTGACCAGTCCAGACCAATGCCTATGTCAGCTAACGAATCTCCTGTGCAGTTTTAGGAGCATTGTATGGCATGATGGGAGTGGAGTTTATCTGACTATATCTACGCTGCACCTGAGACATTATTCCAGCCTAGGAAACAAAACCCTTATTATGTCTGTTACTTTAATCAAAGGCCTAACTGATGTCTCTTCTGTGTAAGCCTGATGGATCAGGTAGAAGCAAGCATGCATGTGCCCTACCCAGTGGCTGGTGCCATGGTCCCTGCACTTAGCATAGTATCATCACTTCGTTTTTAAGACTTAGCCAGTGACAAGAGTAGAAACCACATGGTCTATGGCTGTTCTTAAGCTGCTTTCTGGATTATGTCATTATAAATGGTTAAATGCATATTTATTTCCTCATTCTCCTCTCATCCTTTGCTTTTTCTGTTATTCACCATCTACCTTATCCACTTACATATACACACAGGCCACTGTTTCTGTTATGGACTTGTGAAGTACAGATTTTTATTTCATGAGTTTCCCAACCATTATCTCGGATTTTACATGATTAAATGTGAGACTAACATTGCATTTACTGCATTAAAGTTAATAATCCATTCACCTACCAGATATGACACATCTGAAGTCAAGCTAATTCTCTGTCTCATTAAGCAGTGCAGGGAATATTATAACCATCGCACACTTGTCTTTCCTTTTAAAATTATACAATTGGAAAAACCCCATTTATTCTGTGAATTAATACTCTAAAAAATTATCTAAACTCAGTTATCTTTTACAGGTGTCTGCATTAAAGTCTAGAAAGTAGTTTCTTAGTGGATTATTATGTTAATGGTGTTTGCAGGGAATCGTTTCTTAAAATGTGTTTCAGGCTTATAACTTAGGAAACATCCCTTCACTATTTCATTCCTGTTTCTTTAAATAACAAGTAAAATGAATACTGCTGTCCTGCTAACTGTCCCTCCATATATGTGTGTGTTTGTGTGTGTGCAAGTGTAATGAGATAACCTGAAAGATTAAATTCTGTTAATTCAGATTTATAACAACATTTTATGGCTGCTTAAACTTTTCATATTGGAAGTCTTTCAATGTAAAATTGGGATTTTGACCAAACCAATTTTCTCTTCTTAGCAAAAACTATGTACATTCCATAGAAATCTGCTTTTGTTTTATTTCAATTTCCTTAATGACCAGAGGCTTGAAAACCAAATATTTTGATTTCCCTGTGTTCCTGTAAAGGCACATAAAAAGCCCAACTGGGGTTCCTTGTTTTCTCTACTAGGGGCTGGACTCCCAATCAGAACATTAGTATAGTTTGTTGCAGCCAGAAGTCATCAGGAGGGGAGGCTGTAGCACTTTGTAGGAAGATACTGACTACATGCAGATTCAGATTAATGAAAGTATGTTCCTTCATCCTAGTTATAAGTCACATGGACTATGAGCAATACTGATTGCTTCAAATCAAAATCATTTTAATCAAAAAGGGAATGAGGATGAGTTATTAAAAGCAAAAAAGCTAAGCCATTTATAAACTATTCTGAAAAAGAAATATATCTAGAGAATAGGCAATTAAATCTATACTTAAACTCATGTGTTTGCTCTAGAAACCACAATGACCAGTAAAGTCTCAGCCATCCTGAGGCCTCCATTGTGCAAGCAGCTCTGAGAGGTGCCCATTCAATTTTATTGATGAAGCGCACCATGTGAAGAAGACTAAGAGATACAGGCAAAACATGGACGCAAGAAACATATTAGTTTGATTGTTCAATTTTTGTTGATCTACCCATCAAAATGCATATCACAGAGGACATTGCATAAGTTAGAATGAAATTGAAAATAGCAGTCTGTATGATTAAGTGCATATGCAGTGTATGAATCTTCTCTTAAAACTGGCCAATGTTTTCTGGTCAAAATATGGACCCAAAAGCAATCTGTGCAGCAGTGCAAAAGTCATTGTGACTAAGCTGAGCTACATTTGTCACATGAAATGTAATAAACCATTCACAAGTGTGTAGTATTGTAGAGCTCCCCACAAAGAATAAGTCTCCATGACATCAATATGATTTTAATTGAGGAACTGAAGAAAAAGACTTGGTTATTAAAAGCTGATTTTTGTCTGGAAGTTATGTGGGCAAAGGTACAGT
>VRYO01001878.1:7439057-7532061 GCA_009812075.1 Sialia sialis | reverse complement strand
CTTCTCATCTGTGCAAGTGTAACCATCAATTTCTCATTGTTGCTGGGAGGTGCAGGACTGGAGCAGTGCAATGACAGCTGGTTAAAAATTTTCTTGTAAAGTGGTTTCCTTCAGCAAGACTTGATTCATTAAAATTTTGGGGGGTTTTCCCCCTAGAGCATACAAAATTCCGTGAAATGCTTATTCAAGAACTTTTGGATACAGGATAAGAAACTTCAGAGGATCACCTTGAACATTTAATAGCCAATGGCTGAAACATTTTTGTTTGATATTGATTTTGATCAAAGTCCCTGAACTTTCTGTTAGCTTATATGACAAAACCTTCTTCCCATACTCCCCACTGCCAAGGGTGTGCAGAGGAGCACTGCAGCTCCCCTTGCTCTCTGGGAGCTTCACAGGAGCCACCACCCTCTCAAAATCTCATCCCCTTGGAAGGAAAATATGTGCATTTCCCACATTTGCAAGCTAATCAGCCTGTTTGCTGTAATGAGTATTTAGACCCTAAGGCTCAAACATTTACCACTTAATTGTGATGTCTTCTTTGCCTTGTTGTCTCTATATAGAGCCTATTTTTGGCACACTGCTGGTTCTTGAGACCTGGCAATTAGACTGTAATTCCTGAAATATTAGTCAGCCTTGATTAATTTTAATGGTTCCCAGTTTAAAATAAATACATTTATTTTAAGTAATGCAAGTTATTCTTCCCTTATTCTGTGGAAGAGAACAAATTTTCATTTTACATCTTCTTCTTCAGTAGAAGCCTTCAATGCCTGGAAATCTAGTTTCATTCAGTCAGGGTACAGAAGTTACAAAATCCAAGATTCATCCCACATACAGCTAATTGCTTAAGCATTGTTGAACCCTTGTTGCTGTGGCAACTACTGCCTACATGGAAATGATTTTCAACTTGTGACCAAGGAACCCCTGCATTTATGGTCAGCTCTTGAAAGATCTGGCAACTAAGAAAAATAAGTATATTGTCTGAAAGCTTAAATAAAATGAAAATCAGTTCACATCTGTATTAGATGAACCATGATAATAAGTGCAAAAACTGGTGGATGAGGAACAAGAAAAGGTTTCACAGTCAATCAGGGAGGGTAGATAAAAAAAGCAACTCAGCCCACCATCTGAATCACTTTCTGGAGGCATCTGTTACTTTCCATCAACAATTAAGGGAACTTCGTGTGAGCAGGCTTCTGATACACATGTTAACTTGGCATCATAAGTTAGATTGGCTGCATAATGTTCTGCACTTCTATGGGGACTTTGTGGTACTCCATAACTAACTCAGAAAATAACCTGCAGCCTCTTAAAATACTTTCCACAACTAAAAAAGACTTTGCCTTAAATTTTTGTTATACTCTTAAAGGGTAAACAAGAGGCATGTACAATACATCTGAAATATTCTAACATCTTGATTCTCATATTGCATTACAGGGAGGAGAGGAAAAAAAGCTCATTTCAACTTTATTTTTCAGAATCAGTTTGCTTTGGGAGATACTTTCAGAAGGCATTAATGTAAAGGTCTTGTTCATTCCTTCCTGCAGTGGTCAGTAGCCTGGATTGTGATGCAGCCCAAGAGTAAGGAATGTAGGTTGCACCAATATATGGCAGATGTTATTTCCAGCACTGAGAACCATTTCAATGATTTCTATCTGCCATTTTATTACATATTTACTACCCAAATTAATTAATAACATTGCTGTAATCATATTAATTTTTAATAGTTTTATTTTATGTAGACAATACTTTGAGGCACAATACCATGAAAGACATTAAGAACACCACATTATCTTACTGACATTACCCACATTAGTATACTGAGCAGTAAACAAACTCTGAAAATCCTAAAATGAAAGCCGGTTACGGGAAGTAGCAAATCAAACAAGCTTCTTGTAACTTTAGCTCATGTTAAAGAAAATATTATTTCAGTAAAGTATTATTTAGAAAGTATCATTTCCATCAATAATTAGTCTCATAGGGATAGGTCTTTCACAAGGTAATTTTTATACTACAAGGGTTAGTAAAGCTGTTATGACTTGTCTTCCATAAAAGTGCATAGGTCAAGTGTCTCATACCTTCTTCATGCACTCATTTCCAGTGTCCCCACCTGGAAATTCTATGTGAATGAATATGAAATTCATTTGAGGTGCCTGGACTGTTTTGAAAACCTTGGCCCTGGATTTTTCATTAATGAATCAGCATTTGGATATAAATGTATAAATATATACCACTCCAAAAAGAGAAGCCAAATTTGCATGTTACAGATGTATGACTAGTCACAGCAACAAATTTGGAAGAAATTGCCTTCTTCATTGCAATGTGCATGACATCTGTCTCTGCATTCATTTTCTTTGATATGTTTCTTTTCATATTCTCTGCTAAACAGAATATTTTTGTATTCTTTTTTTTTTCTTTCTTTTCTTCTTGGAAAAGTTTACCATCTCTTTCAATGAGACAGCTGAAGACATTTCTTTCTTTCTTTCTTGGCTGCAACAGGAAAGCTGTTATTCTGTTTTATATAGGCTGCTACCTTTTTCATAAAATGAAAAGAGAAAGGGTAATAAAAGATTTTTGTGAAATAAAGATAGAATGTTGCTAGTTGACTCTTCTTATCCACGTTTGTAATATTTTACTTTATATCTGGTGCTACCTTTGATTTGCTAATTCTTGTATTTCTGCATATCCCCTTGAACATGTACAGGTGCAAAGTTTTTCCAAATAACTCTTTACGATGACAAGATGAAAGAAAATCCTTCACAGCAAGTAAACTCATCTAGCTGATATTTTTGGTTTTCCTATGCACTGTCTAAATCTGAATTTTTACTTTACAGCATCACATAACACAAGCCAGTAGGGATGGAGCATGAGAATGATTCAGCCCTTGTCAAGACAGCAAGTGAGCTAATACAATGTAAGCTGTACATCTGAAGAGCAGATGTGGCACTATGCAGACTCACAAATAAAAAAGAGTGGTTTTTTTTTTTTTCAGAATCCATTTTTGGAGCTGTCAAAAAGACATTATTCTTTATATATAAATAGCATTTTTCAAAACATTAATAAACACAATAATTCCTTGTAACCTTGGTTTTTCAGACAGTTGCCAAACTATTTTGGAAATAAAGGACAACTGTGCATAGTGTTTCAGCATAATGAAGCTTATGTTGCTGCTGGGAAGAAACTTGAAAGTGGTATAATTACAATCCTAACACATTTCTTCCCTAATTTTACTTTCTTTTCATTAGTGATAGGCTTCCTAAAAATGGTTTAAATATAGAAAAAAAACCAAAACCATAAGAGCTCTGAGTAGCAATAAACTGGAATAATCTCCACTTTTATGTCCACGTGAAGTATATCTGGCTAAACTGGATGTAAGGACTTTTTAGAGATAAAAGCATCTCTGACTGGTGCAGGCAAAAGCTGAAGGAATACAAAGAACTCTCGAAATTCAGACACCAAAAGATATGAGAGTAAATATGAGGGAATAAATATTTTATCATTTTCTTCTACTAGTCTTTTTTTTTCTTTTATTTTATTTTTTTTTCTTTTTTTTTTGTGCTTGACAAGCAAGTGCGGCATGTGATAACTAAATTTAGCAGAGTTTTACCACGAGAGGGCAGGAATGCTCATCAAACAGGTTTGCCACTAGTTGTTTTGCCACTTCTCTGCCAGGAGGGTGACCCAATGTGCTTTCTCTGTTGGTGTTGAGTATCTAAGCGTGTACCCCATGCACTTAACAACATGACAAAACGCTTTGACCTCACAGACTGACCTGTCATTAGTACAGCTGATTAATCCCCCTGGATGGTGGTGGGGCTCAGGGGCATGGCTGAACTGCAGCAGTGTAAGGCTCAGAGCAAAATGAGAAATTCTCACTCTGGGCTGGCAGAAGGAAACAGCTGTACCAAGGCATCCATCAGACTCACCAGGGCTGGATGGCAGGTAGGTAGATGTGAATCAGCACCTGCCTTTCTTCCTTTGTAGCATGTAACAGGAGCAAGAAGGAAGATCTTTAGAGACTATTATTATTATTATTATTATTATTATTATTATTATTATTAAATATTGGCAGCACTGGCTTATTCAGGAACATTATTTAAGCTATTCTATAAGGGAGACTAATTTTGATTGGACCATAACAGTAGCCAAATCTGAACAGTAGAAGACTGTACTGCACAGGATACTGTGTAGAAAAGTTCCAGACTATTATTGAAGTGAAACAGATTTGTGTGGAAAGTCCTGGTTAACTCATAAACAATTTATAAACTGAAGCATTTAGCATAGCTTGATTAAAGGCTTGAATTCTCGTAACTATTTGCCAACAAAATACAGTGTTTCACGGTTTCCAAAAACATGTTTTGGAAAAAAAATCTACTGTGGGGCCACTTCGAGTTATAAGATTTTTATCAGCTAAAATTAAGCTCCAGTAATTTATATAGAAATGTCCCCTCTTTTCTTTATTTTGCTGTCATGGTAAGTAGTTTCCTTTTTCAAATGGTAAAATTTTTCACCATGAAGCAAATAATTGTGGAATTGTGACAGTGACTGGACAAACAATATTCAACAGAGAAAAAAAAAGAGAAATAAATGCAAACTTGACCTTACTCTAGTCATAACAATACCTTTACTCAAAGAATAAGAAAAAAGATTTATAGAAGTTATTTTCCATTACTTTCCATTGCTTTCACCACGTTACCACACCTCCTCCAGAAAAAGAGTGCTCAACAAAATTATCACTTGTTTAAATCCAAAGACTCTTTGTTACTTCTGTCATTGGGTTAAAGACTGTTTTCCCCTGCCTTAAAACAGAAAAGGGCATTGCCTTCCTATTTTGAGGCTTGGCTCTCTCCTATAAGAAACCCTTGACTTGTCCTTAGAGGGTTGCATACCTGCTAGGAGCTCTGTATTCTCGGTGTCATTTAACAAATCTCTGCTTCCCAGAGGTTTTCAGGAGTCACATTGCAACAGCATGCTACTGGGCTGGGTAGGTAGAAAAGTAGGAGACCCTAAAAGATCTCCCCATTGATGATTTGGCATTTATTTCTTTGGGTTTTTAAATAACCCAAAATCTAACTGTGTGGCTCTTTCCAAAGCCCTGGCAACATGCAAGCGTGTTTCAGCCCAGATGAAGCAAAAGAATGCCACCTGGATTTTTGCTGAAAAAAGAAAGGGTGTAACCAGATAGCAAGCAATAATATGGAAATAGGAAAATGGCATAAGACTAAAGGCCCCTATTTTGTTAATTTTTAGGATTAACAGTCAATCCAAGTGAGGACTTCTGCAGAAGCTATGCAATCCCTGTGAAGATGGACCATTTCATAACTTTTTCTAGTCAGACTTTGGAGTTATGAAGGATGTTCTTGAAGATGTTCAGTATTCATCTGCAGGAGAATATTACCTATGACCTTTCAGAGGAATGACACACAGGGTGGCTTGTCCAGTGCTTCATAAATGTGTCATGCTTTGGTCAAAGAAGAGAAGGAACTACTTTCCATTCCTTTTATTTTATTTGTTGCAGCATATGAATATAAGGTAGAGACCCCAGGTCTGGGTGAATCTTACTATCCTCCTGTAGTAGGATATATAGCAAAGAAATATGGCTAAAGAAAATTTAAGTTACTGCTCTTTACTTTCTTTTTGTTTTGTTTCCAGGGGTATACTGCAAAAGGAAATAAGAATAGGATGGTATTTGTTCTGGCATTTTCTTTTCTGTTACCTTTGGAACAATGACATTTTGGACAAATTTATGAGCTTGTCTTTGAACCGTTATACCCATAATGAATCTACTCACCTGTACATCCTCTCGTGATGTAGAAATCACTTTTTGATTTGTTGCTCAGTGTGTTTCCCATTAAGTGTGATTCTAGGGAGATCAAGTAGGATTTCAGTGGATGAAAACTCTCCAGCAGACAATCACCAGGCAATACCTTAGACAAGGAGCAGAGCCTACAAAAAACTGTCTTGTCAGACAGGACCACATATGGTAAATGTTATTAAAATTCTCACTTGCTATTAGAGACACCAGGTGTTTTAGAGAATTTTTTGTGACAGCAGTTCCTACTCAGAATTTCTGTCTACAGGAGCCTTACCCCTACCCTTTTGCTAATCTTATAGCATGCAAAAATACTCTGTGAGATTAAGAAATTTAATATTTTCTATGCAAAGTGCTGATCCTATAAGAGAAATTGGACCTCTTCCAAAAATGATACCAATTTAACAGCAAAAACAAAGTACAGAAAGTATCTGAAGAAATGTCTACATTGGCTCTTTTAGGTGCTAGAAGTAGCTTAGATGCAGGTTTTTTATCTCACTTGAAAAGGTCTGGGCTAGTGCAGTTTATGGGCATGCTTATAAAGTGGTAGATTTAGGAAGGCTTTTAAATCCACAGATGCAGAGATGCACATTAGGTCTCTCAGCCTCCTATCAAAGCAAAGCCCAAGCAAGCACCTGTGTTAGGAAGTTGCAACTCGTGATCATGATCAATTTAAAATAACCGGAGTTGAACCATCCTTGACGAAGATGCTATTTAATCCTGCCCTCTGCTGTACAGGTGCTCAGGGGTGCCAGAGCAGGGAGGGAGTGCACTCCCCATTCAGCACTGCACTAGGCTTAGGCTCATTTACAACTTTTATCAACCTGCAGTCTGAGAAACCTGTCACCTTGTCTTGTTTTCGTTTTGGTTTCATTTTTTACTTGAATGTGTGTAACTGCAGTTTTGAAAGAATTACCTTGTTCTAAAACTTGGACTTATTATTGAATTTATTTTTTAATAAGCAAATGCGTTTCTAAAAATATTAGCTTCTTACATCTAATCTCAGTTTGAAACTTTCATATTAAAATGTTTAGCAATATAGTAATTTCCTATATTATCTCACTGTTTTTCAATAATTCACTCACTTTTTTGAATCAAAGTTGAGCTGATGTGTTTCAAAGACTTGTGATCCACCATGATTTTCAGATCTTATTCCTAAATAATTCCACTTTGTGCTTCTTTATGATGCTGATAGGAATAATTTTTCTTCTTGCATAATAGGATACTTATCTACTATTCTATCAGAATTATGAGACCTTTTAATGACTTTGCACTCCAGGGTTTTAAAAAGAATATGATAATGTACATAAGCATTTGTGAAAATACAGGTACAAAGTGGATGTTCTTTATTTATTTCCCTGGTATATTTTAGGAGAGAAACAGAAGGGTGATACAAGTAGAGTCTTCAGCTTTGGAAACTACAAGCTGTCAGAGTTGGGTCACATATCTCAGACTGCAATGTGAGACTAGTTCATTTCTGTCTAGAAATCACCCCTCTGACAATGCACAGCCATGCAAATAATTCTAGATATTCTGCATTGACTTTCCTGCCTTTAATTAATTAAGGAACTTCTGCCAGTTTTCCTAATTCTGATATATTTGAAATTGCTTTTATTACAGCTCTTCTTCACTAAGCAATCTGCTCCACAAACTCTCTGTTTTTCCCTATTATGATTTTAAATTTAAGTTGCCTTAAAAGGCTATTTCAAAAAAAATTATTTCTGAAAGTTTTATTTTCTCTTCTGCTTGGCCATATTGACTCTTTTTAAATGATCCTTTAGAAGTAAAAGAACTAAACCAAAATTTCTAATGAGCTGGAGACTTGAACCAGTCTTCTCCTTGCTTGCACTTTAACCAGTTGAATATTTTCATGAAAAGAAATCATCATCCCATCACTAGGCAACAAAAATTAACTTACAAAACCAGCAGAGAGTTTGATACAAAACAATGGTTAACTAATTGAAGTCCACCGTTAACTTTTGCTTGCTTATTTGTTCCTTCCTGGAAAGTCACAGTAGTTTTAACACATTTTTACCTGCAAGACTCGATCTTTTGTTTGTTTCTGAACAAACTACAGAAAATCTGTCTAAAAGCCACAAAGTCACTTGAAGGGTTTGTAAAAGTCATAAACAGCATTTTAGGGGCACAAATAGTTTGGTGTAAAAAAAATCTTTTTAATTATATTTAAGAGGATGTGTGTACATCTTTCAATAAATTTTTAGAGAATTTCAGGAAATACTATTTTTATATAACGTATAAAAGTTTTTCATGAGATCTGAGTACTGCCTTTTCTAGGTATCCCAGACTAACCAGTTTCTGAGAATGGAAACTGCATGAGTTGCTCTTTCTCCCCAGCTGTTTGGGGTTTTTTTTCTGATGAGTTTCTGGTTAGGACCACACACAGGATTGCAAAGAGGTCAGCATGATGGAGATTGTACTATTTTCAGGCTAGAAGTGCCAGACATTTTATGAAGACATGTTAAAAAAATTTGAACTCAGTTTTACAGATTAGCAATACAAAAATACCTTTTTCCCATAAAAACTCGTGTTCCTCAGTGCTTTATTGGAACCTATCCTTTTGCAGTATGTGAACTTCGCAAATTTAAAAGTAAGTCATATATTTCAGCATATGTAATGGAAAATGAGTGCCAAATGTTTGCAGAATGAGTCATGGCAACATTAAAGAGACTACATCTAGAAATATGATCTTGAAACAATTCTCTTCAAATGATGTCTGTTCCCGAAAGACTAACCTCCATATACACCCTGTTTTTCCTACTGAGAACCCTACACCTACAGAGCTAAGGATTCTGTAGTTTAGCCTTACTTTCCTCTGCTTGTATGATATGTCTACAGGTTAGACTTTCATCAAATAATTAAATAAAGCTAGTTATGAGTGAAGTCTGAAGCACTTTTTTCATTTGAACATGCAGTTTGCAAAAAAGGAATATCCAAGCTTTTCTCAGCTTCTGTGATAATACTGAGCTTCAGACCACATGAAATATTCAAGTGCTATTATCTCACTTAACAGATACTTGGGAGTGTAGATATTTGCAAATCCCTTTCCAAACAGGCAGCCACAGAAACACAGCTATCATGAGGCCTGGGTCAAGAAAGGCGATGATATTTTTAAGTGAGACTTGGAATTTAAGAACCTACAACTGAGTTCTTGAAAGCTCCTGCTTAATCTTTGGAGGTGCCCAGAGTCTATCAGCACCTCATTTCTCATTCCTACGTTTCCTCAGATGCCTGAATTTTAGGTCTGCAAAGCCTTAAGAGAAAATCACTGTTGACATGACTGACAACAGCTTGGCTTCTGTCTCATTTTAAGTCTCATCAACAGCAGCAAGCTTGGTTCCCCCATTCATTTCCACTGTGTACCTCAACTTCAAAGGCATTCTCTCAGCAAACTTGCCAGCATGAAAGGGGGAATACAGGAGAGAGGTTAGGCTTGTAGCTGAGTAGAACAAGAAGCTTTTAATGAGACCCTAAACCTTCCTTGGCTGTGGGCCTACACAGTTCACCATCAGCACTGCAGGATCTGTGATAATGCAAGAAGCTGAGTCCTATTTTCTCCCCCTTGGGCAAATTCTTTAATTACATAACTATGATTGCAGCTGCCTATAGGCTTGTCTTTCTTTTGAGTGAAAGGCTATAGAGAGCTGGGAAGAAATATTACATCCATTACTCAGTACTGAACTGGAAGAATGAATGAAAGAATCAGCAAAGAGTAACAGAATTCACAGATAAAAAATACAGTAGAGAAGTTTATGTCACAGATCAGATATTAAGAAAAATCTCATGGTAGAAACTATGTAAAGAACTGAAAGAGGCTATGGAAGTCTGCAAGGTACCTCTGTGTTTCTGAGAATGACAGGAATATTGCAGATTCTGATTTGAGTTCCTAAGTCCTGCACTCCTTTATCTCCTGAGCAACAAAAAAAATAGTGGCTCTTCCTGCCATGTGCTATGTCAAACATTTTGGAAATGTATGGATAAACATGAAATTTAAGATCTATATGTTAATTTTTTTCCCTAATTTTCTCTTATAGGCCTAAAATCAAGAATCAAAATCAAGACTGGGCTACAAAGGTCAGGACCAACATGTTAAATTTATATATTGGATAAAAAATTAATTGATTTATTTCTTTGAAGGCATTTTAAAACAGACAAACATTCCAAAGAGTTTTAATGAAGCCAGAAAATGTGTTTCTAAACAAATGTGGCATCACATGGCTGCAGGAGACTGCAATACTTTAATAGACATGTGAGCAATGCTCACATTACCATACTAAACTGACCCTAAAAAAGACTATGAAGTCCTAACATCAGACCCACTGCTCCACACACAGTCCTGTGCAGTAACAAGAGCTACTTGGAGGGAGAACCTTGATGCAGCTTTGGCTGACAAGCTCAGCAAGTCTGGCATGGGAAGGAGGTTTTGCTGAGTATTGAGGAAGAGCAAAGAGCCTCAGAAGCTCAACAGACAAAAAGTCCTGTGCAGACAAAAGTCCTCCTGAGGAGACACATCTGGAGAACCAGTAGAAACCTCAGCAGATTCCAAGGTTTTTTACTGTCTCTCCATCAGGAAGCCAAAAGATGCCCTGAGGCAAACCTAGAGTCAGGACAGAAACAAAAAGAAAATTTTAAAATAGAAAAGTTTACTCCAGGGAAGTTGCATCTACTCATGCTGTGGCAGACACGCTCACCTCAGTGCCCACGTTTTTTGAGGGATGTAGTCTGGTTTTGCTTTGTGCCAGATAAATCTGGGAAAGAGCAGCCTCATTTGTCATGCATTCTGTGCCTGTGGCTCCCCGGTCACTAGCACAGCAAAAAGTCCCAGCTAAAGCCTCCTGGTTTCCTTTGGGTGCCCACTGGAATATATCACACCTCTTCACACAAGCACATATATATATGCACATAATTTCACAGAATCAATCGGAAAAAAGTACTTAAAATATCATAATTACCTATAATGTTCTCTTTCTGCTCATCTAGAAAGTGTAGAAAAATCACATCCTGTGTACCCACACGTATTTAAATGCAAGGATTTAAGTGCTTTACACCCAGTTTGCATGTAAAATGTGTGCTGCTGTTGCAATACTAGTAAATTATCTGATGTTTTTTTCCCAGTGTTAGGATGCTATAGACCCTGAGCTGTTATACTGATAAAATATTCTTCATCTCTAACAGCAACTTTTCTCAAGTGCCTCTTCCCTCTTCTCCCCTGGTGAAATCCAGACTTGTTCTCCCTCCAGTGAATTTACTTCGGAACAGTTAACATTTCTAGTAATGTAAATCCCAAATAACATATTTTTCTCACAATCCCAGGCTAAGCACTGCCCAAAATCAGTTCGGGAAATGCATTTTTAGGACCTTCAGTGTAAGTGAAAATCAATTACACTACAACATAACTGTGCCTAAGCTGTCTGCTTAGACTCCTGTTGCTTTGGCTAAGATGCAAGGAAAGCAGAGATGTGCCCACTCCTCACCAAAATCTTTGCTGAGAAAAGCCCCAACACAGACATCACTGCTTCAGCAAAGCTGTATTTTTACAGGGATAGCTGATTTATTGGGAGGGTGGTGTAAATTTATAAATTCTAGATTTGCCTACTGCATTGCATATTGCATTGCATGCAGAGGTGCTTTATCAGTAAACTATGAACACTCTGCTGAAATATTTCTAGAGAAAGCTGGTGTTAGGAGCCTTGCTGTTCCCAGTCACAGCCTACTTAGAGGAGTGCAGGTGTGCAGTTCCTGTGTGCAGGTGCTGAAAGCCGTCACATCTATGCTTATGTACACCAAAACCATGGAGGCATGGATCTTCAAAAGTACTTCAGCGCTCATCTCCTTCTCTAAGTGCCTCTGTTCAAGTGCAGCAATATTTTCAAAGTGATCAGCCGGCTGCCAGTGAAGCTCTCAGGTGCCAGTTGTTCGCTGGGGGTTGGTTTCGCAGCCCAACTAAAGCAAGGCAACACTGCTCCTTGTTGAAAATCGCTGAGCCTGACACTGGATCTCATTTGCATCTCTCAGCAGCAGTGTGGTGTTAGCACACTCCTCTTCTCACACTCCAGTTAGTTATTTCTGCCCTTGCATTGCTCTTTAAAATGTGCTGGCAACAGCTGTGGGAGTACTGAACTGAACCTGGAAACCTGCTGAAAATTATTCTTTTCAGTAATCTTCCCTTTTTCATTCTTCCTTTGCTTTTCTCTTTCATTTTTTTTTTCCTGTTTCTTTCTTTTTCTGACCCTTCTTTCCTCTCCACTGTCTCCTTCTCTTCCTTTTATTTCCTTTCCTTCATTTACATCATTCCTTTCCCTTCTTTTGCCAGATCAGTTTATTAGTCTAGTTTTTTTTTAATTAAAACATTTTTAATTTACCAAAGAAGTGGTGTTAGGCTGTGATAAGAATGCTTACACCAGTTTAAGAAACTGTTTTGCTGAACCATTCTGATATTTAACAAAGTGAGACCAGCCATATCCTGTGTATGGTACAATACTCATCTCCTGTAAATTCAAACCTCAGCTCCAGATTTTGTCAGCACTTATTCATTTGTCTGAAGTCCTATGTGCTGTGTGCTGTCCTTGAAAGCTTGATACTTTTAAAAGCTCCACCCTACAGTACTTTTGAAATTCCTACTCTTAAGTAATTATCCTTGTATAGAATTACAATCCAGACATGCCCACGTGGCTCCAGGCTCCACCTCCTTATGGTCACCCCAAAAAAATAACCCGGTCTTTGGCTGAAACCAGGACAGCATTATGGGAATTATTGAGCAAACCCTTCAAAAACATGTAGTTAATTTTTATTACAAAGTTTCCAAATGGTTGTGTGCTTATAATACGTCCATATAGCTGATGACACTTTGTCTTACTGTGATGTGCATGCATAACTCATGTTTCAACACATTTTGATGTTCATGGTTGAAAAAGGCATCATAAAATGAATCTGTCTTCCTTATATTTTATTCTATATCTGTATTGATATTTCAAGTGTGTGTATATATATATATGTATAAGACAAAGGAAATTTGCACTTCCAAAGCATTCAACTGGTATATTTAGAGAGTTTCTGTCTCGTTGTTGTGTACCTGAAAATGTGGGCTTGTTCCTGAAATTGGAGATACTTTTTGCACCTGTCCTTCTGTCACATCCATTTCACTTTTGCAGATCCTGTAAATTCACACAACATGCAGCTCATCTCTGATTCATCTTTTTTTCATCTCAGTGATGCAGAGTCGTAATACTTTTCACTTAGACAGGAAAATTAATCTAATATCGAGTAGAATCACTACTATTATTTTACTTCTGAATATATGTGGGCTTTCAAGTGGAGACAAAGACATTTGTATTGACTTTTGTTTCTACTAAGCTAATCTAAACCTTGCTACAGTCAGGATTTTAAGCACTGATCAATGCAATAACATTCAGCATGCAGTGTGTTCTTCAGCAACTAGAGTGAGTTCAGTGAATTGCTTGAAATTTGTGATATAGATTCTCTCAAGGAGTTAAATATTTCCAGTCACACTTTCATTTTGAACATCATTCCACCGGTTTACTTTGGCTGCACAAATAGCTACATTGAAAATGATTTTAAATTCAATTGAGTAATTTTTTATATTTTCCCTTTATAATGAAGGGAAATGCCACTGAATGTCTTTGTCAAGAGGAGCTGAATTACAATGTCTTGCCTTTCTGGAAGAAATTTATGCTGTTTCTCTGACTTCAGGCCAAGTTGTCACAGAAGCACTTTATCTGAGCTATTCCTTTCTTTTCTTACTGTTAGCACAGCATATAGAAAAGACCTCACTGACTTGAATTTGGAGACTTTCAACATTATATTAAATATTCTTAGATTTACACTACTGCATGTACCAGGACAAACCTCCCACATATCAGTATTTTATTCACCTTTGAGCAACTGGTTAAGTCTCAGCTAATAACAGAGCAGAGCAAGCGACAGTGCCTGGATACTGATTTTATATAGATGACAGGTCCATGGCACAAAAGTTGAACTTTCGTCTGTGGAGTATGACAAGTCCTTTTCAAATGAAACAACACCAGCTGAATGATTCTTGTCACAGTAGAAAGCATCTTGGAGGAAAAATTTAGAAACCCTTGAAGTATAGTTGAAACTTTTATTATTGCTATGGTTAATGAAGTTTACCGCTAGTGATTTATGCCTAGGTAAATCACTTACTAATCCTTCTAAAGATCAAATTTACCTGAGAAATACATCATTTGGGAAGTCTGCGTCCTGGGATTGTTTTCTACTACTCAGAGGACTAAGAAGTCCAGACTGACAGAGAAATGCTTCTGAGCTGGGATATATGCATTTTACAAGAAGAGGAAATTTCTGTTCTTACAACAGCTCCTTGCAGCTTCCTGAGACATTACTTAAAATGTGTTGCAGTTTAATCTGATGTATTTGGACTGAAGTCCATATTAACAACTATGTTTAGTCGATATTTTTTATAGACTTTTTACCTAGGCCTATAGGGACAAGACAAGGGTTAATAAATTTTGAACTGAAAGATGGCAGATTTAGATTGGATTTAAGGAAGAAATGTCTTATGGTGAAGATGATGAGGCACCAGAGCAAGTTGCCCAGAGAGGCCATGGATGCTTCATCCCTGGGAATGTCAAAGGCCAGGCTGGATGGGGCTTTGAGCAACCTGGTCTGGTGGAATGTGTCCCTATTCATGGCAGGTGAGAAAAACTTGACAATTTTTACAGTCCCTTCAAACCCAACCCATTCTGATTCTACAATTCTCTTTCATGAAGTGTACTTTGCAATAGGGAAAAAGGTTTAGCACAACATCTGTAATTGGCTGAGATTCCTTTTTTCATTCATATCAGTAACAGAGTAATGTTTTATATTACAGACACTTTTGTTTGTTTAAAAGAAATCAAATTGATAGTTTGGTAAAATCCATTAATCAAGAAGATTGGTTTTGGTCTGCATGCTCAACTGCATCTTTTTTCTCCTTCTTTCTTTTAGTTTTCTCTGACTTCTATTTTTACTTTATTAGATTTAAGCAGTAGTGAAAATTAGGCAGCAGTGGTTATGTTGCCCAGGTTTTGAATTTAAATATGTTCCATGATGATTTGTGTTAATATAATTCAAAATCATCAGTCTCTTCACAAATCAATTTTAGTTCAGATTAACTCAGCAAGGCACATAAAGCAGTTTTGCAACCTTGTTGATACCTCAGATTTCTAATAAAAAAGCCAAATAAGTTAAAATATTATTTAAATCTTTGCTTTATTTTATCAAAATAAATATTTTTTAGAACCTAGTAGCTTAGGGAAAATGAAAAAAAAAATACATTTCCAGATCCTAGCAGTAGGAAAAGCAGTCTCCAAAACCTTTCTACTCAGAAGGATATCCTGGAGGTATATATTTTATCTTTCTCTAGAAAAGAAAAGGCTAAGTTCAGTCTAGGTTAAGACATTGCTCTTGTTTGCACCAGTGCAACCTACCTGGTGTCAAAGTTCCATAAACGAGAGCAGGTTTTGGTCAGTGCTTTGTAATGTCCTTTGTGGGTGGAATTTTTTTATACAAACATTGGAGAACCAGCATGGAGCCCTTGACTTCAACAAAAATGTGCTGCACAAATTCTAACTTTATTAGATCTTTATTAGATTTATCAAAGCAATAGCATGACTCATTTTGAGTCCAAAAATTGACTAATATTAGATCCCATATTAGTGCAGTTGAGTGAAACTCTTTGCAAAATTATCTATTTGTCAGGAACAGAAGAAAAAAGAAAGGTTTTGAGAGCCTAGAAATTATACTGAATTGGTGGAAAATATGATTTTCAAAGCAACAGTTTAATTTTGAAATTATTCTTCAGCACTGCAGAAACATCTTGGTTTGGGCAAGATATTTGATGAAATAAATAGATTCACAATGCTGCTGCTTGTCCTATACCACAGTGCAGTGGTTAGAATAACCACCTAGGAAATGGGAGAGCAACGCTCAGATCCACCTGAAACAGAGGTAAAATCCAGAGCATGGATTTAAAAGAATGTTTGTCATCTCCCCTGTGTGTTTTAAATAGCTAGCAAATGCAGTACTTGATGCAGAATAGGAGAATCAACAAAAAGCAAATGAGTTAGGAATACCAGCACTCAGGTAGGGCCATTGTCTTGGTAATTTCATTTTTAAATTTCATAATAAATGTAAAGACACAACTCCCACATACCAGCTAGATATGCCAATCAGTCCTTTTGCCACAAGTGTTACCAGGGAGGAAAAAATATCAGGATACCAGGGCCTGATCTTCCATAACCACCCCACTTTCCATCTCTGCGCAGCTCCTGTACAGTTGCCAGCCACACATTCCTCAGTGGTAAATGGCGCCCCAGCTTCTTACCTGCTCCTCTACTGTTGAAAAGTACCAAAATTGGAAAAGGAAACAGGATTATAGGTGTGTCAGGGTGTATCTCTTCTGTTATTGACATGAGCATACCTGTATTTATGCACCTTGGCATAAGGATGTGGCACCAACACATAATTCAGTGCAGAGCCACCACCCATGCAGAAAGGAAGGAAATAAGCTTCTTTTCTGCATGTCTTCATGTTTGCTTTCATGGAATCACAGAACAGTTTGGATCTGACCTTAAAGACAGTCCCTCTTTTCTCCTTCCTTCTCTTCTAAATTTCTCTGCATTGTACTTTCAACTTTACTTCATAATTTAAGATTATAATACTGTGGACTCATAAAGCATTGATAAACAAAGCTTTATTCTTTACTTGGTGCATTCTTAGAACAAAGGTATTTCATTTAAATGCACACTCTCATGAGTACATTCCATAAACATGGCCCATCAGAGACTGGAAAGGGGCAGGCTAAGAAGAGAAGCAGGACAGGTGAAGTATTTTAGTTCTGCAAAAACATGAACTTTCACTTCAGCTTCATTGCTGTAGCATGGTGTAAAGGAAAGGAGAGGGAATATTTAGAAGGTTCCTCTTGCCTGTGCATATAGTTCATAAATAGGTGTGCTACAGAGATACATTCAAAAATAGAAAAGTTCTAATTCGTTAACTCAGATATACGAGGGTTGTAATGTAGTACCACAAGGATTCTATGTCTTTTCCAAAGCCATATTTGTCAGACTGATGTCTCTATTCCCTTGCACATCACATGTGTTCACTGGGTGTCTCAGACACTAAACCTTATCAACTTAAGGATATGTGTAACTCTTCCTCAGTATCTAAGCAGAACGGGACTTCATTTTCAGTAGAAGGAAGCAGCATTCTTTCCAGACAAGTCACCGAGTGACTTCATTCATGTATCTAATTCATCTGACTCAGCCTAGACAGCTATGTCTGTGTTCATTGCTCTATTGTCTTCTACAGTCAATGGGTGTAAACTGGTACTGGCTAGCTATCAGATCAGACCTGGGGGAGCTCCTCAAGCCCAGATCCTTATGTCAATTAAGCTTTAAGAATCTTTAACTTTATTAAAAATACCTGTGTGAATCATGCAGACCAATTTAAGATTTCTAGTTGAAGGTTGTTACTGTAATCAAACCATCTGATGAAAACCAAGTTCCTTGGAGTGGTGTATTTGTACAATGTTAGTATATGGCCACTTAGATCGGTACATTTTTGATATGTAGATTCTCCTCAAATCTCACCATCTGTTAGGTTGTAAAGCTATTTGCTCTTCAAGCAAATTAGACACTTGAGAGGCTTTACACTATAAAAAGAACTATTTTTTTTCCATAAAAGTCATGGCGATGAAAATCAAATAGGGGTATATTTATCACTAAGAGCTAACAGTTGGAAAGAAGCCATCCTTTCTAGCAGTATGCTTTTGGTATATTCTAAATGTTTTACTCTCACTCTTTATTTATTTTACAAGTTCTCTCAAAACAAAGCAACTGCAACGTCTCTGTTCAGACCTTTCTCTGTCATATATACCCAACGGATCTTTGTTTTCACCTTTGCTGCTCCTCTTGTGGCTTTACTCATATACCTGATGCTTCTTTTCCAAGTACTAACAAACTACCTATAAAATTTTGGATTATGAATTATCTCACCTCTTGATAAATATCTGTGTTTTTTGGGTGGAGGCTGTTCTTGCTTCACCCACCACATTCCATAAAAGAATGAATGTATACCTTGTGTAAACTGAGAACTGATGGTTATGCTCAATAATTCCAATGGATGTTCAAACCATAAGAAAATAAATATATGTGTCTAATAATGGGGAAACATTCATAGTAGGTAGCATGTGAAAACTCTTTCTTCTACTTCTTTAACTGTTTAATATTGTAGAAATTAAGGTATTTAAGTAACAGTTCCAGCAAGTCTCCTGCTATGACTGTAAGATTGAATTCTGGATACATAGAGAGTCCAGTTAAACAGAAAATTAGTCTGGTCTGTTGGTGATGAAAGCTTCCTGAATATTGGGCTGCATTAGCAAAATCATAGCCAGCAGACTGAGGGAAGTGATTCCTTTTCTGTACCCATCACTCATGATTCCGCAATTGTTCCCTCTCTCTACAGGGCAAAGACCTGGAGAGAACCTATCACAGGGGCACCAAAATTATGGAAGAGGAAATGCCATGTCATCCTCAAGGATGGGAATGCTGGGTTTGTTCAGCTTGGAGAAAAGGCTAATGAAGGATTCAGTTTTAGTCTTTAGCTACATAAAAGGGGCTATGGAGATAATGAAGGTGAATTTTTGTAGAAGTATACACTGAAAGAGAGGATGCAGTGGTCACAAGCTGCAGCAAGGGAAACTGAAGCTAACTGCAAACAAGGAACAGTGACTATGAGGGTAGCCAAGCACAGGGATGGGTGCCCAGTGAAGCAGTAGAAGACCCAGTCTTGGAAATAACTCAGTATTTCAACAGGCAAGGCCCTGAGCAATCTTACCTTACCTTGAAGTTACCCCTGCTTTGAGTAGAGGTCTAAATTAAATGATCCCCTTCAGTCACTTCTGGTCTGTATTACCCAATGGTTTAAAGCACCCAAGGCTTGCCAAAAATGAGGAAATCTATAGAGAGAAAAGAAAATGCAGTTTCAGGCAAGAGGAAGCATAGCGCTAATATATGAAAATAAATAAATAAAGTTTTGCAGTTTGACAATATCCTGTTTAACTTTGTTCCCGTCCTTCATTAAGAATGTGTTATGGTTTAAACCCAGTTAGAAACTAAGCCCCACTCAGCCACTCACTTGATCCCCTCTCTCCTCCCAGCTCTCACCACAGTGGAATGGCGAGGGGAATCAAAGTAAAACTTGCATGCTAAGAACAGCTGATTAATTGAAAATAAAGTAAAATACAGTAATTATCGTAAAATATAAAGATAAAAAATTGAAAAACCAAGTGGTGCCCTGTGCGATTGCTCACTACCTGCTGACCAATGCTAAAACCCCCTCCCCAAAGCCAGATCAGGTAACTCCTCAGTTTATATTCTGGGCATGGCATTCTAGGGTGTGGAACATCCACTTGGTCAGTTGAGGTCACCTGCCCCAGCTATGCTCTCTCCCAGTTTCCTTGGTGTACCTCCTCACTGGCAGACCATAAGACAAGAAAAAAAAGTTGAATTAGAATAAACATGATTTAGCAAAAAACTAAAACTACTTAAGTTACCAACACCATCCTTATTACAAGTCCAAAAGCACTGCACTGTTACAGCTACTGAGAAGAAATTAACTCTACGGTAGCTGAAACCAGGACAGTGTGTCCCACAGATTGAAATCTATTTGCTTAGCCATGTTTTAACCCCTACTGACAGAAATTTAAGTAATACACTTTTATGACTGCATAAATAAGCTTTTCACCAAACAGTAAGAACAATCCCTCTCATGAAACCAGCATGAAACCTCAAAATTTGAGATCAACAGATTAGGAAGATTTCCAAGACAGTTTATGCTAAAGAAGTTCCATTTTCACTTAATGGGAGTGAGGACAGATGTTTTTCCTCGAAGTCTTCTGGCAAGAAGTTTACACTTAGTCTTTCATTGAATATGTACCTTTCTTCCTATGATAACTGTTTTGCTTTTATTTTGCATGAAGCATGTCATTTGACTTTTAATTGATGTGCTAAAAAATATGCAAGGTTAGTGGCATGTTCAATTACTATGGCTGAAATAATTATTATTTAATGCAGTATAAAGAGGCTCGTGAATCCTTTATTTCATTTTAATTATCTCTAATCCTCATATTCCATTATCAGCTTGAATCAGATTTATCAGCTTCACACTAGAAATGAACAAAGCAGTAGTACATCTTGGAGATTAATGATATTAATTAAAATAAGTGATGTTAAAATTTTTACCTAGTAAACCGCAGTGGACCTTGTTGAAGCCCTATCCTATCTGATATTAAATACAACATTTTGATAAATTTCAAAACCGCTAGATAGTTGGAAGTAGTTATAGGTCCAAAAAGCCTGGGATTCTGAAAATGTACTGAAATAAAATGTAATATTTTACCTCTGTAAGGGGTAAATATTTGATGTGTATATTATTTTAATCATAATTTTCCTTTGATTCTTTCTTATTTAGTGTTTCCCAAGATGATGTCAGGTACACATATTTTTACTGCCTTTTAGAGCATGACTTACTATAAATCATCCTTTCTTCCTTATATGTAAAATTTTCACTCTCCAGAAATCCCAGAGTAGGTATTCCTGGGTAGTGATGCCTGCAGCAGACTTTCTGAGGGTAATGGGACTGTGGTGGCAGTGAACTAAACTGCAGATGATCTCACCTTGCAGGCTTTTGCACCAAAAACCTTTGAGATTGGTCATAAAAGTTGCACATCTTTTGTAAAGTTCATGAGATTTTAAAAACCACTGTGAAAATGAAAGGCTTTCTAAAAGTGTGGTGAAAATTATGAAACTCAGTAAGCTAGAAATCCAATCTGAGAGACTGCTATTTTGTTTAATAGATAATTGATTGATTTAAAAAAATTAAATAAACCACATCGTAAAGTTTCAGTTGGCTCACCTCTTTGGAGAGTTAAACTTCACATAGTTCCTCTGCTCTCTCCATGACAGTGGTAATGAAAGAAGGACTTGCTGCTTCAATTGGAGTTACTCAGAGAGAAAGATCTGAGAAGAGAAGGAAATCAAAGACAACAGGCAGACTTCCACAGGATCCTTCTCGTGCCATCCTGTCCTACCTGCTGACAGTATATGTCAAAAAATGGATTTTGTCTGGATATTGTTCAAATACTAAAGCATAGAGAGAGAAATATTTGGATTTCTAAAGCTACAACTTCTTTGTGCTTTTCAATTTGTAAACATCATAATTTCTCCTAATTACAACTCTTTTTTTCCTAGATCATCCACATTTCATTATGTCTTCTACATGCTGCTTTTGGCAGCTAGATACTTACTAAGATTGCAGGGTATGAGAAAGCAGGGTTGTTTTCCCCCTGGCACTAATGAATGAACCTTTTCTAGGACACAGGTGCTTTCTTTGATAACTTCTAAACCTTTCTCTGTTCATGTTGTGGAGTTTGGGTTTAGAAATAAATAATTGCTGAATGTGTTCTTATGAATAGGTATTTTTTACTATTTGGATAGTCAAGATCATGAAGGGGAAATATTAAATAGAGCAAAAGCATGGTTGAAGCACATACCCATATACCCAAATGAATACAGCCTTTTCATTTTCTGACAAAGTGATGTTAAAATACTGCTCACAGAAAATATTAGTTATATTCTCATTGATGTCACTCCTTCAGTCTGAGGTATATTGCTCTTCCTCAGCATAAGAACCATATTGTTGTTGCATCTGTCAAGCTTTTGTATATCATTGCCACTGTAATTTTGCATATAGAATAGGCTTGCAAATTCTCTGAGACACAAATCAGCTTTGGTTATCTTTCTGTATTTCACATAAATTAATTAACTGTGATAATCACTGGGGGTTTTTTAAAACAGAATTTTTTACACTTCTAATAGCAGAAGCAAAAACTGAAATGTTTACTAATACAGCCCTATAGCTGGTAATTATGTAAATTTTATGGCTTTTAAATTATCATCCACCTGCAACATGCCCAGTTGTCAGTGGAGGTAGGTTGCTCTTAAACATAAAAATATCTATACACATTATTCATACTTTGGAGATTTGTCTTCTGGCTTCAAAGGTTGCAAAACACAGCACGCGAGAATATAATGCATCATCAGTTAGAAATAAAAGGGCTCTGAACCTTGCTATCTCTGTAAAGACAGAGAACATTCAGGAAGGATATCTTGTACTGATCTTCTTCAATTGCATCAGGACTTCCTCAAGACGAATCTTTATCTATTACTACTATTATTATTATTATTATTATTATTATTGCTGTTGTTGTGTTACTATTACTATTATTCTTTTCTTTGCCCTTTCTCTTCAAATCCATTAGTAGAGGAGCTTCCAACTCTGTTGTATCAAGCACATGGCAGAATAGATTCCCTATAGCAAAACTGTAGACATCAGGGATTAAAACTCCAGTATAATCAGTGATCTGGGCTAATGTAGAGATCAGACTCAAGGATTTTTTCTGTGCTATTCTGACCCATTTTATACAGTCTAGCTTTAAATTGTTACTGAGAATGGACTCTGAATATTAGACTTTTTAAGCTATGTTCCCTCGGAAGTTATAGTAAAGATTTTTCCCGACTTCTTTCTTCTGAACTTACCATAAATACATTATTTTTTTTATTTCAAGTATTTTCATTAAGAAGTACACTTTTTACAATGAAAATAAAGAACTTGTGGCTATAAAATATATCACTATTGTTAAACAAGAGAGTTCTGAAACTTCCCATCCAGGGAACATGTGTATGTATTTAAACTTATTTAAATTAATTTAAGTAGCATTTAATTAATAGACAAGCAAAACCACAGGCAATCTGAACACATTTCTGTAGGACATTAAAATGTGTGTTAAATACATTTAAAAGGCAAACTGGGATAAAATTTAAAAGTCAGTCAACTGTGTTTACAATAATAAAGACTAAACTGGAAAACGAATTAAGAGTTCATTGTCCAGCAACCAGACAGAAATGAGAACAAAATAGTGTCAAAATAACAGAGTAGCATATTTTTAAAGAACATAATAAAAAAACCTTCTAAAATATCTAGCAAAATTGCTTGTAAAATTAAAATTTGTGCTTTTTGCACAGGACTTTGAGAAAAGAGAGAAAATTTTAAGAACAGTGGCAGGTCTTTGAGATTGGCATCTTGGACAGGAGTTTCAGAAACTATGAGAACCATTTCATCACCCTGCTCAGGCAGTGACAATGCTCACTGACTTCTTTGGTAAATAATTAACTGAGTAAGAACAGAATTCCACACTTCGTTCTACAGAACAGCTCCACTCTGGTACATACCAACACATAAGAGAAGGGAAGAGAAGGGAAAGGCAAGGCAAGGCAAGGCAAGGCAAGGCAAGGCAAGGCAAGGCAAGGCAAGGCAAGGCAAGACAAGGCAAAACAATAAAAAGCAAGGCAAGGCAGGCAAGGTGAGGGAGGAAAAGCAAGGCAGGCAAGGCAAGGCAAAGCAAGGCAAGGAAAAGCAAAGAAAAGCAAGGCAAGGCAAGCAAGGCAGGCAAGGCAAGGCAAAGCAAGGTGGAGTTCTAGGCTCTCTGCAATGAAGCAGCTCTGTCAGCCAGGTGTACAACAGGCAACCATGCGCTGTAAGCACAGCTCTGGGTGACAGACACTGGAGACACTGGTTCTCATGAAAACTGAGTATCTGCTAAAATACGTCAGGGCATGAGAGAAAACAAAGTCAAAGCTATGTGCAAGATTCAGGACATGTTTGCTGTCCCTCTCAGGGCAATTTCTCCTATTTCTGTGAAACCATATGGCCAAAATCTGGGTTTTTTTATATGTTGAGCTAATAATAATAATAATACTTACAAAATATTAAACTATTCCTAAAAATGGTGGGAGCTTTAGAGGTTTTTGAGCAAAAACTCAGGGAAAATGGGTGGATTTCTAGTCATCCTCCACTCTAGTTATAATCCTGTATATCCATCTGAAGAATTTTCAAAGAACATGTAATTCCTGTCCATATCTTAGATCAGAAAGCCTTTCATTTGGTTTTCTACTCATTCCTTTATTGATAATGAATCATAATTAGAAAAATTATCACCCACAGAGCACTTATACTGAGCAGAATCTAAGACACAGCTTGCAATTTCTCACTAGAAGAAGAAAATATTTTATCAGTCCCGACAGATTTCTTGTCCTTTTAAATTGAAATAAATCAGCTCTCTGTTCCTTTAGGCATTTTGTCTTCTTTCAGCACATTGCTTCATCTTTTAATGGCAAAAATTCTTGAGTAATTTTAGTAGATAGATCTACCAGCTAACCCACTTTTGGTATAATGTAATAATTTATTTGATTAGACTTTTTATGAATGTTATGTATCTTATTGGAAGCTAACTTGAAACCATCTATTTAAACAATCCTCAACTCATGATTTATCAGTAATCTACTCAGAAAATTTTCAACTGATTTTTCTTTTACTGATGTCCTATGTCATGACATTGCTACTCAATGTTGATTTTTTAATTTGCATACAGAAAATCCTTTTCTTTTGGAAAAAGAAAAAGTAATTTAGACCAATTTCAATTTTCATTTCTTCATTAAATGAATCACTACTATAGTAATTAAATTATTTTTATAGACAACCATAGTATCCAATTTAGCTAAGAAAATAACAAACAATATGAGATCACAGTGTGATTAGGAAATTTTAAAATTATTTATTACTACCACTATTTATTCACTTAAAGTGAGTTTGTTGACATAAGCTCCTAACAATATCCCTGCTTTGGAAATAATTAGAATTTCTCAGTTACCAGAAGAAAACATCATTTGTGAGGCAACTCTCTTGTGAAGTCATTTACAAGATTCTCATCATTGTAAAGTCAGGGCTCCTTCCTTCTCCATTGTAATTATCAGAGGTAAGCACTCTTGCTTGCAGTTCCTTGCAGACCTGCTGGCATTACCTGTCCCCACTGTTACTGTCCATTTGTAATATTGCTGCTGCTGATCCTTATACTTCCTGCAGACAGTCAGAGAACTGAAGATGGCAAATCAAAGTTTTATAAAACAATAAAGCCAGGCAGCATCAAATAAACAACCTGTTTTCACAGCAGAAGGGCAATTTATTTTAGTAGTTTTCAGAGATGAAAGTGAGTTTTAGTGACAGACTGTACTTGTAGTACAAGGAGGTAGAAGAATAACAGAACTGGAAGGCTACCTTGCTCCAAAGATGTTTCAAAAATAAAGAACAAATAAGGGCAATATTGTTCTACTACACATAAACAGAAGGTAAGGATTTGCACAAACAGAAGACAGGTGTATCTCATGGCTATTCTGCATGTGTGGTGATCTTTTTCCAGCCCAGTAATTGGTAAAATGTAATGGCAAAGATTCAGTGTATTTCACTTCCTCTCCTTTGATAAGCCCCATTTCAGTCATGCAGGAAAGAAGAGGTAGAAAAATTCAAAGTATTCTTTTTAACTTGGGAGTAACTAAATTAGGTAAAGTAAAAAGGTTCTAATCTAACCAAGTCTAAATCACACCACAGATTTTAAATTCTTTTTAATGGTGTAAAACCTTTATAAACCTTCCGCATGTGTCCTGCTATCTTGCTAATTCTCAGCCTCAATTACTGCATTATTGTGAAAGTGCTTCAGCAGCAGGATACAATGCTCTATACTAAATACAGGCCCTCAGCTGAGATTACACAATGTATGTAGGATATAACATGCCTATTTTGATGGCACTAAAAAAATCCTGTGAATTGATTCCTTGCAAGATTATTGTCTGAAAGAGACAAAGCAATAATGATTGTGTAGTTGTACAAGATGGGTTATGTGCTGCTCCAGTCCTCCAAATGCAGTTAGAACATAAAAGGGCAGGAGGAGAGTTAGCAGAAATTAGTTCATGTTATTGCAGGTTTGGTGGTTCATAGAGTTCAGCATACTGCAAATAAAGCCCAATTTCCTGTCTGTCTATTTCAAGAATGGTCTACAAATCTCTGCTTGCTCTAAATAGCAGAGAGGTAAGCCATTTCTTAGAATATAAACAGAGAAAATATATCTAGAAAAAAATGCAGAAAGGTCAAATACAGCCCGCATATTTGAAACTATTTCTTGATCTTAAGGACCTTTTAGAATGTTGGGGTTTTTTTCCTGACGAAAGCAGTAGCAAATCTTGTGAACTATTAGAGTATAAAAGGACAATCTATGGGAAAGAATGTCTAAGATTCCTCTGCTGTGAACAAGAAAAACAGATGGGTCTAAATGGGGTGGTTTTGCAACTGATATATTTTTTCCATCTCCAGACTCCACAACCTCATCTAAAGAAAAGCAACACAATTTTTACCAATGAGAAAATTGTAGAAGTGGGAGTTACAGTGCAAAGGGCCCATGCCAGGCACAGAGTATGATTTGTGGCACCGAGTCATTCAGCTAATCAGTAAAGGAAATCAGTCTCTCCTTGTGAGAATGTGAGACTTTGAATAAATTTCAATGCAAAATGCAAATTTTGCAATTCAAACAAAATTGCACCAGTAATGAATGATAGGTAGAAATGGTACCTAGAAATCATACTCATCACTCCCTCATTATACTCAAACAATTTTCATTTAATCCCCTTCTTCTACCTCTGTGTGTACTATTCTGGCAAGCAGATTAAAGCGAGACTTCTGGAATTTTTAAAGAATGTTTTAAGAAGGTGCTCAAAAGTGATGATGTTGGTGTCCTCATTCCCGTAATTAAAGGATGACAGATTTGGATTGCTTCCTTATGCTTTCTATACCAATAGCATATAATAAATCGGAATATAAAAATAGAGAAACTGATTTGTGGTGTCAGAAGGTTAAGAATATCAATATAGTTTATATTATTTTTCAAGAGATGTTTAAAAAGGAAAAAAAATATTGTCTTTTAAATTTTAAAATATCCTTTCCCTGAAGAAGGTGGATATTTACATATTCATGAGAATCTATTATCTACAGCTCTGTGTTCTTGTTCAGCATTGCCATTGGTCAGAAAAGGTCAAAAAATTGTGATCAAAATTCATCTACGCATTGTCTACATCTGGCATTTGTAAGTTTTCACGGTTGGATGAGCCTTTAAACAACCTTGTCTAGTGGAGAGTGTCCTTGCTCTTGGCAGGAGCATTGGAAGTAGATTATCTTTAATGTCCCTTCCAACACATGATTCTATTATTCTAATAATTCAATATGTCTTATATGAGTTACAGTTAAAATATATACATTCATATATAATCATACAAAATATCATATTGTATCTGTATGCAATATTATTAAATATCGAATAATAAAAGTTATGTGTTCTAGCTCCCTTCCGATAGATAATACCCTGAATACAAGGTAACTGCAATATATCTCCCTGGGTTTCCATAGATTGGATAACCTTAAGTGTCTTTGCCAACCTAAAAGAGTCTATGATTCTAAAGCAAGTAATGTGATACAAACAATTGTGTACCAGAGCTTTGGGAAAAGCTGCTCCCCTGCCCATCCACACTGTGATAGTAATTTGCAGGAATCTTTAGGATTCAGACATATTGTATGGCACATCATTGCAAGCAAAGAGAGCATTCTTGGCTGGTGCTGCTGCACAGCCTGTGCTGTATTGCACTGTTTCACAACTAAGTAGAGTTGGTGGAATAGGGAGAAAAGCACTGTAAAGCACAGTGAAGTTTAGGGACTGGCTCTTTCCAAGAAATGGGAGATCTCAACATTATGCAGCCGCCTTGAAAGCATTCTGAACTCAACTACTGTAAAGACAGAAGTATGTATTTGCTGAGATGAAATATGTTAGAGAAAGCAAAGCATCAAAAGATGCCGGTGTGCCAAAAGGAAACAAACTACTTTCAATTAGCATTTAGATTAAGTTTCAAACTTTGTTTTGCCTCTGTAGCTCACCTCTTCAGCCTGAATGTATCTCCTAACTGAGAATCTTGATTGTCACAAGATTTTTACATCCTCACTAGTGATTCTTTAGTTTTCTGAATCTTAGGCCTCTCTTTGGGATTTGTTCAAATTGAGGATGTTTTTCCTCTTCCCCACTGAGGTGTTTCTTAGGGTATGACTTCAGGTTAACCTGAATCAGAGCTGACTGGTGTCTGTGAAAAAAATATGGAGCTTTCATGCTTTCTTACCCAGGCCAGTGGGTTTCTGCCCCTCCCTCACATTGAACTCAGTATGTGTGCAGCCAGAAGAGGAGCTGGCTCAACTGACTGATTCCAACACACATAACTGCACCTTTATTCAAACTGAAAGGAGTTATGACCTGCTTGCTACTCAGCCTGCAACTTGGAAAATGCCTATATAGCTGGTCATAGCCCTATTAGGACTCTAAGTATCTAAATGAATTAAAGTACATACATACTGATCCCTAAAAAAAGGCATTATTTTTCTTTCTCTTATTCTTCAGTCATTCATCTCCTGTGTGTACTTCCAAGGCATGCCAGATCCAGCACAATGTATTCACCAGACTGTTCTGTAAGACAATTGAACTGACAGGCTGGCCAAGCTTAATCTGAATTAAGCTTAAATTATTTTTCTTTTGCATTACTAAGGTTATTTGCACTAGAGAAAAGTCCTAAGAATAAAGGTTCCATTGAAGCAAAGAAAGGACTCACAGAGGCAGATGCAGCTTTTATATTAAAGATGTTGGGCATTTCTTGTTAACACTAATTACTGCTTTCTGATGTTTGAATCACAGAAAGTGCTTAAAATGGCACAACAGAAACATTTAAACAGATTGCTTCATGATTTTTGAAGCATTTGTCATATTGGCCAAAATGGCTCTTGAAATTCAACCTCATTTCACGTATGGCTTCATCCAGTCATGGAGCTGTACTGTGGAGAGGAGGGGAGGAGGACTTTTTATTTAAGAAATTAAAATGAGCTTCCTTTTCTCTTCTCTTCTCTTCTCTTCTCTTCTCTTCTCTTCTCTTCTCTTCTCTTCTCTTCTCTTCTCTTCTCTTCTCTTCTCTTCTCTTCTCTTCTCTTCTCTTCTCTCCTCTCCTCTCCTCTCCTCTCCTCTCCCCTCCCCTCCCCTCCCCTTCCCCTGCACTTTACGGAACTTGTGCAAATAATTTCTCTCAAAGTGCATCTTCATGTCTGTGTCAGATTGAACGCAGGACTCCCAGCATTACAGGAAACACTCTCTGCCTCTGGAAGGCTTACTGCTTTGATAGCTCAAGAGGATAGAATTAATATTACCCTTGACTCTGTCAATTTTAGCCTAGATTTTCCTGATTTTATTTTGCGTATCTTGAAATGTCAGCTAGTTTAGCTTTACTAAAAAGATTTACTGCATAAATGTCAGATGAGCAAACAAAACCAGTATGAGTTCAATAGATTTCACCTGTCTAAAATCAATAGTGGATCTGGGAATCTAGCAGTTGGTTAGTGTACACTATAAAGTACAGAGTATATGATAAAGGGATAAGCAAGTCCTGAAGTGCACAGAAACTGCAAAACCACTCCTTTGGTCCTATTTTTAAAAATACTTTGGATCTTATGAATTGAAAATATCACTGAATATCCAACAGTGTAAAGCTCTGCAAATGGTTGAAATATTTTTGCTCACTAAAGTTAAGTTTTATTCTAAATTCAGAGACAAATGCCTTGCTTGGTAGAGGCTTTAACACTTTTGCAATTCTTTAGCTTTTCAGAGTCCTGCAAAAAAAAATTAACACAGGGATGTTGACTCCTGTGAAACAGGCAAATATTATTATCCTCCTTTTACACATGGGCAGCTTGCGAGACAGAGCTGTGGCTTGCTCGGGTCCGAGACCACACAGCAAGCTAGTGGAAGTGCCAGCACTAGGATTCAAGCATTCCTGGATCCCAGCCTAGTGCACAATCCACTAGACAGCCTGTCTGCAGCCTTCACTATTGCTGCATGAAGCTACCCAGTTTTTGCCTTATGAATATATGACTGTGAAAAATTTTGCTTTTTGCAAGTGTTTATAGGATTGCTTCAGGACACAGTTTCCCTATTGCTGCTGGAAAATGCAGATTATTTTAGCAAAAAAAGAGGGGAAAGGGAAGGAAGCATTCTAGAATAAAATTATAAACCAACTGGTTTACAACCAGACATTAAAAAATTGTACAAAAAAGGTCCCAGTCAAAACTGTTGTTTAGTTTTTCTGACACAAAAGAAACAGTGAGGAGGTTATTTTATTGTTGTCACCTCTAAGGACAAATTTTCATGTTACACTACAAAATAATGAAATCATATGGACCCAACTCACACAGAAGTTCAGTTAAGGAAGGAGAGATAATAAATAATGGTTTGGAGCTGATGAAAAGCTTTGTGGCTGCCTCTGCAAAATGCAGCTGCAGCCTGAGGAGCAGGGACAAACCAGATCTTCAAGTGGGAGGGATGGAACTGTACAGCTGCTTTAAATCAACACTGCCTCATGACTAGCAGGTACCTATACCCATCCTGCATCTCCAGCAATAAAATACATTTCTGCCACCTTATCTTGCTCAGTAAATTCATATTCAGCAAAAATGCTACATTTGTATGCAAACATTGCAGAAGGAAGCAATGCAATGATAGGGAGTTTGGTTAATGTAATTTTTGGAATTGACATTTGGCTATCAGAGATTGAAGGAGTACTTCAGTTACAAAGCTGATGGAACTTCAATTATAGAAGGTGGTTCTTGCTTTCCAGACCGCTCTAACAACTGTATTAGGGCAAGATTTTTGCCAAAATCAGGAGATAATGCTGCTTTATGAATATTTCCTAGTGATTCACTACCACTTTTCAGTTTTATAATGCTGGTTCCCCATACCTCGATTTTGGTCGATTCCAAGAAAATAATGGAATGTATCATAGCAAACCATATAGCCAGTAAAAGGCCAACTTCACAGTTTTGAGAAACCTGCTTCTGAAATAAGAACCATGGCTTGCTACAGTCCTGGTCTGAGGAACTGCTGCTTTCTGCAGTCCTGGTCTCACAGGCATTTACTGCTAGAGCCAACCTCAAAAAGCAGGTGTACATGGCAAGGCTGTGTAGGCAGTGAGGAGTGAATAGAGTGTCCAGGGTGAAGAAAAGTATGATTCTGCATTGTGCTAGAGAGAAAAGTAGGACTCTTCATATAGCTTGTAACTTTTTTTTGGAGCATTTCCTTGGACAGATGTACAGGGATAGAATTCCTTCCAACTTTCCTTCAAAAGGTTTAATAAACAGTGCTTCATTATGTTGGCATCCCACCTCCAGGTGATGCAGATTATGCTGTTTTGCCTGCAGTATATTAAACACCTAGATCTGAATTTCTGCCTCAGTAATAGACTGTAAGCTCTGCTGAACTCACTCTTTTCATCTATGTCTGCCATTTTTTTCTCATTTCTGCTGTATCTTGTTTTCCAACAAACTACATTGGCTCTTACTCTACACTACATCTACACAAAAAAATTACATAGAGGTGGGGCACTGGCCTATGACTGCCCATTTTACAAGTGTTGACATGCTTCCTTGCATATTCTCAACCTTTGGACGTTATCCCAGGCATGGTTTTGGGGGTTCACAGAGGACAGGATACTCTCCAAAAGTCAGCAGGAACTAAGACAGGAGAGGGAAGATGTTTAACAGTAGGCATGACAGACATGGCACTCACATTAGGGGACAAAAAATGGGCCAATTTTATTTTTTTATTAGAAGTAATTTGTGTGACTGCCATTTTTCGCCACACTATTTGACCTTTCATCAGTCTCAAAAGAAGAAAAGCAGACCACAGTAAAGACTTTGCTTCAGTAGGGTTTTTATATGTTTGTGCCTGGTATTATTAGGATTTTTATTGTTTTGTTTTAATATAAAGCATTTAGTGTTGCTGTGCTTTTATAATGTAGGGAGCCCAAAGATTTAGGTTTTGCACACTAGAAGGTAAGGCAGCATGTGATGATCCTAAGTCCCTGCAGGAGTTCATTTCTGAGCTTTGTTCCTGCACACTTCAGCATTGATCTTTGGCAGAGGGATCCTTGAGCAATGAAGACTTTGTACCCAGCTCATTGTATATTCCTTATTTTACTTGAGAAATAAAGATGTTGAGTGTGATATAACCTTCTCAATAGGTTAAAAATTTATTTTGAACAATTTGTATCTTCAAGGACATGAAAACCTTGATCAGGGATGAAATGCTGTACTGCTTAGGAATAACTGATCTTTTCATTTAATATCTAAAAATGTTCTTTGAGGAATATTAGTCAAATTTTGCATTAATTCTGTTGGCACTGAGTCAGAGAAAGATCAGGAATCTTTCTAAAATAACACAAATTGATTTAAAATATCACATGTAGGGATGAGGATTCCTTTAGAGGGAAGGAGAGGAAAGGTGGCTGGACCTGGACTAAGCCTGGAGGTTGACAGTCTAATGTAATGAGAGAGTGAGGTGCTGAGCAGCTGTGCTGTGATGACAGAGATGTGGTATTCTGAGAGCAGTAGCTAATATCACAGACTCCAATTTCCAAGAAAAATAAATAAATTGATAAGTGTTATAGACATCAAGCTCCTCCCCTTTAGTGAAGTCAGTAATTCAGACAATTTTACAAAAAAATCACAATTCTGATCCAGCATATCCTTGTTCTCTGATGTTCTCTGTAAATACATGAATTTCATGTAATTCCTATTGATATTAATAATGATGACAGGCAAAGAAAGGAATGTCAAATCACCCATTGTTCCTTTTCCAGCATGGCCATGCTTCAAACAATTGGGAGCTCAGACTGTATTTATGAATACTATTTGAAAGCACTGCTGCAAAACAATAGATTTCACCAAAAGCTATATTCAAACAAAGGTTTTTCTGACAATTTATCTAGTAAAGGAGCCATGGCATTTGCAGGCATAAAAGACCACTCAGAAGCATTTAAGAAAGTGTTTTTTTTAAACCCATAGATACACTGCTGACTTTTCAGAAAGGTTAGAACTTTATGAGATTCAGAATCAAAAACGGATGTGACCTACATAAAAGAATCACTCTGATTTCTTAATTAAACCAAGCTGTAACTGCACACTTGGTTAACAGCCACCAAAAAAAATATGCAATAAATCTTATGACTGTCCTGCAAGAATGTGGAGAGGAAGGCAGTGATGAAGAGGACAGTGGTGACAAGAACAAGATGGGAATGCTCCATATTCTTCTCTTTAACATTCCCTCACAGAGGGTCTGAGGCTCCTAGGACATGAGCCAAACAACTGAAATGATCAGATGTGCAGCACTAGGTTGAGGGAAATATTTTAACAGCTGCTTTTTTATATTGGATTTTTTAGTTTTGTTGTTTTGGGGCTTTTTACCTTTTACCTAGTTTGCTTCAGGATCTGATTTCTTTCTGAGGGGGTGGGCTCAGTGCCTGCCAGGAGCCCAGCAGGGAATGTTTACTCTGAGACACACAGAGATGTTTCCCTTTCTTCTCAAGTGATTTTTTTTTTTAAGGAGGTAGTATGGGGAATTCTCCCGAGAAAGGTTCACTTAAAACAAACACACCTTACAAATATGTGTTAATCTGAAGGTTCTTTTCTTTGTTATGAAAAATTTATATGAAAAATAGATCAAGAAAGACAACATCACATGTTACTCTTATGTCGCTGTCTTCTCTGACTATTGGACCAGTCATTGCAAAACACTTGTCCTTTTCAGTGTCTTGGGCAAGGACTTGAACTGCCCTGTGGATTTCCTGTGACTTCAGCCTTTGCTTGCTCTCCACCAGAACAGCTGTTTCACTGCCAGCCTTTAGCAGAGTTACACAAAGCTGCTCTGAGTTATGATTTTCACCAGTATAGCTTAATCCAGCTCCATGAAATTTCTAATATTAAACCAAATTTCTTCAATATTCTCCAGAATGCAGCTGCACTTATGGTGAACTTGCTGGATGGACAAACTCTAAACACTAAAATACCAAATGTGGTTTATCAGAGATAATAAACAATGCCAAAGATCCTGACAATGTTTCTCTTTTCTTCTCCTCATTTCATAAACAGAGCTTCTCTCCTATGTTTAAGAGATTTCAAGGCAATGGATGGACATGCAGCATACAGGGAGCAAACACGCCTAAGTCATTGATGATAAATGACCAGTGTGACAAGAACCATATACTTCATTCCTTCCTCCCGTCTCCACATATGCCCACTGCTCACAGTCACATGGGAGAACAAAAATACTTTTTAAAGACAAAAATAATATTGTCATCTTAATGCAGTTATCCAAGACTGCATGCTAGGAGTAAAACAAACAAAAACCAAAAATAGCCACCAACAAGGAGAGCCAGCTGACAGTAAGATTTATTAGTTGGGTGATGATTCCAATGTAATTTTGTCTTGTCACTTTGAGACAGCAGAGCAACATGTTCATGTGTGGTCCCAGCATTCAGTGGTCAGATATTGAGCTCTGGGAAGGAGTTTTGGAACAGTCCTGCTAATTTTGTTAAGCAGTCAGTGTTTCATCTCACAAGGAATATTATGAACGCCTGGCATTTGCTGCTGTCAGTGTCTGCCAGTCCTCACTGCAGTCATCAGTATGAACAATTCCGTTTGTAATACCCTACTTGTCAGGACTGAAGTCAGATCTTTTCCTGGTTTATTGAGTGATAGGTCTCTGATGACAAGTTTTTTTCCCTGTCTGTCTCCAGTTGGAAGAATGGAGAGAAATCTCTGCTCTTTATTCCTTGGTTACACTTCAAGTCTAAATTATCTTTAGAAAATGTGTTTTGGTTTAGTCATCTGTTTACAGAGACACATTTGCTTAACTTTACTGGATGGAATTTTAGAAATGGCAATCCAAGAAAACTCATTACTTACTTCTTGGAGGTTACTACCAAAATAGCAGAGGGAACAAAAGGGACACCAGTTATTTGACAGCTGTGCCAGGATCTTGGAGAGGTGTTCATTGAGTGTTCATTCATCCTGTGAATGGAAGCAGCTCATACAGTAGACTCTAATCACCTTCAGTGTTAAGTCTAGCCTTAGTCTAGGTGCTCTGTATGACCCAATTTGTTGCTTGTAGCTAAGACAGTGTAGTCAAACTTAAATCCATGCTGCTAACATGAAGGGAAGTCTTGGCCCTGTAGTTAACTCTGCTGAATAGTTCTTGTCCTCCTTCAAACTGAATTGTGACTAAGAAACTCTGAGTTTGGCAATTTCTACTGTGCACACAAAGGAGAAGGTGGGGCTGGTTTTTTGGGTGTTAACATTGCCCAGGTTTAGAACCATAGAATCATGGAAGCTGTAAGGTTCCTAAGGAGACCCTATGGTATCAGATCAACATCTGAGCAACACCACCTGTAACCAGTGGACACTTTGAATTTGAACTTTAGCAGCTACACTTTGACACAGGTATACATGGCAATGCAAATGAAAGAGACAGTTGCTGGTCATCGCATAGTTAATAATCTCATCCTTTATATGCTTGAGGTAGTAAAGTAGAAAATTATGTTTGTGCTATGGCAAAATTATTGTAAATCAGCAGTAAATAAAAGAAACCCAAAACAACAACAACAAATTTAAAGACATTCTATATTTTTTCCAGACAACAAAGTCCTCAATGGGAGTTATTCTCTGTTAGCCTGAGAAAAACTGATTTTGGCTGATTTGTACATTCATAGAATCATGGCTTTATCTGAGTTGGAAGGGACCTTTTAAAGGATATCTAGACTAAAAGCCCTGAAAAGAACAAGGGCACCTTCTCTGGCTTTGTTCCATGACCTTATTCTCCACAGCAATATCTCTACCTGAAATTTTGGCTCCAGAAATTAGAGTGATATACACTCCCAGATATAAAAAAACATTAAACCATGGGTTTGTCTTAGCATTAATAAAGGTGTCATTTCACACAGCTGTTATGTATGTGACTCACAACATCATTTAGACACAAGCATTTCACGTACAGGGTGGATTAACTGAAATCTCTTTCCAATATAGCATGGACAACAGGAAGAAAGCAAAGCATGAAAGTAAACAACTGTATTTATATTCCAAATGAGGGCTCCTTCAAGGCAGAGGAAGAACTTCTGTATCCTTAAAGACGTATCCTTTTGTACCTATGTTAAAAAATGTGTTGGTATAGATGGGTACACAAATACGAATAACTCTCACTTAAAGAATGCATTTGGATTCAACAGACTTTAAGGTAGACATTTCTGTAGAATTTATTGTAGTTCAGATCAAGAGCTCTCTTTCACAACCTGAGTGAAGGTAATTATATTTTACTACCAGACTGACTCAGTAATACCTGTGTCAGAGATAAAAGTGGAATTCAACCAAAGAGCAGCAAACAGGAACAGCTGATCTTAAGGCCTGTGAGGCATACACCCACAAGACCTAAGATAAGCAAAGTCTGTAAAGGCTTCTTGATTCTCAGGTCCAGTCAAACACACATGATATGTGTCAGGAGAAGACCTTTATGTGAATGGTCTTTTCCTTCTGTTTTCCAGAAAATAAAAATTAATAATGTATGTGGGAAGAGAATCATAGCAAACCATGGCCTAATCTGAAGACTTCTTGTGAAGGGGAATCTGATGTATTCCTTTTCTGCAAAAATTTCAGAAATATCTTTACTTGTTTTTTTATTATTCTTTAGAAAAAAAGGGGGGAACTGGCAGAAAATACAGGTCGTTTTTTTGCCAGGTGTATGCTTAACAAGCCTTTTCCCTCTCAGTGATGCAGTGTGACTTCTAAAATTGAGAATCAAAACTCAATGGACAACATCCTCTGTAACATCCAGAGACTAACCTCTATACTACATACAATGCAGAGACTCCTGTTCAAATTTTCAAGTTGAGTTTTGAGGACGTTCTCAAAATATATTTTTATTCTCCAAGAAAATTAGTAAGCACTTTCTTCATTAAGCAGGAGTTAGATCACATTCTTGTTCAAATGGAATAACTTCCACTGGACTGAAAGTTGCAGGACTGTTATAAACTAGAGGAGGAAAATACCATGAATCATATTTGCAAGATGCATTAAAGGTGTGCAGTATCCTTTCCACTTAGATAAACCTGACTCTTACAGTAAAGTGTTTTGGAAACATTCTCAATTTCTTGATTTTATTTCATTGCTGTGTCGTTCTTCTGATGAACACAACCTGAAATTTGAGTGAAGGAACTTCAGCAATTAAAATTTATGTTTTTTAATAGCTTAGCAGTATTGGTTTTGAATCTACCTTTCAAAAATATTCCTGCTAAACCTACAAGGACAGAAAAGAGAAAATGCCCTTCCTTTACTCTGCCACTAAAGTGTTCTTTACATACTGCCATGGCCTAAACATTACAGTTCTATCTGAGCATCTACCAACATTTGAAGTGACATAACACTCACAGTCTCTCACTTCCTTCTTTCCAGCCTGGACAAGATTAATAATCTTTTCTGTCTGGAAGATGAGTGACTAAGGATGGATAAGGATGCACAAGGGAACTTCTCTGTGTAGTGTACTGAAGAAAATGAAAACAAAAGGATCACAGAAGGTGTCACCCCTAATTTCAAAGCCAAAAGTTTGGATCTTAAGTAACACACCAAGGTCACATAGGGAATATTAGCTGCAGGAAAGAAAACAAAGTCTGAGTTGCTACAAATAAGCTTTTTAAAATATTGATACCAGACCAAGGTATGAACCCAAAGTGCAACGTACAAGCCAAAGCAATCAGTACTTTTGAGGAAGAAGATATATTGCATTTAGAACTTTCATTTCCATATGAGGTTATGGGATTAAATTGAATTTTTGAAAGGTAAACAAATAGAAACATACGGGAAAGTCTATTGCATGGACTTAGTGAGGGAAAAAATAGCTTTAGATTGATACCTAAATCATTCAACTTTTCTGTTTCTTGTTTTAATTTTCAACAAAGCAAACAAGCCTAAGAAGTTCTGTCTGCAAAACTTGAGGGATTTGCTCTATGAAGGAAGGGGGAGGTAGGGGGAGCCAAGCTCTCCCTACACGCTACCCTTCACATCAGAGTCAAATAACAGGGGAGAGGCTGAAGCAGAGTGCAGCCCCAGCAGCAGGCAGCCAGGACTGTGATAGCCAAAACTGCTAAGCACTTCATTGGAACATGCAAGAAAATCTGTAATAGGATATAGAGGTTAATTTACTTGGAAGAAGTCTATTTGTGACACAGTCCTCCTTGTCATTATGGGAGGCTATCCTGTGCCTTGATCATCCACACACTTTCTAAAAGTCTTTGTTCATATCTTTATTGTATAAACATCTGATTACCATAAGAAACTTGCTATGTTTTTGCTTCATGGAATTTAATTTCAATTTGAATAGACGAACTATGGAGAATCATTTAGATCAGGTTGCGGTCTCAGTATAAGTTGTTCAGTGTTCTTTAATAGTAGAGGAATGACCTTCTCATAATCTCATATTTTTTATGTTAAAATGAGAGGAGTAAAATAGCTTTGGGAGGTTCTTCTTCAAGTCTCTCTTCCAAGGAAAAGTTTTTTAGTTTTTTTTTATACTAAACATTTAATAATAGTATAGGTGCACATCTTGTCTGCAGAAGCAGATAGCAAAAGATCTTGAGAATCAGTGCACAAAGAGGCACATTCCTCCTCTGCTTATAGTGTGATCCCTTCCTGTCAGCATCTGGCAGTTTGTAGTTTTGAGACTGACTGAACTACAGTCAATATCTGGATCAAACTTCTTTGTAAGCTTGCAAATCCATCCTGAATGTTTGTCTAACTCCTTGAACTTGTGTTCAAGTGAAACTCTTAAATGATAATCTGTGACAATGAGTTCCATCAGCTCATTGTTCTTCAAACACAATACTTGATAATTATAAGAAATGAAGCAGAACAAAGGTTTTCTTTCATATTCACCAAAACTATTCCTAGATTTAAGTTTAAATAGGAATACAAATGGAATATAATATCCCTCAGCTGAGGGATACTATTTAATTGTATGTGAATGTCTTTTATGATTAATATAACTCCTTGAAATTGCTAAACAGAATTATAATTTTATACTAAAATGTTTACATTATGTTGTATAATATTTTGCTATAAATATATGTTCTTAGGCTACTACAGCTTCAGGAAATCTTATGACTCTTAATCATAAAAGTTGCACTGGCTGTAAACAGTTCATTTTCATAAATACCTCATCAACACAGAAGCCCAGGATCTACTACTATCAAAAAGACATTCTCCTAGCCCTCATAAATGCCAGGGAAGGTGATAGGCAGCAGTTTGGCACAGCTATATACAAGACTGTGTAATGTCTTTTTCTGTAATTTATAACCTCTTTAAAATAATAAATTTAATTTTGGGAGAATAAAAACCAAAATATTCATTAGATGGATAAAAAAATATATGGGTAGATAATTGCTTAGGCACAATTTATATGTCTTAATGACCTGCCTAGGAAAAAAAACAAAAAAACAAAGCATGGTGTCTGCAAGCCTGCTCCTACTTCTGATCTACAAACAATGTTTGTTCACTTCATCCAGTTCTGTGTATGCACAGGAACTTCATCTAACACATTTGTCAACTTAAAATATACAGTGTAGATTCCTGTAGTTGATTCAGTGTAGAATCAATATGTCATCACTGTAAATTATCAAAGAACAAAACTGCATATTAATTCTGGGTTTGAGACAGAATTTCACTACTATCCGTTTACCAGATACAGTCTTCATTCTCCCCAGCTGATAAAGAGCATATATACTCATAACAGCTGCTACTTCTGACCAAGCTGAATAAATTCAACTTGTAAGAAATGCCTTTTTACATTTGGTGCATCTTTAATGAAACACTGAATACATAAAATGCCACTAAGAAGCAGAAATCTATATTCTTATATTCTCTTTGTTCAAACTAAGTGCATCATCTTGTATTAAAGGAAGGTTTACGATATTAAGAAGTTTGACTAAATTATTTAATCGTAGACACAAGTGTTACTGTGAAGAAAAGCCACAGTGGTAATAAAGATCTCAAAGACTGTTTTACACCAGGGAGAAGCTGGCATTAGTATTGTGTGCTCTAAGTGGGTACCCCAGGATCCTGAGTGGATGTGTGTGTATGCTCACACCCAGGGGGTGAATTTCTGTCCCAGGTATCAAAGCATGCAAATAGTCATAGCTGCTGTACATAGCAGGTTAGCATGTGCTGACCCTAAGACCAACCTATCTGAAAAAAAATTCAGATACAGATAAATCAGGATGATGCTCTTTCCTAAGTTGTCTATGAAAATATGCAGATATGCTGCCAGTGATCTGCACTGAGGTTTCAGTGTTGATTACTTGGACAAATCTGAAGTTACTTATATGCTGCTTGTATAGCTCATTGTACTCATTTTGCATCAAAAATAACAAATTTTGGCTAAAACTGAATAAAGTGAAATGAAATCACTGCACTGCTATAACCACCCTAGTCATATCCACACATATCAAAGTCCACTTTCTGCAATGTGAATGTGGATTCTTTGGGTGTTGAAAACATAAAAACAATATGTTTCATAATACACTGATTAAATTATATTATTTAAGTGCCCTTTTACAAAAACAAAAATCTCAGATGCTTCATTAGAAAGCTACCAAATCTGCTTTCCTGAAAACAGTACCTGTGAACAGTTTAATTAACTTGTTCTTTCTTAAATCTTCTTGCCAAGAATCTTTACTGGATTAAGTATTCAACACCAAGAGATTAAAGAAGTATATCCCTCTAGTTTCCACTGCACATATCTCCACATAATCACCAGGATTAGCTTTCTAAGTACATCAAAGCTTTATTTCCTTGTGACTTTCCAATAATAAAGGCTAAGGGTAAACCAAACTCTCATCACTTTTTCACCTACCTCTCCATTACCAGATCGTGACTAAATAAGAATATGAATAAAGGTAGTCAATGTAGAAAGCTGAAATACTTTACAACAGCAATAATAATAGGAACACAGCAGAGTAATAAAAAGAAGCAAGAAGGATGGTGAGTTACATGAAGTCTCTAAGGGGACATAAAGGAAGGCAATTAATAAACCGCAAAGCCTTTTGAAAGTGACTGAATAAATATTCACAAGTAAATGCTACTTGTGTAGCATATCTGAGGAGCATGTGTCCATCAATTACAAGATCCTGTGTTGCATTATGGCCAGTACTTTGAAAGAAAGATTTCATAGAAACTATCCATATCTAACCAAAGTTCTCATTCTAAGCAACATCACCAGAGAGCTCCATTGTTAAATGCACATTAACCAAATAATAATTTGAGTTGGCAACTTGCAAAGATCAGTTTATATTTTATCATTTTCCTTTACTGATCTTGATAATAATGAACCAGTAAAAAGACCTGTATTTGTATGTAAGGGCATTAATTTCTGCAGAGTTATATGAAAATGCATTCAGGTTGGCAGCAAGGTGTTCTGGGCATACACCTAAATTTTCCTCCTTCTTCTGCTGGGCTTATCTGAAAACAAGCTCTTGGTGGCATTGAGTTAAGTTAGAAGGAAGACAGGACTATTACAAAAATGTCCATGGTACTTGATGGTTTTTAAAAGTCTTAGTATAAATAAAGACATTGTAGTTTTCACTGCCTGATACCTAAGGAAGTTTATATGTGCTCTGCTTTGCCTGAGGCGAATTTTCCACTTGAACCCTACAGGTGTTTGCTCTGCTTCTCCTGACTGTAGTTATCCTGTGGTAAAAACATTCTTTTTTGTCAGCAAAAAAATTGAAAGTCAAGGCTTCTAGTGACTTTTACAAATCACTTACTCACTCTGATCCTCATTTTACCAACAAAAAAAAAAAAAAAATTATCACTGTTCTGAAGTCAAATTAATGATTGCAAACCATTCTAAAGTCCCTGAAGGATGACACTGTAGAAAAATATCCTTGTATTTTCTTCTGCCAAAAAAGAAAAAAAGATCCATTTGAAATTCAGTATTTTTGGTAAAGTACATAAATTATAAGTCATTCATGTTGTGCAAATAATGATTAAAATAATTTGTAATCTGCAAATTGAGTACTAGTTTTGTTACACTATCACTAAAGTTTCTTTTTATTATTCTTTATTCTAGAAGTCTGTGAATAGTACCAAATACATTCATCTTTTCACAGATTATAACATTCTCAACTTGTAACAAATACATGGATACACACGGAAATGTGCACACACACACACACACACATTCACCTCCTTCTGCATGTATTGAAAAATTCATAAGCCATCTAATAAAAATATCCAAAATGATGATTTAATACAAAGTGTTCTTTTCTTATAAAATTTTATGAAGACCTCCATAAAACCTGTACCAATGATTTTAAAATTCTGTCTTACTTTAGAGAACCAGATAAATTTCTGAATAATTTTTTCTTGTATTTGCTAGCATGTTAATCTAAATTTAATTATGATAGTACCAGAATGAGCAGAAATAAGATATTTTTCCACTGGTGCTTTGTTAGCACTTTGAATTTTACTATACATAAAATATATGTAATATACTATATCTCTTGTCTTCATGAGAGCCCAAGAATTCTTACTAAAAACCAGGCCTGACCTTTACAATCTGCTGGAACCCCATCATCTAAGTGAGGAAGACATGCAGGATGAGCCACTGACATCTACAGTTAGTCAAAATTGTTTCTTCCTCAATATCCAGTTTATCCAGTGATGACTCCAACACCGGCAAAATCAAAATGAAAGTGTTGTAATTTGTCATATCTAAAATCAGAAAGGATTTTTATTGCAAAATCAGATGAAAATGAAACTAATTAACAGACTTGGAGTTAAAACACTGCAATGAGAGCCTCTAATTGCAGTTCTTTCTTTTCAGTATTCTTCCCAGTAATTACAGACACCAGTCCGGATGAAGGTGATCACAGGTCTCATTAACTAACTCCGTTGCTAAATTAATCTTCAGTTGTCATCAGGAATATAAGAAACCTTGCTCATTTGATTTTTATAGCCTTGAGACCCTCTTGAAAAGAGGCCCTGGTGTAATCATACTTACCAGCAAGACCAGTTTGCACAGTGCAAACTTAATGATGTGAGATCCCTTGTGATTCAAAAGAGACAGAAAAACAGATGTATAAAATATCAAGATGATTGTCATCTTCATGGAAGAAGGAAAGCAGAAAGAATTGGAGTGATTTCATACAAGATTTGTAGACATTCTCATTTGAAATGAAATATGATGAATTAAATTGTTGCCCTGAGTTTCTCCCCATTCACTTGCCAATTGCTGCCACTTGTCATTCCCGTACTATTTCATGCATTTCCAACTGTCTTTCAATGCTAAGCAGTATATGAAAAGAGCAGGTCCTGTTAGCACCATGTGATTAGCTAGGTCTTCATGGACTGTGACAAGATGCACTACATGCCACCAGCAACAAAGAGCTATGCTCTGAAAACAGATCTGCCTGAAATTGATATTTTCTTTTGTCACTAGCGCTTATTTCATGTGAGGTGTGCAGATAATCCATTTTTAACGTGCAACGCATCAGAAGTTCCTATATTGCTTTCATATTGCCTGTTCATGCCAATAGAATGTCAGCTTAGGCACTTTGTGTCACATCTTCAGGAACTTTTGGGTATTTGCAAACTCTATTGATTCCAGCTGGAGTCCTAGGTGTTCACCATTCTCCCTGCAGCTCCATCAGTGCTGGCAACAATGGGAGCTCTAATGCAGACAAGCTGTTTGTCTTTTTACGACTGCTGTTTACTATACAGCAATAAATCCGTATGGTGAAGTAGAGCAGCTGCCAAGACTTTTTGCATGCTCAAGCTGATGTCACCACTAGTGCGTGTTAGTCTAACAGTGGGAAATTCTGCTAAAAGGCTCCTTGTAGACATGCTTTTCAGTAATGTAGCTCTCTCAATAGATCATTCATGAGCACCCAGCCCCCTCTCCAGAGAGCGTGTAGAGTCGAGTTGTGAGCAGGAAGGGTTGGAGACAAGGCTGAGTTTCTTACTTACAGCTCAGGCTTGGAGCTGTTTTATTGTCGTCATGGCTACAGGCCCCACATGCCTCCAGTCCCTGCTTTATGAAAAGAATGATGCAGTGTCTAGCCTTACAGCTGAATATATAAACCAAATTAGTCTACCATGCCTCTACCTGTTTTGCGGCTCACAATGAAAGAAGTAATGTATCAAGCAATCAGTCTTGTAGCAGTTATATTCTGTAAACACTAAGTCATTATGCCCAGACTTTTTTATTTGCTCTTTAGAGCCCCTTCTCAGTATAATAAACTGCAGATTTCAATAAGAAAGCTAATTCAGAATAGTACTCTGTGATTTCTCACAATTTCTGCAACATACAAGTTAAAAAGTGCATTTCAAATCCCCCTTCACACTTCATTTTTGCATAATCCTGCTCACTAAACAAGAAGTGGAAAGACAATGATGAATGTCTTTTCCAAACCTGCAGTGCCAGGGTATTACCAGAATCAAACTACGTCTAATATAAGTAGAGAAGAGTTATATAGTCCTGCAGGGAACCATTAACTCATCCTGAATAGAGTAAGAAACTCGTATGGTCCCAGCTCTACTAGGAGATAAAGTAATCCCTGAGCGGCATTGAGACAGGGCAGTGAGCAAAGATGTGCCCTGTGATGCTCTGTTGCCAGTGTTGTTTAGAAGAGGGGGAAGGAAAAAAAAAAACTTTAAAAATGTGGTCTCCATCAAAAGATAAATATGGATAAAAAGATAAAGTAAGAGTAAAAGGGTATTAGAATAAAAATATGTAACTCTCAGCATATGACGGTGTAGTCTGCATGCTAAATATTTGGAAAAAAAACATGGTAAGAGGAAAAAGAACAGCATGAGGGGTAGGAAAGGTGTAAATTGCCTTTAATTTCCATCTCATTATACATTCTTCTTTTTTCCTAGGTTGTAAATCCCACCAGTTTTGATACTCTACATGCTCATTTAGACTGTACATGTCAGTAAGTGTAGTCAATGGTTCACCATCATTTTACATTCTTTCTCCGTGTTTAGCAAAGCAGGGCTTATCCTCACTTACCTCCAAAATTCTATTAAAGCATTTTGGCAGTGTGGGCTCTAAGTGACATTTATAGCCAGGGAAGTGTAAAGGGATCTCAATGCAAATAAAGAACAGAAGAAAATGTTATGTTTTTATGGATATGAAGTATTTCTTAAAAAACAAATAAAGACAGCTTTATTATCTATCAGGGAGGAACAATGTAATAATGCATAAATTGAATGTAGTCCACCAAATTAAATTCACCCTGGCTACAGGAAATAGAATGTTTGGACTCATCAATATATTACCAGTATTTCATGCTACACAAAGTCTCCCATGCTGATATCTTCTATTTCTTGCTGCTGTGGAGAGAATTGAAAATACTAAAGTGTGTTCAAAATATAATACCTGAGTGTTATAGAATAGTGCTTTAAGTCTCATCTAGGCAGCTACATGCTCTGTAATCACTCACATGACAGGTTTTAATGGCTTGGACATTTCAGAAAACATCAAGACTGAAAAATCAAAGCAAAACTCAAAGAATGTTTTTGCTGTAATTATGCAACAATTTCAGCTTTAAAATAAAGTATTTCTTCTATGTAGCTCTAAAGTGATGTTAAAGAAAAAACAGTTGACTTTTTTTTTTTTTTTTTTACGTTTTGATAAGCTTTGGTTACAAAAAGGTTACTCAAGGAAGCACATTTAAGTTGGACCTTTTATGGCCATGTGCAGTTGTAGCACATCTGCTTTCTTAAAAGAGATGCCTACAGCACTAAAAGAAGTCATAAACCCAAGGAGAAAATACGTTACTGCTATGATTTATATTTATACATTTTTTGGAAAATATATTAATATTTTCTCTATGTCATATAGATACTGATAACTTTGCAGCAATAAAAAGAAATAAAATTAATTTTATTTTAGTATTTGTTGAGTGGATAGTTCCACATTTTGCTTGGAGAGACACATTCACATTTTTAATCAGTGTTTTATGTGTTATAGAGGTGGGAAAACTGCATAATATTTTCTGTAGCCCTCCACCCCAAAAAATAATACCATGTATATTTTAATCAGTGAATTTTCTTATTATTTAAATTATCTGAAATGTCACCAAGACATTTCTATTTTTCTCACATTGTCCAATATTATTTACATAAAATGTTTCATATTGGGGAAAGAGTTCAGTAAATATGAGCAAACATGGCCCAGTGTAGAAACTCCTATCTGTAAAGGGTAGGAATTCTGTTCTTTTGGCCTTGGAGCAGGATGTAGGTTAGACCCTTAAACAGGTAGTGAGCTTCCTGTTAAAGTGTCTCTTCTTTTGAATATTTTTTATTATTTATTTGTGTTATTGTCATTTCATGCTGTAGAAGAAATTATATTACACGTATTAATTATAGTAAAGTACAGTAAAACATTTGTCATCTAAATTTAATATAAATAGGAAACTGCAAGACTAAGTAACAAATGAGACAAATGTATAAATATTTTATTTTACTGTTGCATTGTACAAATATTTCTAATGCATATGTTGTATGGGACAACATAATGTGAAAGCAGAATGACTATTAAATTTCAGTCTGTGTTCTAAAGATTAAGTGAAAGAAATTCTTTGAAATTCTTTACATTACCTGTATTTTCAGAGCTTTCACATGCAGTGTATTATAATTTTCTTTTCTTTTACCAGAATGATTGAGGTATGACATAAGTACAGAAAAGAGAGGACTTTCTAAGAAAAGTCTAATGGCTTTCCTAGTCTATAAGTTTTAAAAGCAGGTAAGTAATTTAGATCATGTATTCCAGCCTCCTGTACTCACAGCCTCCCATCTGCAACCATAGCCCGAATAGCTTATACTAAGGCCACCAGATTGAGTCAAACGAAAACATTTCATCTTTTGAGGGCTGAAACAACTGCTTTCTCTCAGCAGTGAACGGGAAAGACCCAGGATCCGCTGCAGTCTGAGGCTTCTGCAATAGCAAGGAGCTCATTAAGTAAGAAACGTTCCAAGGATCTGAAAGAGATGAATCATAACCCATGATGAGGAAAATCATAAGTAAACAAACACCTTCCTCTTCTCATTGACAAACACAAATCAATGAAACGACAATAACAAAAACCTAGTCCAGCTTGATCTGCAGAAAAGGGAATGTGTTTTTGGTCTGAGCAGTTTGAGCTCTGGCATATGGATGAATACCAACCCTGGTCATACAATTAAGATGCTGTGACCTATATTGAACTGTCCATTTATAGTGTGAACTGTCATTTTACTGCGGCTTCAAATTAAGGTCTAGCCAAACAAAGAAATTCAAAAATATATCTGTTACTTGTAAAGTGAAGTTAAAAGTGATTCATTTGCTCTTGCATGTAAGTGCCTGAAATAATCAGGCATGTTGTGTTTGATCATAGACATTGTCATGGTTTTTTTCTGAGTCCAATGCAAAATATATTGTATGCAAATATTGTTAAGTATGTTCACTTTCTCCTAGAGAAATGGAAAATAGAGAAGACTTCCCCAAAATGGAGAATAAAATGTTAACATCAAGAAAGCAGTTATGACTCATGACATGACTCATCTGCCATCTCTGATTTCCTCACTCTTAGACTTTCTTCCAGGAGTTAGACTTCTTTTCCTTAAGAAAGAACTACAATCTGGTTCAATCTATTCCAAGTGATCCTGCATATGCTGCCTTTCTGCAGGTATTTCTGCATTTAACTGTTGTTATGAAAGCACCTTCCTTTATCATTCAGTTTTCCTCATTTGAGATATATTCACTAGAATTTTTAACATTTTTCTTCTCATTAGTATCAAAGCTTTCGTCAGTATCACCTGAACACAGGGGTTGTCTTCTTTGAAGAAAGAAATTCACAGAAACCGAGCTTCTTTTAGCTTATAATATAAGGTTTATACTCTCAAGTTCATCTTCAGGACTGATAGAAATTTTTTATATATATCTGCATTCTTTTCAAGTATACATGATAGCACTGATGTGCTAATCTAGTATAACAGTGCTATTTATAGAAGTAATATTGCTTGTATTTTTCCATCTTGTCTCTTAGTTATCTCTTAAATAACTAAGATTCACATGGATTCTTTTTACCATAGTCTTTCATTCATAATTTTATCATACCAAAAGTCATTAATTTCTCTGAATGCTCAGTCTTATGTGATTCATTGCTTTCCAAGACAGAATTTTCTGTCCTCTTGTGCTCGCCTTTACTCCTGGTTTCCAGCTACACTATCTTGCATTTGGATACTAAGAAAAGCTTTTGTCTGAAGGAGACACACTTAAATTATAGACAATTATCTGTAACCATAACTTGATCTTCCTTCTCATTATTTCTCCTTCCTCAAACTCCTTTGCACCTACAAAACTTGCCATGAAAAATACTATCACCTTCTTGATAACCAAAAAAGTGCTGCATGACCTTTACAGCAAAATAATTTGAATACAAATGAATATCGCCATTCATAGTATAGAGTGATGTATAACTTCTGATTCTTGATCATATTTGTATAAATCTGGAATAACTTCAAAGATATCAGTATGAAGCTAGAATTTGCCACCAAGTATGTACAAGAACCTAATTGTACATAGAATCATGAAATCATAGAACCACAGAATATCAATGGGAGTTAAAGAATGTTTAATCTCACTGACCTCTGCTATGGCCAGGGACACCTCTATTAGACCAGGTTGCTCAAGGCTGTATAAATCTTGACCTTGGAACACTCCCAGAGATGGAGCGTCTGCAACTCCTCTAGGCAGCTGTCCCAGTGCCTCACCACCACCACAGCAAAAAATTTATTTTGTGTACCTAGCCTAAATTTGTCCTGTTGCAGTTTGAACCCATCACTCCTTGTCCCATCACTGCAATTCCTGATGAGGAGTCTCTGTCTGGCTTCCATGTAGGTCCTTCAGACACTGGAAGGCTGCTCTGAGGTTTCCATGCAGCCTTCTCTTCTCCAGGCTGGGCACCCTCAACTTTCTCAGCCTGTCCTTGTAGGTGAGGTGCTCCAGCCCCTTTACCAGCCCGATGGCCCTGCTCTGGACTCACTCCCACAGTTCCATGATTTTTTATGTTGGGGGAAATGGAGCTGGATGCAGTGCTACAGGTGGGGTCCCAGAATAGAGGAGGAGAACGACCTCCTTCCACCTACTGGCCACGGTCCTTTTGATGCAGCCCAGAATGGCCATCTGGGCTGCTAACACACGCTGCCAGCTCCTGTTGAGTTTTCCATCAGCCATCATTCCCAGGTCCTTCTCCACAGGGCTGCTCTCACACAGCCCTGTAGGTGTGTCTGGGATTGCCACATCCCAGGTGCAGGACCTTGCACTTCGCTTCACTGAACTTCATGCTTGACCACCCAGAAACTACCCATATAAACAGATATTTCAGTCTTGAGATTCAGAAATAGAAAGGGAACTGCAATGAGGGAAAAGAAGGCAAAACCATGAAGTTTATTTAGGAGCTCAGTGCCACATTTTACCTGAATTTGACAGAAAGGATTATTATCTCAAATATTTTGAATACACACTCATCCTGAATATCCTCAGATTTTTTCATAGGTTATTTTCAAAAATCATCACCTGGATTTGCCATAGTAAGATCCTTTTCATGATAGTAGAGAAAATGATTGTAAAATTGTGCTAAAGTGTATTTCATACACAGCCTATGCTGTTTGGTTTTGCTTATTTTAGAAATGTTTATGTATGTTTCATCTCTTAAAAAAGGGATTTTGAAGATCTGATGAATGGGCTTTGAAGCCAATGATCTCCTGGTAGAATGCAATGCTGCCTAGGTTTCCTGAGAATGCACCACAGGAACAGATGAAGATAATGTGGTTGCATATTATGTGATAATGAATATTCTGACTGATGTACTCACCCCAAGGTTTACTGGAGCATCTGTTAGTTTATTTAGGCATGACTTATCATTCTTATTTTCCAGATATTTAAGTAGTTTAAAATATTTTTCCTTGAAGACTATCAAAAGGGGGAAAAAAGAAAAAGAAGCACATGGGATTATGTACAAGTGATGACATGGAATGTCCATCCAGGTGAGAGATGGACTTTAACTCTATCACTGTTCACTTATGAACTTAGGGTCTATATTTGAGGAAGATGCTCACCTGGCTTGTATTGATTACACAAATCAATGACAATGCATTAAAAGCAAGTGTTGTAACTGTGAAGCCTTACTCATTACTGCACATATTTAAAAACAAGGTTGATAGATCACAAATAAAATACAGTACAGTATGGAGTTGTATCCCGTCTATCATATCAAGCCCTAAAATCTGGTTTCAATGATTTTCTAAAATAGTGGGCATCAAAAAAGATTATCTGCAATATGAAGTAAATTACATGGTGAAAGATTCTGCTCTGTGTTATACAGAAGCTAAAACTAAAGGACTTAATGGTCCTCTTTCATTCGAAAGTACAGGATGCCTAAATCATTTAGGACTGCAAATCTATCCACTGTACAGGTAAATACAATGTTGGATCAAAAAAGCAGTACTTATGACAGTGTAAATGGTTTCTTCTTATTCTGTGAATGATTCCAATTGTAAGCATTGTATTACACAAGCATCACGTTATTATCTGATCCTGATTTCTGAATACTAGTGTCCTCAAAACTCTTCACCCACTAGTGGGAAGAGATTGAGTTTTCCATGTTAACCCAATATTATTTAAGTCTGTTTTTTTTGGACTTTAGCAAAGCCCTTAAAATAAACTTTAGGAAAATTGCAGACATATTGGCTGTGCTAATTATTTTTATTTTTCCTGCTAGTTTTATCATTGTCAAATGATAATTACAGGCACCAAGGGAAAAAAAAGGCTAAAACCCGTAAATAATTAACCATCATGTAACAAAGTCACATAGAATATTTACACCTTTCACAACATTTACGTATTGATCCAACCTTTGGGATGTACTAGCCATAAAACATCCTGAGCAGGAAGTGAAAGGAAGCCTAACTTTAAAGAGCTCCAGTGATGAAGATTAATTGAACAGTAATGGTCCCAGTAAAGACCCCCCAGGGACACCTCTCAACACTGATTTCCATTTGAACATTGAGTCGTGACCATTCAGCCAATTCCTTACCCACCAAAGAGTCCATCCATCAAATCAGTATCTCTACAATTTAGAGAGAATTATATTATTGGGGATCATGTCACAGACCTTAGAGTAGCCTGGATAGGTGAACATTCTTAGCTCTTTCCTTGCCCACAGCTGCTTCCAGCCTCGAGATGATACATTTTTGCTCAAAAACTGCACATGGACCTGGAATTGAGCTCCCCACACTATCTGTGCTGGGCTATAGTTATTCCCACTGCAATTCTTCAGATATGTTAGGGCTTTGAGAGTCTATCATGGGTGAATCTACTTTCTGTAGGTGTTACTGTTCTTGGTTGCCAGTTTCACACCTTTTCCAGCAGGAACACTGCTGTAGCACATTTGGCAGGTGAGGATACATCTGTGTCAACTACTCTTTGAAGGTATAAGCTGAACCAACATTTTGCTTTTAAATGGGCAAGAGAGTGTCCATGTACAAAAGCTCCCTACCACCACAAAAATTGTTTCACAAAAATATCTGTGCAAAGTTTTAGAAACAGTCTTTTCAGCAGAATGCACATACTGATTCATACCTCAGTACTATTTAACCTACAATGTTGCAATCCTAAAAATATCAGTTGGCCTCACATGGGCTAATAAAAATTATCTGATTGATGTTCCTTCTCAATGATTCTCTCTTTCAGCCCACCTTTTATTTATCTGTTATATCCATTTTCATTCTGTGTTCAATAGCCTGGATATTTGGGAAAACTTATAGTATATTCAGATAGGTTCATTTTTTATTTCCTTTTTATGATGTCAATTAATAGGTGATACTAAGGAAAGACTACAAGATAAAGGGAAACACAGAGTGGGTTTTGTCTCAGGTAGGGTAAAAATCCCTTTACAATGACAGTGGTTTACACTTAACTTCTCTAAAACTTCATTCACACATTAGCTGTTAAAAGTTTTCTTGACACTTGCTCACAAACTTCCCTCATTCTTTCCATGGTGCTCACAGTAGCCCCAGGCATTGTCAGTTGATTGCAGGCAGCTGGTCTCTACAGCTAAGAGAGGAAGCTGAGAAAGATGTTCTCAGAGCCCTTGCATATAATATGTATACACATATATTGAAAGAGCAATAAACTCCAAAGAGTCTGGGGTAGTAAAGACTTTTTTGGAAGCTGGAGATAATGAAGAACTGTGAGCAGGATTGCTGGCTGGCTGGAATGATTTCCTTGCATACTTAAATACAAAAATTGCTTATGGCCAGGCTCTGATTAAATTCTCAAAACCCAACTATAAGATACATGCCTGAAGCTTATGCAGACTGAACCATTCAGGGTGAAAAGAAATATACCTTGAGATCACTTTGCTGCTAATAAGAATTACACCAGATTGAAGCTGAGAGTCTATTTATTTTGTTGCTTCCACCAATTGTTCTTTTTCAGTATATTTTATCACATTATGAACCATGCATTAATTAAAGTGTTCATTGGTGCCTGGCAAAATCTCAAGCATCCACACACCCAGAGCACTAAACACCTGACTCCTAGTACTTGCTGACACATTGGGTTTAATACCTTGGGGCATTTTGACTGTTTTTACAGATAGGTAGACAGGCCAAGCGCTTAATGCAGGCTTGAATACACAGAAACAAAGGGTTTCTTTAGCAAAGTCTTCTTTCCATCGCCCCCATCCTCTTGCTTTTTCAGTCTCAGCTTTTCACCATGAAGTTGTTTTTTTATTTTTTGAGAAAATGGAGATTGCTTAAGAGGATATGGGAAAAATTCATACATGTCTCAATTTGGTTTTTTATATTCTGAAAAATACAGAGATTTCATTTGCTCATAATTTGCAAAAACAGCAGAACTCATTAAAAACCTGAATGGTATTTTATAACTATTTTTTGGACTGAATTTCTATCCTCAAATCCCTTTTAAATTACGCTTTGGAATAATATAAGGTGATTAATTTCTTACTATTTATAGCCTTGAAAGTACATAAAATAATGGTATAATGATTACTGGTTAAAACAGAACCAACCCTTCTGGAGGTCATTACCTTCATCTGTAATGTCACTGCAACAAACCACAGTTGGGTCTCCCTACATTCCTCTTTCATATGACGGAAATAACAGCATGTCTCTGCTAGCCCAGTTTAATATATTACTTGAAAAAACAAACTACATGCAATATACAAGCAGGATAATATGACCTAAAGGAATACAGTAAAACCCAGTCCAGATAAATAAAACCAGAATTGCCAGGGTTTAGCATGCCTAGGCATAGACACTGAACACTTATGCCTCTAGAGAATAACTAATAAATTATTTTCAAGTTAAAACTTAAAGTTCATGCCAATACATGGAAGAAAGCCTAGTATTCAAAGTCGGGCTAAATCTTAGTCTTAATAAAAAGATTTCGTTATCTAGCCAGAGAAAACTTGGAGATCAAAATATTTAAGAAAATTAGAGTCATGTGCTCTTAGTTAGATATACTCTTAGAAACTCAGAGGCAGATACTTATATGCTTGGAGTGTTAAGTCAAGCTCAGCCTCTGCTTAGACACAGATTAAATAACCATTATATGAAAAATTTAGATCTTGGCTGGTATCTTTGAAAGTCTGGTCATTCAGAGTCCATTGTTTCTCATCAAAATCTTGGTTTTAGTTAAAGTTATGCAAGAAATCAGCTCTTCTGAAGAGCTGATCTGAAGCAACTCAGAACTGCCTGTTAGCCTAAATCATTCTGAGGAACTTGGCACTTCCTGTTGGCAGCATTCAGAACACTTGATGAATTTCTACAGGACAGAGGACATGGCACTGTGCACAGCCTCATGCATGTAGCGAAGGATAGAGACGCTTGGAGAAAACTGAAGTAACATACAAACCAGAAGCTGAGCATCATTTTTATTTATTTATTTGTCCAGGAAAGCAAAATTTGACAACATTCTACAAGGGTGGGATGTGAGGGCTCTTTTGATGGTTTGTTGCTTGGGGTTTTTGTAGGGTTTTTATTTGTTTGTTTATTGTTATTTGGGATGTGTTTTTCCCCCTCCAAAGCAGGTAATTCTTGCTTTTTAAAAGCTGAAAGCTAAAAGCTCTGACTTACATGACATATAACTCCAGCTTCTGGCCTAAGCTGAAATTAGTCTAAACCCTTAATATAGCAAAATTAGGCAGAAATCTTGTGGCATCATTAATTAATTTCATAATTCTCAAAGCAGTTTGTGTTCATGAGGAAAGAGGCAGAGGAATGTAACAATTAACAGTAGTTTCTGTAGCCAAAATAAGTGAAGGTCTGAAGCCAACAGTCTGCACCACGCATTCCCAGGCATGTTGATCATACTTTCAGAGTGGAAAAACAAGGACACTCTAATCAAAGAGGAGGAAGTTAAAGAGAAGTGTTTTACTGAGAACAAGGGAAGATGGATGACAAGGGGAAGAAAAAGGGAAAGTGAAGATCCCCCATATTTTGCAGCAAAGAGTAAAATGAGGAAGATTCTCTTTGTGTAACTGTTTCTGTTCATTCCTCCCTCAACATCTTCAAATTTATTTGTGTTGTATCAGTTGCAACACACTTCTCCAGCTCACTTGCTATACTATTGAGCTCTCTTGCATTTGGTCTTGATTAACCAAGCTCCCAGTCATAAATCTTCTGACTCATTCTCACACATCAGCCTAGTTTCTATGGTGTAGGAGCACCAAAGAACAAAAGCCTAAGGTGATAATCCCTCCTCTTCACACTTAACTCCTCCATGAAGCAAATTCCTTCAGCTCTGAACCTTCTTGCGCCTTCTTTGAAATAATCATATATATATATATATATATATATATATATATATATATATACATATATGACCTTATTGAACGATGAAATCCCACCCTCATGTCAGAAACTCTGTTCACTTCCTATTTAGCACTAAGAGCCTCAGAAGATTTAACATCCTGGATGTGAAAAAGCAGTAACAGAAAAGGCCACTGTTCTGCTTCTGGAATGAAAAAAACCCCTTTGTATTAGTTTCTTTCTCTGATGCCTACAAATATTAGGCAGAGAAAACAATTTTTATATGATATTCTAGTCTGTTTTTCTTGTGGTCTCAGCATCAGATGATGGAAAAAGCAGTTGTAATGCATCTTCAAGGACTTAGTATGCTGTAACATCATCTGTATTCCTTTCTGAAGGTATACACTGTCATGAGAGTTGGAAGGAATATTAATCACGTTATTGGTAGCCATTATTTGTAAGACTCTTGTTTTGCCTGGACTTTCTGAGTCATCAGAATAACTCTGACAAGCCTCAGCTCTGTCCTTGCGATCAACGAACCACTTGTGTAATTAATGGCTCGTTATTATGGAAGTAACAATCAAAACAGCTTCACACTTCACATATAAAGCAATTTCTGTTATTATATACTTGTTTTCAACCATGGTCAAATATTAATTTCCTTCCAATGATCTAAAGTAACTAACCTAAATAAACCTAAGATCAATGAAACTTTGTGCAGTTTTATCTTTATTTTAATTTCTTTGCATATAAACAATTTAAATTACTGATTAGAAAAAAAATTCCACTGAATGACTTCCTAAATGAAACTTCAAAATGAGTCTGGCTTATCCCAGCAGGAATGGTGGAAAAATGTCCATGTTAAGGGTTCAGAAGTATTAGGGAGGATATGGAACACAAAGATATATGTAATAGAAAATAGTCAGGATACTTATTTCTACTGTCAAACTCATCAAAACTCCTCAGGTAATCCTAGAGTTTCAGTAAGCTCTATTGATTTAAAGAATAATTCACAGTTGGACTGGAAAGGAAGGAGCTTTTAAAGTGCAATTACCAAACCCATACAGTTTATTTCACATCTTACCGATCAACTTTAGAACAAATATAATTCAAATCACAATACAATGATGATTGATGTTTTTCATCAACACACAATTATCATTCCATCATGGCACAGGACTTTAAGGTAGAGTTGTTTGAGCCAAGTAAAGCACACAGTGAACATCTGAAAATCCAGATCTATGCTCTTGCAAAATTACTTACCAAACCACATTAATTATTTTCTAACATGTTAGGTCATGTTAGTTGTCTATGGGTATACAAGATGAGGCATTAATTTTAAACTTACGTTCAGATACCTCATTTCACTCTTTTCTGATTAAGAATCATACATTCTAAGAAATTTTTGTTTTATTTTAAACTGGGCTAGAACTGGAACACTTAGTTTTGGTGGGATCATTTCGAAATTTTTCAGTTTCACTGGACTTCTCTAATTATTTGATACTGTGCATTCACAAACTACCCACATATGTTGCTGGGTACTCCAAGATGATTACAAATCCACTCAACTGTGGAGAATATAGATATATAGATATATGCTTTACAGATATATATATATATATATATATATATATATATATATATCCTAACAGCTAACATGAAACAGAAAAAGAGTTATCTCTACACCATCTGACATGACCTGACATGATTGTAGTTGAAAATTAAGTTCCATAATTCAGAAGCCTGTTGTTTGGGGTTGGGTTTTTTCCAACATTGCACAGTAACAGCAACAAAGTGATGGGAGGTTATGGGAATAGGAGGAAGTGTTTTAAACATGCAAATACTTCAAAAATTGGTGGTAAAAGATCTACTAGTAATCCGTGCAAATCGTTACAGTATCCTAGGTTCTACATTTCTTTTAACCATGATAAATATTACCTTGGATCATAGTACACGTGTTGTCCTCAAGGACAGTAAAATAATCAATTCACAGCTTACATAAAAAACACATCATATTTTGATAAAATGCTGTCACCTCGAGTGGCCATAAAAACCTATAAAAATATGAAATAATTTTTTAAAATAACACATACCAATAAGAAAAAAATAGGTAATTAATTTTAAAACCCTTTAGTGTCTGTTAGCTAAGTGCAACATAGTAACCAAAATTGGAATTTATCTTTTGCCTGACAGATACCTCAAAAAAGATAAACATTTTTAAAATTTTCATCTGTGGAAAGGATCTTGGTTTTATCTTGCAGCTCTAAGTATGTTATCTCCCATACTATACTTCCTAATTCTGAATTTGTGGTATTGTACTATGAGCGTTTGATGGTTTACAGATTTTTCAGGGAAGAAACAGCAGACTCATTCTAATGGGGTGCGGGAGGATGTAATTTTAATGCACTTGAACTTTGCAGCAGTGACATCTGAAATAAAATAAAATGGTTGCTTTTTAAAAATGTCTTTCAATTTTCTTGAAAAAAAATCGAACAAGTTTCCATAAACATTCAATTTTTTTTGTTTAGTTTACCATATGAACCATATTTGACTGATTCAGTAATTCTATTGCTTCTTTCAGAAGGTAAACTTATTTAATTATCATTTTCATTGGAAGAGAAAGGAGAAATGTGTTTTAAAACATTTTCATTTTCTAGTGATGCCCTTCTAAAAGAAACCCAGTAGAAATAGAAGAATAAAATCACATACTAAGATAAAATGCCTTCAGGTACATGACCTGTGATCATTAAAACATATTACCACATCTCCCCACACATGTGACATATACTTTCTACATTTAGTCACCTGTTCTTTTTAGATAGCCATTTAAAACAAAAAAAAAAAAAAAACAGACTTCCACACTGAGGTTTAAAACAACTTTCTTCACTAACAGCTTGGGTGACATTTTGATTACAAATCTATTTTGATTTGATATTTGTTTCTGTTGTACTTCCTATATATTACCTTGAGGAAGAAATTATTAAAGAGAATGCCTGTTAAATTTGGTTTCCTATCTTATAAAAACCAATGTGAATATAGAGTATTTTCCCTTAAGATCTCCAGAAATTTCTTCAAGGATTTCCAAAGTCCCCTTCATACCAGTCTGACAGTATAAAGCTGATATAAAGTGGATGCAAATAGAATATACATTTCCTTTAAAGACAATTCGCATTGCTTACACACAGTGTAAACAACAGCCATGTCCCAAAATGCTTGTTTCCAACGGACTGACTTTTGTTGTTTGTTCAAAATTTAATTCAAACAAAGCTATCTCTAGCAAAGGGAATTTGTTTACCTCAAAGAGTCCTATAACCTAACACTCTAATTATTATGACTCTTTTCACTTATGCACATTACCAGATGTCTGTTCAGACTACAACCCTGTGGAAAATTACTTCATTATGTGCAGGTAACAATCCATCATTAGTTACCAATTAGAAATTCATGAGAGACTGTGGAAACACTCTACATTCAGTCTGGTTGCTTACAATGTGTGAGGCCTATCTTAAAAAGAACACTTCAATGTCAGCCAGAGTTCTGTGCTGTGCTGCCATCCTGAATGACAACTCTTCTGTTGCAAATACTCACTCTCCTCTTCTGACATACATACTAAAGTATTTCATTTGGGGTTCCCAAACTGGTGAATGGGGCACTTATAACAGGAGCTTACTACACCAACAGAAATTAATTTTTTTCTGCTCTTATGAGCGTAGCAAATGACATTAGCTTAACTGTCCATGCCTGGTTTGATATCGACATGGTAAATGACACCCCCTGGGTGAAGTCCATAACTGTAACTGGAAGTGATATGATATCTTTTAAAAAATGTGATCCTCTAATTAACAGCAAAACAGAGCAGTGAGTAGGAACAATTGCATGGTATTAAATTACTTTCAGGAAAATTGCTTTTCCTGCAATCAAGAAAAAATGCAATATGGCCCCTTGAGAGACAAGCACAGTTCTTCTCAGTCTTTGGTCAATGAACCACAGGTGCTGATACCACTTCTTTTCTTGGTCAAAAGTTAAGTGATGCATTAAGTAAATATGCTGATAATCGTTTAGACTAATGCCTTATGCATACATCAAGAAATGCCTTTTTCATGCTGAACAGTAATGAGCATCAAATGTTGCAGAAGAAAGCAGACAGCACTTATCTGTCCTGTGTGTTCAGGCAGGAAACAGTTCATTCAGAGGCCAGCTCATTCCTAGGCAACAGTCATCCATGTGCACAGATGCCTCCTGGTGCCACAACCACAGGTCAGCCTTGATCTGCTCTTTTGAAGTTACTGCACTGTCTAAACCTGGTGTTTCAGTCAGTGTCAGACACACATCAACTTTCTCTAATTTTATGTGAACTAGTTGAGCAGGATACTATTTTGGTTCTCAGATAGGTCTAAAGATATCTTCACTTATATTTTCAGCGCTAGTGTGGGTGCTAACTTTTCAGCAATTGCTGATAAATGCCTTGATATTTGTATTCTACTGATTGGACCTATTTTTAAGAGGGGCTTACATACAAAGCTGAAGACATGAATGATAACAAGATTACTGTATAGAAATGTGTATGATAACTTAAGTGTTGTCTGGACAAGACAAATAACAATGCAAATTTTAACACTGGATAGTGAATGGTTACTATATTGTATGAGAAGAAACCACAGTGTGTCCCCAAGGTGCCCATTGCACACCACTGTTGGCACAGAGCATGAGCTGGGGTGAGACACAGTAACAGACTTTCTGTTCTAGGGCACATTTACAAAAAACATGATGTATGATGGAGAACTTTCAAACTGCTCAGGCGCCAGTCCTGGCCACAATTTCCCAAGACTATACAATTCATAATTGCACATGATAACAAAAAATTTAATGTCCATATTGCCTAACTACATGTTAATACTGTAATGACATAGTTAAGGTATCTAATTTTAAAATTAGTGTGGCATTGCTCAGTAAGCAGCTTTTCAAAGTTTTATTTTACTTCTTTAAAATTACAGTAATTTCACACATACAAGGCACACCCTTTTGACTAAAATTTCAATCGAAACCTGGAAGTGCAACTTATAGGCTGGTGTGCCTTATATATGGGCAAAGTTCAAAAATTTGCCAACCTGGAAGTGCAAGCCAGGCAGGCAGCCGCCGCCGCTGCATGAGCAGCCACGGCAGCTGGCACTGGGGGAGGGAGTGCCAGGGCCTGTGGCATGGGGAGGGCACCTGGGGCTGCGTTTAAAGGCTACGCTGATCTATGAAAACAGTTTGCAAATTGAGCACCTGACAGTAAACCTCACGATCGCAGGATTCTGTTACTAACTCGTTACTTTGTTGCACACGGATCCTCGCTTAAAAAAAAATAAAGATGCGCCTTATATGCCAGTGCACCTTATATAAGGACAAAGCACAGGAACTTGCCAAGAACCCGGAAGTGCGCCTTATACTCCGGTGTGCCTTATACGCATGAAATTACTGTACTTCTAGAAAACACAAATTTCTGTGCACAGTACAGTACACTGTAAGAACATTTAAAACTGTTTAATAATGCATATTCACAGGGAATCAACATTAATAGATACACTTGACTATCTGTGTCTTGATTTTTGAAACCTTAGCAGTACGACTTTAATGTTTGGTTATTATGGTTTGTCTCTGATTGTTTGAAATACTTTCTGGGTTTGAATTTTCTAAAGAAAGTAAATTCCTGCTTTCAAATTGTGTAATTCATCAGCAGAAGTTTGCACATTTCAAAAATAAAGACAATATTATTTTTCTATATTATTATATTGAAAATGTTTTTGCAGGAAATGGACTTACCTGAGGTCTGTCACTTTTATTTCTAAGCAGATGTGAATTCAATTTAAATTCATATATTGTTAATTATTTTGTTCAGTGATTCAGTGGATGTTTTCAAAGAGGAATGATTTCGTGGCAGCCTTTGTTCCATGTCTCTTTTGGTCTTGGAAATCTTGCCATTCATTTCAGAAATATTTGCTTTTTAAAGCAAGTATCAACAGCCATCCTGTACTGTAAAAAGCAGCAAAGTGCAACAAAATTTATTTTGCTTCCAAGTGACATCAGGGGATAAAAAGCTGCCTTACAAAGTAATATTTGCAACACTCACTACATAGCAAAATTGAACCCAACACTCAGTCTTTTTCATCCATGTATTTTCTGTACTCATTTTTTTGAGTATCTATGACAACTAATAATTCCAGAAACATTTATTCTGCAGAAAATATTACTTTTCCAATGCCTTCTCTTGGGAGTGGCTAAATATTTTAAAACTAAAGAAAATAAAGAATACTATAGGGAAAATAAAAAGGTACAAGAAGCTTTATTTGAAAATAGATGTTTCAAACAAACTGGGAAACTGACACAAGCACAGAATCCAGTCTAATACCACTGGTGGATAAACTGTGACAGGATGATTAATAGGATGTGTCTTTCTTTCTCCTCCTTGGAATTTTAACTAATGATTCCAATTAAATGATTCAGCTGAACTATTACACTTATTTTAGAAATTTAGCGAGTGTTGATTTTAAAACACTGGTTGAAGAGATGTCCACTGAGCACTTAGGGAACTGGTTCCAGTGACTAACTGTCCTCATTCCTAACTATTGAGTCTATTGATTTTTCTTGGCTTTAGCTTGCATCCATTGGACTATACCATAACATTTTGCCTGAGTTTACAGTTCACAGATGAATACAGACCCAGGTAAGTACATAGTAAGAAATTACTCACCTAAGACTAAGCTGTGACTCCTGAGGGATCTTGCCTCAGGAGTGACTGACATAGAATAGCTTCATATTGCACATAACGTTTTAATCTATTCCTTATACCTTGTATTTATTTTTTCATTTAAGTTTTTGACTGATAACACTATGTGATATCAAGCAATGTATTACAGAAGTCTAGTACAGTGTAACATTCATTTTCACCAATCTTACAATCTCAATAAAATAAGTGGCTATTTTGACAAGATCATATTAAATGATCCTCTAAACATTTTGATTGCTTATTGAGAATTATCTAGCATTGAGTGTATTATTTACCATGTCAAATGTCTAACTGCTTATTTCAAAATTAAGAAAACATACCTAGAATAAGATTGGTCTTCACTCTCTTTTTTGAAAACTATAATTTAAAAAAGTAACTTTATTGTAATTTCTGAAAATGTTCACAGTTTCTCTCAATTATTACAAAGCAGCACAAGCAGATTGTAAGTATGACTTTAAATTATCTAAAAGATGCATATTTTGTGAAAGACTCTTAATTTCCAGACAAAAGGTAAAATAGAACCTATTTGATAATGTACCTAGACACAGTTGGGAATTAAAAAAAATAGTAATAATTATTTGGAAAACAGGTTACATATAACCCAACTTTTCCTCCAAATGCAGAAATGGAGTATTTGTCAAACCTATCCCTGATTTTCACCCCACTTCAGTCAGGAAGAGCTAGGTTAGTTTCAGCAGGTTATAAAGGGACTTTTAGACAACATGGATCATTTTGATAGAGGATGTGGTGAGCACTGGGAACATTAAACTGTGGAAAAGCACATGTGGTCCAGCTGTAACCAGTGTTGTCCCTATGAGGTGCTGGCCTAGAGTTCCAAAAGCTGAATTTAGCCCATTACTTTTATGAGCACAGGCTTTTCAATAAGCTCCCTAATTATAAATACACAGAGATGGCAAAGAAGGGGAAAAAAGGTATGAGCGTAGTCAGATATATTCTAGTTACAGCAAGGAAACTAACATTTTTAAAAAGTCAGTGTGAGTGTGTTAGAAAAAAGAAAATAACAACATAAAGTAGCAAGCAATTGAGCTACAGATACATAACTAGAAATATAAGTGATACTCATGACTATTAGATGTCACATTCTGCCTTTGAAATACTGCCCCACCATTATTTTTACTTCAGTACATCACACAGGCCTTGTGGGCTATCTGAAATCTGGAACCAAATCAATAGGAAAAGTAAAGTCTTGGGGTTTTTATCCCCCAACTCATACTTATTTAGTTAGGTTTGTTTGTTTGTTTTTGTTTTGTTTTTTGTTTGGGTTTGTTGATTTTTTTTTGATAGCCCTGATAATGCTACAGAAAACAAACAAGACATTCTGCTTTTGTCAAAATGATTAAGCAAAATTTACAGCTTCTTGCTGAAAAAAAAAAATCTACTGACAGTTACACACATTCATATTCATCCAAGAGCAGAATACATCCTTTGGGAAGCTATATGTTTTCAGTAACACTAATTTCTTCTGAAAAGATAAGAAACAATAAAGCAGTCAAATTCCTAAGTGACAACTTATTAGTGGGGAAAACTTGATTAGAGAATAATTGCAGTTCACCATCCTTGGCCTGACTACTTCTATGTTGGCAAGATCTGAAAAGGAATTAAGCCCATCTCAAGCATTGCTTATGTCCTTTAGCATAGAGAATTTGGAACAGAAAAAGCATGTTGAAGAAATCATGACATGCGGTGAACTGGACATGCAATTACATTGAGAAAGGCATTACTAATGTGGCAAAATAAAAAAATGGGATGACATATCCCCTGTCTAGTGGTCCGCATTTACATTTTTAAGAAATCAAACTGATGTCACAGTAATAGAAGATGATCAAAAACCACAAAAGAAAGAACTGAAAAAGTAGAATGTGAGCTCAAGCCTAAATTTCACTAATGCTCTCACTGAGCTGTTCAAAGTTTTACCGTAGCTGATAATGGAGAATACTGATGACTTTAGGCTTTGGGTTTTATCCATGTTAACAATATAAAATGGCAAATACATAAAATATAGTCTAGAAATTAGATCAGGGGTTGAATTTTATGCTTCTGTGAAGTGACTTGGCTACTGGCTAGTCCAGTGTGCTAGCAAGGCAGATTATTAATAATCAGGATCAAAACATCATGCCAGGTATTCATCCTTTCATCTCAAATATCAGCAAAATATTATTCCTTCATTTCTGGATTGTTTCATCTGATTGCCAGTTATGTAAACTAAGGTAAAGTGTGGTTGTTTTCTTGTGTGTAGAAGCTTTTGAAATAATTCCAATTTCATTCTCATTCTTGGTGGTCTTATTAGAAGAACAGCATTTTCAGACACAAACTTTTCAGTTATGAAACTGGCAGCACTTTCTTAGAGGTGGACTTACATTTGGATTTAGTAATTGAAAAGTATGGGGTGAGCATACATAACAGGATTTTCAGTGCTAAACCTTTTTCCCATCAGTTTGCTCCAGTAAGTGGATACTAGAAATGCATATGGGGCATTTTACAGCCAATAGAAACAGAGATTCCCGTGGTCTAGCTAATAGTCTCCATTGACCATATCGTGTGCCTGGACACCCCACACAATCTTGATAAGCTCCTACTTTTACAAAGGACCTGAACTAATTTCAACAGCATCATCTGATGTAAAAATGCTGGGAAGTCTGGGCCCATGTTAGTTCTCTAAGTCTCTCCTAGTATTTGTCTGCATCTTTAGATGGTGGAATACTTCTTAGTCTCTGCATGCTGGTTTGAAAATCTGTAAATGTGTTTGGAAATGTATTATAAAAATGTATTTGGAAACAATTTATTATTGATTAATAGGTCCTTTTTTTTTTTCTTTTTTTATTCCTTTATCTTTGCCAGCAGGCCTTTTACTACTAAAATATATAATAAGGTGACAGTTTGGGTTCACAGCACCCTTATACATACTGACATTCCCACTGTTACTCATGCTGGCATGTCCATGTATCAAATCAGCTCATGGCTTTTGTGTGTCCCAGAACATTTTTAGATGTGAGACACTCAATGAGTTACTGACCTGAATGTTTCATCTTTCTATTCCAGTCTTTGTTGTTCTCTTGATTAATTGCTCACTTAATGCCTAGAAAAAATAAAGCCATCAATATCAATAATAGTGCCAATGAACTGTGGCAAACTAAGGGATACAGCAGATTAGCAATATTGAATGTCAGAGGCTTATGACATAATGATGATGATGATTATTGGAATACAAATTTACCTCTAAAAAAATAATACTGTAAACAATTGTAACAAAAGATAACTTTAAACTATTTGTAGCCTGCTTTATCCTTAGTGGAGTTTTAAGTATAAAGTTAGAGATGAAAATACAAGATATTTCAATTGTTTCTTATACAAATGCAAGGCAAAACCCAAATTAAACCTCACTGTGATATTAATAAGTAACATATATTTTAAGCTACAATATATTTGATGTATAATACTAGAAAACTTGCACTCAATTTAAACAAACTTCTTCCAACTAATGTTTAAAAATTATCAAGTTAAAGTAAATATCATGGGTTTACCAGTAAGATTATTTCTTTAATTTGGGAATTAATCTATCTCTACCCTACCAGAACTGCCTTGTTTAAATCTTTTAAGAAATTAACCCCACTGATGTGATAAATATATTTTTATTTCTGCTGCTGCTATGAAAAGGGAAGTTTTCTTTCTGCCAACTTCTGCTTATTCAGTATACAGAAGACAGTAAATGACTTAAAACTCTGTTCACATCATTGTGTAGTCACTTTCCAGTCAGATGAAACCTTAGTCTAAAGCATGCATTAGCACTCTCTTCTGACACACAGTAATTGGTCTAACCTCCCAAATGAAATTAAATTTACCTTTCTTTTGATGACTCAAGTCTGAAAGGAAATAAGCATACCCATATTTAAACCTCCTATTTACTTTTCCCTTTGTCTTCTTAACAGAGATAATCTGGAGCTTTGTCCTAGCAATATAGATGCTAATTTTACTATCTGGGAAAATCACAACTTGTGACTCTATAAGACCACATAAAAAACTCCACTTCTACTTTCCTATTGTTAGCATCCATAATAAAATTTTGTGAATAAATTTCTTTTTTCTCTCTCCCTCAGACTTTTATACAATCACATTAGTAAAGGTTTTCCTTCTCAGGACAAAGTAGAGAAAAATATATGAAGGTTGAAATGGCTAGGAATCTGGAAAAGTCTCTTTATCACTGAAAAATATCAGGTGACCATCCCCTCTAGAAAGCATACTAAAAGTTTTTTATCAAGAACTCTGTGACCTGGAAATTACAAACCCAAAAATACACACTTAGAATTTACTCCAGATGATGCCTTCTTCTGAAATCACTTAGTATTAGTGAGATTCAGCCTCATCTCAGCAATGACCTGGCTGGCTCAGAGAACTGACATTGCACTTTCCCTTCCAGGCAAAGTTAAGACTGGACGTAATTTTATGCCCACCTATTGCTCATTTTACCCCAAGCTCCATCTTCTCATTCCATTAGACCCATCATTTCTAACCTGTTTTGTCAAAAAGATCAAAGTTTTTGGCACTTCATCCGTTGAAACTGATGTCTGTGTGGCTGAACTGGTTAAGGAGCAATTGCATGAGCAATTGTAGCAATCGATCAAGGCTGGCTGATGCTCACCTGATACACACCAACCCATCCCAATTCCTTCATTCTCCCTTCCCCAGGCTCCCCTGGCCCTGGCACATCTTGCTGGAGCTTCTGAATCTGCAGGAAAAAAAAGCCTCATGTAGGATCAGCCAAAGTTCAGATCTGGTAAAAAGGAGGTGACAAGAAAAAGTGCTCAAGAAGCAACAGGAAGAGAGTAGAGGTTTAAGGAGGAAGCCAGAATCTGGGAATAGCAGAGCTTGCTGGAGACAGGGACCTTCTCAACCTGCCTGTAAATGTTCTGGATTGTGGAGGTGACAGACTGCAGAGCACTTGTCCCTGCATTCCCTGTCTTTCTCCTGATACACTGAGGGGCATTTTGGCAGTAATTTCAAAGAGACCAGAACTGGATTCCAAGAGAAATAGAGCTGACTTGAAGAAAGACTTGATTAGGTAGTGGACTGTTCCAAAGAGAGATTTAAGTGCATCCAGAGCCTTTAAACCCATATTACCAGAGATTTCAGAATGGAGTTCTGAAATAAAGGGAGGAACTTCCCACCTAAGGTGTTTTTAGTATTGAACTCCCTCCTAAAATTAGGGTAGGAGCTGATGTTTTTTCTTTTCCCCAGCTGGAGATTCCTGCCCCAGGCCACTTGTGACTGACTCAGTCTGTGGGGCAACTCCCTACCTCACCTCAAGGAAATTCAACCAAGCTGATGCCAACAATCTGCTCTGTTAGAGCTGATCTTTTTTGTTGTGCCTGAAGCAAATTATTGTGTTTGTGCTGACAGCAGTAGGGATGAGAAGCTGCTGTGAGCCAGATCTGGCACCCCTGGACCCAGCAGAAAGCATCTGTCCTTGATTGCAGGTCCCTAAACAACCCCTTTCTCACAAAACACAGGAAAAGGAGTGTAATTACCCCTCTTATTCTACCATGTAATGATTAAATCTCGCACCTCAGACTGGGAGACAGAAGTTTTTTTTTCCCTGCACAGGGAAATGTGCATCTGCATGTTTGAGATGTCCAATTTTCAGATTACTGAGCATTTCAGAGCATGTTAACTTGTCCTTCCCTCTGCAGTGAAATCTAATTCAGGACACAAAAACTAGTGAATTTCATCTAGTGAAATTCTTGTCATCTAGAGCTTGTTCACCCAGGATAGGATAAATGAAGAGTCCAGGCTCTCGCCACCTCCCCAGTGAGCATTCCCTGTTTAATTTGAACACAAGCCTCTTCCTGCTCCCTCAAAACACACCCCAAACAGCAGTAGTTTGACACAGCTCTCTGTCAGAATGAGCACCTCTTCATCCACTTGCTGAGATAAGCACTCAAGCAGAGAAGGAAATTAACTACAGGATAATGCTGTAATGCTGTAACCACAAAAGTAAAAGGGGTATTATGTCATCTGGTCTCACTTTAAATGAAGAGCAGAAATTAAGATGTGATCTGAGTCTGCTGTCTGGTTTAGGCCCTGCCAGCCAGGCAGGCAGAACGATGTCTGATTTCTATATACCTCAAATATGTTTGAAACCTAAGCTAAAGGCTGTCACATGATGATGTTTTGGCAACTCCAATGTATGAGCAGTTGCAAACTTAGACATGGAAGAAATTTAACTGATAAAACCTTCAGTTCTTATAATAATCAAACTCTGCAGAGTTCAGTGACAGCCATGGAGACCCTTTGAGGCTACATATTTTAGACTTTGCAAACACAGCAGCTACTCAGACACCTGCAGCTATTTTGTATGTCAATAATAAAATAGCTTTAAGCATGGTCTCACCGCCTTAGAGGACAGTGCTGGTATGACAGGTATCCTCTAGCATGTGGTTTCTGGGAGGGTGGCAGTGAGGAGAGATCTGGGAGACCTCGCTGGTGCAGCTCCTTTCTGCCTTAGTCCTTTGCCCCTTAACAGCCAGCACTTGAAGTTGCAGTGACCAACAGCAGTCCCACCCTTTAAGGGTTGTGCATGAGCAGCTTGTTTACTAAACCTTCAGTCCTGGCTTACTTTCTGCTGCCAGGAGTTTTAGGGTCTGTTTTCCACCAGCATTCATTAAGTTATCATACAGTTTGCCAAGTTTCCATCAGCCCAGCAAAAACTTTTTCAGTTCCAAACCCTGTTTTCCTGATGGCAGTGCTCTACACTGTTAGACTTTCAGAGCTGTCTTGGCCAGAGAAATATTATTATGAAGTTAAATTTTCCTAAGAAGCTGATGGGAAATACACACTTCAATAAGGCAGAAGATTACTGGCCACAGGGACTAGTGCTTTCTAAAATCAAAACAATGTGGAGGGAGAGCAGTCAAACATAGAAACACAGCCACAAAAAAACCCCCAAGCTGTACACATATACAGAATTTTGGGTAGAGATGCCCAAGGCTTCAGGTCCTGTAAATCCAAAGACTAATCCTAACACTGTGCTCCTGAAATTGGTTTGATCTTCCTGAGAATCTGTGAACCAAACCTCTCCAGGTCTTACTCGGAGATGAAACAAAAATCAGTAGCAATAAATGGAGCAAACAAAAATCTTTCCTGCCTGAAGGTGTAACTTCAATCCTTCTCAGCACGTTCTGTGAATGTGCAGGTATCCAACTCCCAGTACAATTAAGTAAGTCCTTAATTCCTGTCCACTGAAGTCAACAGAGGTGAAGTCACTGATTCAGGTGAGTTCCCATCTTGCCTCGGTCTGCAGCTTGCAAGGATGAGACTGTAATGCCTAATTGCATTACTAATACCTGCATGTTTCTTCTGAGAAGGAAAAGCTGCTCACACAGAGGCTGCTCAGTGGGACAAGGGAACTGTTCTAAGTCAAGCAGAATTTAGCGACTGATTTTTACTACACAGAGGAGACCTAGAAATCTGCATCCATTTTTTAACTACACAGCACAATTAATGACAAGTCTGTGTTTTTGGAAAGGGAGTTGGAATTTCTTTATCAAATGGGACATGATCTCAACAACAGAGCAGTGAGAAGTATTCGTTGTGACAAGGATTTTTAAAAACCTTCCAAAACGGATTAAGGAACTCCAGGCTATAAAATTTTGCATTCACATTGGGGAAACTAGTAGAAGCCTTCATAAAATTTCCAGTCATCAATCAAAAAGTGATAAATATTTTACAGTAAAAAAGAATGGAGAGTATTATTGCAGAAGAAAGTTGTACTGCACAAATTTGCCAGCACTTTTGAAAGGTTCTCAAGAGCAGGCAGACATCGGAAATACTGGTTATATAGTGAGTGTAGATTTTAAAACCATTTTGCAGCACTCATTTCCAAGAAAAAAAAGATGCAATCATGGCATGGAAGATCCCATCAAAAATTCAGATCTGATCCAAGTATACAAGGAGTAGAAAAAATAGCTGATTTTACAAGAAAAGGAAATGCCCAAGATCTGTGCTGAGGCTTGCATTGTTCAGTATAATAATAAATTATTTAGAAAAGGAAGATGATTTTACAATTCCTGTCAATTCAAGGTTTTAAAAGTGAATATTCATAATATTTGCTGGCTGGGTAGTGAACTGTCGGAGAAATGTAATGCTTACAAATGCAGGATCATAAGCAAAACCAGTTCTAATGAGATCTATATACTGATGTGCTGAAAACTAATATTACTGCTACAGAAAGTGATCTTGGAGCTAGTGATGAAGTTTGTAAAAATCTGTTATAAAGGTAAAAAGTGAAAGTCTTAGAATAAAGTATAAAAGCAGAATTATTATGTGATTATTATAAATCTGATAGGGTGCCATTTGATTATTATTTCCTTATTTGTGTCAAAAAAATATAGTGGCATAAGAACACGTACAAAGGCAACAACTGTAAACAAATGTACTGATTTCTTTCCATATCAGGCACAGGTTAAGTTGACTACAATTTGTAAAATTGGAAGAGAGAAGACTCAATGGATTATGCTAGAAGTCACTGGTGAAAATTCTAAGTCAGAAAATATGAAGACAATCTAGTTATTCAGGACAAAACTAAGGGGCAACAAATGAAGTTATCAAGCATTAGTGTGCAAGGAAAAAGAAAGACCTGTGCATACACTCTGTGTAACTACTTAAGTCATAGAATTCACTGTAAAGAATAGTAGAGAAGCCAAAATTTGAACTGGCTAAAAAGTAATATAAAACGTTTATAGTAAAATAATTCATCCATGGCCCTAAATTACAAAGATACAGCTGTGGTTTCAGGAAGTCTGTGGACTACAGAAGGCTGGAACAAACAGACAGGTGAAATATGTATGATTTTCCCAAGGCATGAACTGCTTTCCCCAGAGAGAGACAAGGTGCTTGTCCTAGGTTACAATGTAAAGATGTGCCCAAAGGTATGTATTCAATCATCATCTCCATGAACTGTTAAAAACAGGAGGGGCAGTGTTTTCCTTGTCTCCTCTCCTGGACTATCTCCTGTTAATGGGCCATCAATCCCCTGCCCCATGAGTCATAGATAACTCCCTCCGGGAGACATTCCTGTTTAAAGGGCCATCAAGAACCCACCACATGACTGATAAAATAACATCATCCTATTGTGAGATGCTCTGCCCAGGGGGAGGAGCCAAGCATTCCCACCTGGATATAATGTGGGCCTGGGAGACAGCAAGCAGCTCTCTTACCCACTAGTTTCCAAAAGACAGGAGCTACTGGATCTTTTCTACAGGATCGCCACTTCAGCAAGACACTTCATCTGGACTGCTGCCACCACCCTAACTAGCAGGGTGTCAGGGTGTATTCTGGCTCTGCCAGTGCTTTCTTTTTGATACTATTGCATGTATTTTACTTTTTTTTCCATTAAATTGTATTTTTGAGTTGGAGTCTCACTGGTTTTCCTTTCAAACTAGTACAGTGCTTCACTCTGACCCACTATTGGTTGTTCAAATATTATGTGCCTAATTATATCAAGCCTAATACCTGAGCTTCTGTGGGATTCACAATAAAATAAAACTTTGAAATCACAAGAAATACCTCAAGTTTGAACATTTTTCTTGAACTTCTTTTCCAGGCCATATTCAGATAAATTTCTTTCCACTGAATGCAGCTGGAATACTTCTAGCAATTCCAATGCACAATTCTCCCTTTAGCACTTTTATCACATGTATGTTCACAGTATTTTAAATAATACTGAATAAGGAAGGCTCTCCATGGAACCTTTTACAAGTCAGAGACAAAATTCTTATTGATTACTGTGGGTTCAAACATTGTTAACTCATTAGGAAGAGATTGGCTTTTTGACAATTGGTTTAAAGGCAAGGAACTGGAATATGCAGGTGTTTATATTTCATTGCAAATTCTGGGAACCTATTCTCATAATATTTTACTACATTGCTTTCTCATTACTAAGTGTGGGCAGAACTACAGCATGATGCTTTCCCACAAAAAATTCGCATTGCTCTTTTTCTTGTATGGGAGCTTTGCCACTGGTTACTGAGCTGATTACCCAACCAAGCATCCAAACACACTCTGTACACTGCATTTATTAACCAAAGAGTAATGTTTAACCAGGAAGTTTACTGGAATTAGTGCTTCAGTCCTGCCAACCTGCTTCAGTCCTGTGAAGAGGCCACCCCATATGGATAGGGATTCTCATGAAGTCTGCATAGGTGAGGAGACCACAGAACTTCAATGTTAGCTTTATGCTACAAAAATCATATTTTAACAGCTTATAATAAATAACCTCTGTTCTACTACCTACCTAACCAAGACTGAATGACAAAGAGCAATCTAAATGAAACCTCCTTTCCCATCATTTGAGTGATAGGTTCTTACTCCTTGGGACAGGCTACCTTTCATGTTGACAGCTGTGGAGAAAAATCTCAACCACAACGCCTTGTATCCAAGCTCTTTGACTGAGTATCCACATACAGGCTGAACTTTTCTCAGCACTGCATGAAACCACTGCAGCTATGCAAGGCTTATTTTTGAACTCTGAAAGCTCATGTCCCAACCAGTAAAGCGCCACACAGAGCAACATCTTAATCAGCTGAAACCAGTGAGGTTAGTTGGTTAGTTGGTGTCTCTTAACCAAGGTATTGCTGTAAGGACTTCATGAGTGGTGTTGAAGGAGTTTATCCTTTGAGTCCACAGAAGAAACTTTGTAAGGATTTTTGGAAAATACTGTAAAGTCATTCATGTCCTAGTGAAAAAAAAAATAAAGAAGACTGGCTGAACACAATAGTCCCGGTAACTTAATTTATATTCTCACTATAAGGATGTAATACCACTATACTATACTGATCCATGGTTATAAATTCAATGGACTTTACTAAGGTCTTTCACTTAAGAGAGAGAATTAGGCAAAGTTGTAAAGACCATGTGAATTGGATGGCAGCAGCTTATATTACTGTATAATGAATGCAGCCACTACCTTATAACTTCACAATACTCTACAGAGATAGCAATGCTTCAACTGAATGCATCATAGGAAACAAAATGTATTCCAAACTAGGTAGCAAAGTACTTTATGATCCTAGAAAATAAACCTAATCCATCAAAACCCCTTCTTTGTAGCATTTTATTAAACATAAAGCTGTTTACAAAGTACTTAATCATACATGTTTTACAAAGGCATGGTGATTTAGAAGACACTGAGGAATGCTCAGCTAAGACAATAACTCTCATTTGGCAAAACTAATGGAGAATTCAAATGAGAATTTTTCAAATATTATTCCTTCAGACAGACCACACTGTGAATTCTATGTATTACATAAGATAGCAGATATTCAAAAGCTGTATGAATTACAAAAGGGCAAACAGGAAGAGTGGACTTGTATCAGAGGGCAAATCAACACTTCTACCAGTCCTTACTACAGCTGGTTAAATTGTGGCTCCAGCCAGTTCTCTCCACTCCTCTGCTGCATGATAAAATGGCTGCTTCTGTTCGGACCAGATTTTCACTGTTTGTGTTCATCATCTAGTATTTCTGACCAAGTTCAGTAGAATTGCTTCTGTTCTCTCCCAGAGACCTTGACATAGTGGATTGGCCACCATGCTTTCATGCTGGAGAGCATCTCTAATTTTAGAACAAAGAGACAGAAAAACAAGCCATGAGAGAGCCAATTGCACATATCTTTAGTTTACTATGTGTCAGGAGCTGTAAACACAAATTCATTAAACTGCTCTATTCTCTCTGCCTGTCCTCTCCATTCTGCTTCAGGCTGGGGTCCTGTCTCCTGCCTATCTCATTAAAAAAATTCTGTGTTTATCTGGCTTTATGAATCAGGGCATCTTTCCCAGAGGGTGGTGTTTTCCCAGGCTTGTTTACCTGTCTGAGGAATTTGCATTAAACTCTCACTCCAGTGATCTGGGAATATTATACGTAGAACAGTGTTGAAAAAAAGAGCTTTTTTTTTGAAGACAGAGGGGTGGGGGAGGGGTCAAGGGAGGGTTGAGTTTTGTGAGGGTTTTGTTTGTTTGGGTTTGGTGGGGGGCGGGGGGTTGTGCGTGGGTTTTTTATTTGTTTGGTTTTTTGTTTGTTTGGAGGTTTTTGGTTTTTTGCTTTTTTTTCTTTGCATTTGCATTTACATTTGCTGATATTCTAGCATACATCTCTGTATAATAGTTTTTGAAGTTTGCAGGTTTCTGAGATCTCAATCTAAAATAAGTCATCACTAATTAATATAGATAGTATAGAAGCATTTAAAGACTCACTATCTGCTCTTTTGTGAGGAAGCCATTTTGTAAATCTACAGATGTACAAAGATGTAAAGCCTACCAGAAATTGGAAGTAAGAATATGAAGATATCATAATATTACAGGTAACATACATTCATAAATCTTGAAGGAAAAATAGAATGCTATTAATTTTTTCCACTGATTTTCTTAGACATATTTGCTCAGAACATATTTCATCTAAAATGTGAAATGGATGTCTAAATTTAGCCACAGTCTCAGTGAAAATAGAGTCTGTCCTAATTTTCAGGGTTGTCCCATGTAAACTACATAAATTCATTAGGTGACATCCTTTTAGCTTAAAATCTTCAGAGGAATTAACCTTTAGTCTTTCACAAATACTCAGAAGTGGAAAATGCATGCTTATCTCTTCCCAGTTCCTCTCATTTAATGGGTGAGTTGGATTGGTAGTTGAACCCAGTTAAAAGTCCTCAGAGAAGACTCAAATGTTAATTGTGGCCAGGACTACAATAAACCACATCTGATCCTGTGGTAGCATAGAGTACATAATTGCTTAGTTGCTAGAACCAGGAAGTTTTCTTAGGAAGTGAGAGAACTGAAAATTATTTCTGAGTTATCCCAAGGGAGTAAATGCTCCTCTCCAGCACACCAAGCAAGGTATCAAGCATCAGGGTAACTTGGAGAAGATCACATCCCCTGGGATATGCAGGCAGGAGTGACAAGGCTAGAAGAAGACAAGATTGGAGATGTTCCTGTTCATGTTTGAAGCTGGACCCTCGTTTTGGAGGGGCTGGGCTTCTGTCCCCAACTCCCAGTACCACTTGTGTTCACTAGACAGTGATAGTTTAATATAAAACTCCTACACATTTTAAGATTAAGCTGCATAATATCTGTTGTGACCTGACCACTCTTTCAGCACCCAGCGTAATAAATTTTCATCTCATCTTGGAAATATAGAAACAGGAGATTAAATGGATAAAGGTCTAAGTTATTTCCATTGAATTCAGTGGCAGAGCTCCATTTTAAATGAGATCAGTAATTGAACTTAAATTATGAGAGCAGCTCCACAACATAAGTTATGGCCAAAGTGAGATTAGAATAGATAAACTGTAGGCAGGATTTGTACACAGACAAACCACTGACACTTCTGAGACATAAGACTGCATAAGACTGTGCTTAAGCAAACTGTGATCAATAACAATGTCATGGAACAACTAGGAACATTATAGTAATATTTCTAAAATGCAAAAGAAAAAAAAAAATCCAGAATTTGGTGGTACCCACATGCTTGAAATATGGGCATGATGCTTTTCAAAGTGACAAAGGTTTGATTAATCCTTAAACACAATGTCATCAGAATCCTATTTATTTTGTTTTACCTATCATGTCTGACTACAGCCATATTGTGCCATTAATGCAGAGTCTGGATGATATTTGTCCACCTTCTCCTTACAGAGGGAGCAGCAAGCATGACTGATTTTTCTGTACAGTCACAGGTATCTTCTGTACTATGCAAATGGCCAAAAAAATAGACAGAATCCTCTTACCTGCTTTTATATTTTCTATTTAATATAAATATGAACAATCCTACACCCAATATTATCACTGAATATCATAGAGACTGTTTTTAGCTCTAGATTCGAGCACATAAAACATTTGGTAACAGCACATAAATCCAAGGTTCTGTATCCCAGAACCTGCTGCAGAAGCATCCTCTGTAGAAGTTAGGTGACTGAGGTCCTTGAGGAAGGACATTCACAAGATGAGTATCCTTGATCCCAGGACAGAACAAAAGCGATATTCCAGATGAAACTCTTATGCAGGTAGGTCCTTGAAGAGAAGCATTAGTTTAGGTCCTCTGTTGACGTAGGACTCCATGCAGCACACGTATACTTGCAGCTGAAATGAAGCTCCAGCACTGGTGCTGGAGCTAAGCTGTGAACATTACAGTTGCCAGCACTGTGGCTGCAAAGTGGGGAGAGAGAGGTGGATGCACAAATCCTCATACAGACAGTCTAAATCTTGCTATTTAGTATGAAATAGATTAATCAAAACCCAGGGTATCTTTTTCCATATGACTGACTAACCACCAGACTCTAAAGCCTGGTTTGGATGGCTCACTGATTTGTGAAATTGCATGCTCCAGCTCCACAAGAATGATCTGTGAGCACTTTGTGTGTCTTCTTTCTGCTCTGCCCTTCATCCTCTGTCAGTGTGTGGCTTGGAGATTCACATTTCCCTGGGAGGGAGGTAGCAGATATGCATATGAATTCTTTCAGGGTGAGAAGCTAAATTAATTAAGTGCTACCTTTGCAACTGCTATAATCCCCAGGCTTTTATGTTAAAAGGTCCTTGTCCAGTCAATAACTTTCAGAAGAAAGGCTGAATCCTGCTCAATTACTTAAGGGAATGGTTTCGAGTTTCTGCTGCAGCGGGAAGGGGAGCAAGTGGCAGATCTCAAATAGACAGAAGCACTTTTTGGCAGACATTCATTGAGCACCTCAGTGTATGTCGGCTCAACATCTATGTCTGATGTCTCTAGTGACCCTGAGCAGGTCTCTGCACAGTATAAGGATCTGGGGTTCCATGTGAAGTACCTGTTTCCCCAGGCCTGTCAGGGGAAATTAACTGAAACTTTTGGATTCCATTCTACCCTTTGGATGCAAAACAATTAGGAACTTTGGTGCCTCATTTATAAAAAACTGCTGACTTTCTTCAACAGAGATACTCTTTTAGAGTATATCAAGCACAGCAATATATTTGAAAATATCAAACACTGATATTTTAGAGCATTAAAATAGAGATCAGATGATATATATAAAATATATAATATATAATGTCTAAGATAGATATAAGATATATCATCTTTTATATCATATTATAATTAATATTAGTTATATTATTCATGGCAATTAACATGAAGTAGTTTGCCAAATTTTCGTTTTGTGAGAAATAGGGAGGGAGATTAAGCCAGATGACATGAACTCTCCAGTGCCATTTTCCATATATTGCCCACCAAAGCAGAGGTTAACTCAAAGAAGCAGAATATGGCACAGACTCTGATTTGTAGGTATAAAGTCACAGTTGGGATATGTTTGTGAACAGCTTACATTAAAAGCAGATAGCTTTAAATAATGCTGAATACATAGTAATCTGCTTTTTGAATCAGAAAGCTAGAATCAACAATTTTCTCCTCTTTCAGCTGACTCTTAAGAGTCATTTCTCCAACCAGACAAGCCCATAAGAGAATTGTGTTTCCCAAGTGATTTTTTTGTGTTGACTTGGAATACATTTTTGCCACAATCCTTCTTCCCATTAAACCTGTTGTTTGACGATACAGTAAATCCAGATTAGAGATTTTAGTACCACATTCTAAAAATATCTTGGCTGTAGAATAAAAAAAACCCCTCTAACACAGCCTGAATTCAATCTACTGCAAATCTGTTCAAACTAAACCAAAGCTGGGGTTCTTGTTATGCTGTCAGGCTTTATGCAGAATTGGGTATTGTTTGTCCCTCCAGTCTAACTTTGTGCCAGATCAGGTAGCATTTTGCAGCACCTGCAACTGCCAGAAAATCCAGATAGAAGCATAATGTCAACATACTTTGTTTGTTGTGTGCTCTGGGTAATTCAGCATAGATGTGATTGTTTGCACATAACTAATCCATATCCTATTTGAACTGCTGAGTCACCTGGTAAAGCAGAGGCTCTGTAAGAGCTATCATGGAAGCAAAATTTTATTTACCCACCATAGGAATGAAAAGGAAATACAGCAGATTGTAAGCAAAACAGAAATTAATTATAAAACCTGCAGGAGCTTAAGGATGTCAGGAATATCTTTCATGAATATGTGCACTTAATGTAGGCCTGGTGCACACACTGACAGCCACTGCCCATAGCCGGAGAAGGTCCAAGGAATGGGTCTTGGCATGTGAGACTATCATGACTGCCTGACCCCACATGTCTGGTGCTGGACAAACCACATGCTCACTGTGAGTATCTCCTCAGAATAGCAGCCCAGGTGTTTGCCCACAGGAGCTGCCACTTGCATGGCACCCTGTGAAATAACTGCACAATTTGCCCTTCACATTTGTGTATACATGTGGTGAAAAGTCCTGTTTCCCTAAATCTAAATTGGAAGAACAATACACTCTTCCTCTTTTTAAAAAGGGGAGTTGGATGGAAAAAATAACACCCCCCCCCCAACAACTACCTTTTCAGAATTATAAACATTTAAATATTGACTGCACACTGGTAGAATGAATGTGTTTTTCCCTTATCTCTTGTAGCTGTCTTTTTTAAAATGCTTTGAAGACTTAGTCCAAAATCCCTTTATTTTCTCATCAGGCTTCCCACTGTCATAGGACAATATCACATTTTCCTCATCTTTTCTGTCCTCTCTCTCTCCCAAATACATCCTAGAACATCTCTTCTTATTAGAGAGTTCAGTGCATTACTCCAATACTCGTTTTTAACTTGGAAAGTGCCATAAACTGGTACACTAGTAGATATGCTCCCTTCTAGATGAAGCAAATCAAAGTGAGACAAACTTCAATGCCGTGCTGCTTTGGCTTCTGATCACTCTTGTATCCACAGGAAAAAAAAAAAAAACAAAAAACAAAAACAAACTAATAAACCAAAACCTCTGTTAAAAGTTTCTTGTTGATAAACTAAGCAGAGTATATATATCGAAGGCATTAGTGAAGCTGCTCCAAGAGCACAAATTGAATCTATTACCTGAATATCCTGTACATGTAGAAAATAACTAACTATATAATCTCACCTCATGGTACATGGCAATAATGTACAGGAAATAAGAAAAGGGAGAAATCTTATGGTTCTTCTGTAATGCATTTATTGTGGTGTCATTAGAGGAGGCCAGACTGAACACAGGAGAAAAAGATGAGACATAGACATCTCTTTTATATTCACAGGAATTACTCACATATACCAGTGTCTGAGGTGCTCATCCCTGAGTGTCAGCTGGGGTTACTGCCTCCACACTCCTATCAGGACCACAGTGCTTCCTCTGTTGAGCTTCCCAGAGAGTCATACTGTTAACTTGGGGCTCTGCTTAAGCTGGTCCTGTTTCAGCCATTCATTGCCCATACTGCACTCAGTCAGATCCTTTTCTTTTGTCCCTCCCAGGTTCTTGCCTTGTCACAGCTCCAGCCTGTCCCCTCCGCTTTCCCTTCTCTCTAAAGAAAAAAATGCCAAGAGGCAATTTGTCTACAACAGCAATGAAGTATTTAATAGAAAGTGAAATTATGAATTTGATAAAGGAAACAATGTAAATAAATAAAATATTGTTTGACAGGACACCACTCAAAGTTATGAACAGCAAACTAGAATGCTGTAAAGTCAAGAGAGCACACAGTACAGATTATAAATCAGCAGCTCTTTAAATGCAACTATAAACATGAAGTAATTTTTGAGTAAAGTCCTACAGGGACAATCTTTGACCCTAATTTGCATATATATTTTAATTGACTAATTAAATGAGGGGGAAAAAAACAACTCAGATGTCACTGCAGTTTGCTTTTGGCACTTTTGTGAGAGGAATGGTGAAAAAAAACCAAAAAAAAATGTTGCTTTGCTGGCATTGTTTTATGTCACTTGCTTAGGTAATGATATGACTTTTGTCATGATCAAAAGTTAAGTCGTGTATTTAATTAGGAAGATGAACTGACTGTTCTCTCAGGACTGGAAGAGGGGAACCAAAAGGAGGAGACTTCAACTGGACCTGAGCCCTTGGCAAGTAAGACTTCCCGAAGTGATGGCTGCAAAAAAAGGACAATAGAGCTCATTGACATATAAACAGGGGATAAGGTCTGAAGTAGGAAGATTTCTTTGTGGTAAGCTGCAACTGAATCAGACTTGAAGCAGTAATTAATATATAGCAAACGAGATGCCTTTGTTATGTATGAGGTCAGATGAACAGTCCCTTCTTAAAATATATTAATTTATGTATGGGGGGGGGGGAATATCCTCACAAAGTTTTATCTAACCTGAGAGACTCAGTGGAGTGCACAAGGAATAGCAATTAATTGCCTAGTTATTGCTTAAACAAGAAAATTGCAAAGCAAACCTCAACAATTTTTCAGATAATTCAAGGCTTTCCAAACTGGAAATAACAACATTTCAGCTGTTTAAAGCTTTTCCTTTACCTGCTCCCTTTCACAAATTAATGAATGATGCTCAGGGATTTCACTCCCATTTCTAGTTCTCTTTCTCTCACCCTCTTCTCTCTCTATTATTCTCAGGAATTCCTCTTTTTTGAAAATGTTACAGAGCAGTTCTAGGAAAACCGAAGGTCTCCAGTCTCTAGTCCCTGATTGTTTCCCCCGAGCTCTCTCTGCCTCTCACCAGCTGTCAAAACCCACACAAGGCAGCAGCCAGACATCCACAGCCCCACCAACACCTCCTCCCTCCCCTCTCCACCCTCTCTGCTGGTGGCTGGTGAGAACTTAGCTTAGGATCAACTCCTGCAACCCACCACCACCTGCACTTTCCCCCAGCGAAAGGGATCTGGAAGTTTTATGGGGCGATTCAAAGTGGCTACAGCAGTCAGGAACACCTGGGTGTCTGCACTGCTCTCCTTTTTCCTGCCTTCAATGAGGTGTTATAAGGCACATGCAAATTTGAAGAGAATTTCAAGAGTCTTGAAGAGAAAAAACAAACGAGGAACCTTGCCTGGAGTGTCCATAGAGTGAAATCTGGATTGCCTGACAGAAGGACCAACAATAAGTTAATGATTGCTACAAACCAGGACTTAATCATGCACTCACAGGTTATTAAAAAAAAGCCCAAAACCTCACAGTGCTTCAGACAAATTGCTAATGTATGTATGTGAAGTTTTCTTTAGAGTTGTCTGGCAAGAGATGGGGGAAATGCAGACCCTACCATTAGAGACATATAGGGATAGTTTTATCAACAGTTGGATTATGAATGTGTGAAAATATCGTTCTAATCCTTTCAAATTGCTGTTTAATTGGTATTTAATAAAAAACCAAACATTTAAAAGAAGAAAAGGTATCACAGAGAGAGTTTCCTTAAACTAGCACAATCTGGCATTGAGGAATTTGGAAGGTATTTTATATGGATTTTTGTGGGTTTTAGCTGGGTGGCTAAAGCATACTACATTAATTTTCAGTCTGCACTTACAGACTGCAGCAGAATGAAGAGTAAACAATTAGGTTTGCTTGCTCTCTGAATTGTGATACTCTTGGTTTTTCATTGATTTAAGGTATGTTGATCATATTCTATGCCTTGACAGCATCCGCTAATCCAAGATCCCAAATGCTTTATAGTAGTTAATTAACAAAAACTACAGAATATTTCTCCCTCTTTAAGCCAGATACTACAATGCTGAAAATGCAAATACTTTATATGCACTAATGAAAAAAAAAAAATGCATGATAGTGAAAAAATATCTTTTGCTGTGACAGATGTTAGGAATCCTATTTTGTATACAGAGAAAAAAAAAAAAAGAGTAGAAAAGTTGATAGTCACAGTCAGCAGGAATGCAAACATGTACAAACTACAACCACTATAGCAGTAACCACGACTGGAATATGGATTTTGAGAGGTGCTCAGTACCCAGTAATTCCTGTGCTTCTTCAAGTAAATGACCCAATAAAAACAACCGGAGCTGTAGCTCATTCAAGCAGCCATCTGCCAGTTCCCTTCTTCACCTCCTGAACCAGTTTCCTCCCGGTCAGAGATTGCAGGATTGTGAAAGGCTTGTTTCTGCTGTGGTGGAAATGGGAAGATGTGGTAAGGAGAGGCCAGAGAGAGCATGTGGTGCCTCAGGCAATGCTAATGAGGGGACAGCCTCATTAGGACAGTAGCCTTCCCTGACATAAATCTGCCCTGATCTGTTAACATTTGCTAATATGTAGTTTACTGTAATAAATTAGAATAAATTGTACCAGCTAAATTGCCTGTGAAGTCGCAGTTTCTCTTTGCAAGGCTTGAGCTGCCCATTTGGTTCACTGGCTGTTCACTGCTCTGCTCTGTGTGGCTCCCTGCAGCACCAGCCCCGGCTCCCCATTACAGATCCTCATGCACCCACGGGGTCTAAGCAAAACAAAATCCCAGCCATTGAGTTGCACTCGGTTTCATTCTGAAATCATGCAAAACCAGACACTCTTTTTTAGAGAAGGTAGTGAATGAAGTTCACAATTGAGTTTTCTAAAAAGATTCCAGACAACCTGTGCTGAGATTTAGAGTAGGTAGTCCAGACTGAGATGTTAAACCAAGACAGAAGATCAAGCTCTTTTGCAAGTGGATATAGTAAATTGTTGATGCATATGCTGCCATCAGCACTGTTGACCACAGAATCTAGTTGGATAAATAGAAAAATTAAACAGTTGCTCCTTAATCTGCTCCTTTTCTTAGGGTGAAGTCTGACATGGGAGACAATAAAAGGAAGGGCAAAGTACTTTCTGCTATTGACTGTGAATTCCCTTATACCACTGATGCAGATTTAAGAAGCTACACAAAAAGAAAAATTATTTTTTCCCCTCCATGGGTTTAGCATCCTCATGATCCAGAAAGCTGAATCCAGTTTATTTAAGAGTCAGACAACTCACTCAAGTGAACCTAACCATCAATGATCATGAAAGAGGAAAAGTGCAGCTCCCCTTTCTTAGAGCAGCAGCAACATAAGTCGAGAGATCTTTCTGTAAAGCAAAATTCCACCCTCAAAGAGCCTACATATTATTTAAATAGTCTGCAATCAGTAACATCCTTATGTAAACATAATTAATAGAATCTAGATGTAATATGACAAAATGGTTGAGGCTGGAAGCGACCTGTGAAGATCACTTGGTCCAACCCTTCTACTCAAGCAGGGCTGCCTAGAGCTGGCTGTACATAACCTCCTTGGGGAACTTCTGCCAGGGTTCTGTCACCCTCACAGTAAAAAGTGCTGCAGTTCACAGGGGTCCTTCTGAGTTTCAGTTTGTGACTGTTGCCTCTGTCACTCAGCACCACTGAAAAGAGACAAACTCCTTCTTTGTATCTTTCCTTCCGATATTTGTACACATTAATGACATACCCCCCTCCAGGATGAACAGTCCCTGCTGTCTTGGCCTTTATCTATATGAGAGATTGCTTATCAAATTCTCTGAGGAAAACTACAGTAATTTCACGAATATAAGCCGCACCTTTTTCATTGAAGAATCCAGCCTACCCCAGTAGTGCGGCTTATATTCAGGTGCGGCTTATCTATGGACAAATCCCAGTGAAATGTCAACCTGGAAGTGAGAGCTGGCCAGGGAGAGAGCTGCAGCGGAGCCGCTGCCGGGTGGGCGGTGAGCCAGAGCCACTGACGAGCAGGGGGTGGGCCGCCGCTGGATTGGCGAGGCCAGCCCAGCTTCGCTGCCTTCGCATGAGCGAACGAGCCACCTTTGCCCCCTCCGCCGGCGTGAGAGAGCGGGGGCTCCCCCTCCTTCCGGCGGAGCGAGCGAAGCGGGGCTCACTCACCCCCTCCTCTGCCACGAGCGGGGCACCTCTGCAGCCTCTGCTGCCTCCGGGCACTGCCGTCTTCGCTGTCGCTGCGGTGCGCGGGCTCCCCCCTCCACCGGGCACCACCACCTTCGCACTGGCGAGCGCGCTGCCACCGCTGCCTTTGCATGGGTGAGCAAGCCACCGCTGCCACTGAGCAGGCGGGGGCTGCGGCAGCCAGCACCGGGCCAGGAGTGCCGGGGCCGGTGGCACAGGGCAGGCGCCTGGAGCTGCCTTTAAAGGCTTTGCTGGTCTATGAAAACTGTTTGAAACTTGAGCACCAGACACCAAACCCCGCGCTGGAGTGATTCTGTTACTAACTCGTTACTTTGTCGCACATGGTTCCTCGCTTTTAAAAAAAAAAAAAAGGTGCGGCTTATATATGGACAAACCCCGTGGTCTTCCCTGCTACCGGGAAGTGCGGCTTATATTCAGGTGCAGCTTATAATCGTGAAATTACTGTACATATTCCTTCTTCTGTGTGGTTAGGTGATAAAAAACAGGATGCAATAGGCATTAGAATATATTATTTGATTATATTGAACTGTCTTTCTTTATAATAATTTGAAACCTTTTGTATATGATCAATAGAATCTGAAGAGTGATGCATCCCATCTTAAAGTAACTGTCTAAAACAGGTGAGATGAACTATGCTCTAAAATTCCCTACCTCCCTAAAGAAGGCATAGTGCAATTGTTCACACTGAAGGAGAATCAACTTGGACAAAATTGTGTCTTGTAAGTTACAGAGACCTCAAAGAAAGAAATTGCTACAACATAAAGTAAAAATACAACTGATGTGTTTTATCCTGTGCAGAAGATATGCAGGGGTATTCTAATGTGCTAAATTAATACCATGGTCCCTAGAAATAGCATTCAAATTACTTTTTAAAAAATCTGTTCTCAATAGCAGAAATCTTATGTCTTTGACATAAAAAGATCTTGAAGTTTCAATGTTTAAAACTGTCCCTGCCAAACAAATTTACTGAAAATATGCTATTATTTAGTTCATGTGTAAATATTACACAAGTTGGCCTAGACTACAAAGGTTTTTATATCAGCTGCTGTTTCTGGGGTAATTTATGAAGCAGGATAGGACGCAGGATAATTGTCATTGCAAGGAAGACATTTAATATATTGGATATTGATCACATAGTAATTTACTGTAGAAAATCAGTTTCGGTACAGTATTGTATTCTTTTTGTTTAATCAATAGCCTCGGGTTTGTCTGAAGCTTTTTGCACATGAAAGTATGTACAGTGGGAGAAAGGAAAAATTATAGATGAGCTTCAGAGGAGCTTTGATAGGATACAGATTCAGCTTTCTTTTAATCATCTGGATATCATCTGGACAATCATCTGTTTCTTCACAAAAGAAAACAAACACCAGACATTTTTGGCACGAGATTTAAGTTGGATGGTATTAAACAGCAGTTGTAGATCAAATCCATCTGTAGTAAACCCTCTGCCCCTCCCTCAGTAGTGATATTAATTTTAAATACTTAGGTTTCCACGTAGATGAGATTGTGTACTTCTAGGGACACACTCATTCATTTGCTTATAGAAAATGGGTTGAGATGAAACTAGGTGTATTTTATTATTTGAAGACGTGTTACACTGTGCCTGTCAGGAGAGGTTTAGCACTCTAATTAATGTTTCCATGAATTAAATACAGAAGTCTAGTACATACAGTGACAGTATTTAAGTAAAATATATGGTTGCTCTATCATCTGTTTAACAGATTTTGTCAGCTCATATTTCATGTTTATTTTGAATATCAGTGAATCTCTGATTGTTCTTCCTCTAAAATACCATTGTTGCATTACATGGGAAAGAAATGTAAATCTATAGTACTATAGAGAACAAGAGAGTCTTTGCAATATTCTCCAGGTCCTCAGAATATTTGACGTGGACTTTAGGTGCATATATATACCTGGGGTAGCCATATACCTCTATCTCATACCTCTACATATGCCTTATTGGTCCTGAAAATAATTCCAAACACTGAAAACACTGAAAGTTGAAACAACACTTTACATATCCTATTTCACTTCAAAATGCTTCAAATAATATTTAAAATATTTTTGCCAGTTTACAAGAATATAAGCTAACAAGCAAGTAAATAAACATACTTTACTGGAATATCTGAATTCAGATTTTCAAAATTTTAAGGGTCTGAAAGGAAAAGAAGTTATCAAGATAGTTCAGATACCCATTTTCGTTATTGTCAGTAAGGTCTATGACAAGTGGAAAAAATTTAAAAGTCCAGGTACTTCTGCACCTGTTGTAATGAGAACTGCTAGATGTGAAAATCCATTTGATAAGATGAATGGTCTTTAAGTCCAGTTGACAGTCAGAAGGATAAACCCAGTGTGGTTTACTCTCACTTCTTGTCCCATTACCTATCTACAAATTGGGTCTTGAAGAATTTGTGCAATGTCTCTTTGATATTGGATCTGGAATAACTGGGGAACTCCATGAACTAAAATCTTTCACCCAAGTGAAGAGGGCTGCAATCAGACATTATCTTTCAATATTCTGAAAGAAAACAGTACAGCAGCTGAAAGCAAAAGGAATCCAGAGGAGCCCACAAGCATCATCCAGAATGAAATGCATACAGAGGAGGTCTTAAGAGTTTCTACTTCAAAGCAAATCATAATGTTATTTTCTTGCTAGCAGACAAGTAAAGAAGCATAGTAATGACATGCAGGATGATAGGGTCATGCTGACATTGGGAGATAGATTTTGGGAAAGACAAATGCAGGAGACATGGTAGATTACAGACTAGAAATTAAGATAGAAACCCACTACAGAATATAAAAAGAGGTTTCTTTATTTCACCATTTCAACATTTTTTCCCATGATTCAAGTCCTTTACTCTGGTTCTCAATGTAGGGTTCAGATAGTTTCAATGACAGAGGTGACTGCATCTCATCACAAAACTCCTGAGAAGAATGAATGAAGAATAACGATGAAGAATACACGTCTAATTCCACAGACCATTCCTTAGGCTTATATCAAATAAAGGAGTAAAAGAATAAGCCTATTTTATTCAGGTAGATGGAACCATTATTCTTTGGAGATTTTTAAGATTTTCATTTTCAGAGAAAATTATGTGACATGATACACTTCATATTTCCAAAGCTGCTTTCCAAAAGTATATATGAATTCACACTAACTAGTTTTGCTACATACATTTAGCTCTTTTTTCACTATTGAAGCTATTATCTAACTAAACCCACATTAAATTAAGAAGCCATAAAAAGATTTACACGTCATTTATTTTGAAACACAAACTTAATTGAACATATGTTTTTACCTAGAGAGGAATCTGTTTGTTTACCTGCAACCATACAACGTGGTGAGATTGCCACATAAATGGACTGGGCAAGTGAGTGATGAACTCAGTCTCCAATATTTCTGACCTCTCATTATGTCAGTGATACAAGAGATACGCAGTCAAATGAACTTATTCCAGAGACAAAAATAAGCAATGAAAACTGGAATATAACTGAGAAATAGAATAAGATTTCTGAAGAGAGAATAATTTCTGTCCATCATTTTTTCCTTATATTCTTTATGATTCTAATTACTTTTCAAGGCTGATGGTTAACTCTCCCCATTTTAATCAAGAGAAATGTAAAAAAACCTATGATTAATTAAATCAATTTGGTATCTATTTACCTATTTTTCTACCTGTTCTACCACTGAACCTGCTCTATCAAAATAACATGTTCCTTGAATTTCTGACCAGTTTTCCTTAACTAATACATGGGACAGTTGAATATGTGCAGAAAATTATTCACACTGCATATGACTTAATCTTTATAGCAACAGACTTTGCAGAACAATAGTTTATAAACAACAAGCCATTCTGTTACTACTACACAGGCAAAGAACCAGATTTTTGCTCTAGAGTGTATGGGCAACACAAACTTGCACCCAAAAACCTGTACAGTGCTGTTTTATGGATATGATCACACATGCTGAAGTTACCACACTGTTATGCCCCATTCTGTCAGTGAGTTTGGGGAAGGATTGGTTCATTCTGGGTGGTGCACAGGAGAAAGAAAATTCTTAAAGTGTTCAATAGCACCCTTTCACTAGCAAACTTTAGAACATTAAGGTAGAATAAGGTTCTAGACAAATTTTAAAATGTAGTCATTTTGGTTATAACTGCAAAAATATAAAATTGTAAAAATAACACTTCTGAATATGTTTAAGGGAAAAGGAGGAAAGGGAAAGAAAGGACAAGAGTAGAAAGGTAAATACTCTCACCACCCATGGGTCCAGAAGCAAGAGTTGGTTGTTGCACTTCCAATGTCTGCTGGTCAAAGCTGTCACAGCCTTGGTCTATCGGGGGTGGGGGAAGCCCACGAAACACAAAGTCCAATGGGTTAACATTTGTTCAGGTACAGGTGTGAACACCCAGGTACTTCCCTCCCCTCGGGTGGGGAATTTTACACTGTATGGGTATGTTCTCTGTATGAGAATGGAGGCTAATTTGAGTGACATGGATAATTTTTTGAAGATGTTATATTAACTGTAACAACGTTAGTCTTTTGCCTTCAGTGTATAGGTTTGAATCACACGCAAACAAGATACTTCAAAACGTCAAAAATCTGCTCTAAACCCCCCCTCGGGTCTCTTTTGGATGAAAAAGTGACAGATCTCAGACTTTTTATGGTAGAAAAGTCTCTTCTACTACATCCCTGAAGACTGTTTATATTAGAATAATTCAGATTTATTCTGTTATGGTAGCAATAATAAATGGACCTGAAATTTATTACCATAGAAATAATTAAGAAAAAAAAACGGGTTAAAATATTTTTAATTGGACTACATTAACATACCCTCTGTTCCTATAGCAAATGCAGTGGAGTGATTGAAAAGGGGAAAATACCCCAATAGTGAGAGTTTAATTTCAACTGGTTTGCCTGATGCTACGTAGAATGCACACAGCAGAACCATATTAAAAATTGCTCATCAGTTGACTTGATTTAGCCACAAAGCGAACTCCAAAAGGATATTTTTACAGTCATTTATTAAAGAAAAAACTGTGGTTTACATTCACACTACACAAACAATTGTTGTGGATACGTAGAAGAAAATTAATGCTGCATGTATTTCAGAGATTCACTTTGGACTACCTCTGCTCTGATTTTATGGAGTGAGTACCCTTGTCTTGGTTAAAACTGATAGTAGGTCCAAATGATAGGAGATGATCATAGAGTATCTGACTTGGAAGTGACCCACAAAGATCACTGCACAGGACAACCCTAATCCTTGATGACCTGCCAGACAAAAATATGGCATGACTGACAGCTCCATCCTCTAAACTTCACTTTCTCAGAAAAACATTGCATAAAGCACCAAAACATTACCCAAATCACCACACAAATCTCAAAAAAGTATCTACTTAAAGTAAGGAATACACAATTCTTTATAAGCTTTGCAATCAAATCTCAGGCTGCCTCAGTCAGTGTGTGAGAGCCATGGGACACTGCAGAGATTTTAGCTGGAGCCACTAGCTGTTAAACAAATATCTTCCTTTCAAACTATTCACTTCTCTTTTGGTTTTAAGTTACAAGGGCAAACAAAACTAAAAGAACAAGATGAAGAAAAGAAGCACTGAAATTCTGCAAAGGAACAAACCAGAAAAAGGCATTCCTTCATTTTCTCATATTCGCACAAATGGAAATCTGAAAAGTGAAATGCTAATGATACTTTCAAAGTGTTGAGTATCTCAGGCAATTTAAATCCCTACTGCAGAGAGAAAGACATTTCCACAGAGTTATTCTCTGCCAATATCAGAAATTCCCCTTTATTAAAGAAGTGCATGTAACAGTTCAGTGTTCCCAAACTTAAAGAAAATGTGAACTGTTCTGTTTTCCACAGAGCAAAAAAAGATATATTTTCTTCTTTGGAATACGTAATTTTACATTAAGTGAAACAACACAAGCAAAAAAATATTATTATTATTACTAATAATAATAATAGAAATTGAAAACATAAGAAGCTCCATATGGAAACCACAGCAAACACCTCAGAGCATAAAGTCCTAGAAGCATATCCCACATGGAAAACAGAATTGTTACTGCTGTGTGTGACAGTTTCAAATACCTCTGTAATGGCACTTCTGTTGCTTTTCTCTGGAACTAGAAAATATTTTACTCCATGATTCAAAAATTCACTGTATTTGGTATTCCTGACTTTCTGTCAGAATCAGTTCATATTCTAGAAGATTATAAAATATTTGTTATAAATACACAATTTATGTATGAATAAAGTAGTATGGACCCATCTGGAAGGGATGACATTAACAAATATGACTGGTTTGAAATGAGATAATTTCTTAATCTATCTAAGAAAGCAACCAAATTTTTTCAATCAAGGACCCTACTTTTCTTTCCTCAAATTCCAATTTGAAGTTATTCCTAAAGAACAAGCAAAAATAAAGAAATTCAAGACAGAGACAGACTGACTACAAATGTCTTGGCTAGGATGGTACAATTCCATATTGTGGATCGCAAAACAAAGACAGGAGAAAATTACCTATATTTAAAGTATGTAAACTGGAACTCCATTATATCTTAATGTCATATTAAGAACCTAGAAAGCAGCAATGCATCCAGTGATGAGGCCACTGATAGACCTGATCCAGGATTTTAATATCTTTAGGATTTTTAGACGATTTTCAGAAAATATCATATAATTTCAGATGTTTGCTGAGAGAGATAATGTTCCCAATGTACAGGGCAGCTAGAACTGCACTTTCTGGAGCAGTAGTAGCACCATGAAAACCCAAGTTCATATTCTCTGGAAAGGGATGAGTTACTGTGATGCATGGTCTCATCATCATTAACCATCACAAAGAAACCACCACATGCTGCAATTCACCTTACTGAGATGCTACTTTGAGCATAAGGAACAATTCACTAAGAGCATTACTAATGACAGAGATACACATCAAAGCATGCCTTCCAGAGACAAGCATGCTTACAGCTCTACAAAGCAGAAAATATCTGCAAAATAAAATACTTTGTGTATCCTGTGAGAGTGCTGAGAATGGCCAAGTGTTCATGCTCCAGAGGTAGCCATATCTCAGGAGAAAACACCTCAGGAAATTAGTCCCTATTATGGATAAAGCCGTAAGATGGAGTTTTGTTTAAAAAGGCAAGATAAAGCAGTAGCTCTGGAGGATTTGGAACCTGGCACAAAAGCTTGCCTCACATGTTTGAAATAAGCTGAGGCCCATCATAGAAATGCTAAATCAGTAGCATACACAGATTTATGAAAAATTCGTCCTAGCTAAGCAATCAACAGAACTAGAAGATATGTAATGTATATGTTTTAATTATTAAAAGTTACGAATTCCAATTCCTCTTACTAGTAATTAGTAGTAATTCCTGTAATTAATAGCAGATTAATACTCCGTTTTCTACGAAGTGCACTGAATGGAGGGCAAAACTAAGGTCAAAGGCAAAAATGCCTGTATTGCTTATAAAGCCCATCAGCTGGTTGCTCTGGTTTATTGTGAACTAACACCACTCTGACCAAGAGTTTCTTATTTCTTCTTTGCACTTCCCTATCGTCATTTCTACTCATGTGCACTAATTCTCGCTTACAAATTCAGGCAGAGACTCTTTTGATCTTTGAAAGATGTGTAGCAAACCTGACTTGCTGAGACAACAGGCCTCCATGCCCCACGGTAGAACACAAATCAGTCAGTGTCAATGGGGAACTTAAGCACAAATTATCATCTAATAGGTGCTTTGTAAGCAAATGAACACAGAGTTGCAAGATATCCTAGAGTGTCACAGCAGTTACCGGGCATACAGTGAAAGACCTCAGAAAAGAATGCATCAAAGAACTATGTTTTTGTTTCACATTAGCAGGAGAATGAATGACAAAACAAAAAAAGTAGTAAAATATAGGGGATGATAATGATCCAAAGCCCAGATCTGCTGACCTGAGTACAGCTCTCAAGAAGTACTTTTAAGTACTTTTAGTTAAGAATACAAAACCTAAACTGCAGTGGAACAAAGTGCTTGGGGACACATGGCAGATTGCCCTGCAGTAAGCAAGGCAGGCAATGAAGAGTTATCAGTGACCTTGTCATATGCAGTTATGTCATGTATATGCCAAGATCTGAACTTAACAAGAATCTCATTGGTCAGTGACACTCAGTCACTTCTGATTTTTCTGCAAGATTTTCAAACATCACATAATAGCAAAAAACATCATCAGGAACCCAGAGACTACATAAAATAGAACCCAAACAATCACATAGAGAAGACTAGTACAACTATGATGATGTGGAGGGAGAAGACGGATTCCTGGAACATCAGTGCACTGTTAAAGTCTGGCTCCAGCAGGTCAAGAAGGCTTTCACAGAGAACAAAATAGTTACTAAAGGAACCTGTGCATACAATTCAAATGAAAGGATATGGCCTGCAACTGTTCATTGTTGCTTCCTAAGATTTCTTTAAGAAAGCAAGACACCTCTTTTCCAGTTTTGACAAGTTCCTTTGAAATCAGACCATAAAGCTATAGTCATTCCTTTAATTCCATCCTTTCAGAAGTCTGTGCAGTCACAAAACCTGGCATCTGCCTATTCACAGCTCATAGTTCAAGCACAGGGGTTGGTTTATGATCTGTGTTCCATTTGTTTCACAGGCATTGTCCACTGTCTAATGTATAGGATATTTGGTCACAAACTAAGGAAATAAGCGGAATCACTGCAAGTTCCTGACTGGTATGCACTGTTGCATTTGCATTGTGGTTTTTGGTTTTATGGTTGGTTGGTTGGTTGGTTGGTTGGTTGGGGGTTTTGCTTTGTTTTATTTTTGGGGTGGGTGTTTGTGGGTTTGTTTGTGTTTTTGGTTTTTTGTTGTTTTTTTTTTTTTTTTTTGGGGGGGGGGGGGGTTGGTGTTTGTTTGTTTGTTTGTTTTATAAGTGATTCTCTTAACAGAAGTTTTTGTGTTCTCTTTTTCTCTGTCACTTAAATGCAAAACCTTGTTCCCCTAAATAAAGTTCTTTACGTTTAGAGGTAGAGTGGTAGAAAGTGAAACACTTGCTTAATATATTCCTTGGCAATTTCTACCAGCACAACTAGAGATATGATTCTTCTTCTTCATAACATTTTCCCTCAATAACTCTTAGTAGAGGTTCTCTATAAACCTACCATGGCTGAGCTCTGGCAGTCCTCAAGTGCAGTTGGTTTTACCATGCTTATTTTGGTAGGTAAATGAAGTTATTTTAACTATATTTTGATACAGTCCTTTAAAAAAGAAAAAAATTAGAAGTTGACTGCTTTTAAAAATCTGAACAGTGACAATTATCCCATTGACTTAAAAAAATCGATGGGTTTAATTTTCTCATTCTATTTCCTTTCAATGTTTTGTAGTCATACTAAATTAATTTTAAAATGAAACAACATCTAAAAAGTGTTAAAAGGGCATCCCCCTCCCCTTTCTTAGGCAATAAACATCATGAGACTTCACAACAGGTCTCTCATTTGTTTTGTTAAAACACACCTTTATTACCTCTTTCAGCTTCAACATGAAAAGGTGCAAGCATCTTCGCTATACAGCTTTTTGCTGTGCTGGGCCTCTCTTAAAAAGTAATTACCAAGGCGCTTTCTGAAAGGATTTAATATGCCGAGTAATCAGCTTCTAAACAGTGAAATTGTAAAATCAAAACTGAAATGTGTCTAATTGTACAAACAGAATTCTTTCCAGAAAGGAAAAAGTGCTTGGTAACATCTTTATTTCCTATCTATTCTGTCTGGCTGAACATTTCATTTAAGGGGTTTCTTATTGTGTCACTAACAGGCAACAAACACCCCATGGAGCTGAGCGGGAGCGCGGCCGGACCGCTCTGCCTGCAGGGGACACCA
>VRYO01001878.1:7414466-7438057 GCA_009812075.1 Sialia sialis | reverse complement strand
GCACTCGGCGCCCTCACGCCGGGGCTCTAAGAGCTAATCGCCGCCACTCCTGCAGCTCTAATTACTGCCATGCATTGGAAAGGCCTCTTGAAAGCTTCTCGTGACCTCCCACTCGAAGGCAACCTCCAAAAGCAAATAAATAGCAGATAAATACTCTATAAAAGCCCAGTTAGAATTATTATTCAATTAAACTTAGGAGTGCTCTGCCGCTTTCTTAAAAGCAGAAATAATTTGCAAAGGCTTCTTAAGAGGCTTGTCACACACGCGTCTACACGTGAACTTAACGAATGGAAGGTGTCAAATGTCCCGTTGGGTGAAAACAGATTCCAATCTTTCCCCTGTGCTGGGTGGTCAGCTAAAGCAGGGCACTTCCCTTGTACACCAACTCTTGTCTGAATTTTCTAAGCACTGTCCTTTACTGCAATCTGATTTTCAAAGTACACTTAACTACATATAGTGAATTTTATATATATATATATATATATATATATATATATATGTATTTAACGTGTTGTACAAATTAACTCCAGAAAACACTGTGCTCATGTCGTTTGTGACTTTAGATATGGCAATCGACTGCTGGAATTAAAAGATCCTCACACTCTTAAAATTAAACAGCTCTATAGTTGTTTGCAGAATGGAGGCCTACATTACTTGGCTCTATTTCTAATATCTACAAGTTGCATTTATTATTTGCTGTCCTTTGTTGTGTTTAAAGTCTTTACTAATTATAAATATATATAAAACACCTTTTTTACCCATTCTTTAGGGCCACAAATTAAAGAGGACAAGCCTTGGTATCAGGAGCTGGACTGTGGTGATGCTTGTGGGTCCCTTCCACTCAGGATATTCCAATTAGATGATCCTACAGGACATTTTTCACCAGTGTCTCTCCAGACAGTTTGTTGGTCTTTACAGCTGAAAGTGTAGTATGTGATGGATCAGTTAGGGAAAATAAAAACAAACAATAAAACAAAACAAAACCCCCAAACCACAGTGATACAGTCTATTGAGCACTCTATTTAATTTGCCAGAATGGACCAAATTTGTTTCCAAAACAAATAATAATTCACCAAATCTATAGCAGCTGTAGGAATGTGTTAAGGTCACTGGTAGACAATATGAGATAACACTATTAACTGTGGGACAGAACAGCATCTTTCTGATGATGAGAAATGCCTAGCCCTTTCTTTCTTGTGGAGAAATACCAGCCATTTTTAAACCATGTAATAAAACACCCACTAGCTGCGGTGTTATCCTCCTTACTTTTTTTTTTTTTTTTACTGTATGTGTGGCAATAACACATATTCCAAGTGTAGCATCAAAGAGACTCAAGGTTGCTGTTGTATAACAATTTAGTGAGTTTGGAAGAATGAAGCAAAGGTTTCTCATCTGGGAACTTCTAACGCCTCAGCAAGGAAGATGTTTCCATCAACACTGCAAATCACAGAAATCCGTGGGGTGCAGCAGGATTTGCAGGTTTTCCTGCCAGGCTGTTGAGCCTGAGGCTGACAGAGATAGTCTCAGTTGAAAGCTGCACTAGCTGTGCTTAGAACCTACTGCATTTGTGACAAAAACACATGCCACACATGAAGTTAAATATCATGTGCATAGAAAGTTAAAGTACATATAAAGTATATTTATGTGTATATATGAATTTACAGGTGCAATATACAAACGGGTATCTGAGTAATCAAATCAAGAAACCAGGACAAAAATGTGCATTAAAGAACTGTAGCATGCATGCAAACTTCGTGGCTTTAGACAAGTTTTAGACAGCACTAGAAATGGGAGAACTTAAAAGTACAAGCCCTGATGCATGCCGTCAAATTTTGAGCCCCTACACATTACTTACCGGCATTATGAATGTCTGCCAGGCTTATGAAAATGAGCTTGTTTTTCTTGTACTGTGGGTTCCATGATTGTTAATGCCCCACCTGTGCATTACTGGAGTAAATAGAAGTGCACATTGCAGATAGATCAGGTTTGAATACACAACTGCATTCTGCCAAACTGGACAGTAAGATTTTTAATGCTATCTTTAGGATCTTACTCTAGTTTTATTTTTGAGCTACAGATCGATCCATTCTGGTTTTGCATGAAGCAAAACCAGGGGAGGCAACATTTGAGACAGCAAAGCTTCAAGATCAAAGATTTCTATGGAAAAAATATTTAATTTGAAGAGGCAAAGTGAGGTTTTTTAAGTTCAAGGCACTGTTACGTTTCTAGACTCAGACTTGGTGCACAAAGACTGGATTTACTACCACATTAAATGGTACTCCTTAGGGCACAATGCATTTGACATGCTCTTTTCAGTGGTAACAACCATTTAAGGGGCACCTAGGACCCCTAACGCCTTGCCAGTGTCTCATATTAACGGAGCTGGCATCATTTGTTGGGCCAAATGACAAATCAAACAAATTAACAGAGACAGATTAAAAATAACTCTAACAAAAAGTCACGATCTGGCTTCATCTAAGGCACCACAAGCAGCTGTGCTCACATCTTGGAAAGGGTGGGTAAGGCAGGTCTGAGCAGGCAGTGTGCTGGATGGGAAAATCTGAAGCCACGGCTGCTTGAGAAAATGGTGTGGGGAACCATTCACAGGGATACTTATTCTGTTTGCTCTCCACTACCTCACCCTGTCAGCTTGAAAATTTGTGTATAGGTAGGCAGAGGTCCTCGGGCCACAGGCAAAAGGCTATTCAGGCACACCAGCTCTACTGAGGGAGAAGTGCTAGAGAGAGCTTAAGGAAACACGCTCAGAATGCTTGCAGCTGTAATGATTTTCCCCATCCACTGTATTCAGCTCTGCTTTGTAACAAGTGTTACACTCAAGTCTAGTTCATGAAGGCGATCACAAAGCGCTCTCGCCATCCATCTTACTGGGCTTACAGTTCTGTGTCCAAACGTCCTTCCTAAATACATGCTAGAGTTCTCTTTGAATAAACGACATTTTTCAATAGTCCGTTTCAGCTCTGAAGATCAGTGTATGCTCCTAAATAAAGATGACAACAAAGGATTGTTTGCATTTGCAAAGCAGCTTCTCTGGTGGAATTATTCATTTGTGTGAACTGCTTTTACATATTTTATAATTAATTATACACTTAATTTTATCTGTTTAAGGAAATTAGAGAATGAGCTATTTGGAAAGCAGTAGTATAAGTTCAAGAGATTTAATATGCAAGGGAAGTCAGCTATACCAAAAATTCTTTTAACAAAATTCTACCCTTTTATATTTAGCTGTTGATATTTTTTAGATAATCACATTTAGTTTTTTTGAATACTCCCTTCTTGTTGATTTTGTTTTAATATACTTTATGGGGTTTTGTTTTATGACATGCATTCATATATGTATAAAAAGAACATTTCTTTATAATTTATGACCTTAATTTATATATTAAAATATACAAAAAGCTAAGTTTCTTGGCTAGATCTCTTTTGATCCTATTTTTAAACAGTACTATTTTACTAATAAGATGCAAGTCCAAGGGTTTAACATTGCCCCAGGAGAATTAGTCTCTGAGAAACACATTGCTCACAGCTGCAGTGGAACACTCATCACTGAAAATTTCAGCACTTTTAATTCCCTCTCAGAGACATCAGTGGAATAATTGAAATATTACTTGCATGTGGTACTCAGTAAGAGCATGTATGGTTTTATCAAAATTCTAAAAAAAGCAATTTTGTGTTTATCATTAGCATTCTGTTTTACTAACAAAAAATCAGAACAAATAATATTACTGTGATAATATGGTGTATTTGTGGTGGAATTTTTTTCCATTATGATTAAAATAAGATGCAATTTCCCAAAGTTTAAAATGATCAGCAAACCTCTTCCTGTTTACTTTAGTTTATAGCTTCTTTCTTTTAATCCCTCAAAAAATACATACTGCAGCAGTAGCTTAGCCAAGCTTATGGAGACTTTGCTGATTATAAGTCACTCAGAGGATAACTCAATTATTGAGTGTTTGCAACTCAGTGAAAGCCATGGTTTCTTAATCACCACTGCCAGACTTGCAACCAGCCTGACGACGTGTGTAATAGTACTGCTTTGATTTTGACACTGCACATGTGCACCAAGGTACATAATATCCCACACTGTGGCACCCTGCCTTCTCATCCTCAGGTTCTCATACCTCAGATGTGGTAGGAGGCTGACAGTGTTGTCGATATCTTTCTAGAAGATTGCTTTTTCTAATGCTGAGGTCAGTACCATCCAAGAAGAACTGTACACTAAACTTGTTTCTCTTGTGGCAGTGCTAAAGCATTGCACCCTTATATCCTATTTATTTCCTTTCCACAAGCTAAACAGCAATTGAGAATACAACTGCAATGAGAGTCCCTCAACCAGAAGTTCCTTCTTCGGAGGTTACAGCACACTACTAGGAAAGTATTTGAAAAACCAACATATGCAACTCTCTGACGTGCTAAGTATTTTGTTTGATAGATTGAAGTGTAGAGAGGTTAGTGAAAGGGAGAAACTAGTGAGAGGAGATGACTAGGCTTCAAAAAGAGAAAACAACAAAGAAAAAACTTAACAACTGACAACATTAGGGAAATGTATGCTGAGGGTTATGCTAGTTTACCCTAGCAGAAAACTAATCTGATAAAGTTACTTAGGGTCAAAAGAAGCGCCATGACCATTAGGGAATTGATAAACCTCAGTTTCTCAGTGATTTCTGGCAGCTAACGATATTGGGAAGGTGACATCTCCATTTCAGAGGCTTCCCAGACCATATTGCCTGAATGTCAGAGATGTACAAGAGGCCACAGGAATTTTGCTTGTATAAAGTTCCCCAAATGGATTCATACCAGCATCCCTTGCAGTTTCTCCTGATTCCATACTAACAAGATCAAAGCAAAGAGCGTGATGCAGACCATTGTCCACCCATCTGGCCAGCTGGTGCACAGGGCTGGTGTTGGTTCCAACTCCTGCTGGGATGTAGCTGGCACCCAGCCCATTCAGATCTGCAGGCTGTGTGCTGCTGTTGGATCCAGCCTGCTCTTTGATGCTCTGGCTCAGAAAGTCAGACTTCATTGGCAAACATTTCAATTAACCACTTGAACAGCTGTGGAACTGGTGCAATGTGTGTTTGGCCAACTTCTTACAAGGATAGTGCTTGCTTATTTCGTTGCATATAATCATTGGGAAAGCAAGGGGCAGCAGACAGCAGAAGTGAGGGGAGCAAGTCCAGATGACACTGCAATGTTCTATGTCTCACTGGTTTCCCAATGATGACAATGGGATAGCTTTTTACAAAATCTGAAATGCTACTTGTTGCACTGTGACACTGGGTATTCATTTTTTGAGAGCTGGAAACTCGGTCATCCTGGCCTCGCTACCTGCTTTTTGTAGCCTCCTCCATTCCTTTCCTTTAATATGTGACTTCCAAGTGGGACATAATACTTCATCCCAGTCCTCACCAAAACATCATTTCTTTCTTTTTGCATAGAAAACTCCAGGTGATATACCCCAAAATGCTTCCTATATTGTTGTTGTTGGTACTTATTTAGTTTGAGATGCACTACTAGATCTTTCTTCCATATGGTCCTAATTTTGTATTTGTACATGATACTTCACTTATGCATAGCACTTCCCCTTTGGGAAGATTTAACCTGTTAATAAATCCTTAGTAGAACTTGTTACATCAGCAGGAAACAAAGTAAATTATAATAGGGGTATAATAAAACTTAGAACTACAATTCATATTAGTGATAAATTTTGCCTACTATTGTTACAATGACATTTAAGGTACTGTCATGGGTTGATGCTGGCCAGATGCCAGGCACCCACCAAAGCCACTCATTCACTCCCCTCCGTAGCTGGACAGAGGAGAAAAAAAAATAACAAAGGGTTCATGGGTTCAGATAAGGACTGGTAAAGATCACTCATCAAATACAATCATGGGCAAAATAGGCTTAACTTAGAGATATGAAGTGAATTTATTATTAACAAAATCAGAGTGGGATAATGAGAAGTAAAATAAATCCTGAAAAATGCCTTTCCCCCATCCCTTCCTCCTTGGAGCTTCAACTCTTACTCCAGTGGTTCAAGGAGGCAGGGAATGGGGGTCATGGTCAGTTCACCACCTCAGGCTTCTCCCACTGCTCAGGAGCAGAAGTCATTCCCTGGCTGCACCATGGGGTCCCTCCCATAGGAAATGGTTCTCCATTAATTTCTCCAATGTGAGTCCAACTCACAAACAATAGCTCCCTGCAAACTGCAGTAACGTGAGTCCATCCTATGGGCAATAAAACTGCTGCAGCTTGGATCACCCTTCCATGGGGTGCAGTCCTCCAAGGACAGGCTGCTCCAGCACAGGAGCAGGGCTTCTCTCTCTCCACAGGCCTCCCATGGGGTCACAGCCTCCTCTCAGGCATCCACCCGCCCTGGTGTGGGGGTCCTCTACAGGTGGATCTCTGCATCCCCGTGGTCCTCCATGGCCTGTAGTGACACAAGCTGCTTCACCTCGACTATTGCAGCCTGCAGGGGAATCTCAGCTCCGGCACCGGAGCACCTCCTCCCTCTCCTTCTCCACTGACCTTGGTGTCTGCAGCTCTTCCTCTCACATATTATCACACCGTTCTTCTCTGGCTGAAATAAACTATGCCACAACTTTTTTTATCTTTCTTCTTAAATATGTTACCACAAAAGCATTATCAGCATGTCTGATTGGCCTAGCCTTGGGCCTATTTTTTAAGCCACCAGGGACTGGTTATGCTGGAAATCAAAGAAGCTTCTAGAAGCCACCCCTGCAGCCTCCCCACTACCAAAATGAGGCCATGTCAGACCAATACAGGTCCCCATTATAGGAAGAATTTTGAGAAATATGCTCCTATATTATTCTATTTAGCTTAATGTGTATATTTGAAGACAGACATTGAGAATCATCTGAAAAAACAGGGTCTAGATGGAACTAGTCATATGGCTCTTTTTAGGCAAAAGGAGAAAATCTCCAGAGATTGATTCATTCTAAATTCTTTGATTGTCTGTTTTAGAAAGGTAGTAATCACTTCCTGGATTTGTCTTTTTCCACTGACTACAGAAGAAGCCGATACAAATGCTTTAGAAGAGATACCAAACTTCCAAATTGCTAAAATTACACAAGATGAGTCCCAGCTGCAGCTCATTCTCCCTAGAACAGACAATCAGACATAAATTCTTCAAAGATTTAGGGACTAACTCCCATTGATTTCTTACTGTGAGATTCTTTAAGCAGTTGACTTCAAGGAGAGTTACACACCTAAAGGTAGTGAATACTCAACATCGGGTCTGCAGAACACTGATAAAAATCTTATAAATCGGCCTGTGGCTATTTAAGCAGCTACAGCCTTCAAGCCCTTTTCCCTGTGGAAAAAATTTCCATCACTACTGCAGAAAGGAACTTATGTTTGAGTTTTGTACTATAATCCCCTACCTCAAGGAAGGGGAGCAGGGAAGAGCCAAAGACATTACTGTCTGGGAGAGCCCCTGCTAGGTTCAACAGAGCACTCTTTCAGATTCCTTTAGACCACTTCTTGATCTTTCTTACCACAAAATGTTTACTTACGTTAAAAGATTATTTCAAAACCCTCAATAAACTAAAACAACAGGTAGAACAGACCTAGCAGGTGTTTTATTACAGTAGCACCATACTGAAATTACATCTACTTATTTTTTATTCTAATTGACAACATTTCAACTTGAGTGTTCCATAATGACATAAAACTATGTCTTATTTTTTCCTCTTTGAAGTTACATCATTGTAGCTGTTGATTGTTTAATTGTCCTTCCAATCAAGCACTTAACTTCCTACTTAGCCCTACACAGGACATGACTTGAAGACATTAACAATAGTCACTAATGTGGATTGCCTTAGGATGTTTTAAGTTTATTTGTAATGAAGGCAAACACTCACTGTTTGGATGAATTCTATAAAAGCTGAACATTTTCTGCCCTAGGGAAAGTTTTCAGAGTTCATATGGTTTTTCTGGTTATAATCAGTGCATTCAAATTATGCTTAATTTGGTTTTCATGGTTTCACTGTTGGATCACATAAAGTCAATTATAATTACTACCAAAAATAAATTTCTGTATGCACCTTGGAATATTCACCATGGAGTTATGACACACTAGAAGGAGATTCACAATTACTAGGAAATTATTTAAGAATATTTTATTATTTTCCTCAAATGCAAATGAAATCGCAACTGTTACTCACAGGGTTTGTAAGAAATGGTCATGAAGTCTTAGTGCAACTATAATCTAAAATGTAATATCAATTGCTATACCAAATGGGCAGAAGCAAAGGAAGGTGGAAAAGTTCTTCATTTAGAGTAACTTCCATGAAAAATATTCCATTACATTGGATGTTATTATTGTTTACACGCTAAGAAGTGAAAAGGCTCTTCTGCATACAATACAGAGGTTTTGTGGGACTCTAGTGACTTCCAGACAGGTGCCTGAGGCAAAACTTTCTCTTGCTTATTGCAAGGTATTTCATGTAGGCAAGCGGCCTCCACAAAAAAGCATGTCCTGCTCCACTTTTGTTTTATAAACAGGATGAGTGTCACTGGTTCATCTCTCCTTCCACCTGTGGTTTTAGAAAAAAAGTTTTGTTAGCCTTAAGATTATTCTTTTTAATGGACTAAACTGGTGAATCTCCAACAGGCAATAATAATCTTGAGAGCATGAAGTCTTCATTTTCTTTTCTCAGTTAGCTCTAAACATCTTCTATGGCAATAAACGAAACTGAACTGTGAAAGTTTAGGAATAAATAGACAGGACATTAATTCTGCCAATGCTCTTACAGGGTTATTTACCAACAGGAAAGTAAATGGATGGACCACTGGTTTCCATCTCACTCTATCAGAAGTGAGGTGTGCCAGAGTGTAAGCAATGTTTTTCTGCTTTTTTTCTGCTTTTTGCTACCCAAATCACTCCATTTACCCATGAAAAGTAGAAAATCTGGAATGAATACCAGACACAGATTTGAATTACAAGGTGATCCAGGAGTGCATGGGAAGACTTTTAATTCCTGAGGTGGCCTTAGAAGACAAAATCATTTAGTATTTAGTAGATGTAACTGTTCAGTACTTTTGACCTTCTGATGTTAATTCTGCAAATCTAACTACACATAACTATATACAACTATATGTAATTGTCTGATGTAATGACTTGAGATACCCTTGCAAAATTAATAAAAAACCTGTAATTAGATTAATTGAACTCCTACTAATGTTATAAAAGATGTTCTAATTTGAATTCAGAACAGAAAATACATAGCACCTTAATTTAGTTTTGCTTAATTTAGCAATAGGTAAATTATTTTTAATAATCTGCTAAACCCATTCTGATTTAGGGTTGACCTTTTCTGGAAGTAGCTTATTTGAAAGCAGTGCCTGATTTCAGTGCATTAATGATATGCAAAGAAAATCATACTTAGCTTCTGGGTGTGTCTTTTGCCTGAGGTGAATACATATTTTAAACAATATATGTTTGGACTTGAATCTGAAAACCTGTGTTTATCTGATTTCAAATAACCAGGGACTGAAAATAATATCATTACAATCAAGCCAAAACATCCAAAAAAGTGGGCTGTATCTCACTACACAATCCCCTGTCCTTCACTCCCAATTCATCCACAGGACTATGCCTGGTAGTGTTGAGGAGGAAACTAATTTTGTTAACCAAGGAGAGAGCTTGAGGGTCTAGTTTTACAAGAATCTTTCTCTGCAGCCATGATTCCCCCTCTTCAACATCATTCCCTCAGGCTGACCTGTATTCAGGCTGTCATGGAGAGGACCTGCTTCTGCATAATCATGACTAAAGTCTCTTCCTTGTACAGCTACTGGAAAACTGGATAAGGAAATTATTCCAACTCAGAATTAAGGTGTGTGTGTGTGTACAGTATTATTTTTAAGGGGTTTCAGTCAAATCAGTCCCCTAATCCTGGTAAATCTGCAGTTACGCTAATGCCAATGCCAAAGAAGTTCCTTCCTGCATGTGGAGATGAATGGGAGACCTCTTATTTTGATATAAGCTTACTTTTAAGCTTATAAGATATAGTCCAGACAAACTTGCGAAGGAGAGACTTTTATTTGCTTATGTACAGTCACAGTGCACACTCAACCTAAAACCAATAATGAAGACTCCTGTGCTTGCAGTGCTCATATGAGGTGCAGAATCAGTCCCTGAAACTTCTGAAGAAAGCAAATCTCCCTGTGGGAAGAAAGACATTCCCTCATGGACTTTGAAGTAACATACGTACAAGTATCTATGAGCATTGTAGGATTCATAATATTGATTATTTTGAGAAAAGAAGCTGCAAAGATATATGAACTAATTTTCTGAATTGATTTACCTTGCTTAATTTAAAACAGCTTCATGTATCACTAGCACTAAATATGCATTAGGTTTTTCTAAGGACACAGTATTCCCTGACTGCATGAGTGGTTTTCAAAATTACAAAACCAAGAGTTCCTGCCCTTTTCATCTTTTTTTGCCCCTGCTTTTGTTTCTCAGATTCTCTCTTGTTCCATAGTTCACATATGCACCACATATATTATTGACAGCTATGATAAATTAAGTTCAAAATGCTTTGTTTCTAATTTTTCTTTTCCTTGGATGTTAAAACTGACAGCTCAATGACTCTCTTGCCACCTACTAGTGAATCACAACCCTTACCAGTACTCAAGATAAGAGAAGATCACTTTTCACAGAAAACTGAGGCTCTTTGCTGTGCGCTCTGGGAACTATAATACAAAGCTTAGTTATTTTAAATCTATTTTAATTTTTGTAGGTTGTTCAAAAACTACCTGGAACAACATAAAGCTCCTTTTCTTTGAATTTTTGATTATTTTGCAAAATTATCAAGTATAACGTATCTTACCTATATATAAACACAACATGCTTAAGTGTTTATCTTGGTGTTATGGTGTGAAACAATTGGACAGCTAGAACAAATGCTGGAAGTTTCCCACTGATTTCCATGGAAATAGGTACAGAATAATGATGGACAGCTTCAAAAATCCAAATTTGGCACTGTCCTGCTGTCTGTTTAAAACAGCTTAGTGTTTCACAGGCTTTGTTGATCTAATGTCACGCTAACGTTTTGCAAAGGAAGACTGGAAAAGGAACTGCAATACTGACATGCCAACGGTACCAGGACAGTCTTCATTCACTTTAAATAAAAAAACAGTAACTTGTGAAGACTTACAAGTAATTTCTATCCTACAATTTGTTCTTTTGCTTGTTTGCTTGCTTTTGTATGTAGAAAAAAGTGCGCTCCTGCAGCATTTCTTTGTCTTCCCATGGCGATTTCCTTAAGGAACAGCAGTGATCAATGAAGCACAATCCAACAAAACATTGCACAGCTCTGCATACCTTAAACATCTGCAACAGTCACGTTGACAGTGGCACACGAATGTTTGTAGTTACTTAAGACTTGTCAGTTTGGCTTGCTAAAATGCAGTATTGTTTCTTTAGCAAAAATATCTGTATCATGAGAGATACACAGAAACAATAAAAACTGGGACAAGGTTCCAGCCAATAAGTCTTGATACTGGCGCTGACAAATTTCTTGAGGCACCAGGTTCACAGTGTGTAAGATGCCTGCCATCTTTCAGGTGTACATACAAAGGTGGGAGGCAAAGCAGTGTTCACGTGCAATTTGATGGCGGCTGCTGCACATTAGGAGGGTGTGAAGCCTTCAGTAATTGAATCCGTTGCAGGGTCCGGGCTTACATATGGAATTTGAACAATAGGTATTTACTTAAATTACATCGATTACCTCAGAGATGTGGAATCTGTACGTTCTGCCCACTTCCCTGAACCTTTGGAGCCGGGATCCTGTGGGGAACATAATGGGTTTAATTACGGTGTCTGGACTAGCCGTGCAGGACCCGGAAGGCAGGAGTTAACCTCAGCTCACCTTTTACATGCCAGTGACCCCAGGCTTGGCTGAGAAGTCCTTGGGGCCTCTGGAGCAGCTTCTGGATTACCACGACACTCTACCTGGTGTGAAGGCAACGTGAAACCCCGCGTGCACGGCCACGGTGCCCGTGCCGGTGCCCGCGCCTGGCGGGTGACGCTTCAGGGCACACAGGACCTGCTGCCCACTCCCGCCCGTCCATGGAGAGGCCGAGACCGGCAGCAAAATCCCACACTAGCGACCGCCGTGCTGCGAGGCCGGCCATGTGCTGCGGCCCGGGGCTGGGGCCCGAGGCTCCGACCTCCAAGGCCTGGCAGCAGTGGGACACGATGCCGGCCCACCCTCGGCCCGGCTTGGCCCGCCGCCCGGCACGCCAGCCCCGTGGGGCCCGGCCGCGGCTGTCACATGGCACGGGGAGGGGGCTGCGGCGGGGCGGGCCGTGCTCGGGGCTCCCCCGGCAGCGCGGAGGCGGGCTGAGGTGGCTGAAAGTTTGCGGAGTGGCTGGCGGCGGTGGCGGCGCTGCGGTCCCCTCCCGCTTTCTTGTCTTTACTTTTTCTACACTTCCCCCCCACCGTCTCCCATCGCCTTCCCCGCTCAGCGGCCGCTCCGGGGCATGAGCGGCAGCCGCCACCCGCGCTGAGAAGCAGGAGGTCGTGCCGCGCTCGGCTCCGTCAGTGGGGGGAACGCCAGGGACGGGAGCGCGGGCAGCGGCTCCGAGCCCGCCATGCTCCGCCGGCCCCGCACGGCGCCGGCCGTCCTCCCAGCGCTGCTCCTGCTCCTGCTGCTGGGCGGCCGCCCCGCCGTCGCCCGCTGCCCCGCGCCCTGCCGGTGCGCTGGGCACCTCGTCGCCTGCAGCCGCCTGGAGTTAAGCCGGCTGCCCGAGCGGCTGCCGCGGGGGGCGGTGCAGCTGTGAGTATCGCGGCGGTGGGCACCGTGGCGGGCTAGGGGCACCGGCCCGTGTCCGCCCGCCCGCCCGCCATCTTCTGCCCCCGGGGCCGCGGACGGGCGGGCTTTGGGGGGAGCGCGGGTGTGGTGGCGGCCGCGGGCTGCGCTGGGGCCGCGGCCGGGCTGTCAGCGGGCGCGGCGAGGGCGCCGGCGGCCGCAGCGGGACAGCGTCCCTTGGGGCGGACCGCGGCCCCGAACTGTGATGGCGATAAGTGCCCGGCTGAAATGGGCCCCGGAGTGCTGCTTGGTGTCGGAGAGGGCGAGGAAAAAGTTCTGTGGACTTTCTTGGACAACGTGCAGTAATCATCACGTTAACGCTGATCGGTGTGTCGGGGAAGCTCCTATTCGTTTGTCTTCGTGCTGCCCTTCATCCATAACTGGGTCGTTTCTGCGCTGGCGATGGTGCGGGCCCCCTCGGCCCCGTAGTGCGCAGTGGCCGAGCTAATTTGGGTTCGCAGGGCAGCGCGAACTCAAGTGCTACCTGGGGAAAAGTTACTTTCAGTGACAAACTTTTGTAGCAAAAACATAAATTAGGTCAGGTTTCTAAAAGCTTGGAAATGACCGAGGGACTTCTCACATTTGTTTTTAATCGCTTGTCACTGAACGAGCTTATATATTAGTCATATTAATTTTCTATTACATTTTCAAAACAGATCGAGATAAGGGCTTTAAAGTAAACAGGAAGACTTTCAATTAGTTGTGGCTAATTCTGATCAATTGCCTCGTCTGGAGGTCATGCTGCTTTACTCATGAATGTGGATGGCTGTATTGACACCATATGGAACTGAACACAGACATGGTTCTGGGAGTTGAATAGGACTGGTATAGGAAAGTGTGAGGGGAAAGAAACCTTTTGTTTTGTTTCGTGTTTTGTTTTTTTTTTTCTTTGTAAACTTACGTGACTATGTGACTGAAACATACGGATGTACTACAGGATCTGCTTTACATTCAACAACTGATTTAGCTTTCTATTATATTTCATCCTTCTTATACTTTTGAGCTGTTTCATTATATGCCCACTTAAGTTTTTTGACAAAACTTAAGGATTTTACTTTGATATAAGATAAGCTGTGTAGTTTAGTTTCTTAGCATACATCAGTGCTGTTGAAATTGAGATGTGGTAAATAAAAACACTAGGGGAAAATCACAGAACTTTTCGTTTTTTTAGAGTTGCTTTAAAAAGTATTTTTCACTAACAGTAATCCAAATTTGTCTTTTCCAGTTATGTTCCTGAGAGACAATATAATACATTGCAGGGCTTTTTTGTTAGCACAAGGGACATTTTTCTAATTAGAATTCCCTTGGTAGTGTAAATTGCCCTTATGTAAGTTCACATTCCTTTAAAAGTGTGAGAAAATAAGTTCCGCTTGTATAAATAAGCTTTGGTCTGTTGTAAGAAACCCTGCTGTGATTACTCATTGGACAGATGTGTCACTTGCTTTTAAACTCACAGAAGTACATCTTTGTAGGTGTCACCAAACCATGTGGTCTGGCCGCTTTTGTGTAAATACTTCTTTTGTTTGTGACAAATGCCTGAGAAGTACCCAGCTCTTTCTTCCTTCCCCTCTTAATAAGAGCAAGGAAAAGTGTGGCGTTGTCTGTTACCTCCAGCCACCTCAGTACCTGGACGTGGGATTGTGCAATCTGATAATAAATGCATTTAGCTTTACATACGCAAAAAAAGTTTGACTAGTCTAGATTGTTGTTACGAATTGTAAAAGACTGTTTATGAATTTTATTGCTACATGTCTGCTAATTTTTCCATGAAACTCTATAGTGGATATAGCCAAAGGCCGATACTTTAATTGCAGGCTTTTCTGTCCTCTTGAGAAAACAACAGTTTTTTACCACTTTCTCAACACGCAGGCGAGACCCCCAAGCAGGAGAGTGAAGGCTCTTTTGCCTGAGAAGGTCTAGGCCCGGTTTTGGCTTTACACCTTCCTTTGCCCATCTGTATTCTCCCATCTGGAGAGCAGGTTTTTGAAACTCCTGCTGCATTCTTTCATGCCATCTTTTGTTCAAATTCCCTGCTGAAATAACATGAGAGTGACCTTAGAATGGACAAAGAAGGGAAAAAAATTAACCTGAGTTCTTTTTGGTGGCAGGTGTGAGTCTACTGCCTTGTATGAAAGCAGCTTCATGAAATGGAGTGTAAACAGGCTATAATTGCCAACTTCACTGTGATTTTAGCCAAAAATACCTTCTTCTATTACCTTGTCTTCATGGGAGATAATGGTCTGCTGAAAACTGATAAAACATTTGTACTGACTTTGTGTACAGATAATTTTGAAGTTGGATTTCCATTTAGTTCCAGGATGTGTATCCTGATATTGTAAGAATGTGGAGTTAGAGCTTGAGGAGGAGGAAGAGTATTGAGCATTGGCCAGCGTCCTCCATGTGTGCAAACTCCCACTGGCACTGCAGAACCCTTTGCCAGGTTCACTCAGGAATGCTAGAACTGTCGGTGGGGCAGGAGGGAAAATCTGAAAAATGGTTTTCACTTGTTTTTGTATTACATCTCTAGTATTTACATTTTATAAATCCTCTAGTTCTCTACCAGAATTGCCAGAAAAAAAGCTGTATGGTTTTCACAGCTGTTTTTCAATATTTTCCAGACTAAAGTTTGAACATAGCAAGCTGATTTATGAGTCACTTTGGATCAGTGTCTTAAAACAGCTACAGCCTGGCTTTTTGTTTTTCAGCTCTGCTGATTTCTGCTGAATTAGCAGCTCTATAGGCCCCAGTGGGACTGATTAAGGAACTGTTGCTGGATTTGCATTTTAAAATTTGACTTGGGGCTCAGATTTCTGAGTTCTGTAAGGAAGAAGATGATAATTGTAACTTAAGTGTCGTAAATTAAGTTAGAGTCCAAAAGGTATATCCATAAAATGTGTGAAGAAGCACTTGCCTTCTCCTTCTATGCATTAGGATTCCTTTCAGTTTATATTCACACATTTTTGTTCAGAGTTAAGTTTCAGCTAATGCAGAGACTTGTGAATTACAAAAGATGGTCATACAAACATAATGGAACATAGAAAATAGTTTCTTTCATAGAACAGATTCTCAGAGGGTAAAACTATGTCATGCTTTTTCAAGTGGAGGCAATTCTACTTAAATGTCCAATCACTTCTGTTAGAAATGTGAGGTGAAGAACAGGTATATATGCTTACTATTGCTATAAAGAATTCCTTAATATGTTTCTCGTTTCTGACTTTCCAGAGTGTGCTCTGTTCTATCTTCTATGACTTTTGAAATTCTAGTACCAAAAGTAATCACACAGGGAATTTTCTGTTCCCTTGCAATTTGGTTTTAACATACAAGGGAAATTCTGAAATGGAAAACACAGAGCAATAATGTTTGAACAACGTCAGTTCCATTTCTGTGAAGGAGAAATAAAATTTAATTTTCCAACTTTTTCTCTGTACTTGTTTTAGGTATGTTGAGAAATTCATTGGACTGAAATAAACTTGTACCTTTGCAACTGGGATGATAGATTTTTGTATTTAAAAAAATTGTGCCAATGCAGTGCTTATAAGTTTGAGAGACTTCTACAGGCTTAAGCTTCAGTTAGATTATAGTAAAAGGCAAATATTTTAACTCTTGGTTCACTTCCAACCACTCTGATTGAACTTAAAATACAACTTGCAAGGCTTTTTTTTCCTGAATTTTCATGAAGTTTCCTATGCTGGTAGTACTGAAGCAATGTTTAATAAAATATTTATAATACATATTTTATGCAGCTATTGGTAGACAACCAAATATACTGCATGAAACAGGCAATTCAGTATTGTTTGGAGGGTTGGGCATTTTTTGTTGGTTTTTTGCTTTGGGATTTTTTTCCATCTTGTATTTGACAACCTGCTGTAAGTAAACCAAGCATAAGATATTTTTATGTATGTATTTTTTAAAGTAGGTGTTACTTGGAAAATGTGAATGTATCTTTAGTGTTAAAAAACAAACACAAAAAAAAGTAGTTTGAAACCTAGTGTTAGTTATGCTCACGGTTGCCTTGATAGACTCCAGATGGATGTGAGCTTGAGCTATGAGTGAAAGTGTCTGGCTCCAGTGTGGTGATCATGCACAGCAGTGGTTGTAATTGCAGGATTTTTATAGTTTAAGGACTCTGCCAGATTTTTTTTTTTTTAAACATGTTATAACTCTAGCAGAACAAATCTACTCACGTCTGTTACTGTCTGGTAGGTCCTTTAAGCAAACATGCCTTAAATAAACCTTTTGCAGAGTTTTTAGATGAAATGAAGAAATGCAGGTTTTTAGCACTAATGTTGAAAACTCTGTTGTAATAATTACTGATTCCTAGGTCTTGTCTTAAGCATGAACAACAGTAACATGTTAGGCACTAACAGCCGTAACTTAACTGAATTTTGGCTGTTTATTTGCATAGTTCTTACAGTCCATTCAGACTAAAGCCAAATACTGAATTAAGTTTGAGGGCAAAATCTGTCTCTGCCTTTAAGGACCAAGTTAGATTGCTGTCTAGATTTTTGTAGCAGCATACTTTTTCAGTGTTTACACTTAAGAATCCTGTGTGAGAATTTCAAATCTGTGAAGCTAAGGCCTTCAGATGTTAAACAAAGGGATTTTTCTCCACTGTGTGGCCTGGAGAATGTTTGCACTAGATTTTTAAGCAGTGAAAGATGCAGTCCTCCAACTTTAGTGCGGTTAACCTAATATGCAGGAGAACTCAAAATCATAATGGTGAAACTAAAACTATGACAACGTTGACACTTTATGGTTTTCTGTTGTTAAGGGGAAAATCTGTAGGGCTTTAGACACCTGAAAGAAGGCACAGATATATATATATTAGATGCTTGAGGCCAGGACTGAGTCTCTGAAAACATCCCCTTTGTTGCCACCTGAGTAGAGTATGTTCCCCTTCTGTAGGTGGCTCTCAGCCCTCTGCTTTTGTTCTGGGAAATGCCATTCACACCTGCAGCTGTGCCCTGTGCACACTCCTGTGCAGCACTGGCTTGGGAAACGCAGCACATCTCTTCCCTGCCTGCGGCCCCGAGCCAGGCTCTGGTGCCACAGCTCAGAAACCCACTGGGTCTGGTCCAGTTGGCTGGCTCAGATCACACCTTACAGCTGCATACTGGTGGTGTACCCCTCATCATACCCGTATATGCCTGGGATTATTTTTTATACTTAATTTTTATAGTTACTGGGGTTTTTTTTAACTCCTGGCTGCAGGAAGGAACAAGAGTGACAACGAAACTGTCCTAGCAACATCGAACAAGTCAGTTGGGAGAGTTTAAAACAGTTTTATATTCACATGTTCTCCTGAGGAAACCTATGTGCCTGGCTGGGTTGCAGCCTTACACCTGTGTCTGAGGATGTGGAGTCATGGGTCCAGGGAAACTGGAGTTCTCTGGATCTGTGGGTTTTCAGGGCTTAGTCACAGAGCAGAATGCCTAGCACAGACCCTGAATTTGGCTTAATTTAAGCCAGTTCTGGTCTCTGTGCAGCAGGGATATGCTGTTCATCAGCTTTTTTCACTTCTGGAACTGTGGATGGAGAGTAGACGTGCCCATGGCAATTGGGCCTGTGTTTGACATCCTCAGCATGGATGACTGTACTGAGTCATCTTACCCAGAAAAAGTGAGGAATCATGTGGTTTCCTCATAGATTCAGCTTCAAATAACACTTCATGCCTGTGTGGCTTGATGAGGACCCCAGGTATGGTGGATGACTCTTTAGTGCTTAATTAGGATGGGGAAAAGTATCATGGAGTGTGAGCAATTTTTTTTTTCAAAAGGGTGCTTTTTGAAGCACCATTTAACTTGATGCATTGGCTGCTTACTGCTGAGGTGTGCTGAAAATTTTTCTGTATATCTGAATTACAGGCAATCACTGGAGTGAATTTAAGAACTCATGAAAAATAATGTTGGTTTTGTTAGTTGGCTTGGATAAATGCAGTGTTTTAACTTGGAATAAATGCTTGCAGATGGCTGGATTGATGCTGTGAGGTAGTGATAATCTGTAGTATGGGAACAGAAAAGTGCTCATTTTGGTGGGTGAGTGACTGAGAAGGAGGAGGCCTTCAACAGAGTTAGTCATGGTTACCAGGTGAGTTGTGAGTCTGTGAGGTTTAGAGATATGCAGGTTTCAGTTTCTGCAGTTAGCTTTTCTGTCTTCCACTTTAGGTCACTCTTGTTTCTATTTCATTTCCAGTACTTCTGAGGTACACCAAAAATTTCTTAAGACTCTTGTATGGTGTCAAGTGTTTGAGAGGGTAAAGATGCATGGCGCTGTAAGGAAAAGTATTTCTTGTGGTCAACAAGTGTTGCATTTTTAGTACCTGGCTTGTTTAGTAGCAAACGCTACAAAGGTGCTAACGATTGCTTACAAACTGCATCAGTATATACTGGGGATCTTCAGTACAGCATGGCACAAGCTAAGTGTTGGAGCTGCTTCTTCAAGTGCAGTTAAGTGGGCTATTAATATTACTAGTACACAGACATTTTAAAACTCAGAATTAGCTCTTGCTGTGTCTATTGTCTTCTGCTGTTTCTTAAGATCTCTACTAAATTCGGTTGTGATTTATGGGCAGTCCTTCTTGTGCATTTGTGAGCTATGCAAGTGGGTGAGAAGACTGAAATATTATGGTTAACCCAAGGAATGAGACTGCAATGACTGTTGTTTTTTTTTAATTTTCCTTGTTGAAGTAACCAAGAGGTTGATTTAGCCAAATCTTTTGTTGTGAGGGGGTGTGGGAGAGGGATTCTTGATGTATCTGAGTCAAAATATAAGATGTTTTCCATGGGTCTTATACACATTCCAGTGAACAGTTCTTTACTGTTCAGAGATACAAGGAATTTCTTTGACACTGCTAGCAGCAATCAAGGTATTTGCATTTGTATCTGTATATTTATACCTTGTATAAGCAAATTAGTTTCTATTACAATTTTACTAATATAAAAACATCTTTTAAGGTACTTGGAGACAAGTGAGAACATAATTTGGATTGAAATTGCACTGCTTTACCTGATATTGTATGGCAAAACTGACAGGGTGTTTATTTTTGTAACCTCATAGGGACTTAAGTCACAACAAATTATCTTCAATCAAGACCAGTATCTTGGATCACCTTCATAGTCTTCAGGAAGTGTAAGTTAATTTGTCTTAATTAAAAACCATACCAAAACATAAACCCCAACCAAAAATACCCAACCCGTGTTTGTGTATGCTAATTGTATAGTTATTTCTCTAGGGATGGTTGCTTGAACAACAAAGATGCTGTTCTGATATTTTACATTAAGTAAAGCTGGAATTATTTTTAAATTTTGAGGTGACACAATTCAGCAGTTTAGCAAGTCTAGTGTACATACTTCAGATTAACATCAAAGCTAACTCTCGCTTTTGTAATATTAATAGGAAGTTGAACAACAATGAACTGGAGATCATTCCAGATCTGGGACCAGTCTCAGCAAATATAACTCTTCTGTCTTTGTAAGTAGATCTTACTTTTGTCCCTGGTTAGTGGAACTAACTCTACAGGGTTCATGGAAATGTGTGCATTACAGAGATTAAAGTAAAATGATTGGAAATAGAGCACCTTGTGGTTAGGAAGCTGATTATGTCATATTATTTAGTAGTTTTTTAAAATGTATATAATTGAGCTTAATCCCTGTAGTTTTTGTGCTTCCCAGGTACAAAGACTGCATTAGAATTAATTTATGTTGTGGCAGTGCCCAGAAGCCTCAGTCCTGTTGTGCTAAGCACTGTACAAGCATCCACAAATGTTACACAAGCTTGTACAGTGCTGTCTTTAAAACAAGACTTATACTCTGTCATTATGCATCTTGGCTGAGTTCCTGATGTGTTAAATCAAAGCAGAATCCCATTAATTTCACTGGCCAATACAGGGAAATCCCTTTGGGATGCAGCTTCAGGGCAAGTATCTAGGTTAGAAGATGTTTTGCTAATGTCTTGAAAAAAAATTTGAGCCCATTTTAATGTGTGGCGCATTTTTTCATGCCTGCAGTTAATATATAAAATTGTGACAGATGATTGTGTCCATGTTCATGAAAGAAATGAGTAGTTTACTTGGTGTTCATTTGTAATATGAGTATAAAGTTGCAAAAGGTATATAGGGCCCATAACCAAAGAAGTTGATTTTAAAGGAAATCTTACTCCTGATGTTTTAATGATAAATTAGTTGGATTTTTTTCCTGAGGCTTAGTTTCAATAAACCATTGAAGGAAGGTGTAGAAATGTAGTTACTAACATACTATGTGCTAGAAAAAAAGAAAAGACCTGGTTTTCATGTGTGGGTTATCAATGGGAATCTAAAGTGTCTAAAGTTTTTAATATGTAGCCCTCTGGCCAAATTCTGTCCTTGAATACAAATTGCAAGCTACCTTTCTTGAAGAATCCTGAAGGGTTAAAACAATACAATAAACTTTGGAAAGCTGTTCAGTTAATTAAATTGATCACTATTCAATTGCTTACATCTGGTGATTTATAGGGGTTTGTTTTTACTCTAGGCCTAGGTCAGCCAAGTCAGCTGGTGCAGCCGCTGTGTCTGGGCTGCTCTGTTTGAATAAGAACTAAGTGACATTTGATACTGATGTGGTTTCTTACAGATCAAAATCAGAAAAGAATGAAAGAAAAAGCATATGGTGTCTGAAAAATAACTGTTGAATTTAAGCACATCTTTTATTTTGCAGTAGCATTGGCATTAATTTTACACTGGCATTTAAGCATCTAATTGATTTAAAGATTATATTTCTGATATGCATATATATATATATATATATATATATATATACATATATATATATGTGTGTGTGTGTGTGTGTATATATGTTACCACATGCCTAGAAATATTAGCATAATAAAGTGGTTTATATCGTCTTGCTTTACGTCTCAATTCTTAGCATTTCTCCTACTCATGGAAACTCAACAGGTTTAGAGGAACCTAAAATCATTCTTTTGCAGCTGTGCAAAAATTTTGATATTCCTTTGAGAGAGTAAATGATTATCAGTCACTGTTGAATTGTTTATTTCATATCCTTAGGTCCCTGGCTTGGGACATTTACTCAGGTCGTCAAACATGGAAAAAATCTTTGTTAGATCTGTGCTATGCATTGTATATGCTAACACTTGAAAGGAAAAAAAAAAAGTATTTTCTAAAAGCTTTTATCGTACTACTAATGCAGTTAAAGTTGCTCTGGTTGGGTGTTACTTGTTTTCATTCTAATTCTGTGTGTGGATAAGGGGATTACTAAGTGTAACTGTGCTGCAGCTGAGATTTAATACTTACTCTATGACTACAACAGAGATTCCTGGAGTTTAATATGGCAGAAATAATTATTTTAATGTTTTGTGTTAACTTACAAATTCCAGGCTACAATAGGTAATTGTTTGTTCTATATCAAAATAGATGATGATAGAATATAAAATTGTAGTGACGTTGTATTGTTCAAAAATATAATATCTTGTCTTTGCTCCCCTTTTCTTTAAAACATAGAGTAGAATCATAGAATCATTTAAGTTGGAAAAGACCTTTAAGAGAAATAAACATAGGACTGTTTGGCATAAAAATATATAGAGTGTTTTGGTAGCATAAATGGAAAATACACACTCTAATGATACCTATTTTTAGAAGTGAAAATATATTTATTTTTTCTGTGGTGAATGTTATTTGAAGGGATTGAATTGACTATATCTTAAGTCACGCAAAGAGAACACATATGGAACAATTAGAATATAAGTTTTAGAATTGCTCTTCAGGGAAACATCTGATGACTTTCTCCAGGATTTTAAACTTCTGTAAAGAAAAGAGGTAGTAAAGCCTTTCCAAAGCAAACCAGTTTCCATGCTGAGTCTTTGTTCTGGTTTTCAAATAATAGGCAAAAAGAGGGTGATGATAGTCTTCTGAAACTCAATTTGATTACATTTCTTATGAGCTACATATATGTTGGTTCATTACTGTCAGTTGAGAAGTCAGCTATTTTTTTCCAAAGAATCTTCAAGGAACGCTATAGAAGCGCTACCCTCTTTTCTTGCCAATATCTTCATTGTTGAAGAAGCTCTATTACAAGATTTTTTTTCCTTTCACTTGTTAAGAGTTCTCACTGAGCTGGGAAGTCTTAGAATTTTGCTTGTTCTGCAAGAATTTTCTTGCCCTGCAGAAGAAATTACACTGCTGGTATGTCTCCATAATAGTGCAGGTATCCCCACACAGCCATGTATGCCTCAAATCTTTGAAGAATATAAACAAGCATGGGTGGATTATCGTGTTAGTCTAGTTTCCATTTCTGGAGCTACCTCATTTCTAGCTATCTAGTTGATACTTTATCTAAATAAGATATTTGCATGCTAATGAATTATTCAGGGTAAACATACCCAGAGCAGGAGATATTCCCAGTCTCATGGTCCCAGTCTGTCTATAACATGAAACAACAATGCTAACATTCTGTTTTTACTGATGCCAGTTGATGGTTGAGCACCTTGGGAATGAAAAGTATCCGGCACACCCCCTCACCACGACCCTGGGAAATGTGTCAGTGTGAAGGAATGAATATACCAGGATATTCAGGCGCACTCTTATTACATGGATGGAGATGTATCTATGATTTTATTCACATGATAAGTATGTATCTTGTTACCTGTCGGTGGAGAGTTTGTCAGCCTCCTGGGAATCTGGATGCTACTGCAAGCTACAGTAATTTCACGATTATAAGCCGCACCTGATTATAAGCCGCACCT
>VRYO01001878.1:7368149-7413466 GCA_009812075.1 Sialia sialis | reverse complement strand
TGTATCTGGTCAGGAGGCTTAGATCAAGTCTCTGAAAATTAAATTGCAGGCTGTTCTTTTTGCAAGGCCACCAAGCCCTTTTATATATCTTATATGAGAGAAGACATGAAGAGAGCAGTGTATTAAGGCAGGAAGAGGGAAGTTTGGGTGTTTGCCAGAGGTTGTTACCACAATAGCTCTAGCCAGGAGGTCAGATCCCCATATGCTGGCAACATAAGCTTTTTGAGGAGAGTATTGCATTTAACAGCTGCTTACCTCAGGTATATAATGTGCAGACACCACACACTGTAATGTAGGTGTATATATCTATCCCTAGAAGTGAAGTATGTTACAAGTTTTCTACTTTGCATTCCTGAAGCAAATGTAAAACAATTTACTTTCCCAAGATAGGTGGATTGCTTTCATGTCAGGTACAAAAATGGACACTAACACCCTCATTCCAGGAGAGCAAGTGAAAGTTCTGAATATTGTTTCCATTCTAATGACATTGCTAATCCAAGATGTATCAGTTCTGTCCCATTTATCCTAAAAATCTGCCTGAACCAGTGATCTTGATGCATGGGAAGAAAACTAATACTGCCTTTTAGGTCTATTGCAGTTGTAGTTGTGGACCAAGGGTAAAAATTCAGAAATAGATTGAAACTAAATAGTGTAAGTACAATAGCCTTGTCTAGAAGTCCTTTTGGTGTTTAGCTGCTAACTAATATTTGCATAGGAGTTTTACTTTAAAATTCTTCCAAAAATGTTAACTACTTTTAATGTTACTAGTATTTTGTAAGGAAGAGACACTGATTGCAAATTCAGCAATGTTATGTAAGATTGTGTTTAAGGGTATACAGTTTAAACAAAAACCTAGGCTATTTTTACTTGCAGAATTTAAAAAAATATATAGTTATAGACACTATCCAACATCATCAGTACACTGTGTCCTTGAGTACTGTGGAAAATTGAAGGTTGTAGTGACTATGAAGAGACAGAACAGCTTTGAGTATTAAAGTATTCTGCCTTTCCAACTAGAATTTGTTCTTATCAAAACAGGTGTGTAGAACTAATACTGAAACCCCCATTTCTCTTTACCCACATCCATATTCCATAGTAATTCACTTGCAGTCAGTAGGGTCTAGAAAAGCTGTACATGCCCAAGTGCATATAGTAAAATTCTAACATTAGACTAGTTTTCAAGAGCTGAATGTTTTAAATAAACTGTTAATTTTACATTCTATTGAATAGGAGATATTTTATTTATAGGCAATAGAGTGTATGGCATAGGTGATTCAAATTGTTATATTGTAATGACTGATCATGCTAGTCTAGAATACAAACAAATATTTGGTCTTAGTAAAACCAGAGAGTAAAATGCATGGTGTGGAAGTTAAAGGGTGTATGAATAATTCACAGTTCAGGAATATTTTTCAAGTTTTGCATTAATGTGTGTTTTATATTAGGTTCCTGCCTTTTCTTTTAGAATGTGAAATCTTCTAAGAGACACAATGAAAATGTGACATGGTAGAGGTTTTTCTCTGCTGTGCTGGGGGAATCCTCCAGCTCTGTCTGTACAGGAAGCCTTTAAGGCAGAGACCGTTCCCTTTTGAGTTCTGAGGTAGTTCAAAGTGCTGCCAAAATTAAAGCAGTTTTTTAAAATGTGACCATGTGTTTGTTAGATGAACAGAGTCCAAAAGTCACTTCTCTGAAGGTTTTCTACAGCCTTTGGTTTGTAGTGTCTTTCTGTCAATATGTGCTGAATTTAAATTCACTGTCCTTGAAGGTGTGTCTTGTATCCTGGATGTTTAAAATGGTAAAGGAACAAAAAGTTACAGAAAAGGTCAGGAGACGAAAACAGGACAAAGGACTATAAAGTAGCCAGTCCTAGGTGACTGCACAGGTCATAATTTTTCAGAGTAGGAAAAACTATTTCAACTTAAATTTACCTTTCTGATCAGCCGCTACAAGATTAGCCTGGTAGCTTATCTTACTTTATGCAGAAACTGTTACTGAAGAAAAGTGACAGTTAATCCCTTCTACTAGCGAGAGTGGTATATTTTTTTTTATTTATTTATTTACTATTGTGTTTCCCTTTTTGTTTAAAACATGGAAAAGTAGATTTATGTATATTATGTAATAATGGGCATCTCAGATCAGGCTTCAGAAAGTCATATTGAGAAATAAAATATAATTAATTAAAGTAAACACTCCAATCATGCATTTTTCCCAGCTGACAGTTTGGAAGTAAGAGTCATAGTTCTTACTTTGTGGCAGTAACTTAAACCCCTGCGAAGGGCCTTCAGTAAAGACAAGAAGGGTGTGTATGAGAAGTTTGCCTCTTTGTCATCTCACAGTGGTCTGGAAGCGAAAGCTGTGTGTAAAATCTGAATCTGGTGAGCACTGTCTCGGTATGCAGTTGGAAAGCTGCAGTCACAAGAAAGATGTTTAGATGAAACTCCTGAAAATGAAAGCTTACATTCAGTAGGAGTGGATGTCTTTCCTGGCTATGCTTGCCAGAGAAAGTGGTATTGTTTGTTTATAAAGCTAGCATGCTAAACTGGAGTCTGGATCCCAGTATGAGGAAAACGTTGGTCAAATATTTTACATCCTTGTCATCTCTTCAGCTACCACTTTATTATGGGAAGGATTAAGATTTGGATGCTGCCTGGAAGAGTTTGTTTTGAAGGATTGAAAGAAAGGATAGAGGAATGCCAGACTGGGCTTCAGGCATAAGGCTACTTGGAGAATGTCCCAAAACTGAGAGTGGTGGTAAACCATATGTGACTTGGTCTGAAGTTGTGAGCAAAAAGCTAGAGTGAGGAACTTACTGGAATTAGTTCTTGCAGTCTTTGACATTTGCTGTGGAGACTTAAGAAGAAGTAAATGAAAAAATTTGAAAAGGAACCTGACTTGGACATGGAAACTAAATTTTTATGGCAGCAATTTAGGCTGAATGATGGATGGGAAAGAGAAGTAGTACATAGAAACCCAGAGTTGTTTGTTGTATCAAAAAAGTATGGATTGAGGGCCTAGATTAGTGCTTTTGCAATGAGAATGGAAAAGAATGCAAATTTTATGAACTATTTGCAGTGGATAAGTCTGTCATGATTTTCTGGTCATAGTGGTAAAGGAAAGGGTGAATTAAAAAGGACAGTAATGGACTACAGAAATAGAGAGCACGTTCTGATATGATGAAATGAAGAGTGGTAGGAATTTCACAGAGGAGCAGGGTATATGGTACGGGAAATGAGAAAGGTGAGAATGAAACTGAGAGGTCAGGCGTAAGTGTTTGAATTATGCTTTAGAGAATTGGTGGTGGTGATTGCAGTAGAGCAGTGAAATCACTTGTGCCTTGAGTGAAAGAGAAGTGGCTGGGACAACAATTCTCACCTTGTATTGATGATTGAAGTTAAGGGTACATCTAAAAGGGTATGCAGTCTAAACTGCTTAGACTTTGGTCTAGACCCTCTAAACAGTAGAACTTAGATTAGATTTATAATACTGGAGGGCACTATGTGGGTTTTATCTAGGTCATATTTAAAATTCTCCAAGATTTTAGCATTAACTAACTGTCACACAGCTCACCAGGTGTGCAGTGGGCTATTGTTCCTGTTGTCAGTTCTTGCAGAAACTAGTTATGCTTGCATTGCTTTTGTTTACAGTTATTAAAATAAAGGGATGAACTTACACGCTCACTTGCCTATCACATGTTAAGTAACTTATGATTATTTTGGAAAAGCCAGAAAACTGAATTGGAAACAGACATTAGTAGAAGAGAGTTTGGAAGGAAAGCTTAATTAGTTGCATATTGGTACTATGACTGGAATCAGAAGAGAATTGTTAAGGAAGTATCATGTGTTTGAAGGTTTGGATTTGCCTCTTCTTTTTGATGATGAAAACATATCTGATCACAGAGTTGTTTCAGTCTGCATCTTTCCCCTTTCCCAGTTTATGTTTGATTTGAGAATCAATAAACCTTTGGTTTCAAGTTTTGGACAGGGTATCAGTAGCCTACAGAGTTCTGAGTTTTCATTTTTTATGTTATGCCTATATACTATGAAAAGCACAAAATATAAAAGCAGAGTCTTTCTGACATCTGGCTTGAAAGAGAGAGGCATGGATCCTGGAATGAAGGAGACCTTCAAAAGAACAGCTGCTTGCCGCAAGGAAGGCAAGAAGCTAGTGTGTGAAAGAGGTATCAGACTTGTAAACCTACCAGTGGAACTGGAAGTGAGCCAGAATCTGGGCTCTATTTCTGCTGACTTTTGGAGAAAAAGTTTCACTTGTAATATTTCTATGACTAACAGTTGCAAATATTAAAAAACCCTCTTAATTCAATCCAGTTGGGTGTCTTAATGGTGAGAAGACCATTCATATCAGAAGCTGTTATTTTTGTAAGGGTGGTGTTGAGCTTAAAACTGCAATTTAAATATTTTAAATAATGTAATTGTTCATTACAATATGGCTCAGTGTTCAAACAAATAGAAATTGAAGAAAAAAACATTTTTGCTCTTCTTGAAGTAGTAGTTACTGAGACTCTTCTGATAAGAATTCATTAAAGTCATCCAGCTTTTCTGTAAAAGCCACAAGGTATCTTCCAGCCCTTCCAATTACAGACTTGATCCTTTGTATTTAATATAATTTTCTTTTCATTTTACTTCAGTTTTCTTCCATACAGTATGTTTACATCATTGCTCTCAAAGGAGTTTGGGAGGGGAGGAGGGGGCAGAAAGAATATGCCAGCTATGTGAATATGTTGTCAGCTAGTGAGGGATGGGAAGAACAGGTGAAAAACCCAGAAAAATTTAAAAGGCGGCTGGGAGTTGCAGTGGTATGCAATGGAGACCACCCAGAACATGCTCAGATGTGGAGAGTCACATTGGTTTTGCAAGGACTCTGATATGGCTGCCCCCAAAAGAGCTCTAATCATATTGGACTAAGCATCCACGAATTTCCATGTCTCAGCACTGGTCGTAAAGATACATCTAGCAGAAGGCTTTTTTTTCCCCCTCTTTACATATCCTCTTGTTTTCCAGCAGGAGATTCCACTGTGGTTTAATTTGCCTGTTCGTGATTCAGATTATTCTCAGGGCTTAGTTGAGGGACATGAGCTACTGTATTAGTCCAGATATACACATGTTAAGATAGTTACTTTACATCTAACAGTTATGCAGAACGGGCTGCACAGACTCCTCTCCAAAGCTGTCTTTCTGGACAACTTTTTTTTTACCAGGTTGCTCCACCTCCAGACTCCTATACTTTCTGTCAGGATAGTAGGTGGAGATCCAGCTAAGAAGTTTTCAACACACTACAGGTCTGGATATATCTGGAAGAAAAAGTTATGCTGGAAGTGCGGGAGAAGTTTTTTTGTGGTGAGATTTCAGAGAGAAACAAAAGATAGGACTTCAGGTCCTAATCTGTTCCTGCCTTGGATTTTCCATGTTAATATGGGCATGATGAGTTACAACTCATCAGAACCATGAAGGTTACAGGGATATTTTTCTTAGGTAGAAAACATTTTATACTGACAGTCTTTATCAAGAGAGACAGTGTGGCTATTTCAGATCTTTAAAAACTGATGGAAGGGAGATGTTTCAGCACTTAAGAGCTTTCATATCTGAGAGGTGTTAACTAGATAATCAACAAAATAAATACAGAAGTTTCTGACCTGCTTTTTGTTTTCCCAGAGTAAGGAAAGTACAAGCCATTATGTCAGATATGTGGTAGCTGGTTATATAGAATGACTCTTAAGGTCAGGATTGAGCGGGCAGTTAGAGGATTTCTGACTTACTGGTGCATTTAAAGTCATGAATGTTGAGAGAGAAAACTAATGTTTCTCATACCAATAATGAAAAACTGGCATTCTTTCATAAGCTGGTATTCCCACAGGCTTATGTAAAAGTACAGTAATTGCACGATTATAAGCCGCACCTTTTTAATTGAAGAATGCAGCCTACCCCAGTAGTGCAGCTAATCATCAGGTGCAGCTTATTTATGGACAAATCCCAGGGAAATGCCAACCTGGAAGTGAGAGCTGTCCAGGAAGGGTGCCTGGGGCTGCCTTTAAAAGCTTTGCTGGTCTATGAAAACTGTTGCAACTTGAGCACCTGACACCAAACCCTGTGCTGGTGCGATTCTGTTACTAATTCGTTACTTTGTCACACATGGATCCTCGCTTAAAAAAAAAAATAAAAAATTGCAGCTTATATTCGGCTGAGGCTTATATATGGACAAATCCCGTGCTCTACCCGGCTACCTGGATGTGCGGCTTATAATCAGGTGTGGCTTATAATTGTAAAATTACTGTATTTAAATCAGGCTATATGCACTCATGGTCATTGGTTTGTGGAGTTTTTGCTGCAAGTCAGTGTAGGCACTCAAATTAAAAAAGGCACATTCAAATTCATGTGGATATTTCTGGTGGGTTTATCTGCATTCCTTGGTGCTCCTGCTGCTTTAGCTGTAACAGGAGAAGTTGTAGGGAAGCTGCAGCATGTTGCTGTTCCTTCTACATGAAGAAATTGTCACCAAATTGCTGCAGGCTCCTTTCTGGCAGAACTTGATGTGCTTGTTTTCTTGTTGCAGAGGACCTTTGCTTCTGTCATCTCCATTTGAAGGTCTGCGAAAATAAACCAATGGGGGCGTGCAGCTCCTTTTGTCTGAACACAGTAATAGTGGCATCTCACAAGAAAGATTTTCTTTTAGGTTTTGTTACCCTCACCCTCCTCTCAGTGAAAAAACTTTTATGTCATTGTGTCCACACGTGAACTCTACGATCGTGTCTCGACAGTTAGATAGGCTTCTGTTTTCAAACATGTCCTTCTTGACTAATTTTGATGGTGATTTGGCAGGATAAGGAGGATGATATATTGGTTTTTTTTCAATTTGCTTAAGTGATGATTATGAAGAAAAATCAAAATACAGTTAAACTTTTTCATGTTAGATAAAATTAGATCTTAGAGTGTTTTGGATATCTTCAGTGCTGAATAATCATCCAGGTGTGAATTATATTCTTTTGAAGAGAAACTGGACTAGGGTGTTGGAGCAATAGGGAGTGAACCATTCAGCTATTTTGCAACTGAGTAACTTCTACAAATATGATTAAGCAGGAAGGTGCAGTGAGAACTGGTTTGATTTTGATTGTGAGATGGACTAGGACTATGATGTGTAGTGCAGTTTCAGTGACCAAGATAAGTTGCTCGTTAGTCCTCAGTATGGCTTCACCATTTCCAATAACGAAAAACGTTCCTGAAACAAACAAACTGCGGATTTTTTGTTTGGTTGTTTTTGTTGTAACCTGGTCTGTGTCAGGTAATTTGCCAGTTGGTTGAAGTGCTACTCTGAAGACAGTGTAAGGGTTTTATTCGATTCCATTAAGTCCAACTAAAGTTTGTAATACAGGGGCTATTATCCTGCCAGTTGTAAGGAATTTCTGTTTTATGGAGCAATGCTGACACAAAGACAGTACTGTGCAAGCCGTCTTATAACTGAACACTTTCACACTGCAATTTAGGAGGCGTGCAGTTCAGGAAATTGCTGGCTTCTGCTGGAGCACACTTTTACTGCAAGGAAAATTTTATTCGTCACTCAAGTAATTGGCAGTTTTAATACCTTGTTAGTAATTACCTTGTAAACAAACTAATGCATAAAGGCAAGGCTCTATGATCTGTTATCTAACTCACATTCTTATTTGACTGGTGGAACTGACACATGGTGGTCGTGTTTGTTGTTGTTTTTTATTAAAGTAATTTGTTTCCATTTATTATAAATACTTTCAGCTAAGAGTTAAAAAACACAGAGTACCTCTACCAGACAGCCTAAAGAATGAAACATGATACAAGTTCAGCATTGGAGGGGCTGCAGGATCGCTTACTCATTCCCATATGTGGTCAGAAAGCCCATTTATCTCACTTCTGGTTCAGTTTGTCAGTTAGGACTTTTCTGTCTTGAGCAGTAGTTTCCCACACCCCTTGAATACATGGGAGTTGTCCATGCTACCCTAATGTGTGGGTTACTGTTTGATCCAGAGCAAGCATTTCCAGTATACACCCTCCAGAATTCATATTCTTGTTGATAGTTTTACTAAAATTGCATTTGCCTGCAATCTCTAGGATGTGGGGAAAGCTCCTAAATTTTGGTAATTATCAAACAAGGTATAGAATGTACCACAGCTGGAACTGACTTGAATTTATGAGGTAACAAGAATGATTTCAGGTCACGTTTGTTTAATTGGTCATGATCTACTTTCACCTGTGTACTCTTAGCCCTGAGTAATAATGCTGATATTTGTGTGTGGTTATGCAGCCGAGATGGAAAAACTGGTAGGTTGCTGGGTATGAACATGAAATCGGGTCACTGGAAAAAGTTTGTGTATGGAAGTAAAAGGGGTCTTCCTTAGGGCAAACTACAATATCCGCATCTTCAGATTGTTACATGGTTTTTGTTGTGGAATTGGGTGTGATGCTGAGCTGAAGATTGACCAGACATGAAGTCCAAAACTCCTGGAATGACCTCTAATATGCAGAATTTTTGTTCTTTGCCAACTCATTGGAAAAATCTGCAGGTTAGAATACTAGATATAATTCCACAATTACAGAATGTTTTTCAGGAGGCTGCGCTGTCATCCATCTTTTATAATCTAGCTCTGTGGGTTTTTTTTCTGGAAATTCAGTTTGACTTCCATGCTGAGAGAGTTTTCAAAAAACCCCAAACACTGCATTTAGCTACTGTGATATTAGTTTGCTTAAAGAAGAAAACAGCTCTAATCTTATTTCATCACAATACTGTAACATACTGCTCCGTGCAAGTACCAGCTATTCCTGCTGTTCAGAAATTGGTGATGATAGAGTTTTATTTGTCTTTTTAAAAGCCATGAATTGCAGTAATTTGATTATATTGCATTTTTTCATAGTTTCCTGGAATTATATTTTAAGAAATATTAATGGAAGTTTATTTAGACTATTCCAATTTGTGATTTTATATTAATGTTATGCATAGAGAACATACTTCATTGCTTTTCTGTAACTCAAAATTATTTTCAAGTAGGGGAATTAAGAACTAACATTTGCCAGAGTTGTGTAGTTGAGGTGTGTTTACTCTGGAAATGACAGTCTTTTGCCTACTGCCCTTAAATTTCAGGACCAGTAACAAGATTGCCAACATTTTGTCTGAACATTTGAAGCCATTTCAGAGGCTAGAAACTTTGGACTTGAGCAACAACAACATATCAGAGCTAAAAATGTCATCATTTCCATCATTACAACTCAAGTATCTGTAAGTAAAAATTACTTTTTTTCCAGTTGCTTTCAGAAATCTTGTTGGATAATTTAGATTGGCAGCTGTTTATTAAGATTTAGTATCTTAATACTACATTCTTTTAATTGTAGTGACATTAAGTATTCCTACTTTCACCTGTCAAGTTTAATATAAGCTGCTAACTTGAATATATGAGTTGTTACAATGAGATGTTTTAATTCATTAAAAAAAGCTAAGGCCATTGTCTTGAGATGAAACAAATAGATGCGTCTCCTGACAAATAATTATGTGATAAAAGGAATTTAAGTTCCCCATGGATAGTATTTATATCTATATATAGATATATTCATATCTATCTATCTATATATAGATATCTATCTATATATATATTCATATATATTGTATTTATATGGAGTTTGATAGACTTCTTGTGAATGCACTTTAATTCTTATTCAGGAATATTGCAATGCCAGATATACTGGATGATCAAAAAGTAGCTGGATTGCCACATATTATCTTCCATTATCACACTCTGGCAGAGTAGAGTGAAATGGTGGTAGTGAAATACTGTTTGACTATAAAATAAGCTGTCAAGATCTCTAATTAATATGAAAAAAAATCCGTTTATAAATGACTAAGCACCACAAGAGCTTTGTGTTTCACTACTTGGTGTTAAGAATTTATTAAATAACTGTAAATTTAACCTTCAAGACATTTTTTCAACAGGTATATTAACAGTAACCGAATAACCTCTATGGAGCCTGGTACCTTTGACAATTTGTCTAGCACACTTCAAGTATTGAAACTGAACAGGAACAAAATTTCAGCAATTCCTCAAAAGATGTTTAAACTGCCCTATCTGCAGCACCTGTAAGTGTAACCTACAATTGACTAATTGTTTTCAGGTTTTCCAAAGCACTGGCAACGCTTGAACTTTAGCCTTTAATTTAACCATAGGCAGAGTGAGACAGAGAAAACATATTACTACAACCCTTACTAACTGCAGGGTTGTACTGAACAAAACTAGTCTTATATGTTGGTGAGATGTGAACAGTCTTTGTGTTTAAAATTGTGTTTGCCTATTAAAAGTTAAAAAAATAGGCTGGAAAAGAGGTAGTAGCAATATTTCTGTTAAAAAACATCAGGAAAATAATAAGTCAGTTAAACTTACATAGTTCACTGCAGCAGTCATTTACTTTGTGCTTTCACAGTAAAATGAAGGAAATTCATTTGCTTTCAGGTGGCATGACAATAAGCAATATGCTTGAATAAATAGACTATCAGCTGGACTGATACAGTGCTGTCCATAAATGTTTTACCGAATAAATAGTAAAGTTATAGGAAAGAGACTGTGGGTTTTTTATTTAATTGGAAAACCTAGAAAGTGCAGAAAATGGACAAGAGAATGGGTTGCATTTTGTCAAATCCTGGATAATTATTTTCCATATCAGATAGTCAGATGTTAAAAATGACAGTTTCTTAGGTTAGCCTTGAAAGTGATAGGTTACAAGAACACTGAAATATTAGGGTGCTTGACACTTCTGGAAAGAGTGAGTGTTTCTTATGTATACTAGTGCTGGAAGAGTTTTACTCAGGCCTCAGTAGAATAGTGTGAGAACAGTCCTGCAAAACTCAGGATTTGTTCATGATCTTGGTAGACTTTCTGATCTTCTGATTCACCTTAAATTTTGGGTGTTGGTTATATTCTTGTCTCAAAATGTTCTCTTTGTTCATAGTCAGTATATTTACCGAGTTTTGTTAGGTAGTTTATCTGCAAGGAAGGCCAAAAATTTGTGTTATCACATGAAGGTATTCTAAGAAGAAGGGGGAAGAACTAAAGCCTGTTCTTACTGAATGTTCTTCACTTTTTATTCATATTTAAACACCAGATGAGTTGTAGGGTTCTCCTTCAGGACTCTTACCAGGTAGATTTTGTTTCAGACTGCCATAGAGAAAAGCTGAATTCTTACAGGGCTGTCTCTGAAAAATAATGATGGTATAACTGTGGGTAGAGGATTATTTAGGCCTTTACTTTGCATGAGGAATTAAGTTTTGAAAGGAGAGATTCTTCCTAGTTTGGTAGACCTAAGACTTCCTTGAAGGGACAGATGATCACTGCTTTCTGGTAGTATCTAATCCTGTCACTGCATCTTGCCCTCCAGCTAGTTATGCCTGCATCTTGCTCACAGGATACACATTGCTCCCAGTTTCTGACCTGCACAGGGTGAGTGTAGAAGTGGCAGAAGGGCACATGCCAAGACCATTTAAGAAATAGGGAAAGGAAGCACTATGTGTAACTGCGGAAGAGGGAGAGATGAAATCAGTGCTTGGCTACAAATACAGAAAGAGATCACCCAGGATATTCAATTTTGTCTAGTTATCACGATTAAAATTTTAACTTTTTCTTGACTGTTTATTGATTGCAATTACAAACCAACCTTAACAGCTGTACTGCTGGATAAACACCACTTTCAATTTTGAATTTGGGAACAGGATTAACCATGACATTCTAGGTCTACAGGGATTCTTTAAGTCTGAAAATCAAGGAACTACTGAATACTTATCCTCAGTATCAGAAAGAGAGAGCATTGTTAACATGGTTGAGCATAATGTGTTACAATAAAGCATTTGATTTTTATTACTTCTTGTCTTTCTTTCATGTGCAAGAAAAGTGTCTAAATAAAGTTGGTTCCAGAGAGGGAAGAAAGGTTGTTGGCATGTAGGTAAAATTACTGTGCTGTAACCGTAAGTTCTGTTGATGCAGGGAGCTGAATCGCAACAAAATCAGAAAAATAGATGGGCTCACTTTCCAAGGACTTCCTGCTTTGAAATCATTAAAACTGCAGAGAAATGGAGTTACAAGGCTCATGGATGGTGCTTTCTGGGGTTTGACCAATATGGAAGTCTTGTAAGTATTAAACATTTGCTGTTAGATTCTGCTGATAACAGATTGCACAGTTTTAGATTTGCACAAAATTAACAAAATTGCATGGTAAAATTTAATTTAATTTTTGAATTAAATTGTTTTGTTGTTGTCTGAAAAGTAGCAAATGTGTAGAACAGCACATTTTAAATGCATGCACACAATTCGAGATTTAAATGGAGACTCCAGGTATTTAGCAAGTGTCATGAGGTTAGATGTGGACCTTTGGTATAGCATGCATGCTGCTGAGTTTCTGAACCTTATGCCTTTTTCTGTTTGTGGGTGTTTGTAGGCAGCTGGACCATAACAACTTAACAGAGGTAACCAAAGGCTGGCTTTATGGTTTACTGATGCTGCAGCAACTCCATCTCAGCCAAAATGCCATCAGCAGGATCAGTCCTGATGCCTGGGAATTTTGCCAAAAACTCAGTGAGCTGTGAGTACCTTTATTCTCTTCCAGTTCCAAAAGTTGGTTACATGCTGAAGCATGAGCTTCTTAGCACTGATCTGTGAATTTTTCCTAGCAGAGTTTCCAAGGTGACGATAACTTTGCTGTATAAGACAGTTATATCTTGTTGAAAGAAGTTGCAGTTAACTGTGATTGCTCCATTTCACTGTAGCAGTTGTACTAAAGCTGTAACAGAGTCATTTTCAAATGAGGGAAACTAATTCTGCAGTAATTTGTGAGTTAGTTATTTGAACAATGCAAAATTCTGTGTGGTAAGAAGTGGTGTAGTGGGTTCTGTGATAATCACAAAGGGGAAAATTGTGCCTCCCCCCATGAAAATGGGGGATTGAATGGGTGGATTGAACTAAATTAAGTAAGTACTGCAGCATGAACATTAAAATGTTTTTTTTTCCTTGCCTTAAATTTGCAGAGATTTGACATTCAATCAATTAGCAAGGTTAGATGATTCAAGCTTCGTTGGTTTAAGTGTACTGGTTGGACTGTACATTGGAAACAACAAAGTAAATTACATTGCTGATTGTGCCTTCAAGGGACTTTCCAGTCTACAGATTTTGTAAGTTGACAAACTCAATTTGTAAGGTCAAGAACCTTACGAAAAATCCTATGTTTGTAGGTTATTTCTTTTCTTTATGAAATGGACAAGAATGTTTTGTTAACTTCTCCTGATCAGTGTATGATTTTCTTAAAGTAAGATTTCTTTCCAGAATAGTTGAGAAAGGGAGGAGTTCCTGTTTTTTAAGCCTGTGCACAATGGATGATGGTAACTGTGATACAAACTTTCAGTAGCATTATTATAGAGAGGTGCATCTCTACTTTAGGGCAGCAAGCAAGGCACTGCTAGCCTAGTTTTAGGGATGTGGATGATAGTTGTGTCTCAACATTTTCCCTCATAGCAGATATAGGAAGACAGAATTCATTCTCATGACTGGACAACTACTTTAAGTACTAGAACGTGTTTTGAAACAGCATTTCTTAAGGGAAAGAACAAAGTAAATTAATCTAAATACATTCCTCTTCATTAAAACCTTCCCATTGCATACCACTGACCCATCTGTCAGCCATATGAGCAAAACTATTGCCCTTCCCTCTAAGCTTTCTTTTCAGGGGTTTTCTCACATACTCACACTTAGGGCATCTAGGAAAGATGCAAATCTTAGAGGAGTGTACATTTTGTTTTTTAAGATTATAGGGAGTTTGAGATCATAAAGAGAGGAAGTTAGAGAATTGCAAGGTATTTAAGTATTATGTCTTCTCTCCTAGACTTTTCTTTCTCTTGTAACCCTACCTGGTAGATTTTTTGCTGACACAACATTCTGTACACAAATCTCAAATCTCTTTATGCTTCATAGATAATGAAGTGAGTGTTTTGGGATGTTAAAGTGATTCTCTTGATGTTAATGCTATGAACTTAAAAAGATGTGAGGGTGTTTAGTTTCAAAGGAGCAACAGTTGGTCCTTTCCCTTCCTGGGATGTACGTTCTCTTGAAATAGTCCAGTATCTAAATAGCTTTGGGAGGATGTGTGGGTTGGTTTGCTCACAATTCTAAAAATTGTGTAGAGTTTCTAATATTTTTAATTATCAGTGGGGAAAATACTAATAGTCTTCAAAGACTTTCAGTAAAAATTAAAATGATAAAGTTAATCAGGAAAAACTTATCTTAAAAAACCCACAAAAAACCAACTGAATAAAAATCCATCCTAACAGAAAACTGTTTTAGAATGGGTTTTTTTAAAGTAATACACGCTATTGAAGAAGTATGTGCCTTGTTGTTTTTAATATCTTTTGTGGTTTGATTTCCCCTCCACTCTTAAACAGGGATCTGAAAAACAATGAAATATCATGGGCTATTGAAGATATGAATGGTGCTTTCTCTGGCCTAGATAAACTTAGGAAGCTGTGAGTATTGCTACAGTATTTATATCTCATCATGCTTTAAAAAAATTAGCTTATTGTGTGTCTTTCAAAGGACAAACCCAACACCTAAGGATATTAAATTTTCCATAGCAGAGATAATTTCTTTCTCCCTTACCACTTTGTTCTCTATAACATGTTCCTTTCCAATAAAAGAAATGCACGATTTTCCAAGTCAAACTAATCTGAAATATTTTAAGTATTATTAATATTTATGGACATGTTTATCAAGGAATGAAGTTTTCCCATACTAAGAAATAATAAGTGTATCATTTGACAAAGGCATAGAGACAGGCTTAGTCTTCAGTAAGGTAAAGCAGCATCCAGTGGAAGTGGCTCCATTGCATTGAAATTTTCAAACACAGGTTTTTGAAATGAAAAGATGCTAATAGTTATACATTTAGAATAATCCGTGTCACTTAACTGTGCACTTAAATGTCTTCTAAAATCATTGTAAAATCTAGATATTTATTCAAGGAGAATAAATTAGTATCTTTTAGATGTGATACATATTGCTGCATTTGAAATGGGTGAGTGGTGCATACTAGTCACAGTTCAAAAATAAATGCCAAAAAAGCAATTGTTTGGCTCAAAAATATTCCCATTTTATTGCATTTTGTTTGCATCATGTGTTTAAATTTTTCAGGATACTCCAAGGAAACAGGATTAGATCCATTACAAAGAAAGCATTTTCTGGTTTGGATGCACTTGAACACTTGTAAGTAGTAGAAATTCACATTTAACTCAAAATTGGAAAAAAATGAATTTTGATACTGAATTTAAAGTAGGACTAACAAGCTTTACTTATGACTTACGCACTTACCATGGTTGCTGCTGCAATCTTCAGAAGATTTTTCAGTTTTGGTGTTAGCTGAGTGGGAATTTTGGAATTAATGTGTAAATTCTTACGTATTAAGTGTGCTATGAAACTCCTTAAAAGTCTCACTTTTGAGCTTGAGAGTCCTTTATGTATCACTAAAATAGCAAACTGATGCTTGGGTCTTAAATACATTCAGTTTAATAAATTATTATTTTCTTCTAATCCTATTTTTCTTTTTTCCTAGAGATCTAAGTAACAATGCAATTATGTCTGTTCAAGGAAATGCATTTTCACAAATGAAGAAACTCAAAGAATTGTAAGTTTCTATCAAAAGACATCATCTCTATTAAGTGTATATATATATATATATATATATATATATATATATATATATATATCTTGATAAATGTATTAAAAAAAGCCTAGCAGGACGTTGCGTGATGCAGTGATAAAGCCCTGCTGTAATCTCTCTGAAATAACATAAAAAGCTTATGTCAGTGTTTTGTTTTGGTTTTTTTTTCTATTATATGATGGGTGTATTTAAGTGAGAGAGAGTAGGATAGGAGGCATTCATTTTCTGCTACATTTGTTGTCATTAAAGTCCTTATTTTAAATTGGGTGATCTCTAACATGTTTTAGATAAGGAAGACTTTGATGTAATGTGCTCTAAGATCAGCAGTGCTGTCACTGAGCTAAAGCTTGCTGGACCAGTGAAATGCAGAGCTGTAATTCTTTTGTAAAGACCTGGTTGTCAGTGCTTGTAATTGGGTCCTTCTCTTCTGTAGTAGCAGAGACAGATCTTCAGAGAAGTCAGGAAGCAGTCACTGCGAAAAATGTTTTTTAGTGAGGATGGGTTTTGGTCCTATCACCCTTTTTTTTTCTGTTGATTAGTGCAGAACAACTCTGGCTCATGGGTTGGGTGCAGAAGGTTGTACTGAAAGAGGTGACATCAAATTGGCAACTTGTCACTGGTGGGGTTCAGCAGGGCTCCATCCTCATCCCTGTGCTGTTCATAAATGACTTGGTCGCAGGACTGGAAGGGTCACTGAGCAAGTTCACAGATAGTGCAAAACTGGGAGGAGCTGTTGACTCCCTCAAAGGCAGGGAGGCCCTGCAGAAGGTCTGGGCAATCAGCAGCTCTATGAAGTTCAACAAGAGAAAGTGCTTTATTCTGCACCTGGGGTAGGGTAGCCCAGGGTGTATGGACAGCCTGGGGAATGAGATGCTGGGAAGCAGAGCCGTGGAGAGGGACCTGGTGTCCTGGTTGACGGCAAGTTGAATTTGAGTCAGCAGTGCCCTGGCAGCCAGGAGGGCCATGCCTGTCCTGGGGGACATCATGTACACAGCATCACCAGCTGGGCAAGGAAGGGGATTTAGGCTGAACAATATTGCCATCTTTCTCTTGCAATATGTGTGTCTAAACTAAAACCTTAGTTTTATTACGAAAGTGTGCTTATACAGATCTGTATTACAAACACAAAAAACCAAACAGGCTTTGATTTTAATTGCTTTTTCTTAGGCACTTCAACACATCAAGTCTCTTGTGTGACTGCCAATTAAAATGGCTACCACAGTGGATGTCAGAGAACAACTTCCAGAGCTTTGTAAACGCCAGTTGTGCCCATCCTCAGCTGCTAAAAGGGAGAAGTATTTTTGCTGTCAGCCTGGATGGGTTTGTCTGTGGTGAGTGTAGCATCTATTTCTCACTCCATAAAACAAATTTTGCTGTGTGCTTGGGATTTTTTTGTGGTTCCTTGATATGTTGCAATTTTATAACAAAATGGAGAGGATGTGATATTACTAACATTTTCTTCTGTTCCCAAACTGTGATGTAGATGCTCAAAGCTTGTGGTTTTGTATAAGACAGGGAGTGATGATGGCAATTCTGACTTTTATTTCAAGTACAGCTTGCTAACACAGAACATGTCATAGCGTGTGAGTGAAAGCTCAGTGGTTTGTGAGGGTAAATGTATGTACCTTTAGCTTTAAAAGACACTGTTTTGATAACTATTGTTTTTAAATGAGACATATTTTGGCAAAATGAAGGTGTAGTCTTTTGGGTTTGGTTATTGTAAATTTTTTTCATACTCCATTAGTCTTGAGCTTATTCCAGGGCTGATAAAATTTGAAGGTAAAAAACCAGTGTGGCTCAGCTCTGACATTTTTGTGTGTGCTTGTTGTCTGCTTTTAAAATTATTTGGAGTATGTAAATTACTGTGTTTATATAAACTGTGTTCAAAAAAATACCTGATTACCACAGTTATGATACTGGTATTTTTTATTTCAGTTTGCCAGATAATAAATGCTAGTAAAATATTTTTTGTTTAGGGCCTGAGAATTTGAGGTTGATAGCATCTGCCTTAAAAATGAAATTTTTCTGTATGTGTTTAGCGGCATTCATGAACACCTGTTATGTTCTGTTCTCAATTAAAGCAAAGTGAAGCTAAGCATTCAGAGTAACTTTGAAAATGTCAGGAAATTTAAAAGCTACCTGCATTTCATGTGTTTTTGTTAAATTACTACAAAAAATTCAAGCTTTATATTCTTTTGAGACAAAAAGGTGTCCTCTCAATAACTTCTTCTCATAGCAAATATAACTGGTTAATTTTTACTGTTGCTACTCATACCCTTTTTTCAGTGGGAAAGCAGGTCCAGAATACAAAATGGTGTACCAAAACGTTGTTTTTTTCCCTTCTTATTAGCGGTCAAATATTTAATAGATTAAATCATGAGCAGATTCTAGCTACTGCTGTGAAGGAGAGGTTGATATAATGCAGGGAATTACAGATTGCTTAGTGGCTAGAGGAGTAGAAATGAAGAAGACATCCTAATTTATGCTAAATGCATTCTGTAAAAAAATCAAACTGAGGATTTAAATATATATATTCTGTTCGTTAAACTGGAAAATTAAGATCTTCGTTTTGGCTGCTGAATGCTATTTTTAAGTAAATAATTTTAAAGAGTATAAGCAAAAAGAAATGTACCAAGTCAGTTGTTATGCTTGATACTTTAAACAATTGCCATGCAGAAATAACTAAAATCTCCTAATACATAGAGTGTTTCAGTTACATCTTTAAAGTGTGTTTACACCTTTAAAGGTGTATGCACCTTGCCTCACAGGTTTACAATGTTTTTACTTTTGCTTTTATAGAATTTTTAAGGGGAGTATGTTGACTCCTGTCTGAAATGAAAAGGTGTGTGTATGTATATGGATGTCTTTGTGATATATTCATTCAAATATGCTCTCACATTATTCTGTTCTGACAAAACATATTGCTAGTCTTATCCTTTTGTGTTCTGTAATCTGTACTGTAAACTTATTTGAGTGACCTTTTTATCACCCCTTCCTGTCAGATAATTAAGACTGATGTTCTCCCTTCCTTTCAGAAGGCTAATATAAGTACTTAGAGTGTTTTACTTAGTTATTCCTGTGCAAAGTCAGTGAATGTGTTAACTCAGTTTGAAATGGGAAGACATGGGTATGAAGCATGAAAAGCAAATGGCCTGGGAGGTCCTTAAAGCCCATGCTTAGAGTCCCAGATCCATGTTGCCATGTCACAAGCACAGCTTCATACCTGCAGGAGTTTTGCAGACAGATCAAGGTTAAGCTATCTGCACATCTCATTTTCTGCTGTAACAGAGTGGAGGTTCTTCAAGGAAATAACACTTTGACCCCATAGTTGTTCCAAATCATTTGAGATGTAATAAGTAAGACAAAGGCTAGGAGAAACAGCAGGGTCTGCCAGGAGGAATTTTTGGGGCACAGGGCTTTCCCTACAGTCCTGTGAAGTTTGTCTGGAGATTGTACACATCTTGAAAGTTGGGAATATAGTAAAGTTTTTGCCTTTGTGAAACCAAGCATTTACTTGCCTGCTTTTTTTGCACATGCAGTATACACACAATTGAATAAATAATTCAGAAGGCAGCTAATTCTGTAAACTCACAGATGTTTGGCACAAATGGCACTTTGAAGGTAACTTTCCTATAGTAAAGAGACCTCCAAGAATTCTTGAACTTCTTGTGTTCTGCCCTGCTTAAGGGACCTTCCATCCCCTTTGGCCCAAACAGATGCAGATCACTGGAACACTGACTTTCGTACATGATTTCTTTTTGTGGATTTGGGTAAAACCCTCAACTGTAACTTGCAGTTTCTGATAGCACAAGAGCTATGCGTTCAATAAAGGAAAATTCACAGCTGCCTGAGGTGCTGTAAAGATGAGAGGCAGGCTTCATGATTGATGTTCAGAATAGTTCCTCTGGGTGTCAGAAGGTAGTTCTTCCATCTTTAGTGGTGCTATTGATGAAACTATGCACATAGTCTACTTTTAAATGTGCTTTCTCTTCAATAAGAGATGGCTTACAACTCACGATGGCAAAATAAACTCATAAATACAGCATCTTTAAATGCCCTAAAGCTAACAAAATTTAAAACAAAAGCACTGTGAATCCATTTAATAAATACTTATCTGACTCTTCTCTTAAACCTATAAAACAAGGCTTACTAACTCTCTGGAAAGAGCCTCAGGCATCGCATATATTTTTTTTCTTCTCTGTGCAGATGATTTTCCTAAACCACAGATCACTGTCCAGCCAGAAACCCAGTCAGCAATTAAAGGCTCCAATTTGAGTTTTGTGTGTTCAGCAGCCAGCAGCAGTGATTCTCCAATGACTTTTGCATGGAAGAAAGACAACGAATTACTGCAAGATGCTGAAATGGAGAATTACGCACACCTCCGGGCCCAGGGTGGTGAAGTGATGGAGTACACCACCATCCTTCGACTGCGCAATGTTGAATTCAGCAATGAAGGGAAATACCAGTGTGTTATTTCAAATCATTTTGGTTCATCCTACTCTGTCAAAGCCAAACTTACAGTAAACAGTAAGTACGTTATCTTTTGCTTGTGGACTTAAAATGATGTTCATCAATCATAGATTTTCCTTTCTTGTCATCTGCATCTTTTACAAGATCCATAATATGAGATTATTTCTTAAAAAATTATCGATTTTCACGGTCACCGTTCTGTTTACTTCTAGTCCCGGTGTGCCGAAGCATAGTATAGGAAAAAACAAATAACATACCCAATTCATAGTAAATCTGGTAAAATCGCTATTACAAGATGGAAAAATGTTAACTTTTTCTCGCAGGAGGTAAGTGTATGCTCTGTTTCAAGATGCTATGGAAAGGTCATGTAGGAGGATGTTAGCAAAAATGAGATTTTGATCTAGATGGTCTCACATACTTCACAGTTCCCTCCCTTTCTGCTGGCAACTGATCAATTTAGGTTGTATGTTTCTCTAATGTTTTTAGGCCCATGAAGGATGTTCAAGAAAATGCTGTACAAAAAAGAAAGTGTATGTTTCATGTATTGATTTTGGTATCACCCACTTTTCTTTAGTGCTGCCTTCATTTACAAAGATCCCCATGGACTTAACCATTCGAGCTGGGGCAATGGCACGTTTGGAGTGCGCTGCAGTTGGGCATCCTATCCCACAGATTGCTTGGCAGAAAGATGGTGGAACAGATTTCCCTGCAGCACGGAAGAGGCGCATGCATGTCATGCCTGAAGATGATGTATTCTTTATTGTTGATGTAAAGATCGAGGACACAGGTGTTTACAGCTGTACAGCTCAAAACACTGCTGGGAGCATTTCAGCTAACGCAACATTAACAGTACTAGGTATGATATTGGCAAACCTTAACAGCACAATCAATATTATAATTCAAAATAATGGAAGTTAGTTATATTTCTCAGTGTATACACATCTGGTACACATAGGATGGAGGGAAGAAGGAGCTTCTGTTTTCATTTAGAGAGAGTAGATTTGTTTAACTTCTGATTTCTTGACATTTTGTTAACCATTTTTATTGTAGTTCTCCGCAGTCTTAAGCGTGTGTGATTCGGCATTTTTACCTTGTAAGGTAATCAAGCATGTAAATCAGATCAATTGACAAGTAAGTACAGATACTTGAGTTTCTTCTTAGAATGAGAGTAAGCTTTATTAGGCCTTACTGATGCATTTAATTTAGCTTTTCGTCTTGAGCTGTGAAGGAAAGAGACACTTCCTACTCTTGCAAGATCATTTAGAATATAAGGCTTGTGCTTTCTTTTCAGAAACACCATCATTTTTGCGGCCTTTGCTGGATCGAACTGTAACAAAAGGTGAAACTGCAGTCTTGCAGTGTATTGCTGGTGGTAGCCCTCCACCCCGACTGAACTGGACTAAGGATGACAGCCCTCTTGTGGTGACAGAAAGACACTTCTTTGCTGCAGGCAATCAGTTACTAATTATTGTGGATACAGATGTCGAAGATGCTGGGAAATACACTTGTGAAATGTCTAATACTCTTGGAACTGAACGAGGCAACATTCGTCTTAATGTAATTCCTACTCCCACCTGTGATTCTCCTCAAAACATTGCCCCATCACTTGATGATGATGGATGGGCTACAGTTGGCATCGTGATCATAGCTGTGGTTTGCTGTGTGGTGGGCACTTCCTTGGTGTGGGTGGTCATCATCTACCACACTAGAAGGAGAAATGAAGATTGCAGCATCACAAATACAGGTGTGTAAACTGAAGGTTTACCTTGGAAAGGAAAAAAAAGTGTTTGTGGTTGCTTTGCAGTGACTTTATTGTAGAAACATTTGTGTGCTTTGACTCAGAGGCAGAAAGGTGAATTATTTGTTACTTCAGTGCTTTGCTGACAAGTTTAAAACTATTTGTACAAACTGAAGTATGCTGATAGCTTTTGTGTGTGTTTTGCTTCCCCACAGATGAAACAAATTTGCCTGCTGACATTCCAAGTTACCTGTCATCCCAGGGGACACTGGCTGAAAGGCAAGATGGATATGGCTCATCTGAAAATGGTAGTCACCATCAGTTCCTCTCATCTTCTGTAGGAGGATATTTCCTGCAGCAGAGAGACAGTAACGGTAGGTAGAAAATACTAAGCAGATTTTTTATGTGGCTTGAGGAGCTGCAGTTTGGCTACTGTCTTTCTAACTAATAGAAATAACACTAAAGGAGCATGTTTGCAGAAATTTAATAAAGGATGTGAAATCTATTGCTTGGGATTTTTTCAACATTGTAATAGCTGGAATGTGGTTCTGTTAATCTGAATGACATTAGAGTGTTTATTAAATCAGGAAGTTTTTCTCTAGTCTTGGAGGAGGACATGAGCAAATCAAGAGTGTCCAAAAGAAATTACCACAGCATGTCTTTCTCTCTTAGAGCTTGAAAAGGGTGCTTTTAGTGGAATGTAGGCATGTGTGGTAATACCAGTGGAACTTAAGTATAATTATTTAAAAGAATCATTATGGTCAGAGTCAATAAAAGATTTAAGGTGTCTGCAAGTTAAAAGCTGCAGTATGTGACATTTGTATGTGTGGCCCCAAAGAATCCTGTACACATCTGCTCTAGAGAGGAAAAGGCACCTTTCTGGGAAAGGGCTTGGGGTTGAGATACAATCAGGAACTGGGACAGGTGGGAATAGTGATGGTGAGATAGTCTCTGGTTTTTGATCCACAAAGAGCCTGCTCCTTTCAGTACCCTACAACTGAAAAACTATGTCCAAAGTTTTCAGGAGTCATTAAACTGAAAATCTTTATAGCTGTTTACCAGCCAGTGATTCCCTCAGATTATTCCAGCCAGGACTTTGACATTGACACTCTGCTTTGAAAGGTGGCTGCCAAACAGATCATGAATTTGTCTCCTGTGCTTTGGAAAAAAGAAGTCCCTGGTTCTGATCCCTGTGATTGGTTTTGTTTTGTTCTGTTGTTCAGGGACTGTACAGTGAAGTGACACATTATCTGTCAAGCTAATTAATTGAACAGTTGTTGGAATTAGAATTCTCATCCAAAGGTTAGGTTAAACGTAAGCAAACTCTTAAGCTGCACTATGAAATGTAGTTGAATATGTGGAGGTCTTAAAACTTAGTGAAGAAACTCTAAGCTGAAGATTCAAAAAGGAGGACCATGTGCTGACACATCAATTTTATTTTTAAGGCATTTGCCATCTAGATAACAGCAGTGAAACAGACGTGGAGGGTGTTGCAGATCCATTCCTATGCCACTATCTGGGGACTTCAGGGACTTTGTATTTAAAAGGCAATGCTTACAGCTGTGATGCATTTGAAGCATACAGTACAAGTAAGTTGGTGGGGGGGTGGTTTTAGTCCTAATTAAATCTTTGCTATGATGAATCTATATAAACTCAATTTTTCCACTTCCTTTAGGTTGCAGCCCTGACCAGAGAACAGCAGGCTTGGGCCCTTATGAGTCTGGATATTTAAAGAAAAAGGAATGCTATCAATACTCACCTCCACAGGAAGATCCCTTTGACCAGTGTGTTGGCATTATTGGGACACAGGCTACAAGTAGCAGGTTGATGAACTCTATTTATACTCAAAATGAAGGAACTAGACTGAAGAGCAAAAGTCTCAACTCAGACACGTTTGATTTAAACAGAAGTTTGGAACCCTCATCTATTATGAGTAACAGCACTTTCATGGGTATGTTCTAGCTATTACTTTTTTATTCAAGCTGCTGTTTTCTTGGCTGTTTTGTTTCCTACCTACAACACCAAGCAAAATTGATTTCTCAGCTTTTTCTTTCCCAAATGTTTGAAGCTGAGGACCAGAAAAGTGATTATAGTAAAACTGTGTGCTGAGGATATTTAGATTGCTAGATCTTAATAGCACACGTTTATGTAAAAATATCATCAGTGATGCAATTCTTACTTTCTGTCTTAATATAGCTGGCAGATTTCTGTAAATGTTAGCATACGTAACTTAAATATACTTTAACAAACTTCAGACATACCAGAAGTTTTGCCTGACAGGCAGAAGGTATTTAGGGAGAGCTCAGGTGGGGAGACTTGAACCTGTTTGCATATATATTGTATAACACAGTCAGCCAGAATTATTTACCCTTCAAAATAAGGCACTATGTAAAAATGCGCTCTCTATCCCTCCTTTGTCATTTTCTTATGATGTGCATAGCAAAAGAATTCCTTAAGTTTAGTTTAGGGTTTCTGATTTAAATCCAGACTGCAAGGAGAGGTCGGGGAAGGAGAAAATCATTGTTTTATCCTTGAAGCTCATTAAATTTTCGATGTTGGTTTGGTTGCTTGGTTTAAAATACATATAAAACCACATGTTGCTTTCATCCTTGTGGTATCTTAGCGCCAAGAACAGCCCTGGTATCATGGATTATCTCCTGGCTGGTGTGTCAGCACTGGCTGATTGAGATCTGGGTCTGCTGGCTCTAAAGGGGACCTGGGGGAATGTGCATCACTGGGCTCTTTGTTCTCAGGGGGTGGGGAGGGAGGCACAAGCTCTGAAGTTTTCCCTCTTCAAAAGCCAGATGTTTGAACTGTAAAATGTTGCAGATGCCAGGACATCTGGCAGAGACCCTGGGACTGCACACGGCCGGCCTCCTGGCTGCCTGCCACAATTACTGTGGTGGGACTGTGCAGATAGGGCTTTAGCAGTCTCCTGCTGAAGGCAATCCAACTGTATGTTTGTGTATCCTGGAGTTAATTGTCACCTCAAGGGCACATAGTCCTGCCCTAAAAATCTATGCAGAGTTAGTTCGTTCTCTGAGTGTACTACCCCACTTATGCTGTATTGTCATTGCCTTGGATGCTAATAATCATTAGCATTCTTCCCTTAAAGAGCCTATAGCTAGATCTTGGAGGTAGTGGCTGTGGAAGAAGTTGTGATAGATTTCTTGTCTTCAGTTGAGAATTTGCTTCTTCAACCAGTCATCAATCCAAGCTCCCTTTGGCCTGTGCAATCACAGTGAAGAAGACAGCTGGCATTAGCATCACAGTTGATCTACTAGCCAGAAAGTTCATAGCTTGGATTTTTGTTTTGAGACAGTTCATGTGTAGCTTTAGTGTTGTGAGGAACATCTTTTCATATTGCGTTAAGTCAAAACTGCTCTACAAATCATTGATAAAAATAGAGCTTCTGTCCAATTCCTTTTTTAGTAACTTCTCAGATCACAGTTTTGCTTAAAACCCTTGCTTTTAACAACTAAACAAAAACAGAAGTGTTGCATTTTGGGTTCAAAATGTATTAAAAATGTGATGTTAAATTATCAATAAAAACTTGAGCTCTTCAAAGTCAGCCTTGTGGCATATTGTCCTCTGAAAACAAGACCTTGCAGACACTATGAATTATGATGCCTGTATCTTTGTTCAGTGAAAAAAGAAGGCTCTTCTTGTAGAGATGTTGATAATAACAGCTTCCCAGTGGTGAAGAGTGACACACAGAGATTATTTTCTGACTAGTAAATCCAGATAATTATTAATACCAATTGAACTGAAATGTGTAATTCTTTCCCACAACTGGCTGTGTGATCAGTGGTGAATGGAACGTCTGCATCTTCCCATATTTATTATTAATGGGAGATGCTAGCCAGAAAAAGAATGCATTAGCATTCACATTGCACTGTGGGACAGTGTTGCATAACCTGATAGAGGTTGTGGGGTTATGTTTTTTTTAAATTCCTGTTTTATTTTTTCTGAACTGCATGGCAGATTTTACATGCCATTCATTTATTGAAGGACAAAACAGGGAGTGACTTTTGCATTAGAAAGTGTCTTGTGATATTTTTGCGATTTGGTCTGTGTTCTCACTTCTCCCTTCACCAGCCTCCCCAAAGAAAAATGGGTGTGGAAGTAGTCATGAAAACAAAAGAAACTAAGTTGTGTGTGGCTATACAACTACTGGGAGATGTTTTTAATGTCTCTGGTGACAGACTTTTGCCTTATGCATGTGATCATGTGGATGTTTTCTTTTCAATGGTAAAGCAATGTTTATGTAAAATCTCACTTTGGTGAACTTTGTCAATCCTTGGCTTGCATTTCAGTGTCACTTATGTACACTAGGGTGAGACACAAAGCTTTCAGCATCATTATTTCTGTGCTCACTATTTTACTGTCTTTCAGGAACATTTGGAAAGCCTTTATGGCGGCCTCAGCTGGACTCTCTTTCAAGCTGTAGGCAGCCAGCAAATTGCCAATCAAAAACCTCCCATAATAATCATCATGTCTCATTGGACTTGGATGCAGAGGCAGATGAAGAGGGAAAAGAAAGAGCAGGTCCTAGAGGAGAAGACAGCTTTTATACTTGCAAACAGTCATTTGAGAACTTTAGGACTTCTACTTTCCAATCCAGTGATTCAGATACATAGCTCCTTTTGGACTCAGTGATTTCTGGAACCGAAGAAATAATTTGACATACTACTACCTCAATATGGAACTTTATTTAAAAAGGGAATGAGGAAGGGAAGAGAAGGGAAGAAAGAAACCACATGATGAAATCAGAAGAAAAAATATATTTTTTTCCAATAAAGCATAATTTCCAAGATGCTCTACATTATACAGGGAAAAAATCCTTATAAAAATTATATTTGTAATTATTTTATAGCCTTTTTTATGCAAATAATATGTTTTGTAAATTAATGATGTAAATAATACAGTGTATGTATTTCTATGTCAGACTTCATTTTCTTGAAATGAGTAGTAAGCATTCTAATTTTGTACTGTACTTGTACCTTTTTACAAATGGAAACTCCATGCTGTTTGCAGGTGTCATGCATCTTATTTGCACATTACTTTAATAAAATATGCTGCCATGTGGTCTCTGACGCACATTAGCTATGAAGAATGAAAAGTGTGAATTACATTTATAGATAGTTTTGCAAATGTAGGTGCTTTCTGATGCATGTTTGCACCTTTATTTGACTTCAACTTGTACCTTTAAATTCATTTTGTGAAATACGTTCATCTTCAAAGAGCAAGTGTGGTCCTGCCACGGCTACTGGGAAGGTGAGTTGCAACTATTTGGACCAAAGCAAGGCTGTAAATCCTCCAGTTTGTGAATTCCCCCTGTCAGATGTACACACATGGTCGCAGTTTTCATCCCCGTGAGGCTGTAGTACCAGCAGTTTGCCTGTGCCTTTGTTAGTGTCTGCATCTGGTGGAGGGATATATACAGTAGATGCACAAATTCGTATCAAGCTATTTAGTAAAAGAAGAAAAAAAACTCACTGGATATCTGCCTGGTAACCTAGGTCTACTCTGAGTGGATTAGTGTCAACTGTTTGCCAAATACGCAGTGCATGCCTGAGTCTTTGCTTTTCCATACCCTTTCTCCCTCTTTTTTGCTTCTGCAGCCACTCCCTGCTCAACAAGAGGAGGTAATCCTAGAATGAGATAATGTTTTCTTTGGTTTAATTCATGCTTCTGTTCCTTACTTGGCTGCCCTTCTCTGGTTAGAGATGAGATCTGTGCTTTATTTAGTTGCTCAGTCAAGTTGAGCAATTGTAGACTCTTGCTGGATTATATTTGTAATAGTAATGAACCCAGTATCCTAAACTATACAAAGTCAGAGGATCGGTTACTATAAAACAGTAGTTAAAACTGAGTGAAAACGGTCTTTATTTTGTGTTTCCATGTACAGATGCCTATTGTTTTAAAAAGCTGTGAATCCTGTTGTCATCACTGCACTAAAACAGCGTGACTTCAAAATGGTGAATTCTACAGGACATTGGCTTTTTAAATCTGCCTGCTTTGAAGGTGCAAACTTACATGGCTGCCAAATAGCTTCTTTTAAACTAAATTAAAAGCAGCTGTTGGAATAGGCCATCACAGGCATCAGGGCTAAAGCAGGAGCAAAGATTTTGTTGCCTGGTGTAGCTGAACTAAGGGCTTTTCGTTGTCTGCAGCCAGAAACCTGGTACCCAGATTGCAATGCAATTTCCGTTTAATTTAGGCACCACTGTTAGAGACAGGAAGTTAATCCATCCTTAGTCACTGGTGGTCTGAGCATACAGAATGGATTTTGCGTGCTTCAGTTGATCATATTGCCAGATTTTTTGACTTATTGTTAATTTGTCTTCATTGCTGCCAGATGTGCTGATGTGGTGACAGACATTGGTACGGGTATTTGATTATAATTAAGTGCATTTGAAAGAGATTAATTTTTCCTCATTTAAACACAAACCTGTAGGTCAATAAGGCACGAAACCTAAAATTTGATTTACTCAATCTCTCTCATTTTTCTCCCCCAAATGCCCCTCCCTAGTGACCCTGTTTTTAGGGAGAGGAGAGCTGGGGCCTGTGATAGCTCCTGTTTATAACTAGACATTGTTTATTTGACATGTTGAAAAATACTGAAGTTAAAAACAGTAACTCTGGTTTTAGCGTTTATCCTTAAGAACTCCATGTTAAAGGTCCATCATGAAAACCAAGCTTTAAATTCTGTAGTGGGTAAAGGTTGAGAACAGTCACAATATCATTTCTTTTTCATCTCACTTGCATAGATGCTAATCTTCCAAACGCTTGGATGTCTGTACCTAAATAAATGTTCAGGGTCAATGATTGAATTTTAAATGCTTTTCGTCAGGTTGAATTCCTAGACATAGGAATGGCTTAAAATTTTAGTTGATGCTTTGAATGCCCAGAAATGGAAATGAAAGCTCCCAAGTCCTCTTTTCTGATAGCTTTTGTGTTTTATAAGTGAATTGTGCTTAAATACAGTGGCAATCTGTAAAGTGCAAGATAGTTTCCATATCTTAGAAGCTATTTTAAATCCATGATGTAACTAATGGCTGTTTTAAAGGCTTGGAAGTCTACATCTCTCTTTTTTTTTTCTCTTTTCTCTTTTTTTTTTTTTTTTTCCTTTTTTCCTTCTTCTCCCCTCTGAGAATGTTTTTGAGCTGTTAGTTGGATCTTTACCCAGCTGAAAGCTAAATTGTAAGTTGATGTGATGGGGAAATAAATTGCAGCCAACCTGGAGTAAAGCTTACACTGCATCTCAAGAGCTAGAATGAGAAACAAGTGGTGTGTTGCTGAATGACAAAACAGACATTTTGCAGTTTTATGACCAGCAGCAGCTGGAATCTTGCCATGGGCTCGCTTTAAAGCTTGTAGAATGTTCATTAAGGGCAGTATCCACTTAATGCTTTACACAACAAAATGTTTTGCCTGTTGAAGTCACACAAGCAATTGCTGAAGTATGGTTTCTGCAAGCCCTAAATAGTTTTTGATAAATGGAGTTAGTAATTTATCACAATCTCTGGTGCGAGCATTTCCTAAATGAGTAACCTAAATGGTGTATGAGATGACAGTAGGGATGTCTGCATATTGCAGTGTTACAATTTCAGGCACAACCTTATGGAGTACTACTGTATTTCAGTAGCAAATGCTTTAATTTAGAATTCATGACTGTAAGGGGATCTTGAAAAATGGCGAAGAATTAGGTGTAAAGCTTTTTCCAACTGAGGGCTCATTAGTGTCACCAAACATCTCTTATTTCAGTCTCGAGGATCTCTTGAACACTTAAGCCTTATTCCTTGAGCCGCTTCAAAGAAGCTTAAAACTAAGACTTAGCTTTGCACTGCAAACATTTGTGTTCTGCCAGCCTTACAAACCAGGACTATAATTGGGGATTGTGTTCCTTCTTGAATATAAGCATAAGCAGAAATTCTGTTAGCTACTTGCAAGATTTCTTTTTGTGGATATGACACATCACAGAGAATTATACTTTCTCAGTGAAGTCATTTTTGCTCAGTGAATTGCTTTGTCATAAGAGAATGTGTCTTGACTGGTTAGATGTTAGTTTTCAAGCCTTGTGAAATTATTTCATTAAGAAAATAGGGAGAGAGGGGAACATCAGCCTGTTTAGTAAAGGTAAAAATAAATTTATAACAAGATGCAGTTTGTATACAGTAATTTCATGACTGTACAGCGCACCCTTTTGACTAAAATTTTGATTGAAACCCAGAAGTACGCCTTATAATCCGGTGTGCCTTATATATGGACAAAGTTTGGAAATTTGCCAACCTGGAGTGCGAGCCGTGAAGAGCCATGCACTGAGCCAAGCCGCAGCAGCCACGCCAGCTGGTGTTGGGGGGGGCGGGAGTGCTGGGGCCCACGGCATGGGGAGGGCGCCTGGGGCTGCATGTAAAGGCTACGCCAATCCGTGAAAAGTTTTTGCAAATTGAGCACCTGACAGTAAACCCCGCAATTCCCTTACTAATTCGTTACTTTGTTGCGCATGGATCCTCGCACAAAAAAAGTACACTTTATAGTCCAGTGCAGCTTATATGTGGACAAAGTTCAGAAATTTGCCGACAACCCGGAAGTGTGCCTTATAATTGTGAAATTACTGTACATATCATTTTACTCCAATTAAGAACTTTCTGTTTTTATGTTCCAGGGAAGTGTTATAGGATGGAATAAAAGCAACGTCTTGGCTCACTAATGTCTGGCAAAAGGTGCTGCTTCTGGTTGTTGTGCTTAAGTATTAAAGGGTTAGTTGTTCCCCTGAAATAAATATGTATGCACTGACCTCTTACCGAAAGGCACAGGTGGCCTTTCCTGTTTCCCATGCTGCTTTTTTTCTCATTGCTCAATAGTGCTCCCATGTCCTCAGGGGACCCTCTCTGGTAACCTACGCTTCTCAGTTTCCAGTTTCTCTGCGTGCTTTGTTACTGTAGTGACAGGCTGGGACAAATGGACTCATTTTACAGAGCACAGTGCAATTGCAGGCAGTAAGTCAGCAGTAGCTGTGTGCTGGAAGAGAGGAGGGGAAGTGTTGGGGAGAGGCTAGCCACAGCTTTAGGAAGAAGTTGATATCAAGTGTGCAGAAAATGCATAATTCAGGGACAGGGATAAAATATTTATAGTACAATGTTATAAGCATAATAAAGAGCATTCTTGTACTTTACAAGATTTACAATGCTTTTTGTATATTTAATTCCACTCACCTTCTATGTTTTCAAGTGCCAAAAGCAGCAATGCACTAAAAGGCACATCATCTGGAGAGTTACCTCTTTATCTAAAATCTCCTTTTCTGGTAGACAAGAAACAAGATCAGTTAGTTTTGCTGTGTTTGGGTTCAAGATATTGCTGGTGCAGTGCATAGTTTCCTGGAGTCATGTGGTCTGTGGAGTCCACTCTGTCAGGGTGTGTGTGATCAATGTGACTCAAGAATGCCATGGGATAGGAGGACCTGAGGGTGAAATCAGTAGCAATTCTAAATTAATTGCTTGTAAAACAAATTTAGGCTTTGTGACTTCAGAATATTTTTTCCCACACGAGAGAGAACAGAACTATACATTTCTTTATATTGGGGACTACTGAAGAGCACTTCTGCATGATTCCTGGACCTCAGCCATCAACAAGGGCATTGGTGTTTTTCCTAATTCAGTTTGGCTGTTGACCATGGGCTGTTAACCAGCAATTTCAGTGCAGGAGTTTGCAGTCTGAGTACACATATGTGCTCTGTTCTGAAATCAATGGTGATCTGTGTTAAAGCATGTGAATTTCGAACATGGCATTGGAAATGAAGATCTAACTTAACTTGACAGAGGTAGTAAGTTTCCCTGGATACAGAACAGGCTTTTTGAGTTTGTAGGCCTCTACTTTGAAAGACTGGTATACAACATTGTCTAAAGACACTCTCATTTCCATAGCAGTATGCGACCTGCTTGATTTTCAACACTTCCTTTGTAGATGTGCATGCAGAAGCTTATGATTTGGGTCTGCTGCTGGATTATCAAAATTCAGGTATTGATTACAGAGATATGTGAAATACAATTTTGGACAGTGAGGCTTCAGATTCTTTTATGGTAAAATGAGGCAAAGCCACATTAGTTCCTATCCAGTTGAAGGAGTGACCTTTGGTACTATTCTTGGTGTTCAGTTCAGCCTACTTATTTTATAAGTCACTGAAAAAGTACTGCCGTGGAGGAATAGACACTGATGTGCTTCGGTTACTTGCAAAATATTTACGAAATGCCTGCATTTTGTTTTGCTGTGACATGGAGAATTCAGGGTTCCATTCAGCCTGTTCATCAACAAATGGTGGAGGACTTTCATCCTGATTTTCATAGATGTGCCAGCACTAGACAGACATACCTAATTCTGTCCTGGAGTGGCACTCTAAATGTTAGGGGAGAGTAGTCAGAGCTACTGTAAGGCACAGCTGCAGACATGTTTTAAAGGGAATTCAGGGGAGGAGGGCTGTAGTTCTCTTCCATGGAGGGGTTTCCAATGGTTCCCTTGTTCCAAGGGAGTAACTTGTGCGGGTTTTAACATTTACTCCTCATAATTCTATAAGCTTATCAAAGAGTTAAAGCTGCCACTTTATTAGCCCTTGAATGCGGAAGGTGTGCATTTTCTGCAGGACAAAGTACGTTGGAGTTTTTGGAACTGCTTTTCAATCTCATTGTGATTCTAGACTCTAAAATGTAAGCAGAAAGACTTGGTACTTCTTTTGGCATATGGATGTCCCTCATGATGTGCCTAACTGCATGCAGAAGAATTTTGCAGTCTATTGACTAACCAGAGAGCTCACTTACAAAAAAAAAAAAAAAAATTGATTCACTGGTACCACGTAATTTTAACACATCTTCAAATGAGTCTTTTGTTCTATGTTTTTTAATAGCTGTGGCTTACTATCACAGCGGTGAAGAAGCTGTTGTTTGAGTAAGTGGTAGAAGATGTATATAATTAAGCCAACTCATAACTGAAACTAGCCACTCTCCTGGCTTAAAATAAACTATTTGTGCTGCTACCTGCTGTGGGTCTGTACACCAACAGCATTAAGAAAGCATCAGTGCTACAGCAGCCAGCTGCCTGTAGCCTGGCCTCTGCCACAGAGTGATCAGATTCTTTACTAGTGTAAAGTTCTTTCTCTATTAACCTTCCCTCAGGAAAGGGGAAACACGGCCTCCATTGTAATTAGCTTACACAGCCTTCCATGTAAGCTAAAGAATGGAAAGTGTCAGGGGTGCTTGCAGCAGCCTCGTAGGTATTTGCTGTTAGCGGGGAAAAGTTAATCTGCTCTCAGATTTTGGCAAGGACACAAAAAACCCATGTGTAAAAATGTTCTTAGAATGAATTAAATTTCACGTAAATGTGACCACACAGTAGGTAAAGTAGTAAAATGGCAGTGATGATGGAAAATATGACTAATCAGAAAGCTGCATTAACTTAATGAATAAAATTATCCTTTAACATAAACTGAGGTTCTTAAGTGCCTTATTTTAAAAATGTGTTTGTTTATTGTTCTGTAGCTTATAACAACTGTGTTATTTCACCTACCAGCAGACTCTACCTGTTTTGTCTGAAACAGTACTTACATTCAAAGCATGGATTTTTTTGGAAAAAAAAAGAGAAGATGAAGTAAAAAAGAAACTCTGTGACATTGAGTCACTGAACTTGTTTTACTAAGTGTCTTAAATCAGAACATGAAAGAAGTGTGAAAAAATAGAAATGTTTTGATTTTTCACTTTGAAATGACTTGTCTCAAAATTATTTTCAGGTTTTTTTTTTTAATTCTCCCTTTTCCATTCAGATCTGAAATATGAAGTGCAGAGACCCTTGGGTTATCAGGGTAACACAGACCAGGCACACAGCTGGACTGTACAGAACTGTTGCTTGTTCTTTCCCTCTCTACATCCCTCTTCCCAAATCCATTTGATCTGAGTTTGGCAGGTCCTTGTGGGTTGATTCTCCTTCCTACCAGAGCATGTTTCTCTCCTTGATTTCTTCTTGAAGGTACTGACTCAGCAAGTTTCTCTGATCATAAAGAGTCAGGCTTGATATTTTTCTGTGTGATTAGGAATGTTCTGCTCCCTGTGCGCTTTGAGAGCTGTAGGAGGCTGGTCCCAAGGTGGATTCTGACATGCCCTGAGTGGCCTCTCAGCACTGCTGTGTGTGCTGTTGGCAGGGGAGCCACAGTGGCAGCCTTGCTCTCCCATGGCTCGTACCCTGGGGGTGCCTGGATCCAGCAGATCTCACACAGCACCTCAGATTCAGGAGCTGTGCAAGCAATGCCCAAATCATCTCATCTGTTAAACTGCAGTACAAATAAAAGCCTGCATCAGATAGTTATCTCTCAGACAAGGCAACTGGGGAGACATCATTGAGTCTGTAATGTCTGGTGCATGATCAGGTGCAGAGGTTGAGGAGATGTATATGGGAAAGGTATTCCTACCTCTTTCCTCCACCCAAAGCTTTCCAGCTGTCCAGTAGTGTTGGACCTCTTTTCTCCTCATGAAACATTCTTAACTGGAAAAGTAGGAATTTTCTCATATAGTTCCTAGCAATTAAAAAGTAACTATTTCATAAGTTTGGTGGGATTTTTCTTTTACTTTTTCTCTTTTTCTTTTTTTTTTTTTTTTTTTTTTTTTTTATGAAGTCTTTCACAAAGGAATTTTAGGTTTATGTGGGCTTCCTGCTCAGGCTTCATATACTTGCCAGGAAAGAAAAAAAGAGGTCTGCTTTTCTTAGGGCCAGATGCTTTATATAGATAAGTTAAGACATGCCTGAAAAGGTTGAAATTATTTTGCTGTCTGAAAAGTATTGCAATTATTTGTTATTTTTTCCCGTTCCTTTTTTTAACATTGAGCACATAACCTACCAAACCTGCTGTTTATTTCTGTGTTTTCTGTTTGTGAATGCCCTATGACCATTAGTTTCTTTCGAACACTGGAATCAAAAATGGACATCAGCTTCCTCCTCTCCTCAAATATTCTTACAGATGTTGCTGTAAATCAATTGCATGGCTGACACAGCATTTGGCTGCCTGACAAATGTGCTGTAATAATGCAGCTCAGTAAGATGTGGAATTTCTGAGGTACTGCTTGTAACTTTTTTGAAGCAGTTGTAAATTCTCATCCCTTTTAGCACAGGTGGAAAGTCATAATTAATGCATGCACGTGTGTGTGTGTGTGTGTGTGCCTGTGTGCATGTGTGTATGTAGAGGGTGGGGTGTAGAGGTTTCCTGTACTTATTCTTTCTTGAGAGTCCTCTAGGTGGTTCACCACTTCCATTATTTAATTCAGCTACTTGAAGCAAATTAGAAAATGAAATACTCTCATTAAACTCAAAATGATCTTGCTAACAAAATTTTGGAAAGTGAGTGTGCACCTGTAAATTGGAGAAAGTAGACTGTGGCAGCTGGAGGTAGGAGCTGGGTCTGGTTAAGCATGACAAGCTTCACAGCAGCCCCTCAGGTAATGATAAAAGAGCCATTTCAGGTACCCACCATGAGTTTTGCTTCTGTGAGCAAAACTCTGAAGAGCACCCAAGCTGCTCTTCATCTTAAAGAGAATTCTGTGGTGAGCTGGAATGCTGTGCTGGTTGTTCACAGCACTGGGCAGGGATGGGAACATGTTGTCCCAAGACCTTTTGCTTTCCTGTTTCCTTGTGTGATGAGTTCCAAGAGGCAAGATGTTTGGATATGTTTAGGAATACACCTAATCCTACTGAATGGTGGATGCTGAAAAGGCAGCCCCCATTCAGCCTGCCTGGCTGTGCCAATCATCCTGCTTCCCTGGTGAGAACTTGCTTTTCATCTGAACACATGCTGAGCAAGGATCTAGATCATCCTTTCCCCAAAAATAAGAATTTTCTGTATGTTTCTTTTGAATACACAGGGCTACACAATAGCTAAGATCAAAACATTTGAAGGAATCTTAGAATTTGATGAGCTGTGGGAGAAAGTCACGCAGAAATTCTAGGAGCACTGATTTTAGAAATATCTCTTTTTCTTAAAATGAATGGTAAGAAATATATTTGCTTGAAAGCTAAATAATAAGCTCACCCTAGAAACTTCTTCCTTAGCTATTATTTTAATCATCATTACAGAAACATGATTTAGAATAGAAATCCAACTTACACCACATAATATTTGCAGAGCATAGATAAAATGATGAACATCAAGCTGCACACAAAACTAGCATTAAAAGAATATTTATCCTCATAGTTAGAGACTTTAAAATTATGTGGTTTTAAGTACAAAAATGAGTATTTGCCCTTGTCAAAGTCTGAATGAACTGTCTGTCTTTAGCTTCTTAGAAAGAAGCAATTTTCTAAATCTAGTAATATAGTAGGTATAAGGTGTTCTCACTTCTTATGTTTTAAATACAGTCCACCACTAAATGCAGCACAATTTTCAACAGACAAGGATTACTAGAATTAAAATTTGTGGAATGAATCAGATAGCTTATTTGGAAGACTAGCCAGGGAGTATTCTATTTTTTTTCTGGTTTATGGCTATTAGTGTTTATACCAGCATTTCCCCCCCAAAAAAGGAGCATGTTTAAACCCAAGTGCTCTCATTCATCAAAGTTTGATTTTATGGAAAATTTATAATTCTATTCTCAACAAACTTCAAAATTGGCATATTACTGTTAAAAATTATTATTACCGTGTATGTTGCAAAGTAGCAAACTTCTGGTCCCGTATAATTTAAAACCAGCTGATCCAAAAGGTGACCCAAAATAATGTAATTTCCCTTGAGTGATAAAGCAGTGGCTCCTTGTTACTGCTTCCTGGTCCCTCCTTCTTTTATGTCAGTGATGAGAAGCCACACAAGATTGGCTCCCATTTGGTGACATTCCTGCCTTGGGCCTCAAGCTTTCACAGTGAAGGCAAGGGCTAAAACAAGGACATGATATTGTTGAGGTAGATTGTATAGTTTTATCAGAAACTTAGGGTGGAAGGACTCAATAGCTGTGGAGGGAGCAAATGCAGGAGAAGAGAGTGATGACAGAGAAGTGTGGGGTGGAGGGATGTAAGGAGTGGACTACAGGGATATGCATGGACTGGGAGGAATAGGGGTGATCTACCTAAAAACTCAGAGAAAGTCCAAACAAATCAGCAGAAAGGGTCTGACTGACTCAACCCTACAGCTGTGTCTGTAGGCTAGTTGGGTTGGGAGGAAGGAGAAAATTGAACAGTTGCCACAAAGAGGATGTGTCTTCACAGTATGAGCTATTCTGAAAAATTTAAATCTCTCTTCTGCCAGAGATCACTACAAAAATACTTTCACTGTCTTATATTATCAGCACTCAAACTACCACCTGGAAGATAATTCACATCTTCAGGTGCACGATGAAACACCCTTTCTGTACAGGCAGTCCTCAAAGGAAGATTTATCTCATACAAGCAGATACAGATGGTAGTTAGGGCTTGGGTTCTTCCTGATTCCTTTTAGCTGATGGAAGGCTGGGCCTGTAGCCTCTAGTAACTGTCTTGGTTTCCTCAGGGGATATGTGATAAGCATCTCAGGAGATGCTTCTTCCCATGTATTGGAAACCAATCTGAGAAGGAGCTGCACTGCTGACAACCTCCGAAAATAGATCAAATTAAAAGCCTAACTTCTGGTCAGATAGAGCTATATCAGTAAATCTGCTATAGCAATCTTTGTTACTAACTAGAAATGAGAAAAAGAAGTACAGTTCAGCTGTATTCAGAAAACCACAAACAAATTTATAGGAGCTGCAAACTAAAATCCCCCAGAAATTTAATTATAATTCATTGCATCTGATAATGAAGCTGCGATCATTAACATGATACCCTTTTCTGCTGACTTTAAATATTTATAATAGGAATGGAGTTGGGTCTATTTGGCAATACTATGACAAGAAAATTATTACAGAAAGTGTTCCTTTGTAAAAGCCATCTGTGTTTCCTCCTTAAATCCTCTTATAAAGGTCTGCTAAAACCAGCTTTTTCACCAATATAGGAGTCTCTTTCTGATTTTCAGCCCAAATTCATCCAGGACAGATATTTGCTCTTTGGAACAACAGCTTTCTGTTACTGAAAGTGGATGGAAAAGTATTTAATATGTAGATTCCAATGTTTTCATAAAGACCAAGCATATTCCTTCTCTGCCTTCCTGGTCTAGAGAAGCTAAATTTCTGTACTTTCCTTTGAATATCACATGTTTTTCCTTGGCATTTTGGTCATCTCTTTCCTCAAAATTTATAAATCAAATGAATAATCACTTTTAATCACCAATTGCAATCATCTGAAAAATTAGCTTTATTCAAAGCTTTGAGTTAAATGTTGACTAATGTAGCTGCAGGAAGGAAGAAATCAATTTCTGTTGTGCAGAAGCACAAGAAGGTTCTGTCTTGTTCTGAAACAGGGTGAGTTACACGAGGTGCAAGTTGGCCTTGTTTGAAGTCAATGGTAATACTCCTATTTAAATTGGGATTTTATTAGTGTTCTAGCAGTCAAGAATAAGATGTCTGAAGGGACTGGTGACAGTGAAAGGTCACACTGGGTTTTGGATCTTTCTATTAAAATGAACTAATCTCTCATTAATTCACTAAGCAAGTAATTGGCATTTACAACTAATGGAAATAAATCAATTTGATCAAAATTCAAAATGTGTCACTTCTCAGAAACCTGAATTTTAATGAAAAGCAAGAAAATATTCTGACACTTTAGTGGGTCTGATCTCCATTCTAGATGCACTCTTAGTTGTTTGAAGCACTTTAATGATTTTAACTACACTGTACCAATTTATCATTCTAGGTTTAAACCTGAAATTAAATATACAGAAGATAGTGAAAGGAAAAAAGCACAGCCTCAACTTTCCTGAACTCAGGAAACTAACTCAACTAGCTAAGCAAATGAAGTCATATTCAGACTGTTCACATGTTCAACATTGCTGCAGCTACCTTCAAAACTTAATGGTCTTGGTTTTTTTGCTTATCTCTGTTTTGCTTTCAACTGAGGTGTGCAATGAAAGAAATATGGCCTTTTCTCTGAGTTTATAATTGCTTGAATTATAAACTTCCTGTGGGAATGGCTACCATGCTGCTATGCCTAGGTATTCATGAAATGTCCCTCTTTCTGTCTGGGGCAAAGGCCAGGCAGGAAAAACAGGTTATTCTTTGAAAGGGCCATTCCTTTGGGAAGCAGAGAGAGCCTCACAACTGCCTGCAAAGTGTTCCTCAGTTCCAGCTTATTTCACCCTTCAAGATCAGCTTTGGGCACCAAATGCTTCTTTTTTTTCTGTGATTCTTCACATTCCTCATGACTTCACAAATCAGACAGGTGAGTTTGCTCTGCAGCTGCAAGATGAATCTGCTCTAACTCAAAATGTGCTTACTTCTAACTTTGGCTTTGGTTTGACTTTTTGTGTATTTGCTAAAGGGTTTTGCCCTTTCACGCAGCCAACTTACCCAAAGGGAATTTGTTTTCTCACAACAGATTGCTTGGTCCCACATTAATACTTCCTTCATGGAAAAGGTTGTTCAAACCCCTCACCAGCTGAGAGTAAAACCACCTAAAAATAAAAGAAAATATACAAATTAAAAGAGAAAATATAAATCTTACTTATTAAATGCCTCCTATCATTCCTGAAACTCTTGGCAACAGGGCTTTAATTGTACCATCCTCATCAATGCCATGCAGAGTCTGGCTGAGCCCATGGCCTAGACAGCCCTTTGGAAGTGCCTGTGTTTCTCTAATGGCAGGAAAATGTTCTTGTGGCACAGACCTAGGGAAACATCTTGGTTAGCAAGAATCATTCCTGAGCTTTTGCTTTGTGTTGCTCTTCTCACATGATGGAGACGCTACTTCATCTCTAACAGCCATTCAGAAATGTATTTGTGTATGAGGTTCCAACAGCTGGGATTTCATTATTAAGCTGGGTAGAACTGTAAAGACTTTGTTTAAGCACACAAATTTGAAAACAGGCACAAAGACCTCATACATACAATCTTATTCTGAATCCTGAGAGGTGAGGCTGTAGAACATGAAGCAGTATTGTATTTAATTTACTGTTTAGTTATAAAATGATCCACCAGATAGATATTTATTTTGTAACTTTGAATGGCAGAACTATATTTTGGTGCTGTAAAATTCTTATACTTTTATACCACCAGCAAGATAAAAAATAAAAGATATTGTGTTTCTTAATATACAGAATAGAAAGAGATTAACCATTATTTTCCAACAAAAATATTGTTCAATGTTAAGAAAATCCTGAGAAAAATTTTGACCTTCTGAAATAGCTGTAGACTGAAAAAAAAAATTTTGTTTCTTTTTCTTTTTTCTAAGTTAGAATCTTTCAATTTTAGTTTCCTTTAGTGAAATTTTAAGGGACTTCCAAAGCTATATCCTCAAGTTTTCAGAAATATCCAAATGTCTTTATCATTTTGCCTGATGAACCAGAAATATCTGATATTATGATACATCAAAGGCCTGTCTTTCTTATATCAGAAAGGATCATTCTTTGTATCCATAAACTTGCATAGCAAGTGGGGGGAAGGAAGGGAGGGAGGGAGGGAGGGAGGGAGGGAGGAAGGAAGGAAGGAAGGAAGGAAGGAAGGAAGGAAGGAAGGAAGGAAGGAAGGAAGGAAGGAAGGAAGGAAGGAAGGAAGGAAGGAAGGAAGGAAGGAAGGAAGGAAGGAAGGAAGGAAGGATTCACCAGATATAATGATACCACAGAGGTGCCAAATGGAGCCTGGAGGTGACACAGGCTATTTGGAAGAACTTCTGCCAAGGTTTTGTAGCAGAACTTGTCCTGAGCAGTGTGCACACAAGCCACACAGCGTCATTTGATCTAGAACCAGGTATTGGTACCTTGGTGATCAGAGCCTCAATGGCTCTGATGACTCCGTTATACAAAACAAGTACAGTAATTTCACGACTATAAGGCACACTGGATTACAAGGTGTACTTCTGGGTTGTTGACAATTTCCTGAACTTTGTCCATATATAAGGCACACCGGACTATAAGGCACACTCTTTTTTTTGCAGCTAGGATCCATGCGCAACAAAGTAACGAATTAGTAACGGAATCACACGATTGCGGGGTTTACTGTCAGGTGCTCAATTTGCAAACATTCTTCACGGATCGGCGTAGCCTTTAAATGCAGCCCCAGGGGCCCTCCCTGTGCCGCAGGCCCCAGCACTCTTGCCCGCTGTTCTCCCACACCCTGCAGCTGCCCCTGGTGCTGGGCTGCTCGTGTCTGGCGCGGCTCAGCTTGCGGCTCGCTGCTTGCGGCTCGTTGCTGCTTGGCTCACTGCTTGCTTCTCAGCTCGTGGCTCGCATTTCTGGTTTTTGGTCAAAATTTTAGTCAAAAGGGTGCACCTTATAGTCATGAAATTACTGTACTGGCATCTTGAAAGTGCATTTTAGGTCTTTGACTACACAAATTTCCAGCCTGATTCCCTTTAGGAGCTGTAACCTCACCAGTCTCCATGTGCAGCAAGGAAGTAAGAGGAATACCTTTAAACATATATCAGTTTGAAGTTTTTTTGGGTGTTTGTGTGTTTCCACTTATTCATGAGGCCTCTGAAGATAGTATATGATTACACATAATTTTTAATAACGCTGTGGCTATAAACTCTGTTGCCATAGTGAAGGCATGTGAAATGAGAAAAGGGAAGGAGGTGGTTGGTCAAGATCTTTAGGGGGAAAAAAAGTTAGGCTGTCCCAGCTTCAGACCCTCCCAATGCCTTGTGGACCCCCAGCACTGATGCAGAAAAGGCCCAGATGATGTGAAAGCACTGCTCAGCAATAGCAAAATCATCAATGTGTTACCAACACTGTTCTAGTCACAAATCCAAAACATATTGCTTTATTCAAACTACTACAAAGAAAGTTAGTTGTGTCCCAGTGAAAAACAGTACAGGAGGAAAAGATAGAGCTTGTAATTGGGGAATATTTTAAATATTTACCTGATAGGATTATTTTTTACTTCTTTTTTAATGTTGTTTCTGTTTTATTTCGTTGCACTTTTATTTCCTTCCAAGACATGCAATATGGCATCTTGTCTGCTAAAATCAACTAGCTTTAGACAAGTCAGCATTTTACCTAGTAACTTCTAAGAAAATAAACAACTTGTATTAAAATATAAAAAAGATTTTTGCAGATAAACCCTATTTGGGGGCTTTACATAACCAGAGGCATATGAATTGGGAAAGCAAACTATTTTAAAAATTAATAAGAACTTTTCAGAAAAAGAAATTGCAGAAAAGGTCATAGTTTCAAAATTTGGAAAACAGCCATAAAATCCTCTAATCAGCATTCCTTGGGGAACATTTATTCAGGGAAAAATAAATCAAATTAAGTGAAATAATTGCCTTCCAGAAATAATTTGATCAGCTCTCCATTTAACTTGACATTAATTTGACCAAAAAGAGGAAAACAAAGTAATATCTGGGCTGGAATCTTCTGTTTATTGTTCCTTCCTTGTTAAAAAGCTCACAGATAATTTTTATTGGTAGCAATTTGGTGTTAGTAGATAACCAACAATTTATTACTAGTTTCATGCCATATTGCTTCTTCAACTTGCAAAAACCCATTTCTTTCATCCATAAAACACTTTTTAATTTATCACCTCTCGAGAGCACTTAAGCAACTGTGATTCAATTTCTGTGCCTGTGTTTCACACTTGGCTGATAAAAGAAAAAGATGGGGCACATTATACCTATTGATGGACTATAGCTTATTTATGGTTTTAACCTCTAAGACTTTAACAGTCACATGAATTTTGCCTGTGTGTGTGTAGAGAGTGCTGAGTTGATAAACGAAATCTACAAGTACAACCAACACAGAGAAAGGAGAAACATATTTTGACACTTTATCTGTTTATGTAGTGAATCTATAACTCTTGGTTTTGTCAGTTCCAGAGAGCAATTTTCCCTCCTTATATGCACAACAGGGATGCCACAAGTACTAGCAGTGCAACATTTCCTAAACTGGAAGATCCACCAATGCTATTTTAAGGGATTTTCACAGGGATTCAGCTTCTCATCCGTTCTGTTTGCTTCCTAAATTCCTGTGATAGGCTTTCTGGCAATGACGTTGTTTCAGCTTCACAGCATCACAGAAAGCAGATGAGGAAACTGAATCAGACAACTGTAAACTGATTTGTCCAAGGTCATGTAGAAAGAGCCAGCAAACCTATTATTTATTATATATATGAATATGCACATATAAAGAGAGAGGGAGATAGATAATATAGATATAGAGATAATAGATAGAGAGATAGATAGATTGATAGATAGATAGATAGATAGATAGATAGATAGATAGATAGATATAGATGTAGATGTAGGTCCAGACTGGGTTTAAATACGGATGGGAACACAAAACTTCAGAGGCATCTAGTTTAGCTGAGGGAATGAAGTACACAAAAAAACCCAATCTTTTAAAATGTAAAAGGAATGATTGGACTGTTTTCAGTCTCTGTTTAATCTGCCATATTGCTCTCACAGGCAAGCTTTGAAATAAAGACAGACTCTCAGAACACAAAATGGAAGGATAGATAGTGAAAGGAAGTTTAATTTCTTGGTCTATTCATCAGGAATAAACCCTGATGTCTATCCCACAGGCTCACCTGAATAATGCCTTTTGAAGCTGTTCCATGGCAGGGGTTCAAAAGAACAAGGCAAAATATTGTTTGTGTTTTTATTAATTCACTTGTGCAAAATGAATCTTTTGGGGACGTTGTCTCACAAGTACAGCTGCCAAGATATTGTCTTGGAATCGAAACACAAAATCTTACCAAAATAAAGAAATTTGCATGGGGCTCCTGTACTTGATAAATCCGGCACAACCCACAGAAAAGACTGGGTGAATTTAAAGAGCACAAAATATTCTTGTGATGAGAGGTTTAAATGAATATGAAAATAGTAAATTAGAACAGTGGAATATTTTTGTTTAAAATTTTCGTTGGCATAGAATGTCTTTTATCTTTAATTTTTTTTTTGTGTCAGGAGCTCTGCCATTTTATATTTTTTCCACTTTTATATATGCCTTTTCTGTAAACAGAGAAATTAATGTTGTAGGACTCATATCAGGTTCATTGTTGAGGAAGAAATTTCTTTTTTCCCAAGAACTTCTTTGTGTCCAGCAGGTAGCAATGATGATGATGATGATGATGATGATGATGATGATGATGATGACACAAAGATGTCAGCAAGGGTGGCTGAGCTGTCAGGTGAAGGTGGGAACCAGCAGATCCCCGGGGAAGGTGTAGTATTCCCCCAGAGATTTCTGATAGGAGTTTTTCTTGAAGCAGGTGTGAGAATTTAAGATTAATAATGATGTAATTTTTGTTTTATTATGATTTTCTCAAACTTCTCATCACTGAAAAGGTACAAAGATGAGGGTTTTCTTTATTTTTTTTCCATTGTTTGTTGGGTCGGGGTTTTTTACTCTCCTGACTCAGACTCTCTTCTGTGTTGTTGCTGCTCCTGGTGTTGCTCCCCATTTATTTATTCCAGCTGTTTGGTAGGCATTCTGTTTTACTTCATGTTGAGCTGCTGATTTCTGGCTGTGGCTTCTACCTCTAGTTTTGTACATAATCAACAAAATAGAAGAAAAACAAACAATAGCAAAATACGCCACGATCCTTTGCATCTTTTCCATGCTTTTTGTTGATCATATGCACATCATTTGTCATGCCAGGAGCATCTGAGCTTCAGTCAGCTACGTTTGGGACTGTAATTCCTTTATGATCTATTCTCCTATTTATTTTGTTCTGAATGGTTTAGCAGTACAGCTTGGAAAAGATACAGGCAAAGGTCTTTGGACTAAGTTTCTGTTGAATTAACATGCCGTTGGCTGCAGACATAATGCATTTTGGGCTGGCAATTGGCCTTGAGAATGCAAATCAAATGAATTTATTTTCTTTTTCAACTCCTATCTACTTGGAGCAGCAGACATTCTTATCACTAGTTTATGCTGTACTAGCAACATATTACAACCAGAGAAGGGTAATGGATACAAGAAGTTCATGAATCTGTTCATCTGTGTATCTTTCTATTTATCCTACATAAGTTAATAGAACATATCTGCTACACAGAATTCATTATATTTAGTTACTTCTGCTTAGCTCTTGCATATGGAAATATAACTGCATTGGGTTATTTTTTTTTCTTTTTTTTTTAATGATGTGAGAAAAGAGGGATATGATTATATTATTTGCGTGATTCATAGGCAAAAATATGGCCAAGAGGTAGGTTGGGCAAATTGAGGTAAGGGTAAATAGATCATTAAACTTAACTATCTAATGTACTTAAGAGCCCCCAAGTATAGCTCTCTCTGGCTCTGTTTCAGAAGGTGCCTTTGCAGTCAGACAACAATAGTACAGTAATTTCACAATTATAAGCTGCAC
>VRYO01001878.1:7282120-7349078 GCA_009812075.1 Sialia sialis | reverse complement strand
TGAACATCTTTGTGCTCTCCTTCAGGACCCTCTCCAGTCATCCAAGCTGGACACGGCACTCCAGGTGGGGTGTCACCAGAGCAGAGTGGAGACAGATAATCACCTTCCTGCTGGTCACACTTCTTTGGATGTATCAGGACATAGTTTGCTCTCTGGGCTGTGACTACACATTTCTGGCTCATGGCTGTTTTGTCATCCACCATGCCCAAGTCCCTCTTCACTGTGCTCTAAATGAGTGCATCTTCCATTCTGTATTGATATTGACGTTTGACCTGGCCCAGGTGCAGAACCTTGTGCTTGGCCTTGCTGTTCTTCAGAAAGTTCAAATGGACCCAAACTCATGTAGGTCCTTCTGGATGTCATCCCTTCCTTCTAGTGAAGCAACTGCATGACACAGCTTGGTGTCATTATCATATTCAGAAGTATTCTACTGTTGGTTTATAGATGCAAGACATGAACCATTCTTAAAGCAGCAAACCATTTGCAAACAGAGAAATACCTGGTTAAAGTCCACATGAATTGCTATAGTAATCACAATATTGTGAATTAGCTTTTCTTGTCACATGCTGAAACTTTGCTACTAAGGAAAGATTTCAACAAATTTTAAACTACATCAACAAATATCACACAGCTGACATTTTACAAGCATTAAAGCATTAAAGGAGAGCACATGTACAGGACAATACTGAGATTGTTAGGAGGCAAGTTACAAGGATTGATTAGGCCTTATCCAGTTTACTGCTGGTGATTACCTTCATTTTTATCCCACCTTCATAGCTCATATAACGTACTAAAAATCTATAGCCTGGAAATGTAGCAAACTGATAGACTGAAACAAAGGCTTACCCTGCTCTTTCTTTTCCAGTCTTTGAGAGAGAGTGCTTACTGCACGAGTAGGTGTCTAGTGCTTTTGCTCTTATTTAGAACGTATGCTGTCCTCTACAATGAAATAGTTCATGCTCTGTGACAGGTTTGAATGTAATTATATAGCACACTGCAAGACATACACCTGAAGAAAAATAAATTAGAGTTGTATGTATTTTGGTATTTTGTAATGTCTGCACTTGGATTCTGCATTTGGATTTGCAAAAATATGTTATTTTAATGGTCTTCAGACCGTATTTAATAATCACTTCCAAAATGTCTCTTCTCTTACTCTGAGTTTCTGAGTCAGATCCATGCAACACAGTGCCCTAGATCCATCCACACATGCTGAAATAGCCAGTCAGCATCTATATCTAGGTCATGAAATTTCAAGGATTTGGATGGAAAGTACAATACTTGTGCAAGTATGCTCAAAATTGCCAAGTCCAGATGAAGTATTTCAGTGCTGGCTGTCCATTTTAGTGTACAAGCTTCATTGCAGAGGATTGGAAGCTGCAGAAGGGCTCAACAGTTTCAAGGAGCTTCACTTTTGTGAGGCATGGTAAATTTCATTCTTTACTGATGTCATTTCTACAAACAAGCGAGTGCTTGGCTCATAACTGGGCTCCTTTACATTCCTGGACTCCTTTACAAAGTTGATACTAGAGTCTTGGAGCTAGAAATAGTCCTCATTCAAAAAACTGGACAAGTCACATATATATGGGGAGATTTTTACTATTCAGAAAGAACTCAGTGTCTCAGACTGACTGAAACTTTGGGAAATAGACAAGGAGGTAGGCAAGTCTCTGGAGCAGAAACAGAAGGAAATTGTTGAACCTACAGAGACATTTAAATTTACTTACTGGCTACTGGGGACTTTCTAGGTGTGGATAGGATTCATTTGCCAATCTATAAGAGTGTAACATCATTTCAGATGCACCATTGTATCCTGTCCATCTTCTGTCTGATTTTGTAGAACAGGTTCCTGTGTAGATACTATATGATACATCCTGGCCACAGACAACTGACACATCTTTGCATGTTTTAAATGACACTAGATGACCGTGTTTAAGCAAGTGAATCCCAGCCAGTGTAATATTTTACTTCTTTCCTTGCATTTAATCAAAATTTTGATATCACTGATTTTTAATTTTAAGGGAGTAACTCAGGATGTTTGAAGCTCTGGAATTAATTTATAGTTTGTTGTGGAAATCTTTGAAACTGTTTTCATTGTGCTTTGTAAGATTTTCTGCTTACTAACCTGGTTGGATACAGATACAAAAAAAATCAGCATCTCCTTGTGTTGCAGAAGGCTAAATATTTTTCCAACTGAGTAGTCCCATCATTGTCTTTACAGCTACCAGGGTTCACTCAAGAATGCTTTTAGAGGAAACAGCACAAACAGAGAAAAAGCAGCTGACCTGCTGTTTGATACTGCTTTCACAAATGAATGGTGAGTGTCTCTGTAAAAGGGAAAAAAATGCTGATGGCAGTACTGTTAAAAAACAAAGGAGAATGAAGAAAACCTTGAGTGTCCCTTGGAATGAACTCACTGACATTTTTCTCTGATACAAGTTCTGTGAACTTGCATAGAAAAATGTGCTAATTTGAAGCTTTCTTTAAAAAACAAAAGAAGCACCATGTGAGTACTTTGATTTACTAGCCTAATTTGTGGCCACAGCAACTGCAACTATCAGCTGTATTTATGGTAACCCTAATACATCACCCAGAAACTTATAAATGTCATTACTGCAGCTCCCTGTAATTGAAATTTTTACTGATGGAAGACCACAGACTAATTACACAACTCATTTTTTGACGTTATTTGCCTAAAATAGTGTTGTAGGCCTCCCAGTAACTGAGACCAGTGAATTAGCATAGCTAATAAATGTACTTAGAAATTCATGTGTGGAAATTTCATGTTTTTCCTAGCAATTTTGAAATTCCTCACCAGTATTTTTCTCCATCTACTAAGAGGCATTGGCAACGAAGTTTAAAAAGTGTTTTAATAGTGTTTACAGTTCAACTGATCTGTTGTAATACCCCCTTTTGAAGCTATTCAAATAAACATTATAAATATGTTTGCTATTAACATATGGTGCTGATACAAGAAGAAGACTTAATTCACTGTGTTATTTATGCAGCAAAATGTCCTAATGGTTCCCAGACTAAGATGAAAAGCTGGTGCGGCATCATCCATGTATTAGATAATGTCTTGGCACTTTCCCTATTATACTGTTATAAATAAATGTAGCAATTAAACCAGGGTGCTGCTTGGTGCTTTAAGATGCATTTTTGTTTCTTCTCTGTTTCCAGACCAGATCCACCCCCTGCTGGCAGGAGACTTCTTTACACAAGTCCGATGGAGAAATAAAGCAATAAAAAGCACAGGGGTTTCAAAGCTTTTGAAGCTAATTGATGAGTTCTAATCAAGCTGGCAGATCCTTGTAGTGTCGCACTGGTGACATATAAAGGAGCAGTCTCAAGGGACCTAGCCTGCCATTAGACAAATAAATGAACATGCCTTAGGTAGGTCTTATTTCAGAGAAAAGGAAAAAATCGTTCTTTTCTCTCATATTGTTTTTATCTTTAGAACATTTCCATTATTTCTCTCTGCTTGCCCTCCTCTTTTACCTCTCTGTGTGAGATATCTCATCTCCCTCTGTTCTTGCCTTTCAGAAAAGCAGAAATAAACAGGTTCAAACCAGCTGTGAAAATGAATTTTCATTATATCTTGCAGCTATCCAACATAAATATTAAACATGTGAAACAAGAAAAATTTCCATCATAGTGCTACGCTGAAGACACAGCAAATGAACAGGTAACCATGTGTGATAAGTTTGGGTATCAAATGGCCCCTGTATCTGCTTGTGTGAATACTTGGACCCTGTGGTAAGTCTGAGGTAAGCAGCAATGAAAGACATTTCTGAAATGAGCTAATATGCAGAGACATTTACCCAAAACCATAAAAGCTGTTTCATGTACTTTATTCCATTCAGGATGCTGCTACCATTTCCTGATTTACATGAGCGCTTTCTCAGGGGAGTATTTCATGGTCTGCTTCCTGACACCCACGGATCAGCTTGTGTTCAGCTGGCTACTTCCCCGAAGTGCATGATCCCATCCCAGGGGCCTTTGTGTCCTGGCCATCATGCTGATGGGGAGTACTGGACACGCTGACTGGGAGAACATGGGATGCACTTTGCAAAATAAGATGTCAGCCAGGAGAGTTTTAGGCCCACTGCTGAATAGCAGGTGCTGATGATCAGATGGTCCTCCTGAGTAGAAAGCACATGTGTTGCCAAGTGGAAGGGAGTAAACATAAGGGCAATAAAGCAAGGGAAGACAGATATTACCAGATATTATTGTAACCATGCTCTGTCCTTCTGCATTAGCATTGAAAGATGTAATCTGAATTAGCATTAAGCCAAAAGGGACAGAGGGGAAGGACAGGTATTATCTATGATGTCCTCCAGCTTACGGAGTCCAGACCTTTCCCTTATCATAATCTTGCTGAAAGCTCCAGCCTCACTGCTGTCAGCACTTTCAGGCTCACTGCACCACATCACGGACACAGGCTCTCAGATGCACAGAGAGGAAATATTTCCCCAAGGCTGAAGATGTGGGATATATTAACCATGAAGGTGTGTTTCTGTTTAGTGAAAGTTTCATTTAATTAGGCCAGAGAGCAATAGGAGTTGAGCTGAGACAATAGTTTTTTAATGAGCTCATAATTAGAGAGCTCTAGAGCTGGGACAGGTATTTAGATTATTTTCATGTGCTGAAATTTGTGCGTTGTTAGTGCAACGTTTCACTCTGTCTAAACTAATGACAGGATGTTAGCACATGATAGCATCCCAACATCCTGTTGTTTGACAAGCATTTTCAAAAGTGCCTAAATCACTAGAGATCTTTTAAGTAAAAACTTTGGATTTTTCTATTTTGTGGAAAACCAATTGAATGCAGCTATGGATCTGATCCAGGGACTTATCTAAAGATACACAAGCCTCTTATTTTTGGCAATTTAATTAAAATCATACCTTTCAGTTGTTGCCTTCAGCCACAACCCCCTCTTTTTCTTGTCAAATTTGGATAAAGCACATTTCCTGCCCACTTGTTTATAGATAGGTCTGATTGGAATTAAAAAATGTGCCCTTGATGAATGATATCTGGTTTAGTAAAGCACACGCATTTTGGGAGGATGTATGACTCTCAAACTCATCACTGAATTTTTTTGTAGGACAGAACAATCCATCCATTTCTTACCAGAAATTTAGTAAACAATGCAAGGAAATACCTACTTTTAAAAAGAAAAATAATAGCATTTTTGGCAGTCACATTTTATTGAAATGTCTGACATTTCTTGATTCTGTTCTAAAGTAAAACAACATAGCAACATATCCTGGAAGATACCAGAAAAAAGTTCTTCTCTTATGGCACTTCTAAATAATGATATTACTTAAAGAAATAAATGCTCTACAGAACATAGAAGTCAGTGTTTAGGAGGATTTAAAAATGCAGAGGAAAAAGAAATTTGTAAAGTCATGAAAAGGAATATGAAAATTACATGCTGATATGTTTGTCCTTGTTATTGATGATATTTCAAAGGCTGAAAGTTTGTCGACATTTGCTGTACTAGTTTGAAAGCAAAATCAGTGAGACTCCAAGTCAGAAATACAATTTAATAGAAAAAAAAAGTAAAAAAAAGTAAAAGACATGCAGTAGTACCAAAAAGAAAGCCCTGACAGAGTCAGAATACAACCTGACACCCTGCTAGTTAAGGTGGTGGCAGCAGTCCAGATGAAGTGGTCTTGCTGAAGTGGCGATCCTGTAGAAAGATCCAGTAGCTCCTGGCTTCTGGAAACTAGTGGGTGAGAGCATCTCACAATAGGATGATGTCATTTTATCAGTCATGCAGTGGGTCCTTGATGGCCCAGAGGGAGTTATCTATGACTCATGGGGCAGGGCATTGATGGCCCATTAATAGGAGATAGTCCAGGGAAGGAGGCAAGGAAAACACTGCCCCTCCTGTTTTTAACAGTTCATGGAGATGGTGATTGAATACATACCTTTGGGCACATCTTTGCATTTTAACCTAGGACAGTTGGCTAGAGAAAAACACAGAACCAGAAACACAATACATGCATCCTAGCTGCCTATGAGTTAAATATCTAGTTTTGAATTAGTTATTTCCACATTCATCAGAATGAATACTAGTCAACAGAGATGGACAGAGTGAGAATGGATGAGTAAGAGAACTCCAATGGAGCAATGGGAGAGAATAAACAAGTACCTTAAATTGGACATCCATCTTACAAGTGTGTAAACACAGGCAGATTAATTCACCTGTCCTAATGTGAGTCTACCACCATGATCACTGAATACACTTAATGTAATTAAAATGTTTTTCCTTGGCTGGAAATTTATTTTTATTATTGCAGAAAGTGCACTGCTACAAACAAATAACTAATTCCAAGAGGTACTTCTCAATTACGAGTAAAATTATCCTCAGATGGAAAATGTTCTATGCTAATGACTGTATATGTTTCCATGGGAGCCTGAAAAATTAGTTTGGGTACAGTTTTACATTGAAAAGTAGATTTTCTTGTGTTTAGAGAATTATTATTTCACATTATTATCTGTGCTTGTCTTTGGAACCAGAGTAAGATCATATTCTGCTACTATCTCCTTTTGATATTTCCTTCTTATTTATTTTGAAATTTCCTTTTTACTTATTTTTAGACATGCAACCAATCTAGCAGCCTTACAAGCAAGGACTGAAAGATCTCCCTTTCTTTTATCACTGATTTAAATGAAAACAATATTGATTGACAGTATTCAGGTTGTCTTCTCAGACCTTCCTTGTTTTGCCCTCTAATGAGATAAGGACAAAAATGATTTGTTTCTCTTACTTAGGTGCTAGGGTATGTAGCCTTTTTTTTTTCAATGATGCAAATTCAGACCACTATTTGCATGAGTTATATTAGATGACTGAAATTATTTATGTCATCTAAACAGCAGTGTCCAGAAGGCCCAAGACAACAGCTGGGTCTTGCCTTTTCTGCTGTGCCATGTGCATTTTCATTTTCCTAAAATAAACTGCCCTTCATTGCCATGCCTTTAGCATCTTTGGGCAGCAGAAATCAAGCTGCTTCCCTCCCTTGTGCATCATCCCATATATTTGAAACCTACTTGTTGCCAAAAATCACAGGTGTGTATATATATATCTTATACAGAGGTGCTTGTTTTTCTCCTTCTTTTTCTCTTTGACTTTTGTTCCAGCACCCCAAAACACAGCCCTTCTTTTGTATCCATCCTACTACCTAGATCTGCTTTTTTTGCCATACAAATCTTCACAGCTTAAGCACCATCTCCTAGAACTGCCACAGGTTTGTCTGGATTAAATGGAATCCAGGTATGGAGCAATCTGTCTCTGGAATAAGATCCTGATTAGAATTTTTACCTTTAAAATGTCAAAGCTTGTTTGTTACAGTGTATATCTTTATATTATCCCAATGTATGAATGTGCTAATTCATAGCTGGGGATTCAACTCAACTAACCTTAATCATCAGAAAGGCAATACCAAATTTAGGATAGATGTCTCAAATTTATTCTGCAGTGAATAGAAGATTGGCACCTTCATGGCAAGATTCCTGTTCTCCCAGAAGAGGTACCTGATATAGGTGGGATGGACTGTCCTACAGCCACACCTGTTTTCATTGACTGTAAAGGGAACACCAACAAAAGTAAGAGATTTCAGATAAAATAAGTAAAACAAATCATGACAGGGAAGTGTTATAAACCAGTAGAGTGGTATAAGCAGCCAGGTTTGAAACTAAAGAATCATCCTTCACCCATTTAAAAAACACAGACACACTGAGGGAACTTCAGGAATCTTGTGTAGCATGACCTACAGAAAACAGAGCCTGCATCACTTACTTTGCCATGTACTTGCTGCATTTGCTGCAAGGGCAATATATAAAATTGCACTTGCAGTTTCTCAGTGCTTTCAATGTAAAATCCTTTCAAATGCAAAGTTTAATTAGATTTCAGTTCTACTTTCAGACAGATCTGTGTCTTAATTAAAGGCCTGGAGCAAAGCTGTGTTTAAAAGTCTCATAAATCTCCCTGTAGTGCTGGGGTGATACTCTGCTCATCTTGCAGGTGTTCTGGCCTCCACATTTCATGCAGAAACAATTTTCCATCACATAATTTTTGCATCCTCTTCCTCTCCCTCCTCCTCTTCTCCCCCTTCCCAGCATGCAACTTCTCATTGAAGAGGTAGGTGGGTAAGTAGGCAAATACATGTTCCATGTTTTATTGAAGAGCAGTTGATCACAATAGCCTTTGATTAATTCCCTCCTACCTGTTCTTGTAAACAGGGCACACTGAAATTTATGTGCTATTATTCATATTATTTCACATTTTAGAATGCATTATTTGCTGAAGGCTTTTCTCCCTGCAGCTTGCCTGCAGATTTGAGTTTTGGCTTTCTACCAAAATCATATTGCCTTTATCCTTAGGCAAGAGCATAAAAATTGAAGTTAAACTAATATCAATTATCTTTTGACCTTTTGGGCTCTGTGCTACTAGTTAAGTGCTTTATTGTGTCTCAGAGTTACAGTTCTAGGGTGGTAGAGTGATTTGGCATCCGGAAATGGAATCCAATGGGAAAACTTTTTTCTGGACATTAGAGAGAGCACTAGCAAGCACAGTGAAGCCTTGATTATAGAGACATAAATCTGCCTTTCTGGGTTGTGAAGTTTGTGCCTCTCCTGAGTATTGATTCTGGCTTCTCCACTTGGCTCTTCCAGTTCTGTTCTTGGTTTTCTGCCAGAGAACTCTCCAAAGATACTAGGAACAGATTTGTACATGACTGATGGTAAAACTGGAAAGGAAGTTTCCCAACCTGACTTACATTCTAGATGAATTGGGAAGAATATGTGTACTGCCTTCATGAATTAGAAAGTAAATCATCCCAATGCTACATGTATGCCTGTGTGCATGGCCACGTCAGTTTGGACAAGGTTCAGCAAGTGACAAGGGCTTTCCACTGATACAGCCTTAGTGGAAGTGGGTAATGAATCTCATGCCCAGGTTCTCAGTGCGGGACTTGGGACAATTCCATCCATAATGCTTGTAGGAGCAAGTTTCAATTAGCAGATATTCTTTTTGACTTCTCCCTGCCAGGTGAGGCAGGCAGGGGACCCCAAGGCACAGGGAGAATAGCAGTCACTGTGCTATCAGCTGGTTGGAGTCACTCTGAGCCACAGGGCTGCACTACCATTATGTTAAAAGTCAGTAATTTATCCCCAGCAGTAGTGTCCTCTCACTGTCCCCAGCAATACTTGAGCACATTTGGTCCTCTTGGAGAACAAAAGCTGTGTGCAGTTTGCAGTGCAGTGATTGTGATACCCGCTCTTCTCCTTTTGCACAAGGCTTACTGAGCCAGGTCTCACTATGGTCTCCACTTGACCACTGCAACCACTTGAAATGAACTTTGCCTCTAAACTACCAAATAATTTCTGTTGTCATTCACATTTATGCAGGTAGACCTTGCTTGCCTTGATGTTTGCAAAGTGTTCTGTACAAATGGAATATACCATTTCCAACAGAGGCATAAATAATTTCATGAAAATTTCCCATTACTTACACAGTTATAACAGCTGTGAGCTAACTTATGTCAGATACAGCATTTCAGTACATGAGATAAAAGGCTCTCTATAATTGCTGAGTGTAAATACCAATGGTGAACAAGAAATATTTGATATCATTAACAGAATTGTAATTATATGAGATAAGATTTAAGTACGGAAGATATAATTTTCTTCTGAGTAGGATCTATAAGTAGCAAGCACCTCCTAGAGGAGGTATTTGGTGCACTTTAAATTACATTGGTCACAATTTTTTAATGGTTTAATCATGAGTAAGCCTAAAATGTTACAGACAAGAAGACAAAGTTATAGACTACATAAAAATAAAGAAGAAATTAGACTGTCACTCAGAAGAGTCATTTTTATCCTCATGGAACCTCTGTGCAATGTCAAATGAAGCACTGAATCAAGATCCCAGAATTTTCAGGATGTCTCCAAACTTAGAAAGTAATAATAATAACTTGACATTGGTTTTGAACCAACTCCAGCACCCTCCCAAAGAGCAGAAGCAGGACTGCAATATACTGAGCAAACAAGAGGGTTTCAGTTACTGCATGGGTTGGATTTCTATTGCTGCACCTGTGAAAGGGAGTATGCAGACACACCTTTCTGTGGATGAGATCACTCCAACATTTTCACTCAGCTTGGCATGAGGAGAGTGTAAGGAACACCATTCCAGCCACATTAAAAATAAACCTTGGGATCTGCTAACCTTCTGCACTCACCTGCGTGTAAATTCATTCATTACCACCAGACTTAAAAGAAAGTGGGGGAAGGAGGTAACTTAAAGGAGAAGAGAACACAGAATTGAAATTGAAGTTTTTCTTTTCAAAGAAACTTGTTAAGAAAATAAAACTGACTTCAAAACAAAAATTGAAACCAAGTTCAGTATAACAACGTAAAAATAGTAAAACTGGAAAGTATTTCCTTAGCACATTTGCTATAACACTTATTAAAGATATAAACTAAATCCAAGACAAACAAATGCCAGGTGTGGAAATGCGGTTAATGTATGACTCAGTTTAAATTTAAAATGTAAAATAAAACATTCAATGTTAACCAATTTGCTTCAATTCTAGACAGGCATTAAAAAAGAAGATAGATCCTTACAATTCTCCTTCAAGAGAGCCCAGTGCACGGCTGGAGAGCTGCAAACAGCCTTGTAACAAACTTTATAAGGAAACAAGAACACACCAAACTGAAAGACCTAAATGTGCATAGCATATTGTGTCTGCAAATATGCATGAGCTACAGTATGCTCAGAATGGTGCCACACACAGAGAACTGAACGGAGATTGGAGTAACATTTTCTTCTTCGATATGGACTCAGCAGAAAGTATTGTCAGAAAATTGGTATTACCACTCCTGCCTAAAAGTCTCTGCATTGGTAACAAATAGCTACAGTCTTAGGGTGGGAAGAAAAGATGAGAAACGTATGCTACCAATTCCTTAGGAGGATGAGTAATACTCTCTCTTACTATGGAGGAAAGAGAGAGGGGACAGGAAACTTAATCTGAAGCCTTCCTGAAACCAAGTCTCCACTGAGCCACTTTGAGAGGGTTAGAGCCAAAATAAATAATATGATCTAAAAATAAGGATTTTCGCATCCAAGCTGAGATATGGGTGGCTCCATCTTTAGCCTTCCTTACTTAGGCATTTAGTGTCTGGGACAGCAAATTTAACAAGATTAATCTGCAGTGAAAAATATTCTAATCTAGAGGGCAAAATGTCTTGTGATGCCCATGTCTCTTTTGACTGGGAGAGGGGAGGAAGAGAGGAGTCTGTAAGGTTGGGATCACAGATTTTGTGCCTCTCTTAAGTGAGGAGTTAAGAAGATTAAATGTTTGTAAAAAGTGATAATCTAGTTGTTAGAGCATTGAGTAGAAAAAGGCAACTAGGAAGAGTAACTTAGAAGTTTCGGTCCTCTACCTTCTATCCTACTGCAACCCTGCTTAGAGGGAAATTTAATACTTATAGACAAGTAGAAATGGATTTTGAAGAAGGAAGTCTAAATCTATCATTCACTATTTTGGTGCTTTCATACAGAAAGGAAGACACCAGCACCCTTGGCTTTGCTCCTAGCAAATTGTCATTGTACATACTAAGTGGTTTAAAAAATGAAAGAATCGCGGTAAGAGAAACCAAGCCCCTACGTGTTCCTTAGATACCAGGAATACCTTTTATACTTCAATTCACTTTATAAGATAATTAGATGGGTCTTAGTAAGGTGAGAATAATCAGACACCTTTTCTGAGGAGAAGACTAAGAGTGTGGATTCAAAACAGATGAAGAAACCTTCTTGCTTCCATATCTGTGTCTACAGGCACTTTAGAAAATGTGTTCAACTGTAGCTTTTTTAAAATCTGTCCAAATTCTTCCCATCTGATGCAAGATGACAGAAAGCATAAGTGCCTTGAGTTATTAGATTTTAATTACATTAGGATTTTTTCTATCCAAATCTAAGAAATAGAAACCTATAAGGTAAGCATTAGGGCACCTAGCCAAAAAAACGTATCTTCTCTATGGCTGCCAGCTCTGAATTTCTGAGGTCATGAACTGCTGGGATTTTTTTGTCTTGCATTGTGTATATTTTAAAATGCACATAATTCCATTGGCATTTATCTTTCTCTAGAAGTTTTTTAGTGATTTCACTCACTTCCTTATCTACTCATTATATGATTTCCTTCTGCTTTTTCCCTTGATGTTGAACTGAATTCAGAAACTACTTTGGTGTATGCTTAAGGAAATCTGAACACCTGGAGGTAGTGAGTAGGGTTGATCTGCCCAAAGGCAGACACCTGCATCTCTTAGGATCCCTTTATTTTAAAGTGGACATCTGACATGTGTCAGATAACTCATCTGCTCTAAGAGTATATTTTTTCTCCTTTCATTAAAAAGGACTCATAAATTACTAAATCAGGTAATTTCATCTATATTGCAACTTTCTAAACTATACCACTAAAAAAAAAAAAATCACAAGCCAACAAGAAAAAAACAGGACATGGACATTGTCACCTGCTCCTCACATAGAACGCCAATCAACAGTGGATTTGTGACTGATTTATCCTCAAAAACTTTCATATCTTTCTCTCTGTGAGGTTCCCACAGGCAGCTAGCTCCACACAGTACTGATTCTCCCTTTCCTTCCCTCTGCAGGACTGTCAACTCCTTTCTGTCCCTTGCACAACTGCCTGACCCCATTTGTTCCTCATACATCTCACCCTTTCTACCCAACCCTTCCTCCTCACAGCACAACCAGAAGACTCCAACAAAACCTCAACCAGCTGACCCACTCTTTTGTAACACCCATCCTCACTAGACATAGCTGTGACCTACTAAGGGGCAAGGCTGTTCCCACTCTTTGCTAATTAGTACAGCTGCAATTTATCAGGAGTGAGATTGCCTTCAGCACCATCTCTATTCTCTTATGATCTGTCCTCCCACACATGGGGAAAGTAAGTAACAAGTTGGAGATCATATAAAAGTGAGGAATTGTTTTCCAGATAAACTACCTGCAAATAAAGGAGATGTGCAAATACATCTGTGTGTCCTCTATTCCCATGCAATGTTTTCAAAGGCTTCCATTACTGATACGTTATGGCTGGCATAGTAATCCTGTAAAGCATTCACTAATCCACTTTTCTGTTACTCTAACCAGTTGAAAGCTATACAATTAGAACCCATCTGTTTTAAACTCCTTGTGAAAACTGATCAGGGAGCATAACGTTTATTTCCCCCATGGACAAAGCACTCCCATGTGTAAGTTTTAAACAGTCAAATCAGGAGCACTGCCATTTCTGTCTCTACATTTACACTAGCAAGAAAAACACATAAATATGATGCTTTTCTAAATGACATATTTTCCTAATCTGAACGCCTGCCTCCTCTCAGACCTACCATAAATAACCTTGACTCATTTTATAAATAATCCTTTGTATAGTGCAACCAAAGCAAAAAAAAAAAAAAGTTTCCAAGTAATTTACTTCAGAATCATGATGGTTTTGTTTCCATTTGACAACATTAAAATATCCTCATACTCTGCCTTTTTGTGAGTAGGATATTTATTAAACTGCAAAGAGGCTGCATTAAATTTTAATCAGAAAAGGAGCAGAAGAATGAGCCTTGTCTCCAACCATTAACCTAAGCACTAGAGGTGTGCTTTCCCTCTCAGGGTGTTCTTAATGGGGCAGTGGCAGCCAGTGGAGCAGTAACAAACTGCTGGACAGTGATAAAATCTTAGGCCATTGCAGATCTTTGTGCAGTGAACACAAGCTAAATATCTAAAATAAATACATTTTTTTTAGAGCAAGGCAACCAACAGGAATTTGAGAGCAGGATGAAAAAATCATGGAGATGAGATGAAAACATGTTTTATCACTTCTTTCTCAATGCAGAAAATAATGTCAGGTTGGGTATTAACTAAATGTTTGCTTTCTGGTTACAATTTGTATCTTACTTCCCATGCCTAGTTGCTTCCAGCCACACCATATTCTCTCTATTGCATTTTGGGATAACATGAGGTAATCTTCATTTATAGACCTAACATAGCCATGAAATGTTTCTAACCTCTGTCTTATGGAATGGAGGAGTCCTTGATCTCGTGCTTTCTTTTGCTGAAACTTGTGCTAAGCATAGAAAAAGCATATGTCAAGCATTCACTAAAAAGAGTTTCTTGAAACTTTTCATTGTTCAGACAGAAAAGTATGAATCACCACTGAATGTGTTTGCTTGTGCCTCTAATATATTTTAATTGATTTTAGTTCCATAACTTTGGATCATTCCTTTGTAATAGTCACCTATCTTTAACTTATAAAAAAAATTACTACACTTTCCTCATAAACATGAATAATTCTAACTGGTGCTTTAACTACCTGCACTCTCTCTATATGCTCCTAAAACACTGGCATGTTATGACTTGTTCTCTGTTGTTTCTAGGGAGCTTGGCATATGTTGTGATTTAGAAAGACTATATGGAGAATGGTAAATGTATGACTAGGAAGCCACAAATACGTTTTTGCTCTGTCTACAATGTTACTTAATTATGTAATTTTTATTGTTCAACACTGTCTTAGGTATTCTCCCAAAATTCTACTTTTATATTCTGGAAAAAACCATTATTGCTCAAAATCTTTCATATTTATTACTATATGCACTTGCACATACTGTACATTTAACCTTGTATTGATATTTAGGCTTTCATTCAACTAAAATAGTCCAAAAAATGCTCTGACCTGAGGGTATAAAGCCATCATTTGATAGTATTATGGCTTTAATGGAAATATGACTTAGGCAGTTTCCATCCTACTGCCTTCCACCTCCCAACCTGATCAGTCCTCCTCCCTCCCTTCAGGTTATTTTGACACAGATGACTATGGACTATGCAGTAAATGCAGTAATTGAAAAGTAATCTTTTCCTGACCTCCAAAAGAGAAAAAAAGGTCTTTCTTTAACCTGCATCATTCCATGGGTTTTATTTGCTTCTTGACCCCTCAAATGTTGCATGGGCAAAACGGAATATTAAAGAGTTATTGAATAGAGCCTACTAGAGGCAGGAAAGAAGTATGAAACCCATTAGCTGGTCTCATTTATTTGAATGCCCGTATCATGGAACTATGATCTCAGTCTAAGTCCTGAGACAAGTGAAATTCATACTTGCAAAAACATATATTAACCTTTACAATTCTGATTTTCATGGTCATGTTTTGTCTTCCCTTTAGACCAATCACATAATTCCTAATGGAGATACATCAAGTCATTAGAAAAGTGGCATGGGAGGTGAGAGCTCAAGTTTAATTTTTTACTCTGTCATAAATGTCCCATTCCTTTTGAGACAAGCTGAAATTGGCTCCTTAATTTTAAAATAGTTTATTGGAGGTGGATGAGGTGCATTAAGGGTGGTGCTGCATTGATGTATTGACAGAATAATGCTGAAAGGATAATTTCTTCAGTCTTCCTGCCTTGCTGGGTAAGCTTCTTGTGACTTTAGCTGCATAAGGGACTTACACACCAAGCTGTGTGTAAAAGAAGCAGAAATAGCAAACTGGTGCAGAAGGTGAAATGGCATCACCACTTTTGCCAGCAATAGCAAATCAGTTTTCCATTAACATTAAAATATGCCCTCAATTCCTCATTGATAAAATGGAAATTATAATACTTTCCATCCTGTGTTGTTATAAGCATAAACATATTAAAATCCATTATGTGTTTTTCAGTTACAGAGGCCAATAGACAGTATCTAAAATATATTTTACTAATAAGATTGATAAAGAAATTAAATTATGATTCTCTATTATTTTGTCCTGTGGGATTGTTTAAAAATCCATCTATTTTCCCTAATAATTTGGTTATTTAACTAAATCTTAAATAACTAAGGTTCATAATTGCAATTTGTGTGGAGATGGGCATAGGTGAATTTGTAACATTGGTGTCTCAGAGAAGGAACTGGCAGAAAGGATATGTGACCTGAATTTTTCTTCCTCTGCTCCTGAGAACCTCTTCTTCCCCATCAGCTTCTGTGCCTCCCCTTGCCTTGTCCTGCCATCCAGGCTGAGAAGATGGCACTTTATGTTAGGCTTGTTTCATCTTAATGAGTCATATTGATCACGGTATAGTCTTGGTCATTTGTACCTTTGAAATATGATGCAGAGAGACAATGTAAAAAATCGGACTCCATGGTGAAGATAGTTTTGCAATTCTAGATCTCTTCACATTATTCTATCCTTTTATCTCTGATTATTGGAGTTCACACTAAAATTTTGCTGATTTTCTACAAAATAATATTACTAATGAAAGAGTTTCAAGATTTTGAGTTTCAAGTACATAAACTACTAAAAGACAATTTTTCCTTCTTATCCTTATGAGTGCATGCTTTCTCTGTACTGTTTCTTTTTCTTTCATCATATAGTTACATTAAATATCCTTTTGGCCAAATGTCTTCTGTAGATAGTCTGAGACTTCTCAGAGCCCTTGAGAGAAATGCCTGGAAAATTAGTTCCATGTACATTTTAGGAAATCTTGCTAACAGCTGCATTTTTCCATTAGAAATAATTTCAAAGGCTACATAAAAACCCAAAGCCAAATGAGGCAAAGTTTAAGTGAGAAAACATGTGTGCAATATTAAGCCAAGAAAAGGGAACAGTTACTTTGAGAAATCCAGACCTTCCTTTGCAGTGCTTTTCAGAGAACATATCAGGAAGTATAGGTCAAATCTTCATTTGGTGTAAATGTGTGCAGCTCTGCTGAAATCAATGAAATTTCCTCTAAATAGTTGAACTCGGGATCTGGCCAACTTTCAGATTTCCAAATGTGCATCAAAGAGCTGCAAATACCTTAAAATGAACTGACTATATTAATTTCCTATTCTGCACTACTAGGAATGAAATGCTTAACTGTGTGTACTGAGAATTAGCCTCTTTGAAAGTATTTAGATAGCACATACCAGGGGGAAAAAAAGGATAAAAACATTTAAAATGTATTAAAAAAAAAAAAAGAGATAGTTTATACTTCCATCTGCTGACCCTTCCATCCTATTCTACCATGATTTTTGATGAAAGAAGCACTATTTTCCTTGCTTGTTTTGAATCTGCTTCTTTCTGCCTGGAACTCTGCATCTGAAGAATGGGGAGTGTGCTGACATCATCAGAGACAGCACTTGGAATTGTTCAGAGAGAAAAAAAGAATCGCACACATTAAAAGTGATTTCCCGAGACAAGGTTGAGAAAGAATGTAAATCAGTTTTTAATTTGGCCTCCAGACTGCACAACGACAGACTTTTAAAACATTGCCTCATTTTTTACACCTTTGTTTTCAAGCACAAATAAAGTCTCTGTTTAAATGCTTTTTCTTCCCTTTGATTCATTTATGTGAGCAAAGTCCAAATTATCAGAAGTCAGGATTCTCTACTCAGTTCCAATCCAGGAGGCAGGACATAAACTCAACATACTAAAACAAAGTGAATCTGCTGTTATATCTCTCCCAGCAGCAGACAAAATACAGCAACCAAGTCCATTGTCTTTGAGTAGCAGCTTTACTTCTAAATTTTATTTTTTTTATTATTCAAACTTTATTGGCTCAATCAGACTTACCCTGGGACATTAATTAGAACTGATTCAATATAAAACTTTTGCATACCTGTCTTAAAGATATTTAGTTTCTTTTTAAACTTTCTTTTTCTACCAGAAAAAAATAACAAGTTTTATAGTAGAAAAAGAAAATAGAACAAACCCAAAGATTTGTAGTTCATAATACGGTTTAATAAAAAAAATTCCACCTTGAATTTTTTCCTCTGTATTCTAACACCTCATACTTCTGTCACTAGTTCTCTCTGTTTTTCTTGGCTGTTTTTCTAGTCTTTCTGCAGCAATACTTTCCCCTGGAAAATGCTGGGGATTTCACATCATTCCATCTGCCAAAATAATCAGCAGCTAACCTAATGTGCACCTTGAAGTGCCATCCTAAAACTAAGCTTTTAATTTAATCTTTGCAAAAACCTACAATCTCCAAATCCTTGGAAATTTTCCTTTCCAACTATATTTTAATTGAAATTCAATCAAGAAGATCGAGGGGAGAAGGAAAAAAACCTCAAATGTTCAAACTGCAATCATAGGGTCATAGAATCATTGGAAAAGACCTCTAAGATGACAAATTCCAGCCATATTTATTAATTTCATCTCCCTGGCAGCCCACCAACGGGGCTGTGAATCCCTAGTGTGCCGCTAGAAGCTTTCCTAGTGGGCGGTGCAGGAGTCTTAATGTCTGGGGAATTGGAGAGCAGGAGAATCTGGAAGCCAGAGTCAAAGTGACTTTGGCTGTGTGCCTGGAAGGCTTCCCAGAAGATGGAAGTTTCTGGCAGGGTTGCCTTGAGTGGATGTGTTGACAGAAAGCTGAGCAAATCTCCATCTGAAATCCACCTGGTGGTTATCAGAATTAATTTACTGCAGTGAAACATCTTGGATAAATTCTGAGGGAAATAATTGAGATGTGTCCCTGCCTTCTCCCTGGGATGTTGGCTCTGCGTTGCAGCATTTTGGCTGCTCTGCGGGAAGGTGTGTGAGCAAGTGCAGGTCTCAGTGGTCAGCAGAGCTCCTGCTGTGGCTGGCCCCAGTGCCATGGGGCTATAGGCATGGCAATGTTGGCTCCTTTCATCTCCTACTTCTTTCCCACTGGCTGACTTGGCAGGTGAGAGTCAGAAGGGAAGGTAGATTTATTAGAAACTTTTTTCAGAGTGCCTCATGGTAATCAGGTCAGGAGGAAGAAGGAAAAATAGGAGAGAAAACTAAAAGGTTGACTGTATCTCTGGAGGGTTCCCTTCAGCATGACAGATTCAGAGAAAGCAATAGAAAATTGATATTGTATTGAAGTGAGGGTATTCTTACACTTTTCCTGAGCAATTCTCACCACTGGCTGACCACAGTAAAGTAGTTCATATCTTTAAGAGAAGGTGTGACTTGAGGAAGTCCTCAGCCCCTGGCAGCTGTAGAAGTCAGGATGACAAGGTGGCTTCCTGCCTGCCTGGGGACATTCCCTGATGTTTCTGCTTGTTTTCTTGTGGCTTACCCCTGGAAGCTGAATTATAATGAATACTGAAACAACATGCTATCAGTGATATGGAGCTGGGTGTAGAACAGAAGGTAGGGAAGGGATGGGGGAATGGGAGAAGAGAGCCTCCCTTTTTGCCTTCCTACCATGGCTGTTCAACAGGTTAAGAAATGAGGCTCTTGCAGGCGCTCTAATGTTTTACTTTTACTACACCCTCCTTGAGGTGGTTCTCAGATAAATAAATAAATGTATTGAATAACCAACTGGAATCCTCAATGAAACCAGTAACAGAGAAAATGTAAGTGCCTGCCTTGATTTTCTTGAAGACAAGAGTAGCTCAAAAATATATTATCAAATACAGATAATATAATATATTGATGGAATTTTTCCAAAGCAATTCCTTCTTCACACAGTTTAGACTTCAGCTCTCTCTCCTGTTTTCCAGTTAATAAGCATTTCCATAAAGATCTGCAATCTACTTTTGCAATTTCAGCATTAGGTTGAAGTACTCCTAGGTATATTAAAATGATGTGTGGATTTTTTTTTATGGCACAAAATTACTGGGGATGGGTCTGAGATCTGGCTCAAAGGATTCTTACCAGGAGAGAATTTGGCCCACTGCATTACATTTAGATCTTCTTTATAGAGTTCCCCTGAAAACACCCTGGTCTGCTAAGTTCTGTATATCTCTACAGCTACAGTAAAACAGAAGTATCAAATAATTTCATTATTTTCTATTAACTATATTACTAAAATTCATCTTTATTCATGCACCTTGAGGATTTTGATGCCAGGAAGAACCAGAAGTCCTAATCAAATTTTTTAGACAGTATGATATTGTTCCCAGGGCAAGTCATTAAATATTGTAGTAAGAAGACTCTGAAGCTTTAATCAGATTACTTAGTAAATTGGTGTAAAACCCGTCAAATCTGATTTAACTTTCATCTCCTGTGACAGAAGAGCAGAAAAACATACTCCAAACTATTTATTTCTAGAAGCTTGTATCTGATAAATTTCAGTGAAGTAAGAAAGCAGAGGCTTGTATTCTCGGTGAGTTAAAATTTGCTTGAATAATCAGGAAATGTGCTTGTAAAAGCTAGAAATCAGCAGGTGATGCATTTCAGTACTTTTCCAATATCTCAGTCATTCTGGAACATAGCAGCCAGAACCACAGCAGTTAATGAGAGACACCTCTCTTTTTGCAGAGTTCAGCGTTCATCATGGATGCATTAAGATGTTGCTGGGAATGCCAGGGTTTAGCAGCCTGTCCTATGTGCTGACATAATTCTGTTATTGATTTCTGCCACCCTGCACTATCAAGAGCTAATTTCCCATTGCATTCCAAGGACAGCACAGCAGGCAGGGACACTGTAGCACAGAAAGGACACAAATTGAGGGGACATGTTTAGTTTACTGCACATTATGATACCCTATGTGCAACTGGGCCCTTTGAGGGGGTCACTCCTCTGATGGCATCCAAAAACTGAAAAGAGCTGAGTGATCAAGTAACCAGGAGCAGCTAGGAGAGACAATATGTGCTGTTAGGTGAAAAAACCTTTGCTACTTGTAGCTTTGCCCAAAAATCTAACCTTCAGCAAAGTCAACCAGAGCATTCAAGTTGCAATTATTTTTTGTTGAAAGGAAAAGGGGGAAGTGACTCCCTCTGGTGGATGCTGGCCAGGGCTCTAAAATTTTTATTGACTCCCAAAACAGTGATGTGCATACACTGTGTTCACAATACTGAAATTTAGGACAATGATGAAGTGCTCAGGGAAGAAGTCAGTGTCTCCAGGAGTGCAACTGCTTGAATTCTGGCTCAGGCAAATATTTCAAAACTACTGCAATTTGAAATTTGGATTTGAGATATGATAGAGCTTCTAGCTGTTTATTTCTCATTGCACACAGTAGCCAACCTGACAGAGGAAGGGGCACTATGATAAAGATATTCTGGCTGGTATCTCTCAGGGAAATGCTACACATTGGTTTGAAGCGGGTACAGGTTGAGTTGGTAGCTGTAAAACAGCATAGAGCTCATTCTCCCTGCTTCTCTCCCCTTCATTGCTGTTTTGCTGTCTTCCATTGCAAGAAAAAAACCTCAGAGTATTAATGTCAATCCAGAGCTTCCTGTAACCAGTTACAAGAACAACTGGTATCAAGAAAAATATACTTCTTCTACAAAACTGGAAGAAACTCAAAATAGAGTTCTATCTCTTTATGAAAGTGAATGCTTCCAGAGGATTTTTATTTCAATTTTGCTGATGTAGACACTCTAGACTTCTTTAATATTAAAGCATACTAGCTAGCTATCTAGGATGGCACTAAATGGCATAATATCCAAAGTACACTTACACAGTGAACTTGTGAAAGTTTTTTTGCTTTGTGTGAAAAAAATGAATTGATGAAGCAACTCTGAGTACATTTATAGCATACTTGGGTCTGTAAAGTCAAATATACAATCTATAGAGTCTTGTGGAATCTGACATCAGGCATAATTAGGATCAGCAACTGAAAAAATTCTGTTACAAATGCATGAAATAAAAATATAAAATCCCTGTGAGAGTTTGCCAGACTATGGAGCAGAATCAGCACAGATTGTGTGATACAATATTTGTGTTGCCAAAGAGAAAAAAACATAGGAATGGTAAACAAAAGATAGGAGAAGACTACAAAGTGAGGCAACATGTATGGAACTGGAAGGTGTGAAAGAAAACACAAACTAAGACTAAAACACATCTTCAGATTTTGAACAGAGCTGAAAAAACAAAAAAACCCCAATGAAACAAAAAACCAAACAAACAAACTTGCAAAAGAAATTAAACTACTTGGAAGAATATCTGAATGATATATTGTTAGCTGGAATACAAACAGGAAAATAATAAATTTTGATTACTTGTTATATGGCTAGTGCAGATGTAACTACATTTATAAGAATGGCTGGTCTTATATTTAAAGATATGCATCTGTTAACTATAAATTGATTCTAAGGGACCCCTTCAGGTGGAAATGTCTAAATTGGAGATATAATGAGGTAAGAAGTCTAAAACAGGTGCTATGTATTCATGTGAGGAGTCCATTAAAACAAAAGCAAAAATAGAATTTAAAACAAAAGAAATTAAGGCATAGTAAGGAAAAGAAAAATTCCCTGGAAAATTAAATATTCCCTGCAAAGAATTACAAGAAAAAAATATTAAGTATTGTCAAAGAATATGAATGAAGTGGCAAAAAATTACTAGTCCGTTATTATGTGGATAGGTAAGTTTAACAAGACTGTTATTCTCCTGTCCGGGACAGGCACATTTGCTTGCATGCGCTGGTGAAAAAAATTGCATACCATTTTCACCGTGAAGAAGCATTATCACAGAAAACTGCATATAGTCTCACAAGACTTGTATTTATTAGATATTACTTCCATGCTATCATAATGACAAGTAAAGGGTGACAATTAGAGTTAAACTGGTTTAACCTGCTCCCTAAAAAGAGGGTGATTTATGAATATTATATTAACAGAAGACATTGAAAGTCTTTTGGTATTATGTAAAAAAGGTGTTGGAATCTTCAAAAGGATCCTTAGAAATGCAGAATAACCTAATAGGCAAGGAAAAGCAACTCTCATCTGAACCAAAGAATGTTATTTCAAAACACAGCATAGACATATACTGAATTAACAATTTACCACTACCAAAATGGGGACGTCCTGTTAGCACTTCCAGCTCCCATCCTTCCTAATCCTTCTTTCCTTGTCTATTCTTCACTGATTTGCACTCCTTCCATGATTGTAGTGCCTGATACCTGGCCTTCATCCAACTGGAAAACTAAGCTAACAAAGAAAAAAACCAAATTATTAAATTGATTTAGTTCAAAAGAATGCCTGAAGAAAATTGATAGACATCATGAGCTTCCTCCAGAAGCAGAGAGGAAGAAATGGCAGTGGAAGAACCAGAGACCCACACAAAACGACAGGAAAGTGCTGACTAGAGTATTAGAGTGACCAAAGACTGCAGCCATCTCTCTTCATCTACAAGCCAAGGAAGCCAGACTAGGGACAGCTAGAGCATTGACATGTACTGTAAAGGATGACATTCTTTTTTTACCTCAGGAAAGGAGAGATGTAAGGCTATCCACAGATGCAATGAGAGAATAGATTTTATTGATCTAAACTGGTGGTGCTAACAGCCAGGCTAAGTGATGTGTACAAATCTTTTCGTTCTCACAAGTAGCCTCATCTTTTATCTGTTTATTTTCACTTTAATGCTGTGACACCTTGTTTTAAAAATTTGTCTCAGCATTTTCCCAAGTGGCCTCCAAGTCATATCTGCTCTAATCTAAATAAGACTAGGTCTAGGGCTGAGTAATGGCCCCAAACTATCCCTACAGCGACCTGGTCAGCAGAAACCTTGGCATAGTTTTAGAGTAGGTGATTTTTGAGCACGACTTGGGATTTAAGAACAGTGGGGCCCACTTGGATGTCTACAGCTTTTCAGATGAAAGGTATTGAATCCATACAGTAACAGTCTTGCCATAGGCTTGTGACTAGGTCAGGATAGTTCTCAGCTTGTTTGATCTAATAACAAAGACGCAGGACACAATTTCCCCATACAGTGTTTAGAGGTCTGGGTTTGAACCTGTGTACCTGAAGTTGTCACATAAAGGAAATACCAAGATTAACAGTGCCATTATTCTTTCCAGAAAAGAGTGTTGCATGAATTTCTTTGCAAAGTTGCCATATCTGTTTGGAACAAGAAACTTGGGGTGATTCACTGTGTGTGGTTGACTCTTAATGACTTTGAGATGCAAGCTGAAGTGCGAAGAATTTGTGCATACACTTGTGGAAAGTGAGAGGAAATAGCAGAGGATTATAACTCAGAATTTGCTGAGCACACATAAAATCATCCAGCATGTCCTAACTGTTTTCTGTCTCTGGAATAGCATGTCCTGAAAAAAAAAAAATATAACCCTCCCCTCTCAATTTCTATCCCTCTCTCAGCCTTAAAGCTCCAGTAGTATTTGCTATTGGTCCTCATGGGATTTAATTCCTCCTCTCTTTTCTGCACACAAGATTTTCTGTGTCACCTGTCATTATCCTGCTTTTGATAAGTTTTGACTCTCAATTAAATCAACTAATTTAAATATTTTTTAAAAAACAGAGGGGTGTGCAAATCCTGCTGTTTCCTAGTGGGGAAGAGACCATTCTCTTTTTAGACACTCTGCCAGTTTTACAGTTCTGTATTTTCATAGATAACCCATGTCTCCTGGAAAGAACAGATTCTTAAATTGAGAGAGTGCAGCTTTTCAGATTCTACTTATATGTCTAGTTTCATTTAATATTGTACCAATATGTCCATATTAATGATAAATGCTTCAAGACAGGGTTTTGATGGACATATGACTTATTGCAAAATCACATTGCAATATTTTCAGCTTTTGAATTAGATTATTTGGAGTGAGTGGATGATGATGCAAATCTGTTACTTTTCTTTTTTACTTCACTTTTTTCAGTGTACTGCATTGTATTTAGTTTGGGCTTGTTTTTGTTTTGTCATTGACTTTCCTAATGTTAGTGTCTACAAGTAGTGAAAGCCATTGTGTCCTGTTCTGTCCTTTTTATATGCCATGAAGTAGTACAAGTATAAAGGGGACTTACACATTTAACACTGTCATTGTAACTAAGCCAAAATTTAGCAAAAAGCAGTGCTAAAGTCACTCCTACCATCAAGAGAATCAGCTCCCCAAGACTTTTCTTCCCCATTTCTTCAGTAGCGCCTGTTGCACAGTCGTTTCACCCTGCAGATGTGTATTTTGAGCATTTAGGAGTAGCTGGTGGTACACTGGATTTATTTACAACATTTTAATTAGAATTCAAACAAACCACATTCCTTTTCCATTTGACAAGCATATGAACTATTTAGGTTTACAGCCAGTTTGCAGCACAAAATTTGCAAGCAAACTTTTTTTCCAGAATAAGCAAACATATACCCTTTCCAAATGCTAGATGGATGTGTACATCCCCAGGAACCAAAAACATTCAGTGTTTCTCATTAGCATTCTCATAAACTTGATGAACACATTACAGAATCAAGCTGGACAAATATTAAGATTCTTTATGTTTCTATTATAATTTTCTTCTAAATATATATTTATGATAGCAAACCCTAGTACAAAATTTTAATCAGTTCAACACAGCCTTCAACTGAGTATTAACATACACACACACACACAAACACAAAATAATAATTTAAAAAATCACAAAATTAATGCACATGAAGAAAGGAAAATATCCTACCATCATTTCATAGCATTTCGAAAACACTTTGATACTCACTTGTCAGCTGACTCTTAATGTACGGCATTTTTCTGTGCCCCTGTAAATGAGGGTTTTGTAGACTTTTCAAGGAAGAGCTGAGATTAGTATTTCTTGGTGATTTTTTTTCTTGTCAGAGGTATTCCTTCTTGTTGTTTAAACAATAAAGCAGAAATAACAAAATTAAAGCTCTGTCCAGCCAAAATATTTTTCTAAGAAGAGCTGTCTTCTTCTGCCACATCATTCTCACATATTGAATTGTAGAAAATTTTAGAATGTAAAACCAAAAAGGCTGTGAATGTGGTTTCTGTAAAGAAATAAAAAAAATGACCTCTAAAATCCATCACAAGGGAGGAAAGTGGCTGCATATATATTTGCCTACAAAATCTTACATAGACACACCGTTCCTCAAGGCATTCAGTGTTATTTAAAATGGAGAACAGCCTCTGATACCCAAAGTAAGCAGCAGCATTATGACTCATGTACTTATGGGACACTCAAGACTGGATCAGCTATTTGAGTATCCATGAACGAGTGTCTTCTGTTAAAAAGTATTATTGATCACAAACTTCTGATGAGTCACCTATTCAGAACATAAACTGAAGTTTACTAAAATAATGAGTCCGTGTCTCATTTCAGTGCAATTCTATCATTTCTCTAGTGTCAGATAGGATTTATTTTCCTGAATTTAAAAAAACCTTGATATATTTTCAAATCGGGACTTTTTGTTGAACCACCACACATCTTCTGTTCTGTCAGCAATAACAAAATAAATGCAACAAATTACAAATTAAATGTGACAAGTTCAATTATTTTCTCTGTCTCTTCAACAAAGTATTGCTTCTCCTTTGCTGTGTACAGGTTTATCTCCAGAGAATATACAGTCACATCAGGCAAAAATAACGCCCAAAGAGCCAAATTCGGAGAGCAGTAATTCCAACATTCTAATCCAAAATAGAACTTCTGTTAGACATTTTTCTTCCATCAGTATCTTTTTTTTCATGCATGAAATGAACTATTACATTTTTGGAATGAGGAAATAAACTCAAAGCTAGCATTAAAAGGCTTGCACAAACAAAAATGAACCTGGACACGCTGTGCTGAGGATCATATCCAACCCCTCTCTGTAAGGCTGCTTTTACAATTCAAAGCATGCTATGTTTTTTTAAAATGTAATTTGATGTTATATTGTTATGCTGTAAAACATTTGCAATGTATAATGATGTAAGAGGCCAGCTGGCCACTAATGGTAACAGCATACTTTACCAGAACTATCATCAGAAGGACTGTTGAAGACAGATGGCCCTTTTTTCCCCAGCTTTACCCCGTTAGAGATCCTACCAAGGACAGGCGTCCTACAAACCTCAAAGTAATGAGAAGAACATTGCTTTATTGACTATAAAGCCTTCCTGCAAATAAGCTGGAAAAAGCAATATGTGCTGGAGAGCACCAGTGGCACGTATGCTCATAATCAAAATAGAGGATTCTGGATTGAAGCTTTGCTAAATGACTCCAATGTCCTGGAAAACTTTTTTGAGAAATACTGGATTGCTATTAAAAACTGTTGTAATACAGAGAACTACTTTCCTGTCTTTAATTAGAGAGAGGCACGGTACCAATTATGGTGGTTAATTATTGTGCATCCTCTCATTTCATGCCCATACTGCAAAGAGTTAAAATGCAAACATAAGGGGGAAAATTATTTTGACTCAGCTGATCATACAGAGATTAATTTTCATGAAGGGGTTGTTGTTCTATAGTTTAATAGCACAGATGCACATTTTCCCTGGGTAACAAAGGTTCATTTGGTTATATTTCTTTTACTTTTAGGGCTATCAAAAATAGTGTTGTCATGGTCTCAATTTCTTTCTGTCTTATGACAGAAAAATGTACAGAAACAGTATGCCATATTTTGTACAAGTGACAAGTGCTATTTAGCTTTATGGTGATAGCAGTTTTGTTCTTTCAGTTTTTGGTGTTTTTTCAAATGTATTTTGCAGTGATTTGTCAGTCAAAGCCACAGTGCTGCTGCTTAAACCATTATCTACATAGCAAGTGGATTTTGTCTTCCCATACTCCAGTCACCTCCTTTTGAATACAGGAGAAGAAAAAACAGCCTGTTTTCTAAATCCAATTCACCAACAGCTTCCTTTTAGCAAAGGTAGTCACATGTACAGATCTATATTATTACTATATTTATGTACATAGGAACTAAAATAATTAATCCATTTTTATTGGAGTTATTCTGAGGTTCTGTTTGTTTTGCTTAACTCATGATTAGACAGAATTTAGGGTTCTATGGGCTATTTCCTTTAGAAGGAAAAATTGTTAGTTATTTCTTTGGGGCATGATCCTTCTTATTTACTAATGGCTGGAATTCTGGGTCTTCACTGTTTAAGAGGTGGATACTTTGTCATTCTTTTTCTCAGACTGTCGTCTGCTTATTCAGTTTAAAACACTGAGCATCTTCACAGATGCCTTCTTATAGAACAGTTGTTTTATTTCAAGTTTTGACTGAAGATCTACAGTGTTTCTTTAGCTGCTTCCACAGCGAAACTTAATAATTCTTGCAAGGAAGGATATTGGCTTTGTATTTTTTTGTTCAGTAAGGATTAAATCAGTGCAGAATATTTGCTGAACATCAGTAATTCATTCTCTTACCAATTGTGGAGCAGTTAAGATAAAGGATGTGCGGTCTTCAGTGCGGCACTCCATGGATCAGGGGAGTTTGCAGAAAGTTGTGAACACATCTCTGGAAATATTTTCACCAAAGAAGATTGCAGATTCAGCATTTTCCCATGGCCTTCCCTTTGTCCTACCATCTTTCACAAAAAAAGATCTGAATTTGAAATGGAGTTCTTTAGTCTCCAGACTGTTAAAATACTTGATTCACTTCAGAAATTTGATTTTTTTCCCCTACACTTTTCAGTTCACTGAGCTGTGGATTTTAACAACTTGACCACACAGTGGAATTTTCAGATTTTCCAAGACATTGGGGAATCAAAGGCCAGACAATCACATAGTGTTAGTTGAGGAAATAACAGCCAGAAGATTCTGTCTGCATTGATTTCATTGCTTGGTTCTCATGGACAGGTTCATGTTCTATGTGATTGCAGGCAGTCCTGGGACAAACAGTTCTTCCAATGTCCATGTTGTGAGAAAGAATTGCAGTGTTGTTCCATCCCACACAGAAAATATCTTGTGGAAGGAACACAGATCAAAAATGGCCCTAAGGAAATTGCTGGTGTTAAAAAAGTCCCCTGTTGGACATTTAGTCCCCAGTGACTCTGATCAATATTTTGTGATTGAGAATATTTTGTGATTGAGAAGATTGACCTAATTTCTTGGTGAGATTCCTCAAGCATGTAGTAGCAATGAACATGAAAATCTTCAATGAAGACAGCTTCAGAAATACTCGAGCTTAGATATTTTAGATCCATTATGTGGCTTTGCATTGCAAACCCTATCATGACAGTTAACATGACAACATGTTAACTTAGATTACTTGGCAATGCCTTCTTTTACTTCTTTGTTTTAAATTTTAAAATTCCTGCTGTCAACATTTCTTAACATCTTGGACATGGTACAGCACCTGGATCTGTTCCTGCAGCACCTTAGTCTCTCTGATCCTGTATTTTGACTTGTGCACAGCCCATTTCTCTTAGTTGCCTGAAAATTATCTGGTCTAAACCAGCTAACTAGACTTTTTTTAAAGGCAGTGAAAAGAACAGGTACCTCCACAGCACGAAATATTTCACCAATGTTGGAGATCCATTCTAAAATGAATGAACTTATGTGTGGACAGATTCTAAGCCTCCCTCCTGATCATAAAGAGAATTCAAGGAATTATCTCAAGGAAGGCACCTAATTCTTACATAGCTAAAGAACATTAATCCCACCTTTCCTCTTCTGTGTTTTATGAGAATGTAGATTTTACTCACCCCAGGTATTTAGCTGTTTCTTAGGGTTGTTACATGCTGCAGTTTTGATCTTTGCAGGGATCTCTTTATGGTCATTGTGATTCAAACAATACTCATATTGATTTTTATATTCTGAACAAAATAACATCTCATCTTTTACAATTTGGAATGTGCTTTTTCCTGCTGAAATTATCACAGTGTTTATTTATTAAGCATCAGCCAATGTTGCTTTCCAAGCTATGTCAGGAAGCGGCTGTGATTCCGAAAACTTCACTTGTAACACGTATTATAGGGATGGGGAAAGAGATGCTTAAGGCAATGGCAATTTCTTCACGATACAACATCCCAAAATATGCGACATATAATGGGATGGTAGTAATGAGAATCTGAAACCTACCTACTTCCCCAAAAACCATTCTATGCAAATCAACATACAAGACTAAAATAAAATTTAATTAGATTTTTCTTGATGGTTTTATTACTATCTTGAGACTGAGAGCAGCTTCAGACAATGACCATGTTCCCTTTGTATATACATAGATATATGGTGTATATATATATATATATAGATAGATAGACACGGTACTTTTAGTGCTGTAAAATGAATTTAATAATGAAATGCACGCTCCTAGCAATACTTATTGCTGTGTTTTTGATATTCAATTTCCAAAGCCTCTTTTATGAAACACCTGATATTTGTGACAAATCAGGTGCTTTCTCAAAGATTTCTTTCCCATTTTCCATCACTTTTTTGGTGAGCAGAAGAAAGGACTGAAATTTTACTACTTAGAAAGGAATCTTAGATCATATTTAAAGAAAAGAGTCTGCTGATGTTCTTGTGAACTCACCTGTACTGGCCCAAGTGTGTATTTCTCAGACATTTCCTTCATTGCTACTGTGCAAGAGCAGCACTGCACAGAAAAAGGAGCTGGACCTGAGTCACTGCACTTTTCAGCCTTGTGTATTTAGCTCAAAGATTACCTGCTCACCTGTGAACAGTGGCTGGGCAGAACTTGGTATCTAAATTGCTGCAAACTTACTGAGCATGCAAGAAGTCAGAAGAGGAGGGAGGAATAGGCACTTGTTTCATACTGGTTAAGCCTTCCACCCAGTATCCCAGATTTCAAGACGGGATGTGCTTAGGCCAGATGCCTGAAGATATGATAATGAGTATTAGCTCTAATTCATTATATCAGTGCTGTGTCCCTCCATAAGTTCCTGGCACCAAATCTGGAGTGCTCTGGGTTAAAATTAACAGCTATGAGTTCAGTTAGTTCTCAATGATAGAACTCAATTCAGTAACCAAGAAGAAAACTGCCCAATAGTACCTAAAGAAATAAATAAATTAAAAGGATCAGTTTTCCTTAGGATGAATGAGCTGAATTTGTTCAGTGAAGAAACGCCCAGTGATCCACTGGAGTCAGTGCAATAGAAGGAAGAGGTTGGCAAGAAAGGGATGTGAACACAGGGGAAGGGATGATGAGTAAAGTTTGGCTAGACAAATTGGTCACATGTCAGCCACCTTGTGTAGCTACACCTTCAGAATATTTAATCCTGATGGGTACTTTGGGTCCAAGATGCTGTAGGAATTCTTTAAACTGAAAATATTTTAATGCTATGGATATTCTGACTGGCTAAGCCAGTCATGTTGAGCTATGTTGATGTTTTCAGGGCAAAAGCACTTCCCTCACCCCCAAATATTAGATGTCTCACTGCCAGACATTTGTGAGTTAAACCAGTTTGTAACTTCACAGAAGCAGATGTTTATGATATGTGTTTACAGAAACTCAAGAATATTTTCATGCAACAATGTAAAAATAAAACACTTAAACACATCAAATGTCCTTGTGATTTTCTTAGGCATTGTTTAAACAACTGTTGCTTTTTCTTTTTTCCCAATAAATAATGCAACATTCAATATTATGCAGAATATACAATGAACTAAAATATTTATCACACTGTACTTTCTTATTGGGCTTTTATTAAGTCTAATAACTGTACATTAAAGTAACTGCTTTCTGCCTGCTAAGAAGTATTAGAAACTTGGAACAATAAAAGTTTAAGACATAAGAGAGCAGGTTGGTTTGTTGTTGTTTTGTCTTTTTTTTACCCAAAATGCACACATTTGCCAAGGTCTGCATCCTAGCACAGTAGCATCATTTTTCTCAGAAAAAATTTAGTCTGGTTAAATCTAACTGTAAATCATAACTGATTCACAGATTTATTTTTTTTCTGGCAAAGCTATTTCTTCCATCTCTTCATTAATAATCACCTCAAAATATGAGGTTTATATCCTTTTTTAGATTCTAATAGAAAAGATTTTTTAAAAGAAATATTCAAATGTGACACATATATTGACATTTATGTAAGTTACATAGGTGATGTTAGGTTTAGTTTCCCAGTTAGAGTTACAAGAGGGTAAATTTATAGTTAGTTACTTGAAAATGAATAATTTTTATACAAACTTCTGTATAACACTTTAGTCTTACTGTGACTGAGCTCTTCAGTGTTTTGAAAAATTATGTGTGGCCAATGAAAATGTCTAAATCTTGTCTTTTTTTTTTTTTAGCACCATCTTTCCAGTGGGGGAACTGTGTGTAGTGTAGAATTTTTAAAAACTCTAAATTTACACTATGGTAGAATATTTGTGTCTATAAAAATGGATATATAATACACCTGTATGCATTTGTAGCTTTTATATTTTCAGTCATTCTCTGATTAAGTTGAAAACTAAGTAGTTAAATCCATGATTTAATTTAAACAGGGAAGTACATGAGTGCCTAACTAACAGAGAAAGAAGAAGATTGGGGAAATCCTGTATCTGACAAAGAAATATGAAATATAATGTAGATGGAAACCCTTATTTGCATCAACTATTTTTCTTAATAGAATTCTTCCAAAGACAGCCTAATAATATACCAAAAACGTGCTGAAGTTCTGTAATTTTATTATTATTATTTTCTGCACAGATTTTAAGCTATGTTGAAATACTGAGGCAATTTTGCACACGTAGCTTATTAAAATTATGCTGTTCTGCTGAGGTCAGTATTAGCCCACATGAAGGGTTATTTCATTATATTGGGGTGTCCACCTTGTAGAAGAAATATGGGCAAGAAGCTTTTAATTGAAATATGTTGGTAATTTTGATCCCACACTAGCTGAAGTGTATGTGAGTAATTTTTGAATAATAATCAATTGTGATACTTAATAGTGTTTTAAATTATCCCTCATGTTTCATTTTTGTAGAGAAAAAAGGGACAATGAGGCTTTCAATATAGAAAAATAGAAATCAGGAACTCATTATTTAGTAGTAGTAGTAGTCATAGTAGTAGTAGTAGTCGTAGTAGTAATTTCAGCCTAGTGACTGATAGTATTAAAAAAATTAAGTTATCTGAAGTAGCAAGATAATAAAGAAGAAAGCTTAAAATATGCTTAGGATATAGTTTGTATCCTACAAGTCAGTGGATTTGAACTGAGGTTGATGCATATATACTGCTCTGTTATTAATCATTATTTGAGAAAAAACAAGTCATCTGCCAAGAGTTATATTGTTTCTTAGAGGACTGGTTTTTATTACTTTTCGAGTCCTATTAATTAACTACATTATCCAGTGCTCAGAGGGAAGCTGTTGCATTTTTCGTCAGGGCACTCCATGTTCTCCAGCCCAACTATGCACCTTCTGTGTGGAATTTAACTCTGAGGCCACAAGCTGTAGCAGCGTGACGTGCAGCCCTGTGCACACAAATAATGCCATCTGGGACTGCTAATGAGGAATTTCACAGTTCAGGGTATGCTGCTCATTTGCATCATCTGTTGAGGGGCTGACAAAGATGGGAGGATGCATTTTATTTTCAAAACTGAGTTTTGATTAGCTTTCTTATCTCAACCCAGGTGATTTTTACCCAGGAATCAATGCCATTTCTTGGGATGTCCTCTGTAGGGTTTGACATCAGGTGTGCCATGGGGAGCCCTTTCCTGCCAGTGCATCACAGCCCCCAGCCAGGTGCCCTCAGCCTGGTTCACAGCCTTGGTGGAAACCAATTGAGAATCTACAACTGGCAGATCAGATTTGTCAGCGGAATAAGGGAAATTATTACAAGGCTGGCATTTAAAGTGATGTCAGAAGTCATGTCCATGAGTTACAGTGATAGATGGCTTAACGAGAGGGACTGTGTCCTGAGGTGGAATCCCTCCATAAGCAGTGGAAAACTTCCCTCCTGTCTAATATGTTGGGTCTACAACAACTAGTCAAATCTTTCAGATGTTTTATAGCCATAGAAAGCCCGCATCCTGAACATATTAAGCCTGGAGCACATTTTCCCACTTCTTATCTTTAATCAATACCATCACACATAACATGATGACCTGGACCCTTCCACCACCTAGAACTACACATTACTGTGTGAAACCACACACATATGTCATCATATCAGCACACCAGACTTTTTCCTTTTTGCTGTTTCATTTGGCTCCCCAAAGTTATTCCTTCAGATTTTCCTTGGAAATAGAAAAAAAAAAAAAGGAAAATATATAGATATTTCATTGTATCACTTAGTGAAACAGACCAGCTCCATGAACTGGGCATGCATTTACTGTTGTATTTAAGAACCTCAGACAACAGACAGGTCTCTTGGGTTACTTAGTCTAATCTCTACCATTGGCAATGACATCATATAATCCTTTTAAAAAAGTATTGTGTCTAACTGGCTAGGATTTTTTTTTGCTGCTCTCCCGGAAGACTACCACAGAATGTAACTATTTTGATTGATAGAAGCTATCTCATTTTTAGCTAAAATTGGTTTATATCTAGTTTACATCAATTTCTTGTGACAACATTGTTGCCTAGTTTAAATAGATTTTTTCCCCCACCTCAGTAAACATTTCAGATAATTTTATATATGTGACAAAAATAAGCAGTGCTTTACTTTAAAATTATCTTTATATTAAATCATTAATGTGAACCTTAAATTGAGCCTTTGAAAAGATTGGATTTAACAGAACATTACTTTCAATTAACCTTTCAGTGCCTGAGCATCATAGGATATTTATCTTTGTTCCTCAGATTCTGTTTTTTCAATTAAGAAATCTTTTACCCTTTACACAAGTTTAATATGTATCCTGTTTCTGCACAAGAAAAAAAAAAAATCTAAGAAAATGTTGCATCCTCCTCACCCACAGCCTGGTGTGTCATTGCACGCGAGACATCAGGTTCCCTTGTCCCCAGTTAAAAAACTTCTGTGACCCATTTTGCTTCCTCATTCTCATAGAACAGAGCCATAAACATTAAAGAGTAAGAAAATTCTGAATGAGGAATACATTGACCTCAATCAGCCTTCAATTTTTACCCCAGCCATCTAATAAGTCACCACCAACAATATTTCCAATATAAGTTATATCTTAGGCACTCAGTAAGCAAATATTTTAAAAAGTTTTTGCTATTGATATATATACATATTGAAAAGCATACAGGGTTGCAAAATTATCTATCTATATAGATAGATAGATAGATAGATATCTATAAATAATCTTTACTTGTAATTTTTTCTCATCAATTTTTCAAACCACTCTTTTGTTCTGAATAATGTTATTATTATTAGTTTCTTGGGTTTGCTTTTCAAAACAATATATAATTTCTTGTAAGTACAGACATTTCTTTTTATAAGAAACAATATAGAAGAGAGAAACAGAAATGAGGAGAAAATGGGAAAAAAGATTAATATTTTTTTTCACAATTCAGAGGTTTTAATGAACTTGGAATTGAATGTTTTCTTACTTCCTTCATTTGTTCAATGCCTCCTTCTGTACTCTGTTGATGCTGTATTCTGAGCAAACAAAACAGAAGCTTCAGCTCAAATCTGAAAGAAATCAACTGGGTCAAAATGCACCCCTTAGTGGAACTCGGATGAAATTTCCAGTTACTTTCTGTGACTCATTACTGTGATTTTTTAGCACCCTTGGCCCAGGAGCTTCTTGCCTAAGTTAAATGTCAGGAAGATAAATGTCTGTGCTGGAGCTAGTCATGCTAGAATCCCTTTATATTCAGTGGAAAGAAATAGGCCCTGCCAGGGAATGACTGATCTGTCCATTTAAACATCTAACTTACAGTAGAGGTACCCTGTCTCCATTTGCGGTATCTTTACATGCAGTCTGTCCAAGGTGGAGTAAGAATCACTTTTTACAGGTGAGGATATGAAACAGAAAGGCTGCTTCTAAAGTACAGCTTTAAGAAAAATATTACCCACCTTCCAAAGGAGCTGTGAAACCCCCAGATCCCCGGCAAGGCAGAGCATGATCTATATGTAGAGCTTTTACAAGCGGGCTGTGCTCAGGCTGAGCTCAGTTGCCCATAGAGCCCATTTATCCTCACTCCATAAGTCACAACACTGATGCTTATGCAAACCAGGTCCTCTGGACACGCTGTCTGCCTGTCATTCACAAGGGCAGTGGGAATAGCTGTAGCTGAAAGGATGCTTACACTTCAGATAAATACATTTTGGGATGCCATAAGCACCAAATGTAGCCGTGGTTTCTCACTGACAATTCATGTAGGATCAATTCAGAGAAGGCGCCAGATACCGCCTCTGGTGGAAAATGTACATTTAGTAATACTCACATGGGAGCAGCAATATCAATCAATATTTTTACACAGTGATTTGTAGAGATTTGTAGTAGATATGAGATTGCTATGAATTAAATGCGCAAACATTGGAAGAAATTGTAGAACAAAGGATTCAAAAAAAGTCTGCATGTGTAACAAAGAATATTCCTCCCAAGAAAACTGCTTCAATTACGCTGTTCCTTGCAGTAGAATGGACTAAATGCCTTTGGACAAGTCTTTGGAAATCAGTAATATGAAGATTAGTTCACAGTTGCCAATCAAAAGGTACCCAAAATCTAAGTACAATAATTTCATGCCTATAAGGTGCACTGGAGTATAAGGCGCACTTCCAAGTTGTTGACAAGTCCCCGTACTTTTCCCATATATAAGGCGCACCAGCGTATAAGGTGCATTTTTTTTTTTTTCAGCAAGGATCCGGCTCCGGGCAGCCCTGCACCGCCTCGGGCCAGCCTGTCTCACACTTCCAGTTTGGCAATTTTCTGAACTTTGTCCTCAAGTAAGGCGCACTGGCATATAAGGCACACTCCGGGGTTCGGATCAAAACTTCAGTCAAAAAGGTGCACCTTATACACGTGAAATTACTGTATTTGACAGTAGCTGTCTCTTTTTGTCTTGTGGTGTACACACTAGTGATCCTGCCCAAGCTGTTGAACATGTGCCTTGAAGCTTGTGAGCATGTGAGAGTGCATCTGTAAAATCAACACACTTAAAGATGCTGTTTAGTGAAACCACTTTCCCTTCCCACGGGGATGCCCACTTAATTTTTTTAGACTAATTTTCCTACAGCAGCGGTTACTTTGCTTTACCCTTGCCATGTAGCCCTGCTCACATTATTGTGAAATTCAACCTGAAAGCTTCATAACAGGTTCTCCAGGTGTCAGCTGTTGATAGCTCTTATTTTATGGGTCACCTCTCTCACAACAGTCTAGATTAACCCCGTGTAATTTGTGGAACACTGTGAAAATATTTTTCTGGATCATAATTGTCTGTGATTCCCCATGCACAGGCAGGCACACTCAATTCAGTTGCTTGAATTGACACCTAGAAATACCTCTTTGTATATACTGGATATATGGCATCTGTTGGCTTACCACATTCCAAGCTTTGGGTGCTCAGACAGATGCTGAGCTCCATGCCAGAATGTTTAAATTTTACATTAACAGAGTGTGGATGGAATGTTGCAGAGGGCTTAGGGCATCTTGTAGCCGAGCTGAAGACATGCCTCTGAGCCTTCTGCATACATGCTGAAGGTCACACACAGTCCAACCAGTCAGGAGTGAGTACCTGCTGAGCACTCAGACCCAGGAAAGAGAATAAGGCTATATACAATAGATGATTTTACACTTTAATACATATATTTGTAAATACATATCATATACATAACTGCACAAACTAGCATAGTATTGACATACAAAGGCCAATGGATTGATCAAGCTGAATAGACTTGTCAATCTTCTTATTAGCATGTATGGAAAAAATAAAATCTGTAGTAAAAACAGGAAACTGAGAATTAGGATTTATGGAGACCAAAACAGCTCCAGCTTCCTAAGCTCTCATTAGGGAGCTTCCAGTTTCTCTCATATGGCTTGCATAGTTCTGATAGGCTAGAAAAGATGGTTAAAGAAGTTGTTTATGCTGTTCTGAGTACATTTTTATCTCTGCATGTTTTCTGCTTAAACTGTGGGTTTGAGCAGTTATATTTGGCCATTATTTCAAGGCCAAAATTGATCTCACCCATGAGGCTAGGTTCAGTTTTGTAAAACTTGCACCAGTTTTCTTTCCAGAGAGGCACTGCAGGATTAGCTGCTCTAAATTTATATGAGTTAGGCAGCTAAGTAGTTATAGTATAGAACTATTGCCAGAATAGTTCAGGAGCATAACCAGTGATTAATGCCTTTACATCCACAAAAGTAATGCAGACAATACATTAAATCCTCCAAAGCAGAGCTTAAATCAATAGTATGAAGTTGACAGGCTCCAGGAGTGAACTTCTGGAAATTCCGTGAAGTTCAACAAGGCCAAGTCCCACATCCTGCACTTGGGTTGGGGCGGTCCCCAACATCAACATAGACTGAGGGATCATCATGGGACAAACTGATTGAGAGCAAAGAAGATTGTAGAAGTACTGCAAGTTGGATGTGGCTTTCAGCAACCTGATCTAGTGAAAGATGTCCCTGCTTGTGTCAGGTGGAGTGACTTAGATGACCCTTAAAAGTCCTTTCTAACTCAAACCACTCTGTGAAACTAAAACATTAGAGGAAATTGTGATTTAAGTAATAAGTTTGATGATGATTTAGAATTTTTATTCTTGAATGCTTGCCCATTACAAATGTACTGAGGGAAACATATTTAAACACCAGATTTGGGGTTTTTTTAAAGCTCACCCTTAATTGATTGTGGCTGTTACATAGGATTTAGGAAATGCTATGAATTTATGAAGCTATGAAGCAATGCATCAATCAATGAGGCAAAAAATAAAGAAATTAACATTTTACAGGGAAATTGAACACTAGAGATAATGCCACTTATCTGAGAAGCAGTCCGTGAGATTAACATTTAGGCTCTTAAGCTTCTTAAGTCTTTTCAGAACATAAATAATGCTACGAGAGCCAGATTTATTTACTATATTTGAGTTCTAAAATCTGTTTTATTGGGAAAAAAAAGGCTAAAATTATTTTTGTATGCCTTTTTTACTCCAAACAAATGCTTTATCATGTATTCAGTTTTTATATTTCTCTCAGTTTCTGGATATTAGTGTCCCAGAAGAATAAAATCATAGAGTGGTTTGCATAGAAAGGAGACCTTGGAGATCATGTAATGGTCCCTGGCTGTGGGCAGGGACACCATCACCTAGATCAGATTGCCCAGAGCCCCATCCAGCTTGGCCTTGAGCACCACCAGAGATGCAACTTCCATGACTTCTCTGGACATTCTATTCCAGTACTTCACAGTAAAGGGTTTTTTCCTGACAACTCATCTAAACCCCCTCTCTTTCAACGCAAATGCATTCCCTCCCTGCTCAGCTATTTGTCTGGAGGCTTACCTAATGCTTTGCTTTCCTTTAGTTTGTCTTTGCACAGAGTCTATATAAGTGTTTCAGTACCCTGTGAGCAGAGAGCAAAAAAGCAGAAAGAATGCAGAGTAGAATCCCTTTCCTGGACCAGATCTTTCCTTTTTAATTTACTGGGGCATTTAAAGATAGTATTTTAAGAGGCAATGTTTTTAAAGAAAATGTAGTTCTGGAGGATCAGTCTCTCACATAGGCTGATCCTTACCTAGAGACACTTGGAAAATTTTCAGTAGAAAACTTCTGACTGGAAAAAAGAACTGCATTAAAATACGCTATACGCTGATTTTGCTAAACTTTGAGCTTAGAAGAAGATTTAAAAAAAACACATCACAGTGACCTGTCTTAACAGTTTTTGTGTTAAATGCTTCACAATTTAGAATGACTTTTCAATTCAATATTTTGGACTTTTTTATACTAACTGTGTCATATAATGGAGGGTACTAAAAAGCTAAAGTCAAAACAACAATTTCACACTGCCAAAACTGACAAAATAAAACCAGACTGGCCACCTAAAATAGATGGATTTGCGATTAACCTGTTAAGAAGATAACCATTCTCCTACCCTAGTCCTCCATCACAGTCAAAAAGGTGTCAAGTTAAGTGCTACTATACTCCAGCTCCTATTTGCCCTTGTGCTATGGGCTACAGAAAAAAATACAAAAACTTTTCACAGTGTTCTTTATCTTATGTCATTACCCTTTTGCTGCCTTAGGTCATTAAAATAAATGTTTTGTGCTTGGGTCCATTTATTCTATTGTCAGTGATGAATGTACCTGCTTGATTTAATTTTGTATGCATTTTATATTGCCCATTGTATGTTTTCAGGTTTATTAAATAAGTACTCCATCTTATTTCAAAAAGCTCTAAACATGATATATTTTTTATTTTTTTATTTTTAATGATCTTATTTAAAAGCCATACTTTTTTGCTTAGCACATAGTAAATCCTAAGTTAAACCTGACTGTGTTGTTTTGTTAGTACTTGTGGGTAGTTTCATGTTTCCATATAGAGAGGGAGGTCAAATTGTCCTATCTGTCAAGAAATGAGGGCTTGGACTTATTATTTTCTCACCACTTTTCCATCCTTACCACTATGTAAATTTAAGGAGACTTCTAGTCTCCTTAAACCCCTTCCTCATTTATCTGCATGTTTTTTCAGCCAACTTTTTCCCAAGAAACCTTGTTTTTTCACTGAAAACAATGTTTTCACCCTCTTGCCAAATTGCACAATGAGATAAGTCACTAATAAAGGGATAGTTATGCTGACTGTTAAAGCTCTGCTGGGAAAGGGCAGGACAGTGCTCTGTTGAAACTCCATGAAACTGCCTCTTTGGTCTTTCTCCATAGGAACAGAAATGAACCCTGCAGATCTTTCTTCTTCAGGCAGCTCTAATTGGCACCTCAGCTGGGAGACACATACACACTTGGCCCTGTTTATTCTCATCCTCTACTTGCCTACCTATCCCTACCTGCGCCCCTACATACAGCATTTCTTTTCTCTGGTGTGTGAGATAAGGAAGATCTCATTTGCACTGGCAGAATTTAACCTCAACTTCTTGTCACTAACACTTCACCATCAAGCCAATATCCCAAGACTGCCCTTGGGATTGTAGGGAGTCTTCCCTCCACAATGGAAGGCAAAACCAGGAGAGGCTTTTAAAATCATGTGCTACAGTAGAACTATATATCAAGAATATTAATAACTTAGAGATGCTAAGTATAGGCGGATGTACATACTGTGCAGATTGTACAGAAAATCAAATAAAGATTTTGCTAAACCACAGCTCTAACTCAGTGTCCAGAAAATTCTTCCTGATATTCACCTCAGGTATCTTGTTTCTCAAAGTATGGTCTTATGAGGAGACTACATAAAGTACTACCTTTAAAAACCCCAGCAGCTTCTAGTCAGAATTTATATTAACAGAAAAGAAATATTTTTTTGAATTCCGTTCCAAAATGCTACTCCCCCTATTGCTTTGATATTTTTTGGCTTTTTTTTTCTGAATCCCTCCAATTTTTGAGGAGTACATGAAGATATTAAAAATAGAGTGTAACCTACGTAATTTAAAAAAATATGCAATAGAAATACTGTAGGGAAAAATACTCGGTATCAGAATTTCTAAGTTGTAAGAAAATTCATTCAAAGCTGTATTATCCTAAAAGACCTGAGGTTAAACAATAGTTTGCATCTATCCTGGCAGCATGTTGTGGTGAAAACAAGATTGGTTTCAAGCTGTCTAAGCACAGCTATTGCAGTAGCCAGGTGGTAAATGCTGTTATTTCTAGGAGATCCTTCTGAAGATCACACCAGGAACACATCAGATGCAGCTCCCATTAATAGAGATAGTGGCTCACCAGCCAGATAAAGAGAGGGATGATTCTATTACAACTTTTGCTTCCCATTTACTTTCAATTTCACATACCCTCATACTTACTGGTCCTCTTCCTGATAGTATTTGGGGAGAAGTTCTTAGTTCAACAGAAAGAGAAAGGCCTTGAAATCTCTAGAGAAAACTTACTTGATTTTCCATACTGTTTTTTCAGGCTTATTTAAAAAAAATATTTGGATGAAGTTCAGTGCTGACATCTCCAGTCTTGTATGCATACACTAACTGAATTGAAATTCTGACCTCTATAGTTCACCCATCTGCTGAAACCCATTAGTTTTATCAGAGAACCATTTTAATAAGCTGAGAAAACAGGATCAAAATCCTCTTTATAGCTTTGTTCTCTACTCATCTCCATTGAAAAGTTCTGATGAGATCATAATTCTTCAAAATTTTGCTTGAGATAGCATTTCAGGTATTTAATAATACTTTGAAAACTTAGATTCCTGTTGACTCCATTGCAGATTTCTTCTATTATGCACAGAAATATCTTAAACTCATTTACCAGCTGTGCTACATGGTGCTGAGTAGCACAAGATAACTATACAACAACTTTAAGAGTATAATTTTTTACTATCCTGAATTTATCTAGGAAAGTGACAACATTGCTGACATTTCTGATTGGTGAGAGCATTAAGCTTTGACAGGTGCTTGCACTTCGTCTGAGGTCTCAAATATTTTGAGACAACTGCAAATCTTATCTCAGTTATTATCAGGAAAAAAATAATTATTGACAAATAATATCCTTGTATTTGCTGTAGATGATAATGAGGTATCATTTCAATAACCCTCACCTTACTAATAATGAAATTGCAAGCATCTGAAAAGGTGCTGGCAGTGCTGAAAGATGCTTCAGTAACCCAAACTACTCTAAAAAAGTGCTGACTTTAAAAAATAAATTAACGTTAAGAAGGCTTTAAGTTGTTTGGAGAGATCTGCAGGCTTAAATGTCTGAGGAATGCTTAGCAAGTATCTGAAAGCTAACCCAAGCTATTTTTAAGCCATAGAGAATTGAAGAGGGTTGTATTTTATTGCAACTCCAGTCAGCAACTTGGATTAGACATCCATCCTATATAGTGTTGTTTGTGTCTGGATTACTCTCTAGATGAGGTGTTCAGACAGACTTGTACATTTGTCAGCTCTGCAGAGACAACTCAAGAAGAAGGAAAAAATAAAATACTAGTTATTTGGTCAGAGTCCAAAGTCTGTAAAACCTGTGTTTTGTTGGACATTTTTGTCAGTGTATCATAGCATATCATCTCTCTTGAGGGGATAGCCCTCACAAGATGACATGTCCCAAACAGTAACTTTTTTTTCTTTATCAATAGTACCTGTGTTGTAGACCGAAGGACAGATCTCTTTTTCAACAAGGCAATAGCTTCCCATTTCTACAATCAGCACTCTGACCCAACACGAAATATTTCTACAATTAACACCATCCAGAGGTCTGTTCTTTGCAGATGCCCATTTCTGAAAATACTGACCTAAAGAGAGGAGGAGTCAGAGATTTTTGTTTATCACTTCTGAGTCTTCTGCAGACAACGGAGCTGGTGTAATCATGCTCCTAGACATAATTTGTGGGATTACTCTGCACCATCTTCTTCAACATTTTCCCTGAGAACCCTTCCAAAAATCTCACTGAATGTTATCCTACAGATCCATGTTGACCTCATGTGCAGACCAGCAGCAGGCTTCTGAGTTCACTTGGGGAATCAGGTGGGTCATGCAAAAGATCAGAGTGCTCCTAGAAGTAGCAATGTCACCAGCAAGGCCTGAGTATCAGCATGTGACTGTCTACAAACACCACCCACACACGGTCAGGGGTAAGCAGATGTATATTTATTTTCCCCTACCTGATTCCTCATTTCAGATAAAAAAAATGAAAACAAAGCAAAAACAAAATAATAAAATATTCAGGAAAAGAGAAAGAAATTCAATGTCCGTGGAGACTTCTCTTCTACAATCCAAATAATGCAGATATAATTTTAATCTGTCATCCATTTTTCTGAGAGTTCATTAATAAGAAATGATATTAGGTATGAGAAAAGGTCTGTGCACATCTTTATTGCTTAATTTATTTTTGGTTATTTTTTTTCCCTGAAATTTAAGTCAAGGACCAAATATTATTTTAATATAGTCCCTTGTATTTAATTATTAACAGATTTAATAACAACAGACTGCATCCAGTCACACCAAAAGGAGAACCTTCTTCATGTTCATTCGTAGATTTACACATTTCGCAATAACACAATTCATTTCATAGGAAGTGAATTACAACAATAATGTAAGAGAAAAAATGCTACAAAAGTATTTTTTTCCAGTAATTCAAAATATGATGCCTGTAGGTGAAATTATACTGTCACAAACAACTGATATTTCTGTCTCTTATCAGTGACAGGAAATAGTTATAAGAAAAGGAAACCAAGAAAATCACTTCAGATTCCATTCTTTCACTCATATTATATAAAGGCGTGAGTGTGAAATGTTTTCATAACTTCTTCATCATCTGGCCTTTGAGGTTTACTCTGCTGACAAGGGTTGAGTGATACTTTTTTGTTATTATTTTGTACTACAGGTTTTCAAGCAATATTGCTGTCAGACAAAATCCTTGTTTTTAACAGAATTTTAAAAAAAGAAATATTTCAGAAATATTCTATTATTGAATACCAAAGAAAAGAAAACATTAATATCACCAATTCTTAATTTTTGTTCACTTTATTTTCCTCTTTTCACTCTCAGCTCTGCTTCATACTAATATGAAATAAGGTAGGAAAAGCTAAAATAACATTCAGAAAAAAACTTCAATGCGATTAATTATTTACTCTTTCAGTTACACAAAGCATCATGAAATTTTCCTTTTACACTGTATTTATAGATTTCTTTGAATTTAGAAGTCAAACCTAATGAACATATAGCTAGTGGCTTGTATGGGGCCATTTATTTGACTCAACAGATTTCTCTTCCATGCCTCTAAATAAATAATTATGATAAAGTGTCAGCCATTAGGTACAGGTATATATGAAATTCAGAACAAACGCAATGTTAGTACCCGTAGATGTAGATGGGAAAAGAAGGTGCAAGTGTTCTTTCTTGACTGGCTTCTGCTTTGTTTCAGAAGTATTTTTTGGAGTCTCAGATGGCAAAAAGAAGAAACGCCATCATCTTAGATTTTGGTATTTCTGATGTGCAAGATGTATTCCCATTGTATGTAGGATATGTCTGCAGTGAATGATGTAAGAAGCAGTGGGTTCCTCCTCACAGTCTGGAAGGTTTATGGATTGAGACATGGCTCTATTGCCAAATTACTCCTGGGTCAAATCTGGCACATCTCTGATCAGTTTAAATACCAACAAAATGAGATAGCATCAGACTGCTCCTCTCCAGGTACATACATCCTAGACCCTGCTAATTATTTAATTAAAAACCACTTATTAAATTAATATTAAGTGAAGAAAAAAAATGAATTCTCTCTGGTAAGGTTGCCACTCCCTGGTTAAGGCTATTTAGAGGCACCTCATACTGATTTAGGACAAAAGCTTTATTTTCTTTCATATCCACTGTGCTACAAAATACTGTTTTCCTTCATGTTAGGGAAAGAAATTTGTATCTTGATTTAATTTCCTATTCAATGGTACCTCATGCCTTTTGAGACTTTTTGTTTAAAACATTCTCATGGAAGTAACAAATATTACAACCCAGTAAGACTTTCCAGGATCTACTGGGCATTTTACTCTGCGTGGACATTCACAAAGAGGTTCATACACAATATATGAGTGCATAAAATGATCTTGTTTATCGGTAAACACACCTAACATATAGCTGGATTGCAGTCATGGGCTTATCATTGATATTCTTAGCACTTGTAAGACAGATCCCTGATGAATTTCTGATAGCCAAGCATCAGGAACTCCTTAGGCAAGGAAGTATCAGTCTCCATAGCACTTGGTCTGATCTTTTACCTTGCTGAATTGACATCTCCCAGCTCTGTCTATTTTTTTGCTCTCAGGTTTTCATAACTCTGTGCTATGTGCATGTGTTTCCCTCTGGACACCTTCATCTAGCAACTACTTCTTAAGCTAATTATTTTATCACTATTATTTTATTTTACTTAACATAGAATCATAAAATCATAGAATACTATAGGTTGCAAGGGTCCTTTAAAGGTTTTCCAGTCCAAATTTCCTGTCATAAGGAGGGACATCTTCAACTAGATAGGGCTCAGAGCCCCATCCAGCCTGACCTTGAATGTTTCCAGGTATGAAGCATCTTCCAATTCTTTGGGCTACCTATTCCAGTCCCTCACTACCTTCACTGTAAAATACAATCTTCCTCTTATTTAATCTAAATCAACCCTCTTTACTTTAAAGCCATTACCCCTTGTCCTGTTGCTGGTATGAACCATCTCAACTCTCAGTCTGTCTTCATAGGAGAGTTCTCCAGCCTTCAACCACCTCTCCTCTGGGCTCGCTCCAGCAGATCCATCTCTTTGTCCATGCTCAGTTTTCTTGTCCATGGCCCTGGATGCAGCACTCCAGGGGGTCTCACCAGAGCAGAGCAGAGGGGCAGAATCCCCTCCCTGCCCTGCTCTGGATGCAGCCCAGGCCACGTTTGGTCTCTGTGCTGTGAGTGCCCATGGCTGGGTCATGTCCAGCCTCTCCTCCAGCAACACCCTCGAGTCCTTCTCAGCAGGGCTGCTCTTATCTGTTCATCCCCAGCCTGTGCTGATATTGATATCCTGACTTAGGTGCAGCGCATTGCTCTTGGCCCTGTTGAACTTCAAGTTCATGAGGCTCAAGTGGACCCACTTTCGCAAACTTGTCTCCCATTCAGCCCTTGAGGCCCTCAGCAGATTCAGAAAAGCCATTTGACAATTTCAGAGCATGACACTTTGATTTCAGTAGTAGCAAACAATCAAAGCTATTTTTTGTTGTTCACATATCCAGATAGTTCTGTGTTTAATGCTGAGTGCAGGGAATGTGATAGGACCATGTCACTTTTCTTAAACTGAGATCAATAGGGAGAATACTTTGCCATTTTATAAATTGTGTGAGATAGCCTATTTTGGAAGAATTGCATATTTTTGTTGTTGTCTGACATGTAACACCTGGTCTTTTATTTTACAGGCCCTGTGAGTAGGGTCTCAGATAAACACCTGTGGCAATCATGACTAAGGTGGATCTCTGACTGCTGTTTTTTTAGCTGGAATTCTTCAGGAATATGATTCTGTAACTTTAAGGTACCTCCTGTTTCAACAGGGGTGTGATCAAGATGCATTATGCATTATGCTGCTGGACAGACATACATAAACATACATAAAACTAAACCAAACCTTATTATCAGTCAGATTTCTCTCAAAATACTGTCTGTACTCAGCACTACTTAGGAAAATATGTTGGCAACTCGGCATTTTAATTCAGTCCTTGTCCAGGTAACTTCCCAGAGACTTGAACAGCAAAACCACTTAAAAATTATGGGCTTTGAGAAATATTGCAAGTTAGTAAATGTTTTGTGAAGGAATCATGTGGTTTTTGGAAATACCAATGATTTTCCCATTGCAGAGGCTATAAGGTAGATGTTATGAACGGAGTGAAATTGTATTATGACCCTAAATTATGATTAGTTTTCTAGGTTCCTCCTTGAATTTGAGACTCCAGGCACTAAGAGCTGTAATTAAATCCATCTTAATAGGTTTCGACATATCTGTCTGACTCCATACTATGGCCCATTTTCCAGAGAAGATTAGGGTAATAACATTTTTTTTAATATTAAGCTTTCAGATTACCAACTGTTCAGTCTAATAGTAGCATATAATTGAAATTCTCAAGGCTCACCTCCTTTAATCACAGAGCACATTTGATTTTTATATTGTCTGAGTGTGTGGGCAGTTGGTATGTCATCATCCAAACAACAATCTCCTTCACAATGACAGAGAAGTTGCCTTATCTTGGCACAGGGATGGACACAGTGACTAAACACAAATGACGCAGAATATTTGACAATGAATGTTATTCAAGAGTTATCCATAGTTCCTTAGAAGTGTTTTAAAAGTTTTTCTCATTAGTTTTGCTCTGCCATTTTATGGGGCACTCTTTTCAAACACATTCCCGCTTAAGCACTGGTTGTTACTTAAAAGAAAGAGGAGAAAAAAGAGGGAAAAAAAAGAAGGTATATCAAAGGATTAAAGTCTGTTGTAGAAAGCACAACAAACCTAGTCCATAGTTTCCTAATACTTGTCTCTGTCTTGAGTGAAACAGATGTAAGAGTTAGTTTCTCAGTATCTGTTAATGTATTGAGTTTGTGTGGCAAGGCATTTTTTGGGGGAGTGGGGTGAGGAGAGGGCTACAGGAGCGGCTTCTGTGAAAAGCTGCCAGAAGCTTCCCCTTGCCTGACAGACAATGCCAGGATGCTCCTAGAACAACCCACCAGTTGGTACAAGCCAGTGACAGTTGGTAACATCTCTCGGACAACGTTTTAATAAAAAGGGGGAAAAAAATCAACCCCAAATTATTGCCCAGATATAATTGTGGCCAGAAAAGAGTGGAGTGAGAACATGTGAAAGGAACAACTCTGCAGACACCAAAGTCAGTGGAGAAGGTGAGGGAGGAGGTGCTCCAGGCGCTGAAGCTGAGGTTCCCCTGCAGGCTGTGTCTGCGATGCAGACCATGGCAAGGCAGCTGTGCCCTGCAACCCATGGGGGCAAAAAAATCTGCAGAGATCCACCTGCCGATCATAAAAACCCACTCTTGAGCAGGTGGATGAACAAAAGTAGTCTGTGACCCCATGAGAAGCCTGCAGTGGGTCAGGCTCCTGGAAGGGACCTGTGAACCCTCGGAGAGAGGATGCCACTCTGTGGCAGATTTGTTGGTAGGACTTGTGGTCATGTGGAGGACCCACACTGGAGCAGCCTGTTCCTGAAGGACTGTACCCTATGGAAGGGGAAACACACTGTAGAAGTTCGTGGAAGATTGTCTCCTGTGGGAGGGACCCCATGCAGGAGCAGGGGAAGGAAAGAAGCAGTGAGGAAGAAGTAGTGACAGAAACAACAGGTGATGAACTGACCATAGTCCCCATTCCTTGTCTTCCTATGCCACTGTCAGAGAACTGGCAAAAAAGGAGGGGCAAGGGAAAGATTTTTAAAGATTTTTTTTTTTTACTTCTCATTTTGCTGCTGTGATTTTAATTTGTAATAAGTTCCCTAAGTTGTGACAGTTTTGTCCATGATGGTAATTGGTGAGTGATGTCTCCCTGCTCTTAAGAGCCTTTCATTTTATTTTTTTCTCCCCTGTTCAGTTGAGGAGGGGAGTGATAAAGTGGCTTTCATATGTACCTGGCCTCCAGCCAGGGTTACACCACCACAGGCTCATAAGAACATCATCACTCAGGTCACCCAAAAGTAGACAAAAATAAAGCAGAAAAAGACCCTCCAGATCGTCATTTACTGCTATTAGGTAAATCTGTCTTACATCCTAATCTTGCTGCTGTAAAAATCGCCTTTTGACTTGGAGAAGGAAAAGATATCTCCTCACAGTGAAGGGAAAGAAGCCACAGAGTGAATTACTTGGATAAATATTTCAGACTGTATTTTTGGAAGCTGGATGTTTGTAAATATCCTCAGTTCAAGAGATGTCTGTCAGCTACAATTCATACACACATAAATAGAGTCTCACACTATGATCATTCTTTTCAATAATAAGGTGAGTGCAAGCGAAGCATGAATAGCAGCACATCTACCAAAGCATGACTCTACAGGGCATGGGAGGAAACTATTCAGAGGACCAATGATTTCATCACAGGATTCCCTGCTCAGCCCTCTAGAGGACAAAAGTTAAATTCCTGATCAGATACTTATTTCTCCCGGTGAGGAGAAATGTATTTAGGCACAAGAAATGCAATATTTTAGAATGGAATAAAGAGAAAATAATGTTATTTCACAAAAAACAGTAAGCTGGAAGTTGTTAAAAGGTCCAGCTCAAGGCTTCTGAACAACATATGCAAAGTTTAATTTTGCATGGCCAAAAATGAGGAAGGCCTTGAGTGTATCTGGCCATGAGGAAGGCCAGATGTGTCTGTTAACAATCTGCATTCTCTAAAGGGATTTTGGGGACCAAAGGCACTAGCAGGCTCCTTAGACAAACTAATACATGAGTGTGGTCTATGTCCAGCTTGATTCTGCACTTCTGCCAGCTCTCTCTGATATGTGATATTTGTGGATAAAGAGGAGGGTCCCAGATGCTTGTCTAGGGTGAGCTGGCTTCTCTGAGACAAGCTTTTTATGAGAGTCTACATCTTGCTGCTTTTCATGAAAACTGTAACACCTTTTCAGATCAGTCCTTACCCCTCATCCTTACAATATCTAAGAGTTTTCTGTTTCCATCTTCCCTGAAAGAGTCATGATAGCATCAGTGATAATAACAATTGAACAGAAACTCAGAGCTCTCAGTGAAGAGAAAGAAAGCAAAATCTGAGTTTATGTTCATCCTCCACATCAGAAGTTCAAGCTAAATTCAATCTCTGTTGAAGCATTGCACTAGTGTATATCTCAGATTAGATATCCATCCTTGTCTTTCTTCTGCTTGGCAAGAGTGCAAAGATTTGTCAGCCGCAGCTTTGGAAACCAAGGGCACATGCTAAGATATCAGGCAGCAGCTGAATGGTTTGAGAAACTTAATGCAAAGAAAGAAGGAGTACTGTTCATCCCCCAGGTGATCTCTGAGGCGCTTACTGACTCTTCTCATGGTCTTCAAAGAATCACTGTTAGGTTATGGAAGTTGCTTTTTCTTTTTCCTTGTCATTAGAGTCTAATAAGGAAGCTTGTGATTAAGGAAACTAGGAGGCAAGCAACACACTTCATGTATTTCACCCAGGAACAAGGTCATGTACATATAGAGATGAAACTGATGATCTTAGAACTAAATGGGAGAACTACTTTTATTTTCCAGATGTTATTTTTCTGGGTGGCCTCCAGAGCTTTGAAGGGCATTTTTCTTGTAGACAAGTGATTTTCTGCTACAGATGGTGCTTTTAACTCTCCGAAGTCAAAAAATGACAGCAATTCTTACAGGGGCAGCTGAGTCCTTATTTTCACAGATTTCCATTCACTACTTTGAAATTTCAGGTACAGCAACCTCCCACAGATCTTAATTTTGGCAGTTAGTTGATACAACAAACTTTCAACCAATTTAATTTATTTAGGATATTAATGTATTCATAGGGGGATGATTTTTAGCTAGTAACACATTTATACCTTTAAGGCTGCATAGAATAGATAAAAATATTTTCCATACAATGTATCCCCTCTTTTTTTGCTGTGACCTATCACTCCCCCTCAAACTTTTGTCCAAACTATTTCTAGTTGGCTCTGCCTAGAATCTAATACTTTGAGCCAAGAAAACAAGAAACAACAAAGATGAAAAACATGCTCAGGCAAAGTCTTTTAGACTGTGAAAGAATGAACATAGGAAATTACTTAGAAAGAATGTGGTGCCTGGAGAATTAAATTGGAAAGGCACTGAAAATATATTTTCCATACAAAAACATTTTGAGAAGAAATGAAATTGTTCATGTGAGGAAGTTGTAATGATGAGAAGAAAAATTGATTATTTAGACAAAGAAAATCAAAGTAAAATATATGGGGTCTTTCAGTGGGAGCAATTTATTCATAAATAGACATATGTTCCGAGACTCTTTGTCCACACTGGATTTGTGTGACTCTATTCTATTTGGCAAGATTTAGAGTTTAAATGAAGAACACATATGGAAGTTTCATCTCCAGTTCTGTGCAAGCATAGCTCAGAACACAGATACCTCACCTTTACTTGGGAGTTGTGCTTGTGCACCAGTTTGAGCCCAGACTACAACGCCTCAGATGAGAGCAGCATACTTCTGCTGGTTCTGAAATTTCATCACTTTGTACTGTCGGTATCCAGGCATAATTTCTGAGACCAGATTTTAATATATCCTTATGATTGCTTGGCAAATATTTTAAGTGCAGTTTTTAGGCACTAAATTTAATTTAATTCAGCATGTATGTGATGGATTTTCTTCAAACTGGTTACATGAAAATTGAAATTTTCATCAAGAATGCAGCTCGAATGTCTCCTGTGATCATGAGATTATGCATGACACAAATGGAGGAAACTAAAAAGAGTAGATGGCCATACATTAGCTGTTAAGAGAAGCATCCCTCAGGATCTCCAAGAAGACATAATGCTTTGAGCCCTAGGGATGAGTTGGGAAGATCACCTTTTAACTTCTCGTTTGAGATCTCTGGGGTACTCTACCTATAGTCAGTGCTCTGCATCTCTCAGACTCTGCAAAAGTATGAAAATGTGTGTAAATATGAAATGTTTGGATTGTGATCTTTTAATCCCTTCTCTACTGCCAGGACCAATGTCATCACATCTCAGTGCCATGAGGTGAAAGAGAATAGTTCATTAGATTTATAGGGCAAAAAAAGCAGGGTAGGAAGAGAGTGTGTGAACCCCACAAATATCTTTATGAGGTCCCTTCTTTTCTACTGGGGAACAAGGATGGTGAAAATTAAATGGTTCTCTAATGTAATCATCTATTTCTCGATCAGGAAAGAAATGTTAATTTTAGTATTCTAAATCCCCATTAATATCTGTGGGGACCGTGATCTACCAGGAGAAACAACTGTGAAATTAAACCATCATTGGGAAAGGAAGAAAGATACAGATGCCAACATCAGTGAGCAATTTGCCTGAGGGAGAACACAGATGAGGTTTCTTCTGGATGTGAAGGGAGTTGAGCACTGTTGGGCGAGGCCAGGTCTAGACAAAAGAAGGAAAACTTGGTCCGTTCAAAAGGTTCTCAAAGTCCTTTTTTTACACACATTTCTATGTCAAGAGAAGGACTTCACTTTTCAGAAGCTGAACTGCATGCTTTAGCCAGCAAGACCTCGTGACAGAACACTCCTAAAGTGTTTTGTATTCATGAGTGAGTTAATATCTTCTTTGGAGAGTTTTATCTGCCCTTTATCTGGTTTGTAGGTAGAATTTTATTGCAACGACATTTGACATATTTTTGATCTTTCCTGCTGCCCCAACTTTCTCTTCCATGGTACAAAGTCCTTTCTCAACTCATCTTTCCTGTTTTCCATGCTATTACCTTAAGCCTTGTTCTTTAAAAGTCATTACACTTCTGAAAACCAATACAATACAGTTAAATGGATCTGAATACAGATTTCCTGTGAAGCAAATCTAGCTCTTCAAATCAACTAACGCTTTCTTTTCTTATCTTATCCTTTTAAAAACACTTTTTAAAAGGAATGTCTTAAGCAATCTGACTTTTAAACTATGGCATGGAAGCTCTAGTTTTCTATCTGCAGTTTAAGCTGCTTCCATAAATTTTGTTGATTTTGAAGGAACTAGCAGAAGCAGCCTGTAAACAGAGGAGTTAATGGTGCAATTCTCACAGAATATCACATTTTACAACATTGGCATTTCCAAGAGCATATTTTTAATCACATGTTTATTCTGGATTAGAAGCATAATTAAAAGGACAATCCCCCTTCCAGCTGAAAGATTATAACTAACAACAATTCTGTATGCATACAGAAGGATGTGTTAAAACCACAAAGTAAAATCACCTTTCATTTTGTTATTATTTGATTAGCACATTCCCCATAGCTCTAGTGTGCTTTTTTTTTGTGTGTATGTGTGATAGGGTTTTATTATTTTAACAACGATTTCTGCTTTTCAGCTTGAAAAAGCCTTATGCAATTTCTGATCAGTACACAGCAATTTTTCAGGAATATTTTAATCATGCTTACAACAGGACAAGCTTATGAAAAAGTAATTGATTATCTGATTTTTCTCATACCGAGAGGCTATGGAAATTTAATGTCGTATTGATTAAGGACTTCAGCTTTCTGTACAATACAGGTTCCTTTTATTTCCTGCCTCTAGCCAACACAAGGTACAAGAAACCAGAGATAGTACCATTTGTTGGTAGTGTCCAACAAATGTATTTTTAAAATCAAGTTATATATTAATTTTGATTCTATTAAAATAACTAGGAAGAGGAAGGGAATCCCACGTATTTTGTGTCCCTCAAGGAAACACAATTCAAATTTGTACAGTTTGTGACCTGTAAAGGGAGTGGACATGTTCTTTTGTTTAGGGAATGTATTGGTACTGAGGAGTGCCAGCACCCACCCGAGTCCCAAGAACTGGAAAGCACATGCAATACAGAATGGTACATGGGAAATCTGAGACAGGGAAAAGACAAAAATAATAATTTCTCTGTAACTTTCAGAGTACTGCTAGCTGAGAGGTGGCTGATTCCTCTCTGAAGTGCGCTCTTTGCTGCTGAGCGCAGCTCTCAGTTTAAGAAGTCCTAGTAATGGTTTCAGATTATTTTGGGCTGTTCTCTTCCCTACCAACTTGTTTCACACTGTTGTAATTCAAGGAAGCCTCTTGTGCTTTGCTTAGACAGTTTTAGAAAGAAGAGAAATTCAGAAAAAAATAACCCAAGTTGAGCATGGGAACATTTCCTCTACCCTCTTTAAGATCCGATTTCCCCTTACTTCAGTTCTCTTCTTTTTTAGCTTCAGAGAAGACAAAATAGGGATGCATTCATAGAACATTTCAGTCTACCCCTACTTTAGTGAACATATATTATCCAATTATAACTCACAGCAGAAAAAGTTTGGACTTTCAACAAGTTTAATAAAAATTACAGAGATTTATTCTTTTTTTTTTTAACTATGACAGTTATTGTAGAATTGGATGGAAAATAGTAAGATGTTTGCAAAAAGAATTTTAAATACTTACTAAATTTATCTGTTGGAGGATTTAAATAAATTTATATCGCATACACACAGATAGAAATGAAAACTTCCTTCTTTCTGGGGAAATAAATACAAGGCCCAGCCATTTCTAGACATGGTTCTTCTACTTTGTGAGAAAAACAACATGATAATTTTGATGTATTGGACTCTACAGTTTGGAACTGAATACCTGTAAAAGGGACATGAATGAATCAAGAATTCTTCTTACTCCTTCAAATGGCTGATGTGTTAATCTTGCTTGCATAAATAAAATTCTCTGAATAAAGTAAAACCCCAGGGGTAACATGATGTATTGAATGGGAGAATGAAAGCTCTGCCTTCTAGCTGGAATAATATAGCTATTTATTACCAAAGATGATCTTTTATTTTCCATTTTCCTTTGCCAAAATAATGACTGTAGCCTTCTAGTGAGACAAATAATCAAACGATGACATAGGCATTAATTTCACTAAATGGTGAATATGCTGTCCAAGAATACTCCTAAATATAGCAATAAAGCTTCCTCCTTCTTTTCTTTTGCTAAACTGAAGTGAAAACACCTGAGAAATAGCATTGATGTGTGTCTCTACAGATAATTTTATATCCTGGTTGCTTTGACACAGAAGATGAATAAAACAGGATTTTTCCCCACAGAATTTTTACATTTATAAATGCATAATTAAAAGAAATCTAAGAAATATTCCATAGTTCTATGGATTAATGGAGGGTTGATCCTGCTTTTAAGAAAGTCCTAAAGCAAGAATTTTTCCAATAAAAGCAAAACCTGTTTTGATTCTTTAAGTGGTAAACAATAGAGGCTGTAATGGTTCATCCTTTCTTCAGCTTCATTATTGCCTTCCAGCTTCCAATCCAAAAGCTCTTAGCCCCATAGTTACCTCTTTTGGCTTTTGCAAAATGTCACGGCTTCTGTTTAGCCAATGGATCACTTCACACGAGTCTGCAGCTTCACTTTTAAATGCAATATTAACAGCTGAAATATCTGTCAGGCTGAATTATAAGCTGGGCAACAAACTGGTCTCCTTTTTTACCTTACCTGTTATATTGGGAAGCAAGAAGGAGATCTGAAGCCACATATATCTGGATTCAAAGAAATGCCTACTTAGAGTGATCTTAATCTAAATTATCCACACCCTTTTCTAGACATCTAAACACTATACTTGTCACTTCATTACTTTGTAATAGGTCTAAATCATTCATAGCTTTTATATGTGTGGTGGCCTCAAGTACAGAGGTACAGTTTGAAGGCAGAGGTAAAATGGTATTAAATAAACTGTTGTATCTGATTAGAAAGAAAAAAATTCCAATGACAGACCTCATATGGAGATTAAAAAGAAAAATATGTCTATTTTTTCCAGCTGTATCAAGTAGAATAAAAAAAAAAAAATAGCAACAAAATTGTTATTCTCCTTACATTCAATATTTCATTCCACTGGGTTGCTAGGGCATCTGACTTCCATTCTTCCTCTTTCCCCTTACATTATGAAAACTTTTCTGAGTCCCTCAGAAAGTCGAATTACTTCTGTGCAATTAGCAGCCCTGCCAGGCTTTCAGTGTGGTGAGTCTGATGTCATTCTGCTCTAACATCTGCTGCTCAGCTTCCATCATGTGTATATGTATCTTAAAGGTCTTCATCTGTTCACAGGCAATTTTTTTAGCTACCTTGAATAAACAAAGAGCTGTCCTACTAGGACAGGTAAGATGTGTGAACTCTCACTTTCTCTCAGCAAAGTGCTCTTTTCCAAGACCAGAATATTTTCTATGTGCAGAATCTGTATTTCACCCCTGAGAAAAGCCTTCCAACATGAATAAAATTATGAAAGTTTGGTTTCCCATCCTCTTCAGGAAGAGGATAATGTGTTGATGAGATACTTCAAACTCTCTGTGGGACTGGCAACACGACAGAATGTGGTTATTTAGTGAGAACATGTTGGGTGAAGGGAGAACCAAAACTACTCATCAGTGTACTGATTTGATCCTCAATATGGCCAGCACTGTGATCACACAGAATTGCAAGATTAGAAGCAAAATGAAGTAGTAACTAAAGTTTAATAATTGCTCAGTACTTTGTGATTGGTACAAGTGAATTAAAAATACATATTTTTATGCCAACATTTGAGAAAATATAAGATTAATAAGGTTAAATCATCCAAAGAAAAGCCCATTTATTAATGGAATAAAACTGAAATCACATGCATGTTCTACCAGATAATTGTGGGGTAAAAATTCACATTATTTTTTAGTTATTTATGGACAATAACACTCTGATAAGGAATGTGACTGGAATAGGGAGTTTATCAAAATATCTGTAACAGCATCAGGTGGTTGCTCCATACCTAGAGTTCTGCATCCTGCTCTGGGGTCTCCAGCACAGAAAGGACATGTACTTGTTGGGGTGAGTCTAGAGCAGGGTCACATAGATAATTAGAGGGATGAAACTCCTCTCCTATGAGGGAAGACTGGGAGAGATGGGCTTGTTAAGTCTGGAGAGGAGAAGGCTGGATGGTGATCTCATTGCATCTTTCCAGGACCTGTTAGGAGTCTACAAGAGAGTTGGAGAGGGACTTTTCACAAGAGCATGCAGTGATGGGACAAAGAGGAACGCCTTCAAACTGAAGGAGAATGGGTTCAGATCAGATGTTAGGAAGAAATTCTTTACTGGGAGAATGGGGAGGCACTGGAACAGGCTGCCCAGAGAAGCTGTGGATGCCCCATTCTGCAAGTATTCAAAGCCAGGCTGGATGGGGTCCTGAGCAACCTCATCTGGTGGAGCATGTCTCTGCCCACGGCAGGGGGGTTTGGAATGAAATGATCTTAAAGGTCCCTTCTAACTCAAAACATTCTATGATTCTATGATTTATCAATGAGTTTAATTGTTTGAAATGAAACTGGGGTGTCTCTGTCTAGGATCTGAAACAGACCATGTACAAGAGAAAAAAAACAGGATTTCTAGGATCTGGTCCATCTGAAAACATGAGAGAACACTGAGAGCACTCACAGAGATAATAGCTTTTTTCCTTTAGTTTTATTCTTGTGGAGGATAGAAGGGTAGGCGTTTTGCTTTGTTATCCTTGTTTGAGATTCTGAATCTCAGAGTTTGATCATCTGAATACTGATCAGGCTCAGAAATTATGAAATCTAGGATATTGAGGAGCTTGATGGTGTAGGAACACTGTTTATAATGTGAAGAAATTTTTTATGCGCTCTCATTTCTCAGTGATACCCTTTAGAATTTGAAATTTTATCAGTTATAAAAGGGTCTTGATAGCTCAGATTGAGAAGATGAGTCTAATTTTATAACAGCATCAGTTCTGATATCCAGACTTAAAAATTGTTTTGAGCATTGCTGTTAAAAGAACTCTAAAAAGATCTTCAGCTTTGTAACTCCTTCAGTTTAAAAAGTGTTAAAACTCTTCTTAAAATAAAAGTGAAAACTTCCCATGCAGAATTTTATTAGGTTATGAAAGGGGCTAAGTCTAAAGAGTTGAGAAATTAATTAAAATAATATTAAAAATGTATGAAATCATATTTGTTGTGCTTAGATGAATGAAGTACTTGTAGTGTTGTTTAAAACTAACTAACTAAATAAATAAATTCACTAAGACACACATGAATATTGATCCTCATTAAGGAAACTGCTTTCAAAATTTTTCCTGGACTGCTTTTCCCCAAAGGTGCTAATTGTCTTCAATTTTGCAAAGTTTTTGCAAATGGAAAACACAAAACATTATACTGTTGCCAGAGAGTCTCTCCCTTACACTTTGAAAATATATGAATTCATTATTACCATGAAGCCTCTGGGCAGGCGTTTAGTAAGAATCTGCTTATTTGTGAAAATATTGTCTCTGAGATAGCATTGGTTTTGGCTCAAGGAGTTGATGGAAACCAAGCTTGTTGGCTTCATGTTTATCATGAAGCCCTAATAAGAAAACAGTACTTTGACGTAAGTTCAATACTTTCATATTTAACAGTGTCTATTCAGACCGGTAAGCCTTTTGAGCCAAGCAAGGTATTTTCTCGTATGGCTGTACATGCAGTCACTAAATTTTATTTCCTGGTACACTCCAGTTATTTTTAAAACTGGAACCGTCCTCTTCTCTGTATTTTGGACTTCAGGAACATAACATAATTTGGACATCAGGAACATAACAGGTTGTCAGTCCATACTAACTAAGGCTGCCTCTGGTGCTATCAGAGGAAAATGTACTGACTCAGATTCAGCTTTAAGGTCTTGGTCAGCACATGCTATAGGCCAGTTGAGCAAGATGGTGAGACTGATGATCCTCTGTGTGTTCTACACCTGCTCTCTAGTGCAGGCTGCCTCCCTGGATCAGGGAGCCAGGCTTGAGTCATGGAAGCATCCCTCACTTCAACAACAGCTTTCCTTTGCATTGCCATACGTCTGAAGAATTATTGTGCTGGCTTTTTAATCCCACTGTGACATGACAACCTGATCCTCACTGCTATCCAGAGCCTGAGTCATGCCCACCAGTCATTTAGCTGCCTTATGGGGACAAATTGCTGCCTTAGAAGTCCAGTGACCAAATTCTTCTGTGAATTGAGCCTTTGGAAAATATACAAAGGAGAGTAAAAAGTCATAGCAGATGCAGTTGGCTGAAATGATATCCCAAAGTCAAACCATTTCCTCATTTGTAAATTGTGTTCTTTCTGTTATAATAGTTTGCATAGGATCACAAACCATTTAAGTCATAGCACTTAGACATTTTTAAATGTCAGATGAAAGTAGACACCTGTGTATGACACAAGCAGTTTGCTTGTATTTGCATTTTTGTTTTTTAAGTAACCAGAAAGATCATTTCATGTTGACAAGATAGTTGTTGATTAAACTGAGCCATGGAGTAATAGATCCAGAGAAGATGAGATGATAAAAAGTTTAAATCCCTAGCAGAAGGTTGGATAAAACCTTTTTATTGTCTGTGATATACTTGTGAGTTAACTAATTGTGAAGGGATAATAAATGATTTAATTATTTCCCATCTGTTAGTAATACAATTAGATCCTGCTCAGTTTGCATAGCTGCAATCCTTTCATTACTCTGCTTTGCATTTCCTACAAGTCTGAGGTCCCCAGATTTAAGCTATGTTACTACCCTCTGAGGTAAAGACGGGAAAGTGATATAAAAACATTTTTCTCCCTTAAATCCATAATGCCTGTATTCTCTCTGCATTTCCAGCATCTTTTTAACATAATAAATACTGCATTAATTTAGTTGGGGAGATTAAGTTAATTTAGTTGGGGAAAGCCCAAACAAAACAATAATGCCTGAATTGGTTTTTGGAAAAAGCTATTATTAAAAAAATTTTTTTGAGAACTTTGGGGTGAAGATTTAACCATACACTAAGTACACTTAAAAATACTTATTCTTGGGGTACGGACATAAAACTAGAAAGTTAAAGACATGGAGTGACTTGCCCCACATATATGGTGAATACACAGGGTATACTCCTCTACATTTTAATGAGAATAACACAGGCTATTTTTGTGAGACAAAGAAAAATCCATTATTTTGCCTTTATTTCTCAGGCAACTGAGAGAAAGAACCTTAGTTTAAGAAAAAAGATAGGGTGAAGAATATTTAGTTCACGAACTTGTCATTTGCTCCTTGTCATTTGATGCCAGTGGAAGAGGAAGAGGAGGAGGAGGAGGTTCTCCCTGCCCCGACCTTGGCTGATGTGTTCATTCAGCCCAGAGAGCAATAGCGGGGGTAAACCCTCACTGTGAATTTAGGATGGTTAGGCAATACTCACAGGTAACATTCTCTGTTCTGTGCTTGTTGTAGTGTGCTGGTTTTGGCCGAGGTAAGTTAATTTCCTTCACAGTGGCTGGTGTAAGGCTGTGTTTTGGATTGTTGCTGAACACAGTGATAATAGAGATATTTTTGTTATTGCTGAGCAGGGCTTACACAGAGCCAAGGCCTTTCCTGCTTCTCGTACTGACACACTGGGGAGGAGACTGGGGGTGCCTGGGGGGTTGGGAGGAGACAAAACCTGGACAGGTGACCAAAATTGACCACAGGGAGAGTTCAGAGCATGTGACATCATGTTCCATGTACAGTGTGGGGAGGAGGAGGAAGGGGGATGTTTGGGGTGATGGAATTTGTAATTCCCTATAATCAATACACGTGATGGGGCCCTGCTCTCCTGGAGATGGCTGAACACCTGCCTGCCATTGCAAAGCAGAGAGTTAACCCCTGGTTTTGCTTTGCTTGAGTGTGCTCAGCTTTTGCTTTCCTTATTAACCCACAACTTTCTGGCTTTTACCTCCCTCTCTTCCTGATCCAGTTGGTAGGAGAGTAAGCAAGTGGCTGCAAGGGTGTTGGTGCTGGCTGGGGTTAAACCACAATGTGTAGGAAATGGGATTTGTATTTCTCTCCTTAACTGGCCTCTGAGGATGGACGAGGAGAAGTTTCTAGGAGGTTCAGGTGGTGTTTTCCTCTATTCTTCTCTCCCTGTCTCCCTCCCTCCTTTTCGTCATCTTTCCCTCTCTTTTCCTCTCCCTCTCTAGCTCTCTTCCTCCCTTTTTCCCTGCCTCCATCTTTGCAAATGCAGCAGTCAGACCTCCTAGAGCAATTTCTCATAATTCAGCATTACTGACTTCTTCTCTCTGAACCCCAGTTCTAGACTAGAGGAATACCCAACTACCTAACTCCCACAAAAATCAGATCAGAGAGCAGAAATCCCCTGAGTACTTTGGCTGCATTCAACTGAAATAAGGAAAATTCTTTTCTAGGTAAAAGAAAACATTAATGGGCTGAAAATAAAAGAGTTCTTCACAAGCATCCATGTCTCAATATTCTTAAAAGAGAGGAGATTTTAAAAACATTTTGCCTATTTCCCCTGCCACTCAGCATAATTAGTCAACAACTTTGTGCTTCACTTTGTTTTACACTGTCACTTTAAGCTGTTTTTAAGAAGCTCTCTCCTCTTGCCCTTGATAAGATAGACTAATTAATTGGGTGACCTAACTGCATTTTTTACACAATCATATTAGCTCTTGGATTAATGTATTTAAACCTAACTAAACCAAACAGATTTTACCTTTCTTTCAAACCAACTGTCTTTTGAAATTGTTTGCCTTTGAAAGTATGCAGCAAGTTCTTCTGGAAGGGCATAAGGGAAAATAATCATTATAATCTTTTTCAACTCTCTGACTGCTCTTCCCTCAGATATGAAGAGCCTCAGGTGACATGACTTAGGCCAATTGTTTCACTTATCAAAAATAGGTAACATAAACCCTCAACAAATCTGTGTGCATGGTTCTTTTTGACCTCTTATTGAGTGCTTGTCAATTGTCACTTTGACTCACAGTCCTATATTAACAGACTTGAGAAATATTGCTTTGCTGTGTCAACATATTGACACAGCTAGGTTTTCTTCAGCACTATATCAACAAGTTTATGTTTTGCTGCCCTGATGATCTAACACATACAAATATAGCACCAGCCAAAGGACAACAGCAAGGAGTGTATTTCTTTTTTTCTGTTTTATGTAATTTTACTCATGCTGAACATCAAAAGTTTTGAACTCCATGTGGGCCCTGTAGACTTTAATACTGAAAGACAATTTCTGTCTTTGTGGGCATCTGTAAATACATAACTATTCAAAAAGTAAGCACATACACATTTTCTGCTCTGGTAATCCCACTTAACACTGTGTAAAGTGGCATTACATCCTCTGAAAATCCTTGTTGAAGGGTATTTCATTGCCTAGAAGTTTTGGAGTGAATTGTAATTTGTAATTGTAAATATGTGCCAGAATTGTAATTTTTTCAATCTCATCTTTTTACCCTCAGGACATAGAAAGAGAAGGAACATGTGCTGGGTCAGAGTGGCTGTCTAAGAGTCACAGGGGTGTGATAGAGGCTTCAGTTCAGTAATATACATTGGATATGAACCATCTCTGCTTTAACATGTACTGAGATTGATCAGTCATGGGTCATGGAGCAGGGAATTGCAAGTGGCTCTTTGCCACCTCTCTTTATCACAGAAAACAAAGCAAAGTTCAGATCCAGTGGAAAATCAAGGCAAGACAATTTCATGATAAATATCATGAAATTTCATTACAAATATCATTCCGTATTTACAAAGGAAAAAAATAAATGAAAAGGAGAAATATGCATCCAACATATAAACAGGACAAACATTTTTATGTGGTAAGCTACCAAGCCATTTTTATTACTTACTTTACTGTATCTTTGGTTATTATCTTTCTCCTTTTTACTCACCCTTGACTCAGTGTTCCAATTTTCCCTATCCACCTCAAATAAACAAATTCCAGAAAACTGCTATTAGAAAAAAAGCACTTAGTGATTATTGAAGAAGTATTTAGTGCATTTTTGAAATGTACTAAACCCTTTGTTCATGTGCAGCCAGGAGAATATTTGAAATGCATGTTCAGCAAAAGCTTTTAACTGGAACTCTTTTTCAATTTTTCAAAATATGACTGCTGTAGCCTGTTGAGATTTTATTGCAGGAGATTAGTTGGTCCTTCAGAGCTCACTGTTTATATTACAGGTGCTGCAAATATGACATCATACCTATAGCAGAAAATCACACAGTCTGAATAAAGTCCCTCTTTTTGAATTTGTTTTTTTTAAAACTTTTATCTGTACTTATCCTGGTTCCAAGAAATACAAATTTCAGTGCACAACAATGAAATAAAAGAGCGAGCCACCAACCTGTTTATCAGTGGTCAGAGGGCAGGTCTGTGATAGCTGCTTTACTTGTCCCCCAGTCCTGCTCCACAGTGGGATGTGCCAGCCCCAGGAGCACCTGGTAGGTACCTGGATCTGCTGGAAAGAGGGATTGAAATGGGCAGCTCAGTCACATCAGGAACACACTGCTGAAATCTAAACTGTTTGGGAGCCTCGTGGATTTTTAAATTTTTATTTTATTTTATTTTATTTACTGTTTGAAATGTAAAGGGTTCTTACCCATTTTCAAGCTACATGTTTGAAAAGCAAGATAACACCTCTGAGAAACCATGAGCAATCATAAATCATTGTTGTGAAATATGTCTTACATTCTTTCATTCTTTGTTCAGCATTTCTCAGGAAATGAATATTCCTGCAAGCTCTCAGTATCTCATCTAAAACAAAAAACAAACAAACAAACAAACAAAAGGCCAGAATGGCTTGACAAGGATATGTGATTTCTGCCAAATCCAGCTAGTATTAAACTTGTTATTAAGAAGTATAAGCTGCAAATTCCTCTGCTTATGAACTTGAGATTGTGCTCTGGTCCAGTTAAAATAGACTTTGTTTACACTGATTTAGTGGCCTTATGAGATTGCCTGGTTGCTTGCCTGAGTTCCCTCAGCAGGTGAAATTACTTGCTGAGCTGCACAAAATCATGCTGGGGAATAGCTGTGCCGTGTCTTGCCAGTATTTATTTAATGTTGTGTTACTGCTTGAAAATGAAAAGCATTTATTTTTAAAACATAGTCCATGTGATTAAGACCTATAAAAGCAAAGGAAAAGGCTGAGTAACAAATGAAACTATAACTTACATGCTGGTTTTGATGTCATTGTTTCTATTGCTTCAACTGCAGCTGCCTTTGTGGTTTGGCAAACCACAAAGCGTATGATACATCCCTCCTTCTCTCTAGTTATAGGTCCCTCTCTAACTACTGATGTGCTGTCTCGTTAAAACCTGTGTACCATGAACTGCTTTCAGATTATGAAGGCAAGAGATGGCTGAAAAGTCATGTATCAGTCCTGACACCCATATCTGGAGGTCCTCAGGAGCCATACACCTCCCTGGAATGGGTCTAAAGAGTGCTACAGACACCTGCCTTCCTCACCTCTGTATATCGCAGAGGGCTGAAACTTGTTTGTTTGTGCTAAAATAACAAACACAAGCCCAGCAAGGATATTATTATCCTTGCTCTGTAGTGCTTGCATTAAAACAGAGTCTCATTCAGATGATTAGTGTACATGTTAAATAATAATGGCCCTAGTATCAACACTCTATCCCAGGAAGAGGAAAAATAAAACCGGCTTCCAACCAGACATTGTACTGCAGATCACAACCATCTGAGCCTGGCAGTTCAGTGAATACACTGTATTCAATATATATTACTGCCCTCCTACACTCAAGGATGTCCCAAGACATTGTATAAAATTTTGCTAAAGCTGAGACAAATACCACCGAGTCGCCTTTCCTCCTCCACCAAGCAAATTGTTGTAGGAGGATGCCAAGTCACAGATGACTTTCTGTTCATAAATTCATGCAATACTTGCAAATACTTTCATGTCCTCCATGTGTTTGGAAACTGGTCCTAGGATTATTTGCTCCATCACCTGTCTAGGGCCTGAAAAACAGCTGACCAGCCTGTAGTTCCCTAGATCCTCTCCCTGCCATTTTTGAAGGACATTTGCTTTTCCTCCAGTCTGCAGCATCCTCTCCTGTCAGTGTTATCCCTAAGCTCTATTTTTTAAGTTTCTTTCTGAAAAGTTAAATGTAAAGTACCAGTGTCAGCACCAACCTTTTGTTCCAGTTCTTTCTTTCTTCCTTCCTTCCTAGCAGAGAAGGTCTTTCTTCATAGTAGTTTTTTCTAAGTAATTCCTTAGCTGCTAAGACCAACCTTTTGAGCAGACTCAGCAGGAAAGATGATGACAGAAGGTGCAGGGTGGCTTAATGCAATGCTGAAGTCACAACTATACCCTTGCTTTTGTATTCCCATTCCATAATATCCTATTATACATCACAAAGGGTCCTGATCTTCCAGGTTCCTTCCCCAGAGCTGCACTCTGTCATTTCAGGACTTTTGGGGTAAACAAGCTCTATTGGTATGTATACATACACATGTACATATACGCCTGAAGTGCTTTTCTTCTCTTTAGACTAAGCACTTTAAATTGCAATCTGAATATTGGGAGTTCTGCGAATCTCATTTTGCAATTCCTAGGAACTACTGCTGTCTACTGTGTGCCTCTGTATATATAAATATTATTGACAGGCAGTGAAAAAACACTGAAAATTACTGTTGGTATCACACAGGGGCAATGTTCTAGATGGTTGAATCTTAAGCTATCTTGCCCCAAAGCAAAACTTCAAGCTTTTTAAACTACAGGTCTCTAGTTGTGGCACAATTCCATAAAAAAGATACAAACATGAAACTCACAATAAACCCTGAATATTATGCTGCTTAAGCCTCACACAGAGAGTGCATCCTAGTTCACTTGCCAAAGCAAACAACATAGGAGAGTGATAGATATGCCAGTATTCCATGATTTTGAGGACAAGTGCAAATTCTATTGACATAACTAAAAGGCTGTTATCTTTAACCTGCAGCCTCGGGTGCTGTCAGTTATCACCACATGCTGTCTAAATATTAAAGTTCTTAAGGATGGAATATTTGAAGAGCATATCTGTGACAGGAAGGAAAATAGTAACAACAATGGTGGCAATAATAATGCAAACACAACAAATGACAGGAAAAAGCATATTCATGTGGAAGCTGAAACTTTGTCCTGTATAAGAACTTCTCTTCCCATAAAGAGATCAAATTGCAAGGGGCTGAAGGTTTTTGGATAATCTGCTTTAGGGTGCATTGTCTGTTTATGTGCTAAGCAGAATACCTTAATTTTCCTCTATATGATTTTTCCAATGCATTTGAGAAGATTTTATTTTTAAAAGTGTTTCTAATCTTGTAAATCAAAACCAAAGGAAGTAAAAGAAGCAAAGATCAATGATTTGATATCCCTAATAGGAGAGATATATCCTGCTTTCAGCAAAACTGTATGAAATCAGATGTTAGAATTTAACTTCTTTATAGCTGCAGCATTGCAAGGGCATGAACAAAGCTGAGTGGTTGCTGATGGTTTCCTTAGATCTGCACCTAATCATACTCACAATACTAGAGACTTCTGTCATTGCATGAGCTGGTAGAATTTAGTGACTACCCTGAGAAACACCTTCTGGAGATCTGTTCTCAGAACAACATTCTTAGCAAATCAATGCAACTAACAAAATAGCTTTGTTCTTCACATATCCAAAAGCTTTTTTGCAGTTTGCATCTCTATCTCCTTCATTTTAAATCTGGCAATATTGCTATAAAGATGCAGAATAAGCTTTTCAAGGATTGTAGGTTTCCTATAAATTTCAATGGCCAAGAGAATTGCATTGTTTATTTAATGAGACTGGGGGCTAAAAAGGCTACATGCAAATTTATCACTTGTATTTTCACAGCATATTTTTGCTTCAAATTCAGTGATCCATTTAGCTGCAATAGAAGGTCGCTGTTACTAATTCACTTTCATTCATTGGTCTCAATGACAGAATTTAATTGTGTCAGCCTAGTTCATAGTGGGAGAGCAGCTGCAGTGCTTAAAACACTGTAATGAAAACCAGTAAACCCCCACCACCCTCAGCTTGTCTCAGCAAAGGACCAGGAAAATAGCAGTTAAACTTATGGTCTGCCATCTCAACTCCAAAAAAAGCCACTTGCATTACCTTCATAAATTGGAGAGTTCATCTGTCTTACAGTCGTGTAATTGTTCTTTGTGTTAGAGCTGCCACTCACTAGTATCAATGGAAGCCTTCCTAAAATTTGAGGAAGATATTATATTGGGTAGCGTAAGTACAGAGAATAAGGGATTCTTTGAAACAGCATCCACAGTCTTTTAGATAAGGCTTGCAGTGCTTTTAGAAGCAAATGTGGTCTCACTCGGTGTAGAAAGTGTGGGAACCCAGGACATCCCTCTGGCTTCCCTTGATGGTTCTAGACCCGGGCAGGGGGCTCAGAAGCCTTGGCATGGATCCCAGGACCCCTGTGGCTT
>VRYO01001878.1:7268740-7281120 GCA_009812075.1 Sialia sialis | reverse complement strand
GCCTTGGATTCTTTCTTCGGTGCTCGAGCTGGGAAAACAGAGACTCTTAAACAACACAGGCGGTCATCCTGAGCTTCTTAGACCCCACTGATAGAAAGGACAGCACACTGAAGCCAGTGAGAACTTCGTGGATAATAAGTTGGATACAACATTACCACAGAGAAGGATCTGGCCTTATTGATTCATTCTAGGATAACTAGTATAATGACAGGAAATCTAAAAGAGCAGCTAACTGTTCTTCCTCATAAACATGTGAATAGCATGCTTACATGGCCTGGTTGCACTGGATAAGAAAAAAACCAAAAAAGCCCTCCAGAAAACAGGACAGACATAAGGCATTCCTGGCTAAAGGGGATGGCTTGTCAGCCTGGCCAAACTCAGCAAGTCAGATCAACCCCAAATTCAGTAAAATCTTCCACTGTAGAGTTATCCACCTTAATAAACTCTTGTTTTACAATCCTCTGTACATTTTGGCAGAAAAAGGAAAGATAAAAGCTGTGTACTAGAGCACCTCTGCAGGAATTCCTTCTTGTCCAAAGACAGAGTTTCCTGTGAAAAGTCCCTTTGCCTTTCCTTTTCCGGAAAAACCTCATTTAAGGCTCCTGAATAACGTTAAACATATTAAAACAGAAGGCCTGTCCTTAATTCTTTAATTGTGTTCTTATTGAAGATCTAGATGAAAAACTCATTGTCATTGCAAAAAAGAGATATTATTGGAGATCCTTATTGAAAGGATGCATTGCAAATGAAATTATATAATAAGAAAATTTTTCATCACAACAAAGTTACTAGAAAGTGGTTTCAGGCATTTTCAAGACTACTTTTAGAAAAGAAATTCTAACGTAAGAAAATGAAATATTTGAGACTATATTTATAATAGTTTTAATACATTTACTGTCTTTCATATGTGGACAGAATTTCTAAGTTTCTAGTCCCTCAGGAAGTATTCTTTTATAACACTGTAAAAATTCTGTTCATAATTTGTTGTCAGGATATTTGAAAACTTATTAAAATTCATAGAATATCTACCTTTTCACTCATGGGAAAAACTGTTCCATTTTATCCTAGGTGTTTTGACATAATGAATAATTCACCTGCTTTTACATAAAAATATTAAATATTCTGTACACAATAATTACAGACTGGACTATTCACAGAATATACTAATAGACCAATATTTACAGTATGGTCTTTGATTAACTGCATTTTTCTTCTGGATTAGATATCATCAGTTGCCCATGAATGAGTTTAAACTGTCAATATGGCCATTCACACAACAGAAAAGGATTTTTTTCTTCATCACTTGCTTAGTGTTTCTGGAAACACCCACACTGGTATGGTTCAAGCTTGGACTACTGTAGATCCAATTTTACAAACTCTAATTTCCAAATGTAGCGTTGTAGTGCAAGACATTTGTGCCCTTGGAATAGAGATTTAAACAGTTATGGTTATCTTCAAAGGAGTGCATGTGTGGAATACAGTTATTTGGAACAGGCACATGATTTCACAGTCTCAGAAATGAGTGAATGCCTTCATGGCTGCCACTGAATAAGGTGAATTTCTGTTAATCTGTTATTGTAATTCTTACTTATTAAAAGGAAAATGATCACTTTTTATAGTGGACCATCAGATTAATTTGGAACACCTCTGGGGAGAGACACTTTCTTTAAATAAAGGTTATTTTAAAATTTTCTTAAAATTAATGCCTTTCTCATCAGTTTCCCCTATTTCTCATGGATTAAAACTAAATTTCTGGAGTTTTACCTCGCTTAACAAAGACTTGAATCCATCATATATGACACCAAAAAGTCAGGTGATTGATACCTGTCTGATTTGGGAGCGTCCAAGTACTGTGTTTAGTAAGGAGTATTAAGACAAATCACACTTTTTCTGTGGTAAGATAGATATTAACTTTGAAAGTGCAGTGAGAAATATATGGCTTTGTTTCATTCAAAAATCTCTTAAGTTGAAGAAAAGAAGACTCAGCTATTTTATGTTAACCCGATAACAGCACTGGACAAGAAAAAAATCACTTTCTACTAACTAGTGAACCAGAAAGGTTGAAACACTAGGCAAAGCTCCACTCATTTTAAGGGAACAATAAGTATTTTGATTGCTGGGGAGTTAGCAATATGACATTTATCCTTTACCCATCTTTAGACCACATTTTACATGTGCAGTTTATAGTCATAAGGGAGACCCAAATGAAACAGGCTGAAAAAGGGTGCTCTGGATACTTTTGTGTTCACTTGTCTGAAATCAAATAAAAACTCTCATCAGCATATCATGTTCTGGCCTTGCATCCAGCTCCATTCTTTCTTTCCCCATATGGATAATGTCTGGCCAGGAAGGAAATTACTACATTTTCAACTACAGGAATGAAACCTGGGCTAATGGAAACTTGGTTGAGTTACTTCCTGCAAGTTAATGACTGAAGAGAGTTTTTCAGGGGCATGGCCAGTAAAAGCCATAACAACCTAAAATACCAGTAACATGGGTTCTCAGAAAGCTGTCTTCTGTTTCTGTGCAGTCTGGGAACTGAGGGTTAACGTTGTTTGCAAAATAGAAATAAAACATTTGAAAAATAAAACTGGTTTTACCTTTCTTAACCTGATACGGTCTGTTGATCAATGAAGAGTCTCAGAAACCCCGCTGAGCCAGTATGTTTGTTAGAAATATTCAGGAAAATAATTGAAATGCTGAGAATACAACATTTGAGGGGTCACAGTGTCCCTTATGAGATGCCACTGGAAGCTGTCACCTTCCAGTGTGGACACATTCAAACTCTCGTTCATACTGTTCAGTTCAAATTTCCTGTACATAACATAGAAATTTCCGTTTTACTTTGATTTTTCTGCACTTATTACTGAAAGAAGAGATGGATTTGTAACTTTGTTGGATGCAGGGAATGTCTAGAAGAGAAAGAAGTAGGTGTTTCCCAAGTAGCCACATGAAAAATAAATAATAATCAAGTTCAAAAGTTCAGCCAGTCCAGACAATTTCAATTCATTCAATGTACCCAATTTGAATTTGCATAAAATGTATGCAATTTTATAATAAGTACCTTTGGATTTATATTTACAATATATTTACAATTTATTAATTGTAAATTAATTTACAATCTCCTTTGATTTCAGAAGAAACCAATCTTGGTGTGACTTCTTCTTGAACAGATCAAGATCATCCTAATGTGCGTGGATAGCCACTTGGAATGGCAGTTGTTTTACCCAAATACTGTACAATATCACAGTCTGTTTTTAAGAGAAAATGCAGTACGTATTCAGGAAAGTTATTTATATTTCCTTTTTTGACATCTTTCTGTTGTCTGATCCCTCTTTTCCCCACCTGACCATGCAAACTTTGAATTAACTCTCCAAATAGTGTTAGTGCATTGTTTGGTCTCTTTCATGGTGCCTGCAGGGATTAGCTGAGGTGACAGAAATGGTAATAAAATTTTATACCATTAAACTTGTCTTGAAAAGCTGATGTAAAGGTCCTGCTTATTGTCACACATTTAAGCATTTATTCATGAGGAAGCCCACTACTGTGCATATGTGGGTCATGATTTTTTGCTATGCCAAAAGTGAATCTTCATGTTATTGGATTGCTGCACTTCCCACTGCTACTCAAAATGCTATTCTGAATACTCATGCCAGGGAGTTCTCTCTCGATGGAAAATGCACATCTTAAGTTCAAGCCAAAAGGTCTGACTTGTACTCTATTCCCAATTCTTTGGCAATTTGCAGCCAATGTTTTCTTTATCGCCACAAATGAATGAGGGAAAGATTGCGGCATTAATTTTTCTTTCAGTGTGATGTTATGAAAGAGGTAATAAATGGCAAGAGAGGGAAGAAGAAAACAAACCAGACACTGCAAAGATAAATGTAATATCCCCTTCACCCTCAAGAAATGAAATTATTCTGACAGGGTCAGAGATTCTGCTTGGCAAACCTTCTTAAATTAATTACCTGCCTGACATTTTAAAGGAGGGTGTCAGATCGTAAATTTAACCCAGACAAAGCATTCTTTTTAATCTTGTCAGTATGCAAACTACTTTGCACTGCAGTCTGTGAATTTTTTATCAGAAAAGCGACCCCAAAAGGGTAAAAGGAAAATTGGGAGTATTTGATCTTGGGTTCTGCAGGCTGATGCACTTCTCTACCCTAGATCCATACCTGTTACAGTTGCATAAATTCCTTTTGTTTGATGCTGCTGATATACATTGCTCTTGCACTGTTCTTCTCTGAAGTCTAAATATTTTGTCCTCCATTTAAATTTCTTTTAAAGCAGTGTCCCAGTGAAGAAATGTATCTACAGTAATTTCACAATTATAAGCCACACCTGATTATAAGCCGCACATCCAGGTAGCTGGGTAGAGCACAGGATTTGTCCATATATAACCCGCACCCTAATATAAGCCGCATTTTTTTTTATTTTTTTTTTTCTGCGCGGCAGGGTGGGGGTGCTGCTGAGGGGCCGGGCAGCGCCAGGGCCACGCCAGGAGCAGGAGGGGGTAGCGAGACGTGGCAGCGCCGGGAGCGGTGGGGGCCCAGCCGCTCGCTGGGAGCTGAGGGGCAGGAAACGCCTGTTCTCGTCTTTCCTGCTCTCTCTGCGTGGCTGCTGAGGGGCAGGGAACGCCCACTCACCCCGTAACTCGTACTTCCGCATCGGCAATTCTCTATAAATTGTCTATAAATAAGCCGCACCTGATGATTAGCCACACTACTGGTGTAGGCTGGATTCTTCAATGAAAAAGGTGCAGCTTATAATTGTGAAATTTCCAGGCAAAACCAAAAGTTTAATAAAGAGGACAAACTCACCTTTGTTTTATGTCTTCATTAGCAAAAGCATGCATGTATTGATGGTTGTTGATTTTTCTTTTCCTGCACCTGGGTGAAAGTACAGTCTGTAATAGTAACTGATCTAAAAAGGCTGACTTTTTACTTGCAAACTGCAGAAAAAATTAATTCTGCAACAAGCTGTGTAACAGTAGTGATGGAAGTTGCTCACCTGCAGTAAAAACACCTTGGAAGTTGTGAATCCAGAACCCAGTTTTAATACAGATTTTCTGGTTTGGTTATGGGGCTTTTTTTGGTTTTTGTGGTTTTTTCCATAGAAATCACTTAATTTTAGTCTTCTAATTTTTAAATGAAGCCTAGACAACTTCTAATTTCCTATCTCTTGGTCTTTTTATGTTGCAATTTTATTTATTGAACAGTATTTCATTTAGTCTTTACTATTCCTGCAGAAAGAAAAAAGGTCTAAGTGCAATGTAGAAGACAATTATAACTGAGGGATCAAAACAAAATAGAAAATAACCTAATACCCAGTCTTGTCTAATGCTGGACCTTCTGTCTTAGTTACTCTGGATTTCTACATGATTCTCTGAAGACATCAACCAACTTAGCATCTGATATCTAGAAGAAAGTCAGGTTTGGAGACTCAGCAGGGAAGAAAACCCCATTAACCAATTGTAAAAAACTTAGAGATGTAATAGTACCATTCCACATTTTTCACTTTGAGAATGTTTACTCCCTGGATATACTTTGCTAATTTTTGATGCTTCATGTTTCAAACATTTCCAATATTTTCTGTTTAATCCCTATGTAAGATGAACTTCAGCTGAGCTAAGTGGAAAGTCCAGAAGAAAGCCTATCAATTTGCAGAGAGAAATTATAACTCCCTTCTGCTTCTGCCATTTAGTATGAAAAATTATTTATTGGAAGTTTCTACATTTTCATGAGAGCTGAAATAAAACTGATGAAAAATTTTTGCCCTTCTTTGGTTTGCTATGATACCTAATGCTTTTTTTTACATTTTTTAATTATTTAGTATGGAGGTGTTTCTTTCCTACCAGCAGGCTTTCTTATTCCTTTGTGTCAATGCTTGAATGTTGCAAGAGCAAGACACAAGACACTTCATAATAAAAATCTGTCTAAACAAAATGTGGACATGCTTTTATTTCACCCTGCAGTCCTAATGAAATAAGTCAGTTCTGACAGATAATTTTGTTTGTTCAATAAATATTTGTCAGATTTCTACTTAGGCTTTTAAATATCCCAAGCATTTCAAACTTGATTTCAGTTTCCCCTGATAACAAAAAAACCAGTTTAAACTTGTTATGAGTTGGTGAAAGATTAACTATGTCGGCTGTAAAGTCAAGGAATTGACGCCACTTAATTGTAGGTCTCCCCAGTTTAAGGCTGTATGTACTTTTCATCAGTTTTTACCATAAAACTCCCAAGAAATAGTTAAAGTACTGTGTACATCCACCACAATGTATTTATCTTTCTATAACTTCCCCTTTACAGATTTGTAAATTCATACAAAACACACATTTAAGAAACTGAAGACTTTTGCTTACTGAATATCCCAGGTCCCTCTTCAAGGACATATAAGTATAAGCTCTAGTGTCCATGGATACATTTTAATTAAGGATTTTGGCTATTGTTATCTATGATAATTTCCTCTGTGATTTTTGTTCAGCTGATTTCACTTCTCCCCTCAGCCCCAGCACAAAGCTTCTGCAGCATCAGTGCTGGGGCTGTGATTGAAGACCATCCTAACAACAGCTGAATTTCAATGTCTTCCTTCTGCTTGAAAGCTTTTTTACATTTCCCAACTGATTTGTGAGGGTGGTTAAGAATCATAGAAGTGCAAATAATTACCTTTATTTAGATTTAAATATTATTTTATGCTAATTCCTGAAGCCATTCTTTTAAGATAAATAGAGAGTCCTCGATTTTCATGTTTACCAATAGGAATTAAATTTTGATGTTCGCTCTCATGACTGCTTTCAGAAATTCTAACATTAAAATTACTGCAGAACTTTTTCAAGCTGTTAAAATACATTTTTCTAAAGTCATAATGAGTAGACTATACATTCTTATTTCCTGGGCAGCTGAGGCTGAACACTAGTAGAGGAGTAATAAAATTCTTCTATCAAGATATGCACTGGTGGTCTTGGCTGTGCTCCCAAGCCCAAACCATTCTGAATAAAATTCAACCCTCTGCAGCACCAGCTAAACCTCACTTGTGCTGTGCTTGCTGGAGCATCAGCCTTTCCTGGCTGCTGTGCTAAAAGTGGATTTTAGACTCTGTGTCTTCAGATCTTTAGCATTTCAAATCTATTTCATTGACCGTGTGTCTTCTTCTATTTCCCTGAGAGCATTATTATGAGATTCTGCTGTTCTGGTCTGTACTGAAATATCATTTGTATGGGTTTGGTTTGGTTTTCTTAACCTTGCATTTTCATTGATCATACCTGTACTTTGTTCTTTCATTATGACTTTTCTTTGCAAAATAACTGTTGGGAATTGTTCTGGAGTAGCAAAATAGAGGATCTAGCAAAACTTTCCTCTCTGCTAAGAGGGTGGTGGTACTTCATGTTACACATGGATATGACATGGAAAAGGAGATGGCCCATAATTAACATTCTACACGTTGTTGATATCATGGCTTCCCTCACGGCAAAGTGTCCACACTTGGCTTGCTTAAAATTTTAGTCAGAGAGCGAAAATGTTCCTGTAATGTGGCATAGCTAAAATGAGTGATACAAAGCTCAAGGAGCAAAGCTCTTGTTTTTACCAATAGACTGGTGCATAAGCCTGAGGCATCATATAGAGTTTTAAAGCATATTAGGGTCTATAAGGCTGTTGCTTTAGTGTTTAAAACCTATAGTTTGGGGTGAGGATGTATTTGTCAGTTTTCTTTTGCTGCCTTCCATCAGATACCTATTCCATTTGTTTTGCCTGTGTGCTAACAATTTGTGGTAAGAATGTCCTTCCAAACACAGCATCCGTAACAATCCAAAATACTACCTTTCACCTTGGATAAGGCTTTTATTTATTTTTAATAAATTCCACCTCATTTCTAACACATTAAACCTCATTATGGTGTAATTTCCCTTGGTATGAAAAGACCTCATTAATTGTTCCATTCAAAACCGATTATCTCTCAGGATGGATGCTATAAGGGAAGTGTAATGGATAAGGGGTATTTTTCCACATTCTGCTTGAGCATTACTTTTTCTCAAGTGATTAGTTTTGCTGCATCTGTGTTTACTTAAGAACCTGAAGCTCAAATAATTAGTAACAGGTGGCTGAGGTCTTACTGATAATCTTCCTGCTTTTTAGATGTATGTCTATATGAAGTTTTCAATTCCCACATTCTGGTTCTTTCCCACATTTAACAGACTGTAATGAGAATTAATCTTGTGTGGTATGGTACTCGGATTTACGTGGTTCTAGGAGAAGCTTTATTTTAACAGTTTTAACTGACTGTATGACACATATTTTACTCTTTAGAAATTACATGCTGTGCTTCTCCTGTTGTGTAGGGGTTTTCATAGTAATTGTTTTCTATAGCCTGTTTTTCTCTGCATATGCTTGCATTCCTAGTTTATTTGGTATTTTCATGTATTCTCAGGAATTTTTAGTGGACTTAGCCTCAACAGCTGCTCACAAAATTTTCAGATCCTTTTCTGCTGACTCTGGTCATGCTTAAGAGACAGGTGTTAAGCTTTTAATATTGCTGATTTTGGGAGGTCTTGAGAATTATGACTGAGATTCTTTAAAGTTATATACAAAAGATGTTTACCTAAAATGTGGTATCTGCCTGTCTGAGCTTCTTAGCTATCCAGCTATGTATGCTGTGAGAACAAGAAGTCATTCAGCTGTGCATGATGGGCTGGATATGGTTTATTGACATTTCTGACTGCAGGTAGGAGATTGCTACAGCTGTTTGAACACTCAGGCAGGGTGGTCCTGTATCAAGACCAGGATGGAAAGCCAAGATTATGAAACCATCCATGCAGCTACTCCACAGCCAAGTGGTTTTGACATATGCTAAGGATATATGCAGCTATAATTCAAGAACCCCACTGTGCCTAGATCATTCCAGGGGCTTGAGGTGTAGCTTTTCACATACACAAATATAAGTGGGGGGAGAGGGAGTTTGTATCTTTTCTTGAAACCAATCCATTTTCTGTAAACACACACTTACTAAGATACAGTGAAGATGACATTACATTTTAATGATTGACATTCTCCTGAGACATTTGAGAACACTGATTTGGGGACACTGACATTGAATCAGATGATGATTGGAATTAATTTTTTCTGAGCAACGGGCAAATGCCTTTAAAAATGTTACAGAATCTTTAAAAACACTTCAGACATTTGGGGTTGGATTTTTTGGATGTGGAAAGAAAATGAGAAATTCTTGCAGCTATTATCCAGAGCATAAGGTAGCTCCCATTACTGAGACAACCTTACACTGGAATCAGTCACAAGGACCTGGGCTATACAGCACAGATTTTACAGTTCTCTCCATTTAGTGTCGACTGCACCCATCCTGACATATAAAAACAGCTGTTAACTAATAAGTCTTCTCAAAAAAATCTAATTTCAAGGGATTGAGATCACTGAAAACACCAACAAACCAAACAACAACCAATAATCTGTTATCTTGTGACATTAGGAAATACGGTCTATAATAAGTATTTTTATTCAGGTTTCCATTAATTTTAATATTATTTTCCAACCATATGATTTGAGCACAGAATTCAGGATCTTTATACCACATAGGAAATACAAACCACATGTAGAAGCTACATACTTCTGCTCTCCCTTCAGTACCCAAATACTGTGTAAGAAGTAAAACCTATTGAGAGGTGGGTTTTCTTTATGTCTTAATTCACACATTGTCCTAATAGGTTTTTATTCTTAAACAACCATCATTTTTAGCAATGGTCAACTTTAAAAATAAACTAATGTGAAATTTTAAAGGAATAGTTCAGTGTGGAAAAGTTAGCAGTGGCATGCAAATAACATCTTTCTAGCTATAGGGTGAGATAATGCAGTCTGAAGAACTATGCAGGAAAAATTGCATCAAATAAAATTGAACTGATCTAGAGAGAGAGAATAATGGCATACTTCTATTTCTTGATGTAAAATATTATTAAGGAAGATTATGGTGAATTGTCTTTCACAGTTCAGAGAAAATATACCTACACAGATGCTTATTTGAATTAAGAATCAAATTATCATTCTGCAGTTCATTGTGAAGTAGTCAAAATATTAGTAGATCACCCATTTCATCTCAATGATTCAGGGTAAGCAGAAAAGAAAAGACACTACAGAGGAATGGGAATATAATTATTATTTAAATTTTCTCATGGAAACCCAAAAAAAAGATCTTCAGGAGCAGAAGCTGTCAGACATTGTCATGCCTGACCAGGAGCAATGAGTAGGGGAGGCAACAGTCATAACAGGGTCTGACGGACTCTGCTCCCTTGAGGGGTCCTCCATGGGCTGCAGTGTGATTATTTTCTCCTTGGGCTGCAGTGGAACAACTCTCTCTCTGCTGCCATGCAGAGTTTTTACCCTTTCCTAAATGTGCTGTCACAGACACAGCACCAGCACTGCTGATGAGCTCAGCTTTCAGCAGCATCGGCACTTCAGCTGGAACTGGTTCTGTCCAATACCTGACAGCCCCTGGTTTTCTCACAGAGACCTCTTGTGTAGCCCCTCTGCTGCTGCCAACACCTGGACATGGACACTCTGAGCAAGCTAATAGCAGGACCTCATATTCCCATAATAAATAGCACTGTTGAAGAATCAAAAATCTTTTCTCAGGAATAGTGACAATTCTCTGTTTTCTCTACACATTGAAACATAGCACTGTGTCTGTTGGTCTCTCATATTTAAAAACACCTGTTTTCAGTAGAGATGTTGAGTTGTCTGCTGCCTCTGGTGGTTCCCAAGTCAGGTTACAAATTTTTCAGATGCAGTGATCCAGATCCTCTTTTACTCAAACTAATTTATTCCCACACAACCCAATTACAGAGTAGAGAGCCAATTCTCTGATCTGAAGCTATACTTCTCTCTTACTTATGTTTTCTGTTCCAGGGGAGGGAAAAAAATATTCTCTATTTTTTTGACTCATTTCTTTCAGTCTGAAGACTAAGAACTGAAATGTGGAAGTATATGTGGATAGTTATGTGCTGTCTGAAGGCTCATAAACTGAATGAGTTTCGCTAAAAGCTCTTGATATCTGAATGGTGACCATTTGTATCATTTGGTGATGCTATCAGAAATTCTACCATATAACAATCCATATGCCTCTTTCTGGGGCTGCTATTGAAATGTGGTTTTAAGAGATGTTTCACACATATAGAGCTTTTCCTGAGTGATTTTGGTGCTCTTTTTCCTGCATGATTCTGCTTTTTTCACCATTATTATTATTATTGTTGTTATTTTTGTTGTTTTTTTTATTGCTGTTATTTTTATGTTTATTATTTTCTGCCAGGTGCTATCAGAATTATACTACTAAACAGTAAACCTAGTAAGTCAAGAATTTTCTCCTAATCAGAACACTGAAATTACTACATAAACTTCCTAAATTTAGTTGGGGAACTAAAGTCATCCTCTTGACAAACGGTTTGTAGAAGACAATCAGAAGCTTGTAAAGAGAAGTTCTCTCCACAACAAGGTTCATGCATCTTTTCCCTACTCTGGAAATTCCCCACTAGCTTACTAGAGCTGGTGCAATAAGCAGAAATTGGTTTAATGGGCTTTGGAGAACACAACTTTAAAAGAATATATTGGTCTGTATGGACTTGTTACCATTGTCATAATAAGCATATGAGACAAAAAGACATTACATTAAATATACAGAAGAAGTCCTGAGAGGATGGACCAGAGACAAGCTCCATGCCTTCCAACCATGTGCTCAGCTGGAGAAGCTAGAGTATCACCTGTTGCCTCTTTTTATGTTTATTTATTCTACTCCAGTATTTTTATTCCCTTGTCTGTCAGGAGGCAGAGCTCTTTCTGGCACTGGGGAGCATGTTGCCCTCCTCAGATGAGGCTGCTATGACATGGTAGATACAGGTTGGACTGTCACAGAACACAGAAGTCTCCCAATTTATGAATAAGCTTCCAACCATTCTTAATGATATCAGTACTTTACTGCTTAATGGCTGCTCCAGCAGTTAATTTAAAAAGAAAACCACTGCAGGCATATTTTGTGAGGGACCCATCCTATTACATTTGTTGAGCTTGCTCTGTGAGCCCCTGTCAGATCAGACTCCTCTCCAGTGGTTTTGGGCTCACAACAGGACTCAAGGAGGAGCTGCCCACCTCACTGGGAAGGCCAGGTGGATTTTGCTCCGAAACGGAGCTGCAGGTGCCTAGAGAAAGGGTTGTAGGGACTTTCCTTTGAGGTGGGATTGTGCTGGGGATCTTTTGGATGTGAGTTAGAATTCTGATCCCTAACTCCACCTGTGTTTTAGACTCTCTGTCATTTTCAAGGATTAGTCTTTAAGCAGATCTGAAAATCCCAGCTGCTGTGATGAACCCCTTCTTTCAATGTCTTTG
>VRYO01001878.1:7191603-7267740 GCA_009812075.1 Sialia sialis | reverse complement strand
GGATCTATTTCAAACTTCTGCTACAATCTAAAAAGGTATAAGAGGCAATTAGCTATTACAGAGAGAAAGTTGTGGCTTCTAACAGAGATACTTGCTTTAGGTTTGCAACATATTCAGAGAACAGCCTCGTGAATCCCCTGGGCTCACCTTCATCATTTTATTCACAGAGCCTGTGGCTGCAATTACATCTGAGCAGTGTGTTACACTGTGGGGAGAGAGTGGGCACAAACAGCAGGTGACCAAAGCAAGCATAAATGAATCTAGATATTTTCATTACATTTTGGTTGTAAGCTGGGAAAAAGGAAGAGGAAAAAATGATGTCTTGTAAGAGACACAAGCATAATGTTCAGTGCCTGGCAAGGTAGAACAAAAAAATGTTATGAGATTTGCTGAGAGCAAGGCAATTCAGGGTAAGGCCAATAAAGACACTATGAGGAAGCCTTTTGAAAAATGTCAGGGGCAAGAGACAGACACTTTATTTCCACAGTGTCTCCCAATGAGCTGGCTGCTTTGTCCCAGGCTATGCTCATGATGCTGTTTGTGCTGGAACTTGGAATGTAATTTAGTCATGTTAGAAAGCAGTGTACATTTAATTACACATCAAATTAAAGAAGTTATTTTCTTCTATTCTAGCAAAATCTGAGCTTAAGGTAAGACAAATCCATCAGCTTTATTTTTTTTCTCCTCTTCTTTGTCCAGTTAGCCTGCTGGAATATGCCAGTCCTTCACTGAAGTAAATGTGAGTGATTTTTCCTTGTATTTCACAATATTGTCACTCACACGAAGTTTTACATTCTGTCCAAGCTGTGGTCAAGATAAACATTCCATAAAATGAGTTCACTTTCATTAACATTATCTATAGCATTCACACACAATGATGAGCTGCAAGGTAAGTCACCTCCTACAGACTCCAATGGCTTTTCCCATGAGGTCTCTTGTATCCTGCTGACGTCTCAATCTATTTCTCCCCAAGGGTCATGAAATCAATTTGTTGCCAAGAATCTTGTCAGTCTTGTTCTACTACTTGACTTTCAAATTTACTGTGACAGCTTTTTTTAGATGAGATGGCATGACCATAGCTGTTTCTGATTCTGGGATCTGGTCAAGCACAAACAGATGATGCTTGGAAGAGCAAAATATCTCTACTCACTTGATTAGTGAGCTTTTGGGTGCAGAGTCAATTAATACAGAGCAGTTGAGCAAAGACCCTTGTACCAAGGCTAAGGGGTGAAATCTCACCCTTTTTACTTGGAACATCTGTAGAAATCCTGACAGCATGGTTTATTATGCAAGGAAACAAATAACAAGTGCCACAGAAAACTGTTTGGCTTTATGATGTCTCTGGGATCAATTTTTTAAGGGTATACTGGACTGCAGTGGATCTTGAGCCCCTGGGAGACAAAAAAGTGTGATTTCTTCAAGAGGCAGTTTCAGGAACAGTTTCCAAGCAGAATGTTTTTTCATGGGTTTGGCCACTCAGGAACTAAAAAGCACATCAAATGGTGTGCCAGTCCAAATAGTGTTCTGGTAATTTCCATCTAGATAGACAGCTGGTACCATTCAGTCCATTCATGTAACCTCTAACTAGGGATAATTACATACTTTTTATACACTGAACTTTGGAATTTTCTTTCCACCTTTTCAGTAGTTGCCTCCTGGTAAGAAAAAACAATTTAACTCAGAAGCCTACTCAAGGATTGTTTGCTATGTGAAAGCTGTCTGGATATTTCAGAAACTCAAAGGCTTTTGGCGTGATGCACCTGCTCTGAGTTTGTTCTCTGTTTCTGGGGCCATAAGTTAAACTGGAGATACTTAATATATTGGAAAAGCATAGATATCCAGTAACATTAAATGTGAGAAGTTTATTCTTACTTCCAATGCTGTATTTTCAGATTGTTAATTTTTAAGGTTTTTTTTATGAACAAAAAAAAAAGTGCATCTCATGGAGGATGATTTCAAAAGAGAAAAAGCTTTTGGTTTCCTGATGTGTTTCATAAATACAGAAAATACTGATATACATCTGCATATATGTATGCATATGTGCTTAGATATTTGTGCTTGTACATATCAATGCTCTGGGGTTTTTTTACTTTCTTGATCTCTTAAGTTTAAAAAAACGAAGGAAGGCAGAAACAGACAAATATCATAATAAAGACATTATATGGTTAGAAAAGTCTACTAAAAAAGAAAAAGGAAAAAATGAAAAAAATTTGGTAGCAACAGCAAAAAAAACCATGGACAATATACACCCATTGTGATAAGACCTGTCATGGCCTCTGAGTTTACTTTATATATTCCTACATTCTCATGTGAACTTTTGTTTTGAAAAGAGCAAATTAAAATATCTTAAAAAGTCTTCATATAATAGCTTGTCATTTATGCAGGTGTTGCCTAAGAGCACCTTTTGAGCAACAAAAATAAAATTGTTATTTTAGAGCAGAAAAATGCTTGGGTTTTTTTGTTTGTTTGTTGATTTTGGTTTTGTGGGGTTTTTTTGGCAAAACTATATTTTTTAATTCAAACACAGAGAGAATGAAAGCACTCAGTTCATTTTCAGGCTCGCCTATTTGGAAGACTACGCTTTCAATTATTCAGTAGCCCTAAACTCTCAAACTGTAAGGAGGTGAGAGACGCCAGAAATGGAATATAAGGAAGAAGCTGCAGATGAGTATCAGTACAAATGTGAAATATGAATCTTATTTACTTTGGGATTGGCTGACTGATTTGCTGCCTTAACTATACGCTCTTGCTAGCTTACAAAAGCATTTTCTCCTTATAACCAGAACTTCTGTGACAAGGGCCATTTCTGTTTCTTTATCGACTCATACTGAAATACTCTTCTTGGAAGGTCTCTGCTCCAGTAGACCAGATACAGCTCTGTGCACACCCAAAGCTGTGAACTTCAGCCCCAGCAAGCTGGAGAAGAAGCAATTCCACCTCCGAGAACCTGAAGATCTAGATCATAGGACATCCTGACTTAGACAAAGACACCACTGAGATCAGGAATACATCTAGGCATGAGTGGATGAGGACTTGCATGCAGACTAAATCCCCACAGGGATTTCAGCATGTCTAGGGATATTTATTTTTGTGATATCAAAGAATAACACAGTTTGTTGTTAGAATAATTTTGTATGTATCACATATTTAGTGGTACCTGCTCTATCTGGATATCCAACACTGGAAAGAACACTTTATATCCCTTTCACTCAATCCTTTCTTCTTCATAAGGGAGACCATGACATCTGCTTTATATTACTTCTTATCAGCTGGTAGGACAAGAATACATTTTTTAAAGTTTACTTTGCTCTCTTCAGTTTGATGTGGGCCCAAACAAGGACCACAGGGGACTAAACAGGGATTTGAGAAAGTGTTCTGCATGCATAAATACCATAAATTAAATGGAGCTAATAGCATCACAAAACAGAAATTGTTGAGTGACCACCTGCTATGACAACCTCATCTTAAGCAGGATACTTAACCTAAAAGAGATGCTAATCAGACAAGATTTTGGAACAGACTAAGTTTTCTTGGAGGGAGCCTGCTGAAAGGAAAGTGATGGCAAGAAAAATTGATGAGACTATATTTCCAGTCTGTTCTGAATATGCTGTACTGGTCTTCAATGCACCTGGGCTGCCAAAGGAGCAGCCTATTACATGTGAGCATTGTCCAGGCACCAAGACATGAGTGGGTGGAGAGAAAGGTGTGGATCACTTCAGTATAAAGCAATACAGGTACTGAACTAAGCTATAGGATGTTACTTGTGATTTGAGACAGGAAAAAAAAAGGTGAAACCTTGTCCGATGAACAGCAACATCAAAAGCAGGGGGAGAGCTTATGTTCTGCTAGATTTATGTATGGAACCCCCACTGAGGTAAATGGTGTCTCAGGACAGAATAAAATGCATGGGGGAAAAAAAATCAGAAAGAGGTAGTTGTTTAGGAAATACCTATAAAATACATTGAAATTCATGTCCGACTATGATTAACCTAAGGCTTGTTTTAAAGTTCACTGGTGTCTAAAAGAGTGTCTTTACTGACTTCTGTGGACTTTGAAATCAGGCACTGGAAAGGATGCTCATTTCTTCTGAGAAAGCAACATTTTATTGTGAGTCAAGAATTATGCTTTCTTGTAATTTTGTTGAAATGTAAAATCAGAAGAAAGTTCTGAAAAGACATTTGTAAACCGATCATTTAATCTGTGATACACAGTGTTCATGTCTATGGTGGAAAATGACAGTAAGAGAGAAATCTGGAATGCTACTGTAAAAGCAGAATCTTTCCATAGATGAATTTGTACACTGGTGCCACTAAACTCAGCCACATGAAGATCTCATATTCTATATACTGAATTTAATCCAGATTCAGAAACACAGATATGTCTTAAAGAAGTAGCTTTTCAGTTCTCTCTGGGCTGTCTCAGGACTAAAATTTAATGCTTTCAAATTGTGCAATATTTTGACTATGGATTTATAATTTTACTTCCTTCCTCCCTTTGTTTAGAAATTAGGTTGAAATAATGTTACTTTTGTTAGTTAAAGGGAGTTGGTCAGATTCTTATGGAATGATGCCTTCTTAAAAAGCATCTGACTCCGTATTTCTTACTGCATATTTTTATCGTGATTTTTTTTTCCTATTAAGAGATGTGGGGGTTAGTCACATTCCTTTATTCTCAGTTGCACTTTGAGGTACTGTAGTAAAATTCTTCTGACTTTCTTACACAATGAAGTAGCCCCAGTGGGACTTCCTTTTACAGGTTAACAGCAGCTTTTTTTGTATGAATGTGCAGCTTCCCTGTTTGACAGTAACTTCAAAAAGGCTCTTTGGAGGATCTCTTTCTTCCTTCTATTACAAGGAAATGTTTCATTCTGTACATTAACAAGATGTGCTAGAGCAAATGACATGAAAGAAACTTTTTAAACTGAGAAATATACTGCTGTTTTCTTTCTCATACTTGACAAGACATTGAATATATCCATGAACTTGAGATCAGCTCTTGAGAATAGTATGAAAATGATCTTTCATTACTATTCTGTGAATGGACATCTGCATCATGTAAAGCAAATGAGGAAAATCCCATTTATACACATCCCTCTACATCAAAAGCAGCAAGTTGAGGAAGGAGATTCTGCCCCCTACTCTGCCCCAGAAATTCATTGTGCTAGAATTACCTTCTAATATTTTTATATGGGTTGAAACAGATTCTTTTGCAGCTAGGATATCACATAAACCAACAGTAAATTATCATCTGCACAGCTAGATACAGTACCCATACAGTAGTATGCTCAAGTTTGTGGACATTTTAATTTTTTTTTTAAACTGAATCATGGTGTCACATTAAGCTGAAAGATACTATTCTTCAAATATGCATGAAAAAGAAAAATAAGAAGACAAAATCTAGATTGACTTCCAAATAACTTACATTCATTAATATTTTGTCTGAACTGAATTTCCTCTGAGTTTTTTAGGCAATGCCTTTTACTGTTTAGTAGTCCCGATTAGTGGTTCAGACAGACCTGAAGCACTCTGCCTTGAGTGAAAAGTCCCATTGGAGCAGTCCAAGGAGCTTTTCTTCTCAGGAAAAATGGAGGACATTCTAATAAATTGTCAACATCTTTTAATTAAATAAAGAAACTGCCAAACAGATAGAACGGTTGGAGTAAAAAACGTGTAGAGTTCTCTTACTGCCTTCTCCTGATTCCCTGGCCCATCAGAGTAAGAGAGTGGTGGAGTGTGAGTACATGGATGTCTCTGTATCCTGCTACATTGAGCATTCTATCTCAGGCCACAGGGAAAAGACAGTGGCTCCTCGCACCTTTTTCTTGGCTGACTATGCAAAAAGGATAAATGGTGATCTGGAGCTTTCCCAGGCTAGACTGTTACACAGAAAGGCAGTATGAGCATAATGATAATAATGTAACCCATGGCACTTTTCTTAGGTTCAAAGAATGGGACAATTTTAATTTCTGATACAGACATAAATTCAAGAATTGGAAACAACAATCAGATCTCTATAGACAATAATTACAGTAATTTCACGATTATAAGGCGCACCTTTTTCATTGAAGAATCCAGACTACCCCACTAGTGCAGCTAATCATCAGGTGCGGCTTATCTATGGACAATTTCAGGAGAATTGCCAAGGCGGAAGTACGAGCTGCGGGGGGACCAGGCATTCCCTGCCCCTCAGCTCCCGGTGAGCAGCCAGGCCCCTGCTGCTCCCGCTCCCAGCGCTAACCGCTCCTGCTCCCGGAGCGGCCCCGCCACTGCTGCCTCCCACTGCTGGAGCGGCCCCGCCACTGCTGCCTCCTGCTCCCGCTGCTCCCACAGCACTGCCTGGCGCCTCAGCAGCACCTCCACCCTGCCACGTGGAAAAACAAAAAATAAGAAAAAAAGAAAAAATAATGCGTCTTATCAACCGGTGCAGATTATTTATGGACAATTTCCGTGGTCTTCCTGGCTACCCGGATATGCGGCTTATAATCAGTTGTGGCTTATAATTGTGAAACTACAGTAGCTTATCATAGTTACTATTATTCAGAGAGTGCTAAATAAATCTTTGAAGCTAGAACAACAAAGAAACTGGGATTCTTAACTAATAGTAGATTCAGCACTACAGAGATAGATGGAAGGTGGAAGATGGATACAAAAAGACTGAGGGTCCAGTAAGTAGGATACCAAGGAGAATGAGATGGATTTCTTTTTCTCTAGGTTCAGACTTCTGCAAGAATTTTAAATTATTCCAGGCTTCATTTCTTATTCCTAAAAGAAGCTCAATTTTTATTTTCTGGAGTATAAATCTTTCTTTCACATAGACAATATGAGTCAAGCTATTTTACGATCATTTTAACAGAACAACAGGCACCTAATTCCATTCTTAATAGCTCAAAAACCTTGTAAAGAGAGAGGAATCTTGTTCCAGAATGCAGCAATGTGTAAACTGTTTGCTCTTTTGAAAAAGGAAAAAAAAGAACACTATCTACATACTGAATTAAAAGAATGGTTTAATTTTACTGTGGAACTCTCTAATATTTTTATAAATTATACTAGTTTCTGTAAAATTTCCTCTGTTTTTTTTTTCAGTTATAAGTGTTTGATATAATAACATGAATTTATAAATTTGATCTGATTCAAAGTGAACTTGGTGGGATGAATTAATTATTTTGTTAAAAAACTCAAAAATTCCTAGAACAGCAAGGTCTTTTTTGCCATTACTGAATCTTGCTAGGAATTATGTGATGGGATAGAGGAGGAATATGGCCACATCATTTAATGCATTTATTTATTCCAGCACATATAAAATAAAATGAAAAAATATGGTTTGTGCGCTATGGGAAGACAGAAGTGCTTTTCTTCTCTATTAGAAGAAAATTACTAGAAGTCTGGAAATTCTTTACCAAGACCTGAACTAAACCCTTCTGCTACATGAGATTGCTTCCTCCACTTCTAAAATGCTTTTGAAAATTAAGTGTTTCATATCAGAATAGATCCCTGGAAGTTATTAAGAATAAATAATTGGATAAGGGAATATCAACTGTCTCAGCAAATCTTACTACTTTAAAAAATGCTTACCCTGTCAGGTTGACTGGATTAATATTCTGAGAATATAATAGTGCAAATGAGAAAACTTGAGTGCAGAAATTACACTGCCATGCTCAAACTACAGTGTTCAATAATGAAACTGGGACTTCTGCTGGGAGTCTGGAATGTTTCAGACTCACAGAGGCAGTCGCTGCAATACTTATGCTTTTAAGGTGACTTTTTAAATTGAATAAATATGACTCAGATCCACATTGAGCATAGCTATGGAGATGGAATCTCATCTTGAAAACAAAGAAAATAATATGCACTGCATGCCCTCAACCCACGACTGCCTCAGGCACTCCAAGAAAAATGCAAACTCTCTCTCTTCCCCTAATCTAGCCTTAAAATTCAGTCTTAAAATGAAGAGCTGGTAACTAGGAATGCTATTTTTTGTATATATATGGCCTGCCTTAAAATTCAGGGAAAGAAGGCAGAATGAAAATCTTGGAACTAGTACTATTTATTTGCTCTTTTTTGTGTGCCTGTGTTCTCAGGTGAACATAGCACATATTAGTGTCAGATGTTTCACAGTGAAGTTGTAAAGACAGTTTTCCTCCAGCTTTTGAACGACAGAATAAATTTATATGCTAGCAGCATCTCTAGTCTCAATTTTCAAGCTCTGAATTCCTTTCTCTTTAAAAAGGGCATCCTCCATAGGAGATGAACAGCCTTGGAATGCCAGCTCAGTTGGATCAGAGTGAAACTAGGTTTTAAATCCTTGAGATAGAAAGAAAGGAGTTGAAATACAGAAGAAAATCAAGGTTTTGAAATGTGTCTTGCATTTATGAGGAAGCTATAGAAACCGTGTCAAGAAGAAAATGATCTTTAGTCTCACAAACAGTGTGAGTAAATCTGTCTTTTGTTTAGTGGGATTAAGTAGCTCTAGGATTACTGGAAGAAAAACAAAGTAATGTGCTCTGTGTTTAGTAAGGGTAGAGACCCTCAAGTCAACGTGCAAAAGCCCTGTTGGCTGCACTTTGGCCACTAGTGCCACAGAGTCATGCCTGCTTGGATGCCAGGAGCTTTTCTGCAGAGGGAAGCTGACTCACCCTGCACAGCCCAGCAGCCCAGCAACCTGACAGGAATGCTCCAGCAGATCATAACTCAAGGGCGGCTGCCATAGGTTTGATCACTGATTTATTCTCTCGTGTCATACGCAGGACTTTTTTCATGTTGGTCTCCATGGTGATGAGTTTGACCATCACCCCTGGGGCAGCACAGGGTGGTGTGGAGAGCTCACCTAGGCAGATTTACACTACTGTGTACCACAGGAACCACAGACAGAAAACTATTGATGCACTGAAGTGCTCAAAGTCGCTTCCAATTGAGGCATAAAAAATACATTTTCTCATTTGGCAGGTAATCCAAACTGCTAATTACTGGCAAAAAAGTTTCCTTTTTTGCTAAACAACTATCAAAATACAAGTTAGTCTTGCTTTTCTGTCAAGGGTGTGAAAAAGGAGCTGACCTAGAACATGCCTAAAACTCAACCCAAAATTTGCTGCTATGTTACTCAGTCAAGTACCTCAACTTCTGCCTTTGCTCATTACCCAAATTATATAGCAAATCAAAGAGAGAGAGGTCAACTAAGTTAGATTAAATTGCCATGCAGGTGTGAGAAGTGAAAACTGAATTCCAATTTGACTGTCAGAACTGATGCTATTTCATGTACTAGGAGAACTCAATATTCTGGATGAGTGAACGGCAGTGAAACATCAGAAAATTATTTATTTAATTAAATAAATGTCAATGTAGACAGTTTAAAATCACAGTCATTTTCATTCTGTTTTGGGTAGGATGCTGTGTTTTAATCAGGATTTTCAGTAAACAGATTCTCAGGGAAGAGCAGAATATTTTATACCTTTTGCTAATGCAGTTGAAAAGCACAGACAAATTGCCATCATCTTTCTACAGGACTGAGCAATTGTGCATACTTTACTTAGGAAGAGAAGCTTTTATAGCTCTTTGGGGACCAAATTTTTAGGTGACCATGAAAATCTCAGCAAGTTTATTTCCCCCATCAAATCATTAGGGTAATCTGGTGTTACTAATTTCCTCTATTAATGATGGAAACATATGTGTACTTTTGTATTATGCATGATATGTACATGTCATGTATTTATGACAGTACAGAAGCGTATTAAAAGACAAAACCTTAGTGACAATACAAAGCAGTCTAAAAAGTTATAACAGTCCTGAAAATCAACATTTGATACCACCAATATGTGATGCATTTCTGACCCTGTGAACCTGCTCCCTTTCCTATCCTGAAAACTCTGGATTGTAATCAGGGACTCTGCTAACTATGGAAGTTTTAGCTGCATGTTATCTGTTTAGATTCTAGAGGTGGATGTGTGTGGTTAAACATTCCTGGATTCTGCAAATCTTTTTTTAAACAAAAAAAGTATATTGAGAAATCATTACATAGATTCACTGTTGAATTCCCAGAAATGCTGATGGTTTCACAGAATGCAATAAAGCTTTGCAAAACGTGTGGTTTGTTGTGTTTGGGAGTTTATTGAGTATGATTTGCACACCTGGTATTTACTCCTGATATGAAGATGGATTATGGATTTAGCATACATATTTTCTTTCACATAAAGAATTTTAATAATTTCTTGTGTAAGCACTATCAGAGCCAGGTAAAGTTTAGTACAGTGTCTTGCACATATTCAATGTAGATAGAAAATAGGATTTTAGGCCTTGATCTAAAGATGTGCTCAGTGAGTTGACTTGCATACAGTTACTGAAACCACTAATGCTGGGAGCTGTGATCATAGGCAGATGTGAACTGTTTTAAACATGAAAATGGATTTGAAAAATTCCTTTGATTATGATAGAATTTGCACAAGCATGCATCACGGAGCACATCAGACATAAATTAGGTTGCTTTTCAATAATCACAGATATTCTGCTTTGTTTGGCATTCTGGAAATGCATTTACACCATTCAATCTTCCATCATATGGTACAGAATTGGTTTCATTTTGACATTGCACTATTTAACTTCTGGAGTGGGCAGAAATGTGATGACTGTATTTGTCATGACACAGAGCATTTCAAAGGTAGAAAATATGCTTATTTTGTGGAATTTTATGTGTGCAGCTTTTCTCTGGCCTTTTGGATGGTATTTGGCTCTGGATTAAATTATCTAGATAAAGGTGTCCATATGTGCTAGGTGTCTAAATTCCCACTTCAGTCTGAGGGGACAGGGAGCTCAGTTCATCCACCCACACTCAGATGCCTGGTGTCATTTGCATTGGTTGAGAATTTGCCCATCTGGCCTCCAGCAATAGCACAGGTCCCACACAGTTAAACCACCCTCCCTTTGTCAGGGACATGTGAAGCTGTCTCAGATGTCACCAGACAGCCCTTTTTATGTGGCACCTAAGTTGTTAACCCTGCATCTCCACTGACTGCAGCGGGGGGTCAAGGAACCCTCTCCCACAAATAAACCTGAATTCAGACGCCCTTGTTGAGACATCTTGAAATGAAGTGTACTTTCAGCATTTCAGTCTTCTGGGATAATGTAAGTGAAATTCACAAAAAAGCAAGCATTGATATTCAGTGCTGTTGTAACATATCTCAAAATTTTAAGCATATTTTCTTACATTCACTGCTATTTATGGAAATGCCTTTAAAAAGATTTGTCTCTTACTGAATTTCTCTATGCATCACATGATTTCAGACAGCTCCCATTTCTTCTAAAATGGTATCAAAAGAGATGAAAACCAGAAAGAATAATGATTTTTCTTATTTTCTGTTATTATTTTACTATGTTTAAGATTGTATTTCAAAATGGATTGAATGAAAGAAACATAAATTCTGCTGGTAGTGTACATCTTATTTTCAACAAATATACTTCTTGCTATAATGAATATTTTATATGAATTTTAAAACAATATTTATTGTAAATTAATATTCAGTAAAATTTACTATTAACCTGAAAGGGCAGGAGTCAGAAAAGATGCATAGAGCTGCATTAGGAAGAGATTTTCTTTATGCTCACTGTCAGCTTATTTTTGCTACAGTGTTAACTCTTTCCTTGTTAAAGTGAGGTTCTTTCTCTAAATAACACTTTAAATGAGTTGTCAGTGCTTTTAATTATTGCAGCAGCTGGGATTTGGCAGATACCTTCTCAAAATGCTGTTTTCCTTTTTGATTATGTAAATATCTTAGCTGTTTCTCTGGTGATCTGTAATGAGGTTTTCTGAGGAACAGGACCCATAAATATAAATGACCAGTTCACCATGAGAAATAATGGTTGCCAGGGACAGCAGAGAAAGAGCATTTCCTATTCAAGCACTAGATTTATTTTCAAACTTACCATTCATCACTAATTTAAATCTGTATTTTTCTATTATTTCCTGCTGAAGAGTAAATTAAAAAAACATATTTCTAGTAAATTTAAAATAATGGACAAAACCAACATTTTTGTGGTTTTTTTATATCAGCAATGTATAACTGCAATTTAAAGGAATAATAAAGCTCCTGGGTCACAAAGAATAAATCAGATTCACACTTGTCAGTCTTTCAAAATGGTGAAAAAAGGGTGTTAACTACTATCTTAAACTCTGTTTAGGAGAGTCTGCTGTTGAAGAACAGAAGTATCCAGCTGTTGCCACTGCTCTTGGCTCCCTGTAAAGTGCGGAGGAGCTCAGTTTTAAACTTCCCTGACATGAAGATCAGAAGCTGTGTTGTTCGTTATCTTGATTGTGGGAAGTGCTCTTGCTTATCAGATGCTCAGAAAACGGATGTTTGATCAATACTATAGACATAACAGGGCATTGGCCAATGGATTTAAAATGTTCCCTCATTACTGGCAGCGCTTGATTATTGGTTTCCATAATCTTTGCCTGCACTTATTAATTAGGCAACACCAGCTTAAATAGCTCTAAGCTTTGAATAAAAGCTTAAATAGTTCTAAGTAATGATCACCGCTCTAGAAGATATGCTGTGCAATGTCTAAAGGATATCAACTCAAAATTTCAGAAAAAGCAATCTTTTGCTGAGTGCTCTGAAGCAGCCAAGGAAGGGAAAGAACTTCCTAGAATTTAAATTGCCATCTAACTAAAAGACAAGTAGAATGTTAACTGTAGTACCACACCGAAAGCAAGCCGAGGGGAGTGGTGCTGCTCCTCTACTCAGCACTGGGGAGACATTTCTGTAGAGCTCAGACCAGTGCTGGACTCCCCAGTACAGGAGAGGTGGGGACATAGTGTGCGCAGTTCAGCAATGATGTTGGGCTGCTGAATATGATTGGAACATCTGCCATTTCAGGAGAGGCTGAGAAAGCTGAAACTGTTCAGCCTGGAGAAGTCTCATGGGATGCTTTACCAATGTAAGTAAATATCTGATGTGGGAATTAAACATCTCCCTCAGACTTTTCTCTGTTGGTGACCAGGGAGAAAACAATGGGTGATGGATGCTACATGAAATACAGGAAATTCATTCAAACAAATGAAAAATCCTTCTTACTACTTAAGACAGAAGCAAATTTTTCACATAGGTTGTGGAGTTTCCATTCTTGGAGATTCCAAACTCCAAATGGACACAGTCCTGAGTAACCTCTCCTGAATTGTGGGGTTTGACTTTCTGTCCCTCCAATTCTGTTTCTTCACTTTGAATAACTGAGCTTCTATGACAGGCTCAGTTTATAGGAGTATTGGTTTTTTGCAGCCATCTCTCCTTTTTCTACAGAGTATTCAGAGTTACACTTCTATGTATGTGGGCCTCAATAGCAAATGGATGCTTCCAGGCCTTTCTTCTGAAGAAAGCCCTCTGCTGTGACTGTTACCCAGCCTGAGACCATTTGTGTTCCAATATTCCTCACTGCTTGACACAACCATAATATTTCTTCTAACTATTTTCATCAGAATTATTTTACCACAACAGTTTCTTTCTTATTCTCTTTTATTTCCCTACAACTTACTAAAATCAGACTGGATACTTTGGTTTCTCATTCTTTCTCTTCCCCTCAATGCTGCAAAACACCCAAGCCCTGTCTCAGAATTTCTGACTGGTGTGCTTTACTGGATGACTGTAAAGCTGATTAATGAAAACTTGATGTGGCACATTCCTTCCTGAGCTATAAAACACTACCTGTGTGTTTTCTAAGAACCGGGACAGCCACAGGAAAACATAGTCAGAATGAGTATCAGAAAGGTTTCTGCTACTTGAAATAAAAAGTCCTTGTCTGAAGAGAGGTCACAAAGTTTTCCTGTATTCGGTACTACCACTTCTTCATGGTGCTGCTAAACACTGGCACTCAGGCATTTTCTTTCCAGTGTTTTTATAGTTTTGCATTTCAAAGCTAGAAAAAGCATCAAAGGACATTTTCAAGGTGGTAGCAATGCTTACAGTTAAACCTCTAATTTTTGTAATTTTGTCAGGCAACAACATCTGGTACAACAATCCTACAAAGTACAAAGCAATTTCTAATTGTCATTATGTGCTCTGGAAAGAGTGCCTAGTTTAGTACAGGTCAAAATGAAAATCACTCATTTTTCATGATTCAGGAAATAAGAAATGTAACTAGATGCTGAGAGATGATGTTTTTTCATCAATAATATCCCTGAAAAATGAGATAGGGACTGCATTGTTTGTGTTCCCATTTCAATAGCCAATTGTAAGACTTAAGATGGACTTGCTAATGTCTTTAGGAAAACTGTTGTCTTCACTAAATTCATGTCATAAACACAAAAGTAAAAGAAATGAAACCACATTGCCCTGAAAGATATCTCATTCCTACACTGAGGCTCAAACTGGAGAGGGGATCATATCTCCAGGCAATATGTATGTAACCAGAATGCAATGGATGAGAGGAGACCCTGGTTTCTCACATCCCACAGCACTGGCATTTTGGATAACATCTGCTGCAGAACCACTCTGAGCTGGGACTGAGTGAGGGTGGAACATGGTTCATCTACATGTATCTGCGTCCTGTCCCTGCTCTTCCCCACAAAGCTTCTCCTTCCTCAGCATCCTTAGCAAGAAGTAATCCAAATGTGCTGGAATTACCAGGGCAAGTTGAGTTTGCCAGTTTGTGCAATGACACACACCATTCTTGGAGGGAAAATGATTTATATTTTGCTTTGGGTTGCAGATTTGTGCTCAAGAAACATGTCTGTGTTGGTCTCACCCTTGGCCTTATATGCTTTTATGGTTGTAAGATATTTTACACTTCTAATAGTTTGGGGAAAGGGAAAAAATTAAATGGAACATATTGCCTGGGGAATAAATTCAGTGAAGTGTGTTGTATTCTGGTTGTATTACAACTTTCCTTAAAAACTACATTATATGATTATGCTAAAAGTTTTGTGAAACCTTTAAGGTATCTCAAAATAACCCCTGCCAATTATGCTACAGTACATATGTTTTGAACACTGAAATGTGGACAAAAAAAATCTATAAAATACTTTGAATAACATCCTATGGGATTGCAAAGTCCTGCTTGCCTGGAAAAATAGATATAACTTTAATAGAGTTCCCATGGCTACCATCGTGCTATGTTTACCAATAAATCTGAGAAATCTGAAAAGAAATAGTAGGAAAGGGTCACATATCTCTACATGTAACTAGGAAAGGGAATTTTACTGATTTGCATTCTCAGCTTTACTCATTGTCAGTGGTTTTGCAGCGCTGTTCTCTCCAGTTCAGCTGAAATACTACATTTGCTCACTGCAACACGAACCCCCAAGAGGCAGTGATTCTGACTGTTCCTCTCATCCCACACAAAGTGAAATACGTCCTTCCATTGCTTCTGTTAACTGAGGAAATAATCAAGCTGCCCATTATTCTCATGAAATGGAAAAAAAACCCCTGACATAGACCTTTCCTTTATCACTGTCCACTTTAAGAAAAAACAGAGATTATGATTAAATTCCATTTTGCATTTTATTGTCTTATTTTTATTAGTCAAGTTCTGTCAATAGGCTTGGCTTTTTACAAAGCTGAGGAAAAAACCCCTGCTCTCCTAGGAAAATCAAATGTATATAAATAGTAAGTATGTACTAATTTAGATTTTATTTTACGGAGCTCACAATGACAAGTTGTAAAGGTTCAGTCTTGATGCCCTCCTGTGTTTTTATTGAAAGCACAGATGTATAACAGAGGCACGTCACAGGGATAAGGATGTGCAGGCATCTTAACCATTTAACAGAGGTCAAGTTTCACAAAGAAAAGATCATATAGAGAACAAAAATGTACAATCAGTTTTGTTAGTTTTTACATAGATTATGAAATGTTGACCTGGAATCAGCATGAACAGTGGCATGATATCAACAGGTGTAAAGATAATATGACATGAAAAGCAGAGGATAGTGGAAGGAATGTTGCAGCAGCAATCTAGATGAAGGTACAGAGTGAAAGGACATTGTGGCAGTTTAAGTAAGAATTAACTGCACTGAGATACCCAGATACACTTTTCTTAGGGAATACAAGAAAAGATGAAAGAGATCCTGTTTAAAACCTAGAGGGGAATGACACGGGCTAGAAATAAATCTGAATTTTTGAAGCCCCATATGATAATGGGGAAAGTAAATGAAAGTGAAGAATGAATGCAGAGAGAGGGAGATCTTACTTTTCAATGTAAGAGCAACACTAGAAAAGCTGCTACATAAGCATGTATATGCATACATATGTTGACATGAACTCAAGTACAAAAAGCTGAAGATAGTGTCTGATTCTTTTGAACAATATCATCCAGGATCAGGAATAATATATTGAAGGGAAAGAGAAATAAAATTAATGTAAGTGAAGCCTCATGAGGCTTCAGTGTTAAGTGGAAGGGAGGAGAAGAGAAGGCAATTTTAAGAAAGATACAGTTGAAGGGCATTTAAAGAGGAGCTACAAAACTGAAGTGCCATGCAGGATTAAGGCAGAGAAAATGATAGGTTTTGCTGAATGCAGCCAATAGACTGAGATGGATGAGAGTAGAAAGGAGGTCTATAGAGAGAAGAGGTCACAGCTGACCTTGGTAAGGGTTGATTCAGTGGAGTGGAAACAGCAGAGAGCAGCTTAGGGGACTCTGAGGGGCAGCAGAACACAGAGAGAGCTGGAGCATCCGAGGCAGGTAGTGTGTGAAGGGTCTGTGACAGCCAGAGGAAAGCAGCAGCTGCTGAAAAACAAGGGGCGTCTCATCAGGGACCAAACCACACTAAAACATATAAAGACAAAAATCAAAGAAGAAGAGAGTAGAAAAAGAAAGAAAAAGAAAAAGAAAAAGAAAAAGAAAAAGAAAAAGAAAAAGAAAAAGAAAAAGAAAAAGAAGGAGTAGCTTGAATTAAAACTTATGGGTAAGTGTAACTGAAGAGGAATTGGAAAGGTGGAAGTGAGTGGGAGAAGAAAAAGGGTAACAGATGAAAAAGATTCCCATGCCAAGGATGCTGGCAGAGGACAGACAAAATATGATATGTGTGTAGGCAGGGAGATTGGAACTGAAAAGGAGGGGGATAGTATACCAGCTTAACAGAGGCTGAGTGATATCTGGTCAAAGTATAATCTATCATGCTTGTTATGCTATTCTAAGATGTGACAAAATTCAACACAGCAGAAAAGATGAAATTTTGAAATATTTTGCTTCGATTTTTGAGAAAAAAGAGTATTCATCTAGTCTGCTCTTGAAGACAATGCTGATTTAAGGGCCATTAAAATTCAGCCAGGTATCCTTGTAAAAAGCACAGTACAAACAGACAAAGGCATCTGGAGAGATGAAAGTGGCATATGGAGAACTCATCGAGAAATGCTTGCCTTTATCACAAAGCTTTTCTAGTTTCAGTGTTTCCTGTTCCATACCCAGATGAAAATAAAATGTTACTGAGCTTCTTTCTAATAAAAGAAACATAAAAAAATCAATTCTGGAGTAGATTTTATTAATTTTATATCCACATGGCAAAATCAGTTTCAAATCTCTGTTTGTGCACATACATACACAATTTTTGTGTACATTTGATTTGAGTTGATTTAAGTAATCTAAAAGGAAAAAAAATAAACAAGGCATATATCATGTACCAGAAGATTATACGTGAAACTGTCTTTTTCAAAACTGTTTTCAGTTTTTGAAGAAGTTTAAAATTGATCTGCAGGTAAGATGCCTGGTTAGCTGTCAGCTAGCTACTTTCTGCAGCTGGAACACCAAGGTTTGTTATTTCCTCTAACCCCAAAATATATTGAAGACAATCTGCAATTCCTTGTGAACCAGTACTGCTCTTAGGACAGAAATATATTTACTGACTTCACAGAAAGTGTGTGAGATCCTAACTAGTTACCAAGAGAAGCAGTAATGTAAAGCAATGTACTTGACTGGAGAAACTCACTATTAGTCTTCTTAAGTTTTTATATGCCTTTTCTGATTGAATAAATACATATAAATTTCATGCATTTACAGCAGTTCTTTACATTCTTTCTACCTAATGCTCCAGGTTTTACAGTCTTGCCTTGAAATTAGTTTAACAGAGCCTTTTTACAGAGGTATAGAAATCAGACTGTCCTTATAGATAAAGCAATACATTCCTTGTTTCCCAAGCCTCTCCAGCAGTCAGAACTTCCCCACCACTTGGAAACTGTAATTATAGTAATGGTTAATTACATAGAGTTATTGTCAAGTCATTTGTCATTCCAAAATTATAACAAAATCAGCAACTTATCTTCAGTTAGAATTTCTTAGTTCTTTGTAAATCCTTCTTCTATTAATTATTGCATTGATTATGTTGCCACAAATTTCCCTAAAGATTATATCTGCAAGTTTTAAATTGCTGAAATAAGAAAATAAAGAGGATAACAAGAGGAACGCAAGGAATCTTGCCTGCTGCCTTTTAGCCGGAAGCACATCTATTGACAATACGCCTTACGTATTATCCTTTCAGGAGGTTTAATATTTTAGTAAATCAGAAATTCAGAACCAATTAGGCCTGTTCAGATAGTAAGCAAATGTCTCAGAATTTTTACCGTACCTTAAATAAAGATTACTTTTGCATCCATATTTACACTCTGAGGTGCTGAGCAAGGCAGGGGTGGGGATGATTGAGTCGTGTTTCTCCCTCATGTGAAAGTTTTCACACTAAACAGTGGAAGTGATGAAAGGAAGGTTCCTCTGCTGCCTCCCTCATGAATCCATCCCTGAATGCTATTTTATTTTGAAGTATATGGACGTATTATAAAACTGTTAAAATTTAGAATTTTAATTTATACTGTTGAGATCCACACATGTATGATGAGGAGTTCAGCTTCTCTCATCTCTGCTCTGAAAAGAAAAACATTGTCCTCATTGTACTGAAGGTTGCAAAAGTCTTGTATGAGGCAAAACTTTGCAAGTTGCAGAGAGCTTAGGATCATGCTTAGACTGTTCTCATAAACCCATCAGCATGGAGATGAGTAGCGTCTAAATGTAAAGGGGAAATTTCCAAATGGAAGCTAAATTAAACCCTGAAGTGTTACTGCAGAGCAGTAGAGACCACTCCTTTGTGTTAATCATCCAAATGATGGAAACAGACCAGCCACTCCCTTGATGCTTTAAGGAGTGCATAATTAATTCACTCCTGAGATCCCAAACAAAGTAGCCGTCAATTACCTGTTAGATCGTTCCTGCTGCAGCAGGTGCACCTATCTGAGCTGCAACTGGAAAGAGTTCACTTGTAGATGAATTCAAAATGGGAAACATCAGTAAACATTGGAGAATGGCTTAAGATGGACTCAAATAAAAAAAACAGAGTGATTCCTCTGTGGATATGCTCACAAAACCCCCCTTAAAGAAAAGTACATGCACAATACATCAAAAAGAAGCACAACCTAATGTTCATATTTTTCAGTGATAGGATAATCATTATTTAAAGATGGTAATATTGCATTTTTAGGCACTGATACTTACTTGCACTTCAAGAAGTGGAATGTGGATTTGGAAATAAGACATACCTGATGAAACAAGCAATTAATGATTTTTTGTTTGAAAATATTATGAAAAATATAGGCTTAACTACTGAAGTAGAAAAGACATGATAACATGTATTTTGATATTGAACTGAAAATAAAAAGCAGTGACATTGAACTAAACAACACTAAATTTAGATACAAGTTGTACTTTTAAAAACTAGGAGCATATTATTTACAAGTTATTAAAATCCCCCATCAGTGCATCTATGTACAGATTTTTAATTAAATATAAGGTTGTATAGATATAATTCCTTGACCTTTGATAAAGGTGCTTAATGGTATGAAGTTGATATACTTGTTTATGAAGCATATAGTGTAATATTGGTGTACAACTCCGCAGCCTTAATAAAATGTAAGAAGATTTAAAGTTTGGGATTCAACTAACATGTGGACCAAATAGTGATCAGGCTTTCAAACAGTGAAGATATTTGACAAAAACTCCCAAATCTTTAACTGTAATTAATGCTTCAGGCGGAATGGCAGACAAGAAGTGCCACATGAGCAGGAAAAGGTAAGAGGGCCATTTGAAGTTGGGAGTAGGGAGAGCTGATTTAAAGCCTAGGAGATCCATTCAAGGATCCTACAATTCTCTCAGCACTTATTTATATGTTTACTTCCATATGAAGAAATAATTATGAAAACCCAGACACACTGTCAATCACTGAGGTACCTCATTGGAAATGCTATTACCAACAACAATTCCACATTAAGAACAATGTCCAGAGATGTGTCAGCCATCCATGTTTAAATCAATCTTAACACATTTTATTGATGCTATACAGCATTAATTATTCATAATATAGGTAGTACATAAAAAATCTGTTATGATTATGGAGTTACATTTAGTAAGCCAACTTATAGCCTTATCAGAAAATTAAATATTTGCTAAGATAAGTTTCTTTAGAAAATGACCACATTATTGGCAGTAGATCTTACTAACTCAAACTGTTATCTGAATCATTATTATGTCTTAGTTTTAATTATTAGGTACTCTGCAGTTATATGAATCATTTCACTTATCTCATTAATATTAGCAAAATAAATCCAGAGTTTTCTAATACACTAAATTTTATCCTGAAAATCTTTATATTATGAAGTCAGTGGTTTCAGTTGTCTCTTCTAAGACTCCAAGTACAAGTCAGCTCTATTAATGTCAAAAAATGTGATTCTAGAAGGTGCTGTTTACCATCATCTGACGTTAACACTGGAGAGCAAATTCCTTATGATTAGGATATGAATATATTTTATTTTCCTGAACACAAAACCATCATTGCTACTTTTGTTATCTCCATGTAGTAGCTGGCACATAGCACTGAATTTTCTTTAGAGACATCTCTTTTAATTTTCCTCATCGCCTACAAACTTTTCCCTAAAATTTCAGCTTCTTCTATCAAAATTTATTCTTCAGACAGACTAGTTTATATTGGTTACTCTTTTGTCCTTCTAAAATATGTATTTTTTCTAGTTCTTTGTTTACGTGGTTAGATGTGGGTAAATTGTCCCCATTTAAATTATAAAATCTTAAGTTTCTGTATTAACATTAACAAAATTGTCTAGTTCTTACTCCTGCTTTTTTTCTAAATCTGCCTTCATCAACTTCACTTATAATTCCCCTCAATTTTGAAATTTTCCTTCTTAAACTGATTGGACACCCTACCAAACAATCAATGAAGAATAAAATTTGCTTAATTGATGTGTTTGTCCAGGGGTGAATTTAATGCTCTGATCTTCAGTTCAAAGTTATAGCCTCACCAAGTAAATTACTTCTGCTCAAATGCCACAATTTTGAAAAAAACAACTCAAAGAACCAGACAACCAGCTTAATTTTTAGTGATGTTCGTGGGTTTAGATGATTCTTAACAAGAACACACAATAAAATCTTAAAAGGAAATAAAAGCACAGGATTAAAGTATGGTGGCTAGAAAACCAAACACTTTATATCTGTAAATTGGAAGGAACATATTCTAGGAAAAGATGTCCATACTCTCCTTATGTTGAATGAAATATTACTAGACTTCTAATAATGTAAACCTGCTTTTTTCACTTGCATCTCACTGTCCTTCTGTCTCTAGTTATAAACTAATGTGGTGATAGTGCATCAAATGTCTCAGAAAATTTGTGATAGGAGTTACTTTGTACAGTAATTTCACGATTATAAGTCACACCTTTTTAACTGAAGAATCCAGCCTACCCCAGTGGTGCGGCTTATATTCAGGTGCGGCTTATATATGGAAAAAATCCCGTGGTCTGCCAGCTACCGGGAGGTGCAGCTTATAATTGTGAAATTACTGAAATTCTGTCATTCAGCTGCTCACTCTGTAACACAGACATCAGTGAAGACATCACTTTCTTCTCCCAGAAAAGTACATTTCTCCCTCACCAGAGAAGGTACCTCTCATGCCAAGTGCCAAATGACTGCATGTAATTGATCTCACTGAACACAAATCAAACCCAAATTAACAACTGGCTCAAATGCTGGTTTTTTTGTTTGTTTCTTTCATTGTTTTCAAGTGAAACCCATTGTTTTGTGGAAAGCATTTATAAGGATTTAGTCCTAGTGAGAAACTGATTGGACAGATTGACAGCTCTGTTGCCACCAGTCACCAATTTGTGGGCATAAAATGTCGGGTAAGGGAGTTCAGCTTGCTAAAATTGTGTTTGCTGTAATAAGTTTCTGCCAAGGGTGCAGGTTCTAACAGTTCTAGAGCTCATTTAAGTATGCTGTAATGACCACTTGAGCTCAGTGTGAAATTTCCACTGATGCCCAGACCTCCCAGAGTTCCACATTGTTTCTGTGGACTGGCTGAACTCAGAATTGATTCAAATCTGCAGCCTTCCTCAGCAAGAACCTTTCAGTCCTTGTCAGAAGGCAGATACATCCATCCCCTAATGTAGTCTATATTTACATACTGACAAATCCAGACTGACTTTCAGCATCCCCATGCTCTGATAGCTGCTCTCTAGATCTTCGCATTTGCAAATTAGAGCTGGAGTTAGACCTGGAGGGCAAAGGAAAAATCCTTGGCAACACCTATAATCTGAATGGAAAAAGAGAAGACATCTGACACACTGGTTGAGCTAAAAAAATTACCAATTAAATCAGGTGTTTTTAGGAAAGCTCATGGACTTAAATTATGGTATGATTCTCTACAATAGTATTAAAATAGAGTATTTAATATATTAAAGTGTAAAGGACACAATTAAGAAATTTGACCAGCATACTGATCATTTTGTATTTGAAAGTCAACAGGAGTGCAATTTTAGGTATGAGAAACACAAAATTAAACCCCTCATTTAAATGGAATGTAATTCACACTTATGAAACATGAAAAGAGAATTACTACAATTTAATAAACTCTGTTCCTCTGTACCTATTATAAAGCAAGCCATATACTCAGGAGAGTAAGAAAATACCAGTGGAGAAAACCTACTTGAAAAATGTACATTTCAGATCAGAGACAGTTTACAAATTAAAACAAAAACAGAGAAATTAAGTAAAGGATGATGCATAAGTTAACAGTGCCTGGAGGCACCCTCAGCTTTAATGCCAACAAACCATGCAGGTTTAATATGGTTATTCACTCCGGTGTTCAATAAAAAATGTGCTTACTGCAAGAATACCAATCATATCCTTAAAGAAATACACTCAGCAATAAGTCATAGGAACTTTACACTGCAGTGTAGAGGGCAAATACATTATACATCTAAATAATGCATGTTTTCTCAGGATTTGAAACTTAGTTAAGCTACAAGTTGTGAGGTAGCAGTGGAAAGCTACCGTCACTGAACAGAATTACGAATTACTGTATAACAGGACAGGATGGGCATGTCGATGTCACTATATTAGGGAAGTTATGACATGAAGTCACTGAAATTGGTCATACTATCTGAAATATTTTGGAATAAAAAAAGTTTATACAAAATTATCATTTATTTTCTAGTAAAAAGATTTTGGTTTTTTTACGTTTCACCTTTTCATAAGGTGAAAATTGCATAAAGATGGCATCGTGAAGAATTAAGAGAGAGAAAAAGAAAGAGAAAAAAAGAGACAAAGAAAGCAAGAAAGAAAAAAGAAATAGAAAGAAAGAAAGAAAGATAAAAGGCAGGGGAGGACAAAACTCCACTCAGCAACCTTAAATATTTTTGCATATTTAGGAGGAAAATGAAAGCCTAAAAAAGCCATTAATGTATAAATTTTAGCTCTCCTTTCCAGCATAAAATGCACCCCCACTCCCAAACTCAGATTTTCTCTAGAATTTAATGGTTAAATATTTCCTAAAGAACAGCATGTTAGAATGAATATTTTTCTTAATATTTGGTAATTTCCAAAAGCTTTTGACAGAGAAAAAAATGTTGATTGCCATTTTTGTGATGGTTCTGTTGTTGCTCTTCTTTTTCTAACTAGTTTATATTTTATTAGTCATGGAAATCTCTTACTTCTGGCAAAAGTCTTAGCCTTAAACAGATGATCTTTACATTTTTAATCAGGTGATCACTTTCCTTGCTGTTCTAAGATCCATGTATATTCAATTGCTTTAGGAAGCAAAAAAGAAATAACAAAATGGAAAACACTGTGCCTAAGCTATCTTTCTTGTCCAAACAGTATGAATTTAATGATCAAATTGAATGAATAACTAGAATAATTGAAGATTACAATCTTCACAATTATTCACACAAATGACTGATCTCATTTTAATATTTCAGCAGTATGCACTTTCCTGTGACAGATGAAAAAGAGAATTTTAGGTGGTGACATGAGGGAAAGGACAGGTAAGAAATAATTTCTTGGTTTTATTTTTGCCTTTATGTAAAAATCTGCCAAGTGGTTCCACGCTGGGGCAGAGTCAAGACCAGCTGTAACTAACCCATCCATTCCTTCAGAAGAAAAAGCCACATGTGTTTTCTTTTTACTGCTAAGGGTTGCTTTTCCCATGGCCAAGCAGGGAAGCAGACAAACGAGGTGCCTCCTAGCCACTGGGAATACAGTGAAATTGTACTAATAGCTTGAGATGGACTTTTGAAAAGTCCCACCTCTTCCTACAACATATAGCTTTTGGAAGCTTGTGGGATGGAGCCCACCTCTGACAGATGTCCGCCTTGCAATGAGAGCACAAGAGCAGGTGGGACGTGGGACAGACAGCCTGCCTTTCATGCAATGATTATTTTAGTATTAAATACAGAAGCATTCTTGGCAGCAAAAAACAGAGTAAATGGGAAGTGGCCTGGAAGCATAATATAGTAAACACGAAAGGTACCACAACACAGAAATAACACCAACCACATGTTACAAGATTTTGCTAATTTTGCCTAAATGAAGTTAAAATTCTTGTTTGCATTGAAACTTTCCTTGAAAATGGGAACTGAGTGTGTTTCCATCAGTCAGCACTACTCATACCATGAAGATGTACTTGGAAGAGCCCACAGGTGACTAAACCACACAGAGCTGAAGTTTGGGCAATTTTGGCTGTTTCCCAGCTTCCTGAATAAATAAATAACCAATTAGGCTATTACATAAAAAGCAGGCACCTGAAAATGTTTTGGGTATCCTTGTTCTTTAGATGTGCATGAGACACACTGAGAGGTCATTTATCAGATCAAAATCCTTAGGGAGCTTTAGCAAAAAAACTACTTTGGCAAGATTAATCTAATCTATTTTACATGTCTACAGTACAGACAGCCACTTGGGCACATCAAGGCTGTGATTCATCTTCGGATATAGACATTGAAAACAGACCAGTTGAATACTGCAGCAGAAATACCTATTTTCCCCTATTGATTCTGAAGAGATTATAAAATCTGTCTCTTTATAAAGCATTCTTTCCACTGGCTTGCACAGACATAGATTTCTGAATATTTAAGACATTTAAACTTAGAGGACATGAATTTTACCCCTACTTTGACCATGATCAGAGTCAAGTCCTGAGTTGCTCAGAATTGGAGCACCTGGTTTCAGACACTTTGAGATGCAGTTTGATAGGCCTTTTGCTTTTTAAAACAGATGAAGTACCCAGCCAGTAAATTGAAACACCTCTAGGATTAAGCAACAGCAAGCATGGTTTTCAGATCATCATTCAGGCCTTGCACAAAATGAAACTTTCTGCTTCAGAATAAAAACCTCTATGAGACTAACCTTTGGATTCACATTTTCATGTAAATTCAGTTTTTCTTTGTTTAGAAGCTATTTCTAAACATTAGCACTAAACTCTCCACTCTGGCACATTTGTCCACATTTGGGTAATGCATTTAGCGACTGCCAGTTTACTTGTCTCTGAATGTACTTCTATTACAAGCAGCCCAAAATATGCATCCCTTTTTCAAGAAAAGACCTAAAAAGAATCTTGACTAAGAAAATTATTTATGAATTGCAGTAGGCCAACTAGTGATTTTTCTACCGTATCCCTTTCACAGCAGTCAGAATAAACTGGTGCTGTCATCTGCAGCTCATAGGCAGAGCTTGCTAGAGGTCAATTTATGATTTAATTTGGAAACAACAACTACATCCTCTGTTATTTTCATAGTTGGCAAAACAGATATGAAAAGATATCAAAATACAGGAATGGATGTAACTCCAACTGATATTAGATTCTGAAGAGGCACATTGCAATTTTGCTTTTATATGCAGATAACACAAATAAGGCAGAATCATTCATACTCTAATATCCTGGATATAATTGACTGTGCCTTTGTATCTTGTTTTTTGCTAATTTGCATTGTCTTGCATTTCAGGCTGTTCTGAATGCATCTCATGAGACTTAAATAGATGATACTGAGCTGTGCCCCACACATTTACATTCTTTCTCATTGCCAGCCACAAGGTTGTGTTAGCTTATTTCTGTTCTGAAAGACACAAAAAATATTGCCTAGATTCTCACTGAGTTTGTAGCACCATGAATTCACCGTGCCAGAACTTCTGCCCACATTTGATACCCCTGCTCTATCACAGCTTTCCAGATAGTATGATTGAAATTCCAGTGTTAAACTTCCATCACTGAGCCCCAAAACACCAGCTGCTTCCACATAGGCTACAGACTGTAAGACTGTCTGCTCCTTCTTTTAAAATACACTGGCTTGTGTTGATCAGCTTCTAAAATTATTCCTTCTCAAGTTATTTGTTCAATGTCCTGTCTTACAGTCTGTACTCTGGTATTTGTGTTTGAATAGAAGATCCTTTCCTCCTTCCAAATTAAACTTTCTATCATCAAGACTTATTTTAAACAGGGGATAATTAAAATAGGGGATAATTAAAATCTTAGAATTAGCATTACCTAATCACACTAAGCTGAACCCCTCTGGTTTATTTGTTCATTAAACCAGTGGTGTCTTATTCCTTAAGAGTAAAATAAAACATTTTTTATAGTAAATAGTGGAGTCATTAATATAAGTAAGGATCAGCTCCTTGTGCTGATGACCCTGGAAGCAGTATTTTACAAATAGAGAGCAAAATCAGCTTCTGGGATGTAGTGATGTTTTTGAAGGAACTGCCTCAGTTACATTGTCACTAGTTTCATGGTATACAAGTGATTCTGAATTATGTGTAGGTATACCACATCATTATTATGTAATAATCCTATAGTCAGATTCAGAAAGTGCTGTGGAAAGACAGTGAAAGGAATAGAATTCAACTGGTGATGGCATCATACAGATCCAGTCACATAGAGGATGGGGCTCTATGTGTGGCTATATAGGTTGCCAATATCTGAATTACATCAGGCAGCTTTTTGAAAAACTTGGGGGTTTGCTGTCTTTTGGATTAGTGGATGTGGAAGCAGGTTGGTTGTTTCAGTGTTTTGCATTATTTTCAAGCTCTGTTGCACAATTTCTGAGTGTGTTTCAGAAACTATTTCATGTTGCCTCTATTGTCCTCATTTAAAGCTGATATGATGTGGGGGTTTCCTCCATGCAGTAAAATAGCTAAGTACAACTGGAAGCAAAAGCTCTCAAAGATTTTGATAAGAAAAGATAAGCACACACAGATGAGTTACTAGCAAACATTATGTAATGGCCTGGCTTTAATCATTGTGGTGTCTGTATCATCTCAAGACCTTGTACTTCTGTTTCATATATCCCTACCTAACAACTGAGTTGAGGGTTATTCTGGGTTTTAATGCCTGCTTTTTATTCAAATCTTAAGAAAGAAATTATCACTAAAACCAGCATAACCTTTTGTTACCTTTGACTTGGGTAAGTTAATGTTTGCTGCAAATTAGACTTTTGTTCTAAAACTTTGGCCTACTGATTTTGGATACCTTTTAGATCCAGACTCTTTAAGTGACTGGATATCTGCATTCAGAGCATCTGTGTATCTAAGCATCCTCTGAAACATGTGCTAGTCCCCTCCACTGCAGTTGAGATTGTCTGCTCAGTCTCAGCAATCCTGAGGGAAAATGCAGAGACAATAAAAAGGATTCTGCTGATGAGGTGCATTTCAAAGATGAGCTGAGTGAATCTGTACCCCTAATGACTTGCTGAAGATCTGAACTGCATTAGCATACGCATCAACATAATCAGGGAAAACAGATAAATATTTGACAATTAAACTTTTAAAAAGTGATGATGAAAAAAATACTCAAATTGTATTATTGGCATAAGGAATAATAAAACAACCAATAATTATGACACATAAAACATTTTCCATGTTTGAAATTGTAATTATGTGCCTCAGTTACACTCAATAGTCTCTTTCTGCACAGTTGAGCTAGCTGAAAACCATGGATGTGCTTTATGTTAAACATAATAGCAAAAGGGTGATTCAAGGTAGCAGAATAAAGAAGAGGGTTAATACTTGAAGTAATTTCCATTTGGATTGGTTTTTTGTTTTTTTTTTTAAATCATGCATGAGTAGATGTGCATTATCTGTTGAGATTTCATATTTTTCTCTATTGTAGCAAAGCTACTTGCCTTGATAATTACACATATTTGGAAAATGACTAATAATTTTCTTATTAAAGCAAATTCATTCTAAATTCCTACTGTGTTTATCAGATTTTTTTTTTTCTTAGAATCATTGTGTATTCTTTTCAAATTCTCCTGCTTCTCACATACTAGAAACTATGCATTTCAATAACTGGGTTAGCTGGAGCTTCAATAACAAATTAGAGCCTCAGAGCAGGGCACAGAGGATGGGTCATGCAGTGCATGTACACATCTGACTGCATTATTAATTGATCTTAATTCTTCATTACTGATGAGCTCTTCAAACCTTTTTTGAAGCTCTTCAGACTATTTACCTTTCTGTCCCAAAGAAAGAAAGAAACAAAAAACGCCCCCCAACCCCAAAAGTAACAGAAGAGAGAAAAAAAGCAAACTGTTTTCTTTGTGAAATAGAATTGGCTACTTAATATAATTTCACATTTAACAGTACACTAATAAAATGAGTTTCACAGTAATAGGGGTGATTCTGATTTCTCTTTAAAATAGAAATATTTTGATTGTTTCAAATAAGAGCATGCATTGTGGAAGTACTGTAGATGTTGAGGCAAAGTGTTCTTTTTTATTAAAGAAACCAGTTTTAACACTCAAGTTTGCTAAAAATAGTATAAAATGCTTTACCACTGTCACCAGAACAAACGAATTAAGTGAAGAACAACATTGTCCCCTAGTGGTCAAGGAAATATCCCATATAAAAAGAAGGTTGATTCCTGCATTGAAATACTCAGTATTGTGAATTTACAGAGAACAATACACTCCCCAGCAAATACTGATTGTGATAAAATCTCACTGGATTCAAATGCGCTGGTTCTCTCAAGAAATTGAATTCAGTTTTAATAGCAGGTAGATTATTCAAATAGCACAGGAATTTAATTCACCTATCCTAACCCTCAAACAGAAAAGCTATTTGTATGATGATCAAGCTGAATCATATATATATATATATATATATATATTTATATGTATATATGTACATGCACACAAATATGTGAATTTGCAGGCAAAAGACAGTCTGCAAAATGATGAGGTGACAAGGAAGAAAAACCATAGACTTTACTCAGTTTGATAGAGGATGATGTATGTCAGCATTTTTGTTTCACGTGGCAAAGGATCAGAAATTTTACATGCACAGGTCTCACTGATGTGTGCCCTGATATGCAAACCTGAGTAGTAACACCTGGGAGGAGTCCCCAGAAACTGTCCTCACAATGAGGGGCCCCTGGTGACTTTCATCTGTATGCACTAATTTACAGAACTGGGCAAAGCTTATTAGTATTCCAAGTTTTCCTACCATCTTGCAGTGATGTGAAGCAGAAAAGCTGAGAACAATCACATAAACTCTGCCAAGAACTTTCAAGCATTGCTGCTCACCCAGGATGTCTCAACAGGAAGACTGCCCTGACAAACTGGCTGCTCGAAGACAGGACCAGCTGCTGGTCCCTGCTCTGGAGCCAAATGTCCTTAGCTTGCCAAGAACCCTACTAGATTGTTCAAAATAAGGTCCATTGAACTACTGTGGAAGAAAAAAAACCAGACATGGACAAGATTCCTTGTCCAATAAATTGACTTTTTTTATTAAATTGATTTCTGCTTGAAAAATCCCTGAGAATCCTAGTGACAAATTTGCCAAGGTCTGACAGTCTTTCATAGATTGTACTGGGACATGTTGTCTCCTTCTTCTCATATTAAACTTGTTCCCTTTCTTCCCATTTTTCTGCCTTCTCAGTCTAAGTAATACTTACTCAAAATAAATTCTTTTGAAAGAGAATAAAGAAATTAGGAACTCTAAGAAGTCATGAGACTGGCAATATTTCCAAATTTCACAGTGCACAATGCACCACTTCTTCCCACCCCCCTTTTGCAGATTCTTGTTGACTACCTAGCTATCTTGTACTGAAATTTGTTTGAAGCTAGAGCTGTATCTTATTTTGCTTTGAACATGGTCTCTCCCATTAAAGTTCAACATTTTTAAGTTGTTTGGGTTTGCTATGGAAACAAGAAGATACTTCATTTCATGTCGTAAGTTAAAGTGTCAGAATGGTTTTTAATATGTTTCTGTATATATTGTACTGATACTTAAAAGCTACTTATGAGTCTTTCCTAAAGACTTGGCAAATCTTTCCTAATAAGACTAACTGAGTCTTTAAATGATAGTTTATTTCTTCATTAGGTAAGGTAAATAATTCCATTTATCTTCTCCAGAAGTGGTAGGTACATGGTGAGCAGATGGGAAATTAGAATTTACAGCTAACTTCCTAATGCTGAATTAGAATTTTTGAGAAGAGCCATCAGTTGCATAAATCATATTTATGCTACATCATAAAATGAAACTCAATTTATGTAGTTTTAAATACATCCTGTAAACAGTGTTACATTGCCAACTTTTCTAAACTACATGAAAGAACACTGAAGCATACTATATTGAAAAAAAATATTTTTCTTACTTTCCAATAAAAAGTGTTGATTGTAAACAGCCAGCAATATTACAGGAATGTAAATGTACCAGTAAAAGCGGATTAATTTTCAAATAAACTAGCAGTCCAAATGTGATCACTGTGTCATGGCTATGAATAATGAGTAATGTCCTCTATTTCAGTGAAGGGACCACACCAACAGAGCCTCTTGGAGAGGAGCTATCACTCCTGATGCCTCTTCAATCTTGACCATCACAAACCTGAGGAAACCTTTAGCAAAGAAAGCCTAGAGGCCACTTAGTCCAACCCCCTGATCATCACAGGACAAAATAATCAGAACAGGCTCCTTTGGGTCATATCTGGCGGTCTGATAAATATCTTCAAAAACAGGTTTCCATGACTTTTCCAGGCAAAATAGAGGAAAGCTATATGGAAGTGAGAAAAAAAAAAAATTGGAAAAGACATAAAGAGAAATAGATGATGGCAGAAAGAAATAATTAATATTTTGCGTGAAACGAAAAGGTAGTTAAAAATCCAAATTTATGTGAAGTTGAGAAAAGAAAACAAACTAGACACAGTAATATTTCAAATAGTACAAAAAGAGAATCTTAGTATTGCCTGCTTCTGAAAGTAAGAGTCTACAAGTAGAAACTTCACGTTATTTTCAAGTCCTTCTTTGTTCTGGCTAATGTAGAATTATTTGTTTATAAGACTATCTAGATACAATAAAGACTGTCATCTAAGATCAGAACATATAACTAAGGAAAATGGAACTTTTTATCCATCTTTTTTCACTGAAATAGTATTGTAACCTTTCACTGAGAACCTGTGCACACAGATGCTTATAGACCCTGCCTGCTTGTATTTCATGCAAGTCCTTTTAGGCTTGTCCTTGTACTTGCCATTACATGACTGCCACATAAATTTTCCTAGGTAGATGTCAGACTAATGTTTGAATTCTGCATAGCTACATTTTAGATATAACTCTCTAATCCCTAAAAAATTTCTGAAAATATAGCTAGCATGCTTCAGAAATAAAGAAACTTCTCTGATAGGTTTACAATTTCTGCCAGCTTAACAAAAATTTAGGAAAAAAGCTGATGCTTTTTTTCTCTTAATAGTTAGCAGGAGTGCTTGTGGCTCCTGGATGGGATTGAAAATTTCTAGTTGCTCCACTTACTACTTAGGCATAGCAAGGAATCTCATGTTTACACTTAAATATTTTATCTTGGAAAGTTCTGACTGAAGTTAAAGGGCCATTAGGTTTTTCATTATGAACCCAATTAAAATGTCCTAGCCCTTATTGATTTAAATAATATTAAGGATATTACTTAAACACAGTTTTGTATTCATCATAGAGCTAATTTTAAATCTAACCATTTGTTCTTCCCCTCTAGACATTTTCTCAACTTTCCAAATTATCCATAATCCTTTATTTTTCATTCTGGAGTTTGTCTGTGGTTTGGACTCTATTAATTGTTTATAGACCATTATGTACTCTGAGGTTTATTTTTTGACTGTCTTGCAGTGAAGTGAATAATACTTGCAGAGCCTTCCTACAGAACACTTCATCTGCCCACAGTGCGAAATTCATTCCTGTCTTCCTTGAGAAGTTTTGGCCCTCCAGGAAAGTTTTAGGGCAGTTGTCAATAAATCTTTAAACTTTCTCTAACATCAATGACAAAGAAGTTCAAGTTACCCAGGTTTTAGTCATTTAAGAAATTATTTCTTAGACTGGTTTTGTCCCTCAGCACTGCAAACAGAATTTAGAATATGTTCTGGCCTCAGCTTTTAGCTTTATCAGAAATGTCTTCATTCCAGCATCATTGAATCCTTCAAAAGTCTTTTTATTTAAGCTCAAGCCTCAGGCTGCAAAATACAAGAAGGTTTGGTGAGGTGAGGTGAGGTGAGGTGAGATGAGGTGAGATGAGGTGAGGTGAGGTGAAGTGAGGTGAGATGAGGTAAGGTTAGGCTAGGTAGGGTTAGGTTAGGTTGAGTTATGTTGGGTTAGGTTATGCAGAGCCGAGCAGTGCTAAATTGTGTTGGTTTGGATTAGGGATATGTTATTCATTGGCAAAAAAATTAAATAATTATATATTTCAGAGTGTAAATTGTGCACAAGAATTTAATGTTGTGCGACTTCTTTGGTTTGTGAAGGTAGAGAGAGCAGGAAGGGGAGACCTCTCAGGTAAGATACAGGGCTGTTGTGCTTGCAGAGACAATTTCCCCAGAATTCTGGAAGACATTTCTTCAGTATCCTTGAAATTCCAGTTCAAAACCAATTTTGGAAATTACATGCCTTATCATAAATACAATATTCCAGACTGTGACATACACACTGTGTGATGCAGTACACAGACATTGGGTGAACATCCAACCCAGAAGTTAAAGTCAGAGTTTTGAGGCCAGTGTTTCAGACATACTGAGGACAGGTTTTCAGTAATGATGAGAGATTCACCCAGGACTTTACTGAATGACATCTAAGCAAGTTTGTAAAGAAAATGGAAGAACAAACTGCATCTGCAATTCAGTGGCTTCCATATCAGTGTCACTGAGGGTTGAATTTAGACATCCTGAGGAACTGGGATCTACAGGCTAATGTAGTTTCTTCTGAAGCTGGGAGCCTGCAACATCATTGTGGGTAGAGAGAAAAAGTTCATCCTCAGCACTGAGAAGGTGGCTCACAGTAACCAATCTCATCATGGTTAATAGACTTGCTCAGGAAGTGAAATCCCCATCCCAGAGAGATGCCAAGTTACAAACTCATGCATAAAAGTTGTGGCCTATGTGTCCTGCTGATGCAGAGTTCATGGTTCTGGAGATGGAAAAAGATTAGGCTAAAGCAATTCTAAATCTCCAGTTTACTTCTTGTAACTCTCAGCTGCAAGATCTGAACCTCTCCATAATTTTGAATAAACCAGTTATCCTGCATCATACCGGACTAACCAGTCCCTATTTTTCCAATACAATACTGTAGACTTATATTTACACTGGATTTTTTGGGGGAAGCAACAATTTTAAAGTGCTTTATTTTATTTCTTTAAGGTTTTCTTTCTTCTGAGGACACTTTTCTTGCTCACAACTTTCTTGACCTACACAAACACGAAACTATAAAATAAATTTAAAAAAATACTTAGACTTGCTTGCCAAGTTTCCATGCTATAGAAAATGAATTTAATTCCTCCATTGTTACCTTTTCCCTTTATAATTTTTACTAAATGAAATGAGGCAACTTCTTCATTGAAATTTCCACATTTTAAATTTGGGGCAACAAAACACCTGATTCTTCTTTCCCCCTCCTTCTATCAAAACCTTTCAGGAAAACAAAGTGTAGGTGAGTATTCCCTAGGAATCTCAAAAGAAGGAAGATTTCCTACTCATTGAGACTTTTGTTCAAATACCCTTCAAAGAAAAATCCATTTAATGTTTACCAGTATCTAGATGGTTTTAGATCTCAAAAGTCCTCTGAAGGCTAAATTCATTGCACTTACATGAGCCAGAGAATTGTTAGTCTTTGACCAAATTTTTTTTTTTTTAATTTACTTTCTTAGATTATTTAGTTTCAGGTTAAGAATGACTCTGATTTACATTGTCCAGAAAATTTTCAAATATCAGTGACACTATAGATTTTATGGGCAATTCCAAACACTGTATTGTTTGCTGAAATTGTGAGGACAAACATTCTGGGGGAAAGATGATCTGGTAAATATAAGGATTTAAAAAGTGTGCAGGTAATTAACTCTCCCAGCCAGGAAGCAAAAGAAAGAGGTAAACATTCAGAGACATGTCCAACAGTTAAGGGAAGAAAGCCAAATTACCAGGAAATTTAAGTCAGACAAAGAGGGCTAATCTCTGAGCACAGTGTGGATAATCTGCTACAAAAAAAAGCTACCTACAGATTAGAATTAACTCACTTCTTCATATATTTGGGTTTGCAAGGACTGGAAATACTCAAAGCAGAGGCATGGTGAGTCTTAGGTATTTTGCTTGTGACTGTCAGATCCTTGACAAACAACTAGAAAATCTCTCATTCCTGATCCACATATTCATGAAAACAAGGCTTCTTTTCCCAAAGACTCCCCTTAGCTCGCTGTTAGTCCAAAGATGTAGTCACAAAACTCAAAGAACAAAGATCCTGGTGGGATCAGACACAGAAAAAAACCACATAAAGTACAACACCTGCAGACACTTTGATAGCCAGAACAGCATGCAGTGCGATATCATTTGACCACAAAAGCCCAGTGGAGATTATTTGGTCTCATAGTAGCTTCAGGGTGCAATTTCTGGTCACTACCCCACCTTGCTTGATTTAATCCAGGGATCTCAGTGCCATACTCCATTACACACACTATGTTCACATTTGCAGGCTATTTGCCTACTTCCAGGAACTTGCCTCTTTCCCCAAATGGAATGACAAAAGTCATTGTAAATTCAGAGTGAACTTTAGCATCTCTTCAGTCCTTCCTCCCACTCACCAAATTCAGTTCTGAAACTGGAGATCAGTTCAGGTAATTACTCTTTCAGATACAGAAGTCGAGAACACTAAGTTATCATGATTTCTAGTGTTACTTAGCAGTAAGAATTTTAGTGTACAGATAGTATACAAGTTTTTCCCTTTGATGGCCAGCACGGTCACCTAGGCTACTGTGTTTCTGTATCTGACAGCTCTGAGGAAAAAAGGAAATTGGCAAAAAACCCCTATCACTCTTGGTGAAAGATTTGAAAAATTTTCCTTTATTTAGATAAAAAAGCCTCATCCCATCCACAACTAGCTCTGCAAAAGAGAGAAGGGATAATAAAACAAAGTCGGTTCGAATCTTCCCATAGGTTGTTATTTCTTGCAGATGCTTTTCATTTAACAAATTTTCCAAATGTTCTCATTAATAAACTCCTAATTATTCAGGAGCTGCTAAACAAATGTAAGCCTGGCATAGACCTGAAAAAAATATTTCTGAAAACAGAACTCTTAATGTGATTCTTAATGTTTATTCGATTTTTCTTGCCATTATAATTTCTTTTCAGGAAAGGTAATATTGCTTGGTCTAACTCAGTACAGCACCTAGGACATTCTGTGCACTGTCAGCAACTACTGCTAAGTAATCTTCTTTCCACACATTTATGTTTATTTAAAAAATAATCCATTCCTTGGTGTATAAGTTAATATCCTATTAAAAAAAAAAAAAAAAAGAAAAAAGAAGTTTAAAAATAGCCACTTAATTTCCATGTGTTGAATTCAAATCTAAGTAAATGTAAAGAGGAAATTACTTTTTGGGACTGTGGTGTGAAGAACAGGTCTGTTTCTGGTGTACAATTTCTGTTCCCAATTGCCAGCATTGTGCACCCTCTTTTAGTTATTAACATTCATCTGCAGCTCATGCACATCTGGTAGTAAGGACAACTGTGAAGGCAAGGCACACGTGAACAGGCTTTGTATTCTTTCTTAAGAACAGTAATATTGCTGTTCTAAACAAGATAAATGAGGTAATTGATAAACTTTTTCCTTTCTAAAGGATGTGTAAGAAATATCCAGTGGTTCTGTTATGTTGACTCAGACTATTAGTGTGCAGAGGATTGAATTCTCCTGTTGCTTCTCCTTCACAAGCATCCTGAGTTACTAAATAAGATATAACCTTCTATATTTCATGCTCTTTCTTAGTACTGGTATGACATTTTGTTTTCTAAAGGAAGTCTATCCACTATCCAAATCCACATTACCTACAGGAGGATTTCTAATTAATTTCAACTGTTTCCTTTGGAGTAGTTCAAGCCTAACTTTACATTTGTTTATTGCATTCCATAGCTTTACATTTAAACAAATGTCATTGCAGATAATAAAATTAAGGTAGCAAAGATTTTTACCTGGCTGATGATTTCTGGTAGTTAAGAAAAAGGTTCATTCAGATTACAGGGGATTAGCAAAGTATATTTGTGCAAAGGAGCTCTGTGGTCAAATGGAAAACCGGATCTTTAATTCTGAATCTCCCTTCTTACAACACAAAAGCTTTCTTTATTAAAACACACAATAAGTTTCTTGTTACCTATTCACTTGAGCAAGAGAAAATCCTATCTCCCTGCTGTGATTTGGATTATATATTATAATTGGCATTATTATGAAGCCACAGAAGAATAAAAGAAATTGTTGGACAAGTACTAACACACTACCCACAATTACCATTAGGAAATTACTAAAAGCTAAGGAAAAAAGTTAAGTGAATCCCTCACAAAATTATAAAAGAGAATTCTCAAAATACAAAATTATAAAAGAGAATTTTCAAAATACAAAATATGCATTTTAAATCTGTCAACAATGGAAACTGGCAAATTTTAAAAATATAAATATACTTTAAATATACTTTTAAAATATATGTATACTTTAAATATACACATATTTTTTCTCCTCTTGATGGACTTGACTATTCTTTGAATTTAATTTTACTAAGTGATGTATGCATCCCTGCTTCATTGAATTTATTCAATTTGAAGATTAAAGCCTTTCGAGGGGAAAATGCTTGACATATTAATGTAAGATGATGCTTAAGAGAAACCTGTATGGACACATATAGAATAAATTTATTATCTACACAAATAAACACCAGTTTTAGGTTTAAAGAAACATATTTTTTTTCAGTTCTATTTAAGTAAGAAGTTATGCACCTTAAAATAAACATCAAAGCTACAAAAAAATCTAAACAACAAACAACCTTAGGCATACTGACACTTGTGTATAGTTTTCTGAGTTAATTTAAAATGCAATTAGTTGTCCCTTGACAGGTCTTCTTTCTCAATAGCTGGGAAAATAGCATGCAGTGCTAATATTTTTCAGGACTGTAATGAAGAACTTCAAAAAGGAAAAAAGAGATGTAGAAAACAAAAGTATTTGAAAAGCAAGATTTTAGGTTATTAAAAAAATTTAACAGTGAAAGTGACAGTGTAATGAAAGGAATATAATCATTGAATTTCCAATCAGAAAAATGAAGATCAGAGCTAATAGTAAGAGCATCTAAGCTGTATACTGGTGTCCACCATCTGTGGCTTCATGGGAGTGCACATTTTCCTTTGCGCTTTTTGGAACATAATGCTATCCAGGTTGAAGTGGTGACAGTAGTTCCCCCTCTTCTATGACCTCCCTGTACCTCCTCTCATATTTTTTCACGTTTGTAATAAAAAGTCTTTCACAGCATTTACAAGATTTCCTGAGTGGTTCTTGTTTATTTTTTCATTAGTGGAGCATCCTTGTTAGCTGTCTTTGTAAGATTCCTCCTGTGGCTTGAACAATAATCCATTCCTTTTGGAAACCTTTTAATTTAGTGATTTTCTGATGCAATTTACCCTTGACTTTTCATGGCTAGATGACTTCTGCCCTCATTCAGTAACTCGCCATAGTTTCTGACTATTTTGTCTGAATTTCTGGCTATTTGGATTGAAGCCATCAGCTGCCCTTTTATCTTTTACCTATTGGTAACCTCAGAGAGAATGGCCACAATGGAAATGTCATTATTCCTAGCTGGACAGAGTCAGGTTAGCAACAGGGAAAGTAGGGACCTTTTTTTGTTCTCTACATGTGAATACTGCTGAGAAATTGATGGCAGGATAAAATAAACCCCATCAGAATGGAACATGAATTGAAAAGCATACAGGAATCAGAAAGGAGTAAGGTGGAGGCTTGGAGAGCTGGATGTAATGAACAATGAATGAGAAAAGCTAATGACAGAAGTGAAGACTAAAGAGTCAAGGAGCAATAGCAAGAAGATGATATAGTAACTTCATTCCCTTGAGAACTATCCACATAGAGCAGCCATGTCAACACAGCACAAATATTGGTTATTCCAATTCTCCCTTTTGATCATACAGCTCTTTCAAAGATACCTCTCAGGATCATCTGCCAACTTAGAGACATGATCACATTTTATGAAAATTTTTCTCAGCACATAGCAATGCCTGATAACACAGGAACTTACAGAGAAAAGTAAATTTTTTTTTTCCTCTCTCCTGAGACAAGAATCAAAGATGACTGGCAGTTCAGGTGTTTACGCAGAATGTGTCCTATATTCCTTTCATAAATTTTATAATGAAAATGCCATCTCCTCCTTTTAAAAAAAAGCAAAGTCCTCACAGAGGTTTATTTTATTACACTTAATCAAACAGAAAGAACTCTTTTATGGAGTGTTTATGAGATAGTACCTGTGTAGAGAGGTGAGCACTTTCAAATTACTGAATCACTATTACTAGTCTTTTAATAGTGTTACAAACTGCCTGAAGAATTAAAAGTGTCCAGATGCAAAGTATCTGATTCAAGACACACAGTTAAAGTTCTGTAATCTGCATTTAGTAAGGTATAATGTTATTTTGCTCATTTTATGCCAGTACATTGGGGCAAGGATAAACTCTTTTTTACCACAGTGGCCTCCTAATAATACAGTAAATAGGACAGATTGCCTTCTTTTAGCTGTAAAGTTATGGACAGACAGGAAAAATGATGGAAAATATGCTTAAAACTAGGCAGATGGAAATGCATTATGGAAATTTTCAGTCAGAATATGTTGTTTTGCCCAAACTACATCATTTTGGAGAAATACAGCAACTTTTCCTGGTTTGTGTTCTAATGGGAAGAAGGCTCAAAACAAATTATGACTTCTCATTCAATTAATTTAATTCATGTCCTTCACTAATTGTTAGCTGGTGCTTTTAATACAGAACTTTAAGTTCACAGAAGGGGTGGGAATGTTGTGTCCATACTCCATACAAGGCACAGGCTCTGAGAATCCCTAGGAAAGAGAAGCAATTAAAAGGTACATGGAAGGACAAGGTCAGATGCTATCGGATCATCTGGAAACTGGGAGCAGGTGGTTGTGGATGTCATGAACTGGGCTGAGAGAGCAGCTTTCACCACTGTAGGTGAAAATGATGATCAAGTCCTTCGAATGAGGCAGTTTGAAGGGTTCTTAGGAATAAAGAGGAGAAAGTGAGAGGCAAAATGGGAGCAGGAACTGAGAAATCAAGGAATTCTCCTGCGTTTGCAGTGGGCTTGATTTAAGTTCCTTGTCCTTCCCACCTAGATCTTACCAATCCTAGGCTGGTTCTGAATTGTATCCCTTATCCATGTATTTTTCAGAACCTGTCCTCATTCTCCCAAATTTTATGCAAGTTCATACACATCAGTGTCCAGCAATGACACTGAAAATAAACTATAATTTCAGTAAAAATACAGTAATTTGAACTTCCTCAAGGTTTTTACTAGTAAGTTCTCTTAGCATTAGCAGAACACTCATCAGAACAAGTTTCAGACACTTAGCAAAAATTATCCTTTCTTTCCTCAGCAGAGGCACTTGACCTTGTGTGCATGATCATCATTCTAAATAAACTTAGGACATTTGATACGGATGCATACAGTCCCTCTGTACCAGGGAAGCTTGGAATGTAATATATCACTTCAGGAAAACTGTATTTACACACATGCTGACAGTTCATTTTCAGGTAGGAGCTTCTCAGCTGATTTGTACACAGCAGCCTCAATCTCCACTCTTCCCACTGTGAAATTTTAGACAGCTCGTCTGCTGAGCCCTTGCCAGACCTATTAATATTTATACATTCCATACACATTTCAGTCAGAGCATGTAAGTTGCAGATCTCTCTGATTTAGAAGCTATTAAGATTCATGACCCCCTTAGCTATTTCATCTGTGGTCCTAAAGCCTTTGCAATCAGCTTACACTTGAAGAAGAAAGGACAAATCATTACTGTTCAAATATTGTCCCGCACAGTGTCCATTTGTAGTCCATCAAAGAGTAGTTAAGAACTTCAATGCATTCATTTATCTCAGAGGCACAGGTTATTATAGGAGTCATTTTTTCTTGGAAGAAGAGAGAATAGGAATGTTATTTATTCAGTTGCATTTAATTTTGGATTAATGTCCTTTTAAGCTGTGGCTGCTCCTCTGCATATGAAATTAATCTAATTCTTTTTTTTTTTTTTGTTCTCACAACTTGTCATGCATTTGAGTACGTTTTACAAGGGTACATGGATATTTTGTCAAGGATATCCATATAGAAAAAGCACAGTCTGCCTTCTGTAGTGTAGTGGTGACTGCATCTGAAGGAGTCAGCATCCTCCCCTTCTTAAAGGTTTGTATGTGTCTTCTTAGAAGAGTGCCCTGTTCCATCACACACTTCTTCAGGATCCATGAGAAATCTCAAAGACTGTTTTTTCTAAATTCAAGTCAGTTTTTCTTCTGTAGCAGTTCAAGAGTGACTGAGATCTCAACAGCTCTCAATGAATGCAGTGAATGATAGGAATTCAGCATCTCTGAAGATTTATATCTGAGGTCTGTAAAGGAGTACAACTCTGTAGAAGGAAGCAAAGATGAAAAAAAATAATTAAAATAAGTGTTAGAAGTCTGAGGATACTCAGATTTTAAAATAGAATTTGTAACTATTATCTTAAGAGTCTACTGAGAGCTTCTTTTCTATAGGACTGGATGTTCTTTCACTTTGGAACATCAATGATTATCATGCAGTCAGTATCACCACTACGCTGCTTTCTTGGAAGTAACAAGTGTTATTGCTGTGGTGGATTTTGAAAACCCAATCACCTGTTTTTTAAAATTTTAGGGAAATTTTTTGCCTGAAAATTTTAAAGAAAACACTGAAGTATTGTAGTGCTATTCTTGCACAGAAAAAAAAATTCTTTAAATGTTGCTCCCAACAAGTTTTTTTTGTCTTGCGTGGAGAAGCACATTATGTTCAGAAGAGTACAATAATTTCACGACTATAAGGCACACTGGATTACAAGGCACACTTCCGGGTTTTCGATCAAAATTTTAGTCAAAAGGATGCGCCTTACAGGCATGAAATTGCTGTAATTCTTCCAGTAAATCCAGAACCTTGTTAGTAGAAAATGATGTTTCTAGAACTTGCTTACTGTCTAAAAGGCTAAAAAAATAATAATGCTTGAAACCTTGAAATTACATAAAAGCCTGTGGTTAGACATTCTCTTCCTGGGTACTGAATACATAAGCCATAAAAATTGGTGGAAATTTTCACTACTGACTTCAACCAGAAGAAGCATTTATAGCATATGCAGTCCATCATATATAAAGCACATTTTTTCCTTTTTTTTTTATGCCTAGAAATATTAACTATAATATTTTATTTAAATAATTTGTTCTCAGCTGCTGCCTTCTACCAGGAAGTCATAGTTTCTGTCAGCACTATTATTGTTTTCTGTGTGATAAAATGATGTGTTTGGCAACAGTTTAAATCATCGTTTATCTAAAAGTTTAATTCCTAAGCTGTTTGTAAAAAAATTAAATTTAACAATGTGTTGCTTTTAACAGTAAGCAGCTGTTGACTTCCTAGTGTGAGACAGGCCAACATTTTGTGCAGATCTTAGAGTGCAGTCCTCTGACTTTAGAGCACATGCCCCTTCAATATGTTTGCAGTATTTCCCATCACTTCACTCTTCGAAGATTCCTGTTGACAATACGTGACTAAATATCACTTGAGAAGATGACATTTGAAATTCTGTTATCAGCAGTGGGAAGATCAGGTTCTAAATGGAGATGTTCTGAAAACAGAATACACATTTTGCTGGAAATTTTGAAACTGTGGCATTCATTATTTTCATCCTGCTTCAGAATGGACAGGTGAAAAATACACAGTTTTTATCAGGTGTCAAGGGTTAAAAATAATTTTTGGAAGAAAAAGAATTTGAGCTAGAAATTTTGACCTGGGATCTGGGCTCATAAGCAAGAATCTGGCAAGATCTGGAATATTCTAATTTCCTCATATTAAGAGGAAAAATATTTCTTCTGAAAACTTCTTATAAATGTACCTGTTGACTCCATCCACCATGTGATAAAGAAGAGAAAACTGGCAGACATAGTTAAGCTTTCCTAAATTCAGGAACAAGTGTGTACATGCACACGTTGATGTTTGAAGAAAACCAGGGAAGAATTTTAAAAGGAAATTGCTAGGGGAGGCAGAACACCCTCTGAAGCTGCCAGAACTTACCTCTGATTGATCTGTTGGAGTAGTTTGTAAAGGATCTGACTGCATGCCAATATGACAAAAGCAAAAAGAAAAAGCAGCACTTTGTCAAATTCTTACTGAATATTCAAGAAATTATAAATTCCTGGAAAATTGAAATAAGGGTCTGGAGAGGATTATACTGAGTTCAATGATGGGGTGAGAGGTGATCTAATCTCTGAGATGGGACTGGAAACTGGTGCCAAGATCTCCCCAGATACCCACAGCTTTCCTGGCAGCAGCTCGGAGCCTTGGACACCAAACTTCAGTATGCTTTCAACAAGCTCCTCTTAGGTGGTAATTTTTCAGAACTGGTCCTTAAAATCTCGAGAGCCTGTGGACCTCCATTTCAAATGTACTGAGTCTCTTTCAGAAACTGGTATACTCAAATGTTTCTAACTTTAATTTCTTTTCTGTGCTCAGCAGTCCACTTCTTTGGTTAGCAGCAAGGAAATCTTGTGGCTAAAAATAGTGTTTGAACAGCTACATCATGGAAACAGAATTCAGACGTGACAAGCCACCTCCTGCATTTATGCTATAGTAACATGAGGGGTTTTAAAAACTTTTGCTAATGAAATAAAGGAAAAGAAATGATTACCATATTGATCTTCTGAACAATTTTAATGTAAAACAAGCAGAATTAGGACAGATGTTGAATAAATGCAAGTTTCCACTGGCAGACAGATTTGATGCTTTTTCTGACAGTGAGAATCACACGTTCCTGGCAAGGTGAAAAATCCTTCCATCCAGGTCTGGGCTGGCACCCCAGTGCTTCCAAGCCACTGTGCAATGGGCAGTTGGCAGCTGCTGATTTTCCCGTGATTATGCATAAGAAATGTTACTGTTAGGAATTAATTTATAGTGCGAAATGGGGCAACATAAACAGAACTTCCTTCAGAGCTCTAAAGGGCGAAAAAAAAGAGCTTAATAATTGGAGGGCTGTGAAAGCTGTCCCTCCCCTTTGCACCTCCCTGCAGTGCAATGTATAATTCACACACAGCAAAGCACAGTTGCAGCTGTGCACAGTGTCAAAAAAGCACAAAATCACTCAGTGAAGAGATCTGTAAGAATCAGATTCATGCTGTCTCTTTAAAATGCTGATTCCTCAGGCCCTTCTTTCATTTTCTTTACCTCCTGCTATACCACTGACAACTTCTGATCTGCCTTCCACTGCAACCAAACATTCTCTTTGGTAACAAACCTGAATTGTGTTTTTCAAGGAGGTTTTGCAGTACATCATTAATTATTTCAGTTGCTTGACATAGCAGGTCATCATTGTAATTATGTAAAGTTGCTGTAAAGGTTATCATAAATTAGCAGGTTTCATTTTAGGGTCTAAATAAGCTCCAAGTATATTCAGGAGTGCTACAGAGGAAGGGAGAAAAGTGAAACTAATATATGCACACAGTGTTATGCTATTGTCATTGAAAAACGCTTATTTCATGGCAATTCACACAGTAATTGAGCTAGGAAATGCTTGTAAGGATATGCATCTAATATTCAACAAGTAGTAATAAGATGTATTTACATTACTGCAGCACAAACTGTGCAATTCTCTGGATGTCTCAAGGACATACTCTGTTGAGACAAACATCTAAATATGGTTTTTGAAAAGGTGCTGATAGAGACGCATTTATTTTGCTAGATATATTAAAGATGAATTACATTTGGAACAGATCCATTTAGTTATAAAACTACCCCATATGCCTATTTTGTCTTTTGAGACCCCCCAAGCAGAAAAGCCTATATATGATAAGCCATCTGGAGATGTGTTATTAGAAAATCATTACTGTAAGCTGTCCCTGATCCAGTTCACAGGTGTATAACTGGGTTAATTTCAGTGGCATTTTAGATAGTGGCTGGTTAGATACTTGCTCTTCATAGTAGGAACATTTGTCTTGATAACGGGAGCATGGGGTTGTGATTTTTCTGTAAGTTACAGTCACTTGGCAATTTGCATATTTGCTAATTCATCGTCAAAGCTTTTCCGTCCCCAGGTCTGTATTTCCCAGCATGTGCATCTATGTGAGCAAATTTCTGAAGATGCTGGTTGTAATAACACAGGTAAAAGCCATATTTAAATTATCTGACATGGCTTATAGTATAGCTTGCACAAAGAAACAATTGCTAAACTCCATTTTCTGATCTTTTACTGAGACATTATTGAAATATCATGTAAAGCAAATAAAGCCCAGTTACCTTCTTCTGAATAGCTTTTTTGAAACATTTATATCAAAGAAAGAAAATTTAGATGGGTTGGAATAGGTATTGGTTAGGCAAAATTTACTCTATTCTTAATCTTCTCTGGGAAAGAAAGAGTTAAAAATAGTGTTGTGAGATATTTTACTTGCAAAGATGAGTTAAGCCTCAATTCTACTTAAAAATATTTGGGTACAAGAGGATAGGTTGGTGGCAGGGATTCAGCTGGCAGAGATCAGACCGACTCCAGTTAAATGATAATATTTTTCCTCCTTCAAGGTTTCTAAATGTGCCTCTGAAAGGGAAATGGAATGTGTTGCAGTTTTTTCTCCCATCAATTTCTCTGGGAAACTTCAAAAGAGGATTAAGTCCTGGACCTAACATAAAGGACACAGTTGCTAGTTTTGGAGAGATTTTTCATGAGAAGTTGCAAATAAAAAATGCACAATTCCCCCCACCGGTATTTTCCCCAGCAATGATTGCCCATTGTTATAACCTGAAAATAAAGAGTATAGGAGAAATACAACCTGATATATATAAGGGAGACAAATATGGTATTTGCATATACCATTACTCAATGGCAGAATCCTCCAGGTCCTGCTCGGGTTCTAAATGAAAAATAATAATCAAAAAGGATTATTTAAGTACTCATAATTTCCCTCTAGGTGACCTCCTAAAAGAGTATATGATCAGATTAGATATTAGGAAGAAATTTCTTACAGGAACAGGTTGCGCAGAGAAATTGTGTATGCCCCATTCCTGGTCAAGGCCAGGCTGGACGGGGCTTTGTGCAGCCTGGTTTAAGGGAAGGTGTTCCCTCCCAAATCAGTGGGATTTTAACTAGATTATCTGTAAAATCCCTTCCAACCAAAACCAGCCTATGATTAGCTGAACATTACTCATCAAAACTTTGTGCTGATGATCACTTCTGGGAAAATAAGTAATTGTGTTAGCAAGAAAATTCTAGTGCTTATGCAGTGCAGAATATTTACTGTTGAAATAACGACGTACCTTAATCAGAATATAATCTCTCTGAAATTTAAAATTAGGCATAAAGTGTACTGTCTTCTAATGTCCCTTCATTCTTTACCTTTAGGTTTTCTTCTTTACTTGAATGACAGAGCTCTTTTATATAAGTACATGTATATACGTACGTACATACATATATATATATATGTATACACACACATATTTTTTAAAATTGGTTTTTAAAAATAATTCTATTCTTATTAGAACATATATTGATTGAACAAGTAATTTACAAATGAAGATGGAAATTTGTCAAGCAGTGTTGACACCTCAGATATTTATCAGTGATGCAGAGTCATGACTCTTCTTCCTTTCCCACTTTCTAGCTCTTCCCTACCCAAACATGAGCCTAGAGGAGCAGAAAACCCAGCAATTCTTTTCCCAGACTGCACAGCTCAGAAAGTGTTTTGCTCATGGGTGCTGTCCTCAGCTCTAGGGTTGTCTATTCCTCAGAATAGACAGATTTCCTGACAGAAATCAAAGCCTGTATGATCCCACTTTAAAATTTTATGCAGATTTTAAATTAATTCAATTAGCATCATGAATAAAGTAACTAGATATTAAGCAACATAAAGGTGACCTACCTGTGCAGCCAGAACTGTATTGCCCTTAAACATGTCCATCTGTATCTCTCAAAATGTGAGTTATACAGATAAGTTATTATAAATAAATAATCTGATATCCATGTTAATTATTATGATTTAATTATGGTGTCTTACTCCTTGCAGGCATATTTATGAGTTATTTTTTCTATGTTTTCCCAGAGAACATTATTAATACATGTCGAAGGACACGGTTTAGCCGTGAATACTAATTACCCATTCAAAGTTATACATGAAATTCTGTGAAGCAGTGGCTTTCCCTCATTAATTCCACTTAGAGCACCACTATAGTTATGTTGTCATTAGTTAACAAATATTACATGATGGTATTGCCCTTCCATACTCATTATAGCCAGTTTTGATATATCACTCTCATATGTGTAATGTAAAAATCATGCATTATACTAAAAAACCAACCATAGGCAGTAAATTTGGAGTTGCTTTATAGATTTTATGAATTGTTATTCAACATAGTAAGAAGGAAAATAACATTTTCAGCAGCAGTAAGATAAAATTCAGTCAATTTGTTTTAGAATGCAGAAGAAATTGGTAAAAAAATAATTAACTCTTTAATAGGAAATGTTCATTAATTATATTTTCTTAACCCAGTTTCTAACACAACTTTTTAAAGCTACTTAAAAATTTGTAAGCAACTGTCTCACAGATGTTCTGGTTAGGCTGTCAGAGCAACTTACTTACATTTTTTGTTTGTAATCAAGAATCAAGCCAAAACTGAATGTCTTCTAGATCCTTTTAGTGTGATACTTAGTATCAGTGGATCTGTTCAAATGAATAAACCCAGATAGCAAATGTAATTCTGGACACCCCAGAGATATTCCACCTAGACTGTAGATGCTGCTGCAAGAAGGCAGCCTGTGTTCCACAGGTCCCTGTGCACATCTCGGGCTATTCAGGATATTTGGAATGGTGCTAGATGTCTCTGCTTATGTTTATAACCTTCTTTCTAGGCAACAAGAAGCTAGTAAATTAGTTGTCCAGATTTCCTGTGTGATTAAGTGAAAGCCAGGAGCATTTCCAGAGCACAATTTTTCTTTTCCTAAAGTGGAAGTCTAAGATAAGATGGATGCCCATCGGTTACGTTTTACTGCAGTACGGTGTAGATAACCAAATTCCACTTAGAAACGTCAGGCACGCACTGTGACTGGAGATGCCCCAGACTCCACAGACAAGGTCTAGGAAAAAGCATGCCACTGAGAATAAGCAGGTGCACCAGGATATCCTACAGAGGCCTCTAAATTGTATTAAGCATCTGTGACTGCACAGATGAACTTTAAAATGGCATTCAGGATGAGATTCAGGCACCTTAACCTTGATGTCCATATTCTTTAGAATTACTTATTTCAACTCCAGCATGCTCAGAGGTGATGCAGGGCATAATAGCTTGCCTGGATGCTGAAACTTAGTGCCCTGTAAGACCCCTAAGAATATTTGACACAACCTTGTGCATGGACTTAGTGGAGACACATGTTACTGTGAAATGGCATTTGGAGTCCAGGTCTCACATCCCAAGGCATCCTAAATGGATGAGTGAACCTACACCACTGACAATACAGACAGTGGTGTCAAAAGAAGTTTACCCATGACCAAATGTGAGTATCATGTCTCAAATGAGCCTAACTGCTTGTATTTAAAACACTGAATTGCAACTTTCACTTTTTGTAGAGGTGAGTAGTTCTGAGGGGACTGTTTACCATATTAATCATTGAGGGGCTCTAGACACCATCATCAAAACTGAGACACCCTTTAAAGTATATACAACTGCTCTTTAGTGACCTAAATTTAGATACATAGTCAAATAAGACATTGAAAAAGGAAAAGTAATCCAAATTTCAGATGTTAGAGACTAAAATCTCATTTGGGGTGTTTTATAAATCATTTTTTAGCTCTTTCTCACACCAGTCTCTCTAGCAAACTTCAGTCTAGAGTGAAAACTTGTGCATGTGTGTGGCTACACACAGTGTCAGCATCTCAACAAGTCACTGAAGAGACAAAGTGGTATGAATGACTTCTAAAACTTGTCAATGTTGTCAAGCAATCTTGGGATGTTCTTCTTGAGTGATCTGACTAAAATGAGTCCTGCATGTTTGGCAGTAGTCTCTGCTTTAATTCAGCTAACACTGACCTACTATTCGTTGATAGAAGGCACTGGAGTAGACAGGTGTACTCCTGTAGGAGTACTTTTCTTGAATTCATTAGTTTAGTGAGAAATCACATAATTATTTTGAATCCTATTATGTTCTGATAGAAAGAGAGAAGTAGAGTTGCAACTGAATGATTTAAATCCTGTTTATGCTCAAGTTTCCTGGCAAATTGAAAGTCCTTGAAATAGAGAAAGATGTCATTACCAAAAAGAGAGTTTTAGCAGAAATCTTTAAATGATAAAGGCTGTATCTTTCCCTTTGATGTACATGTGAATCTTCCACTGAATTTCAACTGGAACAGTGTTCATACCTTCAGCATCTGGATTTGTTCATAATCCTCTGAATTTTAAATTCTCATTCCATTATATCAAGTAAGGGAGAGAGGATTAGTTGGCAGTGGCTGAGAGCTTTAATTTTTTATGGGATTTGTACATCTAGGAGAAAAGTAAATGAAAAATTGAGAATGCATTACTCATGAAGGTGAGCATTTTAAAACGTGTTTTTTACAAACCTTGATTTTTGCATCAAGAACCTTCTCACTGTCTTTATCATTAACCACTGGGTAGGAAAAAAGAGATTAGAATTTCTAACAAAGACAATCACCTTCTTTTGGATTGAATATATGCAGATAAGGTTCACAAAATCTACATGTTCACATTTTGCTGTTGGCCTTTTGCAGAGGAGAGTCTATCTGTTCTGAATTGTAGGTTGCTTGAATTTGTCTTATCACTACTCTGTTGAGCACCATGATAGTTTTACAATATTTTACTGTTTATGAATAACAGTTCATTTGAATATAGGCTTTTTAGAATGTCACATATGTAGAAGATAATAGGACACTACAAAAAAACTTAGCATAACGCCGTGTTAGATCATTACTTCACAGAATTAACAATAATTTAAATGCGCTTAATCTCCCACAGACAATTCTAGTAAAGCTTTCATTGCTAATCAGTTAATGTATTTCCCACTTATTTTAAAAGAGTATATTGTTTCAAACATGTTTATTCATGGACATGTGACATTAGAATTAAAAATTTTTAGCTCCTTAATGTAAGGCTAAATGGACTGAAAGAGCATAGGGTTTATTAAGTTACTCAGTTGCAGACTATTTGTGTATTTTGAATAAAAAAAGTAGATAACAAGGAAAATTAAAGATTAAGCACACAAACACTTTTGCAGCAATATGAAGAAGGTTTCATTGGAGACAGCAGGGAAGACTAGACTTCTTTGGTTGCTGCCTGATGGGTCTTTGAAGGATTTTCTCAGGCACCGCCTTTCAGAGGGTCAGTCCAAAATTTGTCACTGGAAATAAGACTCAAAGATATATATTGTGAGTATTTAGGGATATCAGGAGGAACTTGTGAGGCTGTTCAGGGGAAGCACCAAGGGTGTGGAAAGGAAAAGAAGAGAGCAGATCATGGAGGAGCAAACATGGGAGAATAAGGAAAAGTGGGAATAAAATGAGTATGAAAGACAGATTTAAGTTGGCTAATGTGCTATTCTCTTTGAACCTAGAGCTCGGCTACAGCCAGTCATATTTTGCTACTAAATCCTACTCTTATTTTTTTCAGTATAATTCAATGTTCTCTATGTGTGATTCCTGCATTCTAAGCGCCAGCAACAGGAAAAAAGTTCACAACTCCAGTAGGTCTTGGTCAATGTAATTCACTAACTTTGTGCAGGACTCACTCTAAAGCAGGAGGAGACTTGCATCTGGAAGGACTCAAGGTCTGGGTAAGTAAGCCTGGAAGTCTGGGGTCTGGACATTCACATTCAGCATAAAATAGAGAGCCCATAGAGAACCTAAGGGAGCTGTAACAGTGGGACTACCTTTGAGATCAGCATGATTACATACATGCATAAGGCTGCAGGAGAAGATCAAACTGGACAAGCTGCTGAGTGGGGGAAGGTCTGCACACAGGGAGAGGGGGCTCAGGGCTTGGGCATGGACATTACACAGAATTAGAGATTGTGCTGCTATTCAAGGCCATTATCACTGTGGGTATGAATTTGGAAACTGGATTGAGGAATTTTCCAGTGAATTCTCTCCTGAATTTGGATACTATGAGTGTGGGGCTGGTTTCCATTAGCAAACTAATCTTGATCAGCCAGAGGGGAGTAACTGGATATGGCTCTCTGTATCTCTGTTTTCTGGGAGTTTTCACAGTGGTACATATTCATGCTGCTAAAGACAACAGTCTGCAGGGCCAGCTGCATTGGTGTGCACGTGTGTGCTCCAGCCTCTCTGAAACACTGAGTGCTGCAATTGGCTGAACCTGTGCATGGGCACAGCAGTAGCAGCAGCCTCACCTGCTGGGATGGAGTGCTGAGACATCCTGGCTGGACTGCAGTGATCAGGAGGAAACACCTTCCATATCCTGGAGACTGCTCCCCTACACCCTTAACACTCAGCATCTTCATCAGCTGCTGTCATTTCTGCCTTATCTTGTTCAAGTTTATTGTATCTGGCCTTTAAAAAACATAAATTACTTTTACTGCTACAAAAGGAATTAGAAAGCCTGATTCAAATGAAACTTACTGGGTTTGATTTTGAGGGGCTTATTTTTCACTTTAGAGTTTGGAGGTCTTGATGGATGCCAATCTTTTATCATGCCATCTAATAGAAAAATGAAGAATGCAAAAGAAAGCAAACCAACACAAGGATTTGACATTTTTCAACAAAAAAAAACCTCTCTGAAAGTGGCAATAGTTACCATCTGTCAAAACTTAGAAAATGCTAAAAATTAAAAATAAAAAAATGAAATTCATAATTTAATAGATTAAGCTACTAAACCCCCCAACCCTATTACTTCTTAAAATCTGAGTAGAGGTCTTTTTTCTTAAAAACATACGTATTTCTTTGAGAGAAAAAAAATCCAACCCAATTAAATCCCAAGCAACAGAAGATAAACTTTTGCAGAATTTAATAATTCTCATTTGCAGATATTGAAAGAAAATTCTACTCATGTGGAATGGAAGTGTCATTTTTTTTCTTATACTGATATTTTGTTTTTTCTCTAAGCATCTGCTGCCAGCCGACATCAAAGATGGAATACAGACTTAGATGGATGTTCTTACATTAAAAACTTATTTCTGTTCTTGCCACTCTTGAGTTAAACAGCTATGGAGGTCCTGTTAAAATCATGGCATCAAGCTGTTTGGATTGAAACTAGAACATAATACTATTGGTACCAGCACAGTTCTTCCTTATCATGCTGGCTTTAAAACGTTTTTTGAGCTATTTACATAATTTTACACAGTTTGCTGAAGTCCAGCAAAAAACCAGTCCTATGTAAGTTACCAGGCATTGTAGGATCAGGTCCAAATCCAGTGAGGCATTTGAACTCTAAGCATCTACTTGGTTTTTCAATTGCCCATTTAAACAGCTAGGAACCTAAATATGGGCCAGAACAATAAATCATCAACTGGTTTTGAGACTCAGTTCTGCACTGTGATGCAAACTCATCCTCAATCAAGGCCAAAATAATTTTGTCAGGAAACTGTGGCTAATTAGGATGCTACCAGTTTTCTAGACAGTCACAGCTGCCCTGAAATCACTCTTGGAAATAATTATAATTGATGGCCTTCAGCCTTTTGATGATCTTTGCAACAAGGCAGCATCAACTCTTTCAGTCCACTTGACTCTGTCACAACAGACTCTTAATAAAAGCCAAGGAGCTGCCTTTATTAGTTACTTGATGTTGTTAGCAATGTGCTTCACATTACTGATTTTGAATTCACTAAGTAGCAGTGCTTTTTTCCTTTTTTCATCACCCAGAACAATTGCATTTGAAGTGTATGAGTACACAGGCAATAATTCACTATTGCTCCTAGGCCAGACTAATCTCAGCTTCCATAAAAGCTGAAAAAAATGGTAGTGCAGCAAGAAAGAGGCAGAAATTTTAACCTTTGCTCATACAGCTTATCAGAGTGTCCATTCACATACTGGCAGCAATGTCAAAAAAAAAAGAGTGCAACAGAGTGTTCAAATTTCAAAATTGCTTGCAACTTTTCATGGAGCCATTTGTGTTGTTGCAAATATTTTCTCCCTTTACTCTTTGTTCCTTTTTTTACACAAGTCAAATTGCTGCTGAATTTCGTGCTGGAGGATTGAGGACAGGGTGGGTGTGAGAACTGGATGGGGGAAAAAAGGCTGCAGCACAGCCTAATTAGCCCCTTTCACCACTCCCCAGTACTTGTCATCAAGAAGAGTGAACCTGATTTAGCAAGATCATAAAGCACAGGTCTGCCCTTTTACACAACGATGAATCTACATTAATTCAGTGCCACTGGTTAGATTTATGCTGTGGAAATCATGTACTCTGTTTTGCCTTTCTAGAGCTTTCTGTTTCTCCTAGCCTCAGGGCACTTTATTGAACAACCTCCAGGCAACCTCAGCAGTGCTCCTGCCATCATGTCACCTCCACAGCTGCTGGGAAGTTGAAAAGAAGCCTTCTGGGTATGTCTTTTTTACACACCTTGGAGCAAAGTACATTAAATTTGTCAAAAAAACAGTTGAATGAGTAGGAAATTGTCTGTGAGTATTAAATGCCATCAGATTTCCCAACTAATACTCATTGCTGAAATAAGACTGTAACAAGGACTTTGATCCTTTTAATGCCACCTGACAACTTTTCTTGAATATGATGTTTCTTATCTAAGATGTGGCATGCAGTGCTGTTATAAACAAATTACAGCCATTTCTACTCTATTTCCAACAGTTGAAACACATTTTTCCCTCTCTTATATAAGGTGTCTCAATGGCTTATCTCATTGGCTGTCTTTGCCACAGTCAGAGCAACTTCAAGTACCCTCTAAGTTTTGCTCAAAAAGAATTAGAAGTTAGCTTTGAATCCTGCAACTTGACTCACTTACCAAAATCAGATGATCAGTCTGCATGCATCCAGTGTGAAATTATACCTCTGGAGAAGGTGATGCTGTTGTTCAAAAATTGATTATTTAGCTAGATAAATTTATGATCTTCCAGAAAATGCATTAATCACCAAGACACACTAAAACCAGTGGATTTGAAGACAATGGCAAAAGTTTATGTCTAACTATAGGGATGCCCGGCTTAACAATTTTTTCTCCTTCCATAAGGTTGAAGAGCAGATATGAATGTCATTTCAGATAAGATCAATCACTGTTCAAGAACTTAGAGTCATGGATAGTAGGCTGTGCATTAGCATCACAAAAAGGTTTCATTGCTACTCAGGAGGCAGTGTGTCTTGCTGCAAAGCGATAGGTGATTTACTATCTTTTTAAAACAAAATACATAACCCCTTCAGGCAAGACCAGGCACAAGAGATGGCTCTGTTCCCATCTGACAGACAGGTGCAATGCTCACAGCAAAGCATGTTTCTAACAGCATGTTAACAAGCTAACTGCAGCAGTTCATCATACTGTTTAGAAAACAGGGAGACTTTACAGTATTTTCTGATGGAAAATTTCTGTAAATGCTATGGAGAATTTCAGTCAGTGATTATTAATTTGTTTTGAGTGTTAAAGAGGCTACAGGATGAGGTTATTTATTACAAATACCTAAACAGGATAACAACTGATCAAGTTACAGTCAATTCATTACCATCTATTTGACTGCAGTCTCTAAAGAACTACTTTTATAATACAAAACCAGTAACAGATTATTTTTACATGTAGTCAGCTGTTAAATCATCAGAAAATTTTCTTTCTAGTACAAGTGGTAAGCTTTTCCTTTTCACTACAAAAAAAAAAAAAAAAAAAAAAAAAAAAAGGGGGTGGGAATGGTGTACTATAAATGGATCCAAAAGTGACATTGCACTTTTGTGGTGTTTAGAATGGTTACTGTCAGTGTTTTATAATATGATTGTTTTTCTTTGGTTTTTTTTCCTTTCTCTTTTGTCAAAGGACAATTTGATGGGTTTGGATTTATATATTCTCTTTTCCTTCTAAAAAGAAACAGGAAACATAAGATTTAGTTGTGAAAGACACTAAACTGAAAGTATTTTGTGGCAGATGGGATTTTTATGAGCTGTTTGTCACTATATACCAGTCTTGTTAAGGAGAAATCGTTTTCTGCTTCATTACACTAAGATAGCTCTGTTTAGGGTTCCACTCAGCTGTGAAATTACTTTAAAACTTCTATAAGGAATAGAGATGGGATTTTTTTTATAAAAAAAAGATTGCTAACACAGTACAAGGAATAGAAATAAAATGGTCAAACACACTGTTTTTTTAGTAGCAGAGGGGAACATAGAAATGTTGCATTGCGTACTTACACTTACTCTGCTGGTTTAAGATAAAAAGAGGCTCCAGAGTACTATTATTTTCTATATCTAAAAAAGGCAATGTTCACATTAGTCTACATAAAAAGACAAAAAAGATATTAGCGGAAAATTTAAACTATATTGGATTCTTTATGCTGCTTTTGAAGCAGATAAAGTACAAACAAAAAAATTAGATAGACATCGATATGTAAGTGTGAAAATACTGGGCCAGATCCTCATTTGCCATCCATCCATGGACCCTGGCAGGATTATGCTGTTATGCTTTTTCTCTGAACCCTCAGACCTTTGCTTCTTACCCTGGGCAATTACTATTCAACATACACCCCCTAACCTCTCTCTGTGGTAATTCTTCACTTTATGTTTCTGTCCCTTTCTCGCATGTAATTTCTCTTTCTCTCTTTTTTAATGCCACATCAAGCCTGTATTTTACAATATAAATTTTATATAATCTGCAATAAAACCCCTTTGTTCTTAGTGTATCTTGTCATGCTTTTGTGAAAAGTTCATCAGGAAAGAGACTTGCCATAAGGTAAAGTCAGGCTGCAAGGACATAGTTGACCCATTTACAGCCAGGTGTCAAAAACTACCTAGTGGACAGCTCCTCTCTGTCTTACACTGCTTGGTGTTAACTCAAAATTTTGTTGTGAACTCAAAATTTAGGTGTATGATCATGTAGAAAAGGTTGATCCCTGTCAGCCCCTCTCTCACTAACTCCACAGTCTTCAGGTCAGGTTCTGGGAATTGTCTATTCTTTCAAGAGTTGGAAGCTTTCCCTTAACCCTCAAGATCATTGTCAGGCTCTTTCCTGCTAATATTGCACGGGCTATGTGGAAACACACATTCTCTGACTTTCTTAATCCTTCTACCAATGGACAAGAAAGGAAGAAATTTACACCTACTGTAAGAGGGCTGCACATCACAGTGTTCTGGGAATGATTGCACCTGGAGAAGGCCAAATGATCTCTTTCATCACTGTCAGTCACCCTAAACTCCTACTTCCATTGGGACAATCTTCACCAATGTTATTTTTCCCTTGGGACTCCCCAGTAGGAGAATTTCTAAATCTTTGGATTCTAAATCTAATTCATTGTATTCCACAGAACACTTCGTTAATGTTGGAAAATCTCAACAGGTCATCCATATATGAGGTAATCACACCAGGCTCTATTATAACGGATAAAATAAGCGCTTATTGCTGTTATTTTTCTACCTTTGGATGACAACTTTTTTGGATGAGCTGAAATATGGTCAATACCTCTGAAAAAGAAGGCAGTAGCTAATGAATACTGATGTGCAGATTTCCCATTTTATTACCCCAAGTTTTATAAAGAATAAAATAAGTCTTTAGTCTGGACAAGAATATTTAAACAGAGGCAACTTGTGTTTGAGAATTTTTTACGTCAAAAACATATTTTCTTTATGCATATGCATTTACAAGAGTGACATAATTAGGAATTAACTTCTAATCTTTTGAAGGGCCTTGGCTTTTAGATTTACTTGTACATTCTTCTTACCAGTCAAAAAGAAATTATCTCCTGATCATGTTTGCCATGAAGAACTTATTATTTGAAAGTGTGTCAATAAAGAAATTCACTGGTCAACAATCTTGAAGGAAAAAAGTCACATGGATTAGCTTTAGATATACCTTGACTAGTGAGAAAAAGAAAAAACCAAAACATTTAGACTTTTATTTTATTTTGAGTAAAAACTGTTCATTATGCAACTGTGTAAGCAGAACTACGTTTTTTTATCAAAGATCCATTTCCCTATTACAGAAATACAGTAATTTAACGCGTATAAAGCACACCTTTTTGACTGAAGTTTCGAGCCTTACCTGGAAGTGCGCCTTATATTCCAGTGAGCCTTATATACAGGCAAATTCCAGAGAACTGCCAACCTGGAAGTGCGAGCCGGGCAGGTGGCAAGCTGGAGCAGCTTTTGAGGGGGCAGGGAGCTGCTTTTGAGCAGGTGGGGAGCTGCCACCACTGCCGAGCGGGCTGGAAGCCACGGCAGCCAGCGCCAGGGGAGGGAGTGCCAAGGCCCGAGGCACGGGGAGGGCACCTGGAGCTGCGTTTAAAGGCTTTGCCGGCCTGTGAAAACTGTTCACAAATTGAGCACCTGACAGCAAACCCCGCGATTGAGCAATTATATTACTAACTTGTTACTTTATTGTACACAGATCCTCGCTTCCAAAAAAAGTGCACCTTATACACTGGTGCACCTTATATATGGATAAATTACGGGGACTTGCCGGCAACCCGGAAGTGTGCCTTATACTTCGGTGTGCCTTATAAGTGTGAAATTACTGTAATTAAATAGAAAAGCAACATAGTAAACTTTAGAAAGAAGTTCTGAGGCTACCTTTTTACTTTTATGAAGTAATAAAATTTTTCCATGTCAGACAATTCATTACTGAGATGGAACATCAGACAAATGCTCTAGATCATTCTTATTTATGGGGACCCTTTCTGTGTTGTTGCCATCTCTGTAGAAATATACTGTGCTTGCTTGAGCAACTCCCCGTGTATTTGGGGGTCAGTGTTCCTCCTAGTCATGTAGTTAGTTGGGCATGGGAAATCCAGGGATTGATGTTTACTAATACAGTCACACTTCAAAGTACTGTAATTTTCTCCCAGTATGTGAGAATAAAAGTAAGTTTGTGAGCATAGTTTTTCTGTCCAAGTGAACTAAAATTAGAAAACACAAAATAAGTGGTATACAAGAGCAGAAAAATTTTACTGCTTCTTGAGCTATGGAAATCAAATTAGAGTCTTAACTGAGAGAAAAAGACATAAGTCTGTGACAGCCAAAGGCAGTTTATCTAAGCTGAGGATCTTTTTAACAATATTTTTCTCAAATTATGTCCCTAAGCAATTAACATGACTAACAGGGAAGTCAAAATCTGTCCTTTGGCCACCAATTATGACCTGATGTGTAGCATGCTAACTGAAGTCATATTTCAAACTGAACCTACTTACAAACTGTGAAAAGGCTTGAGAATTCATTTAAGGAAACTTTACATTACTAAACTCACAATTTGAAAGTAAAGCAGCAGTTGGTTTGCAGGCAGATTTTATTATGAAAAAGCTTAACTCCTGAAGGCTTAGTGACAGTTGAATCCTGCAATATGTTCCGTTTGGCAGCAACTCTTGGAAGACATATATGTCTTCTTTTCCTGTTAAAGATAGGTGTTACATCTTCAGTATTACTGATGCTGAGTATAAATGCTTCCATCATAAAGATGAAGAACTGGATAGTTACTCTGAAGTGGCCCTACTAGATAAGTTTTTATAATCTTGATATATACTTCAGAATGCCAGGCATCTCTTTATTTCAAAAAATGTAGAAGGATAAAACTCACAAGGAAGGAAATTAGAATTAGAGGAGCCAACCGAACTGTTGGGCAAATCTCTTTTCCTTGCTGTCCTGTTGCAGTTCACCTGTTACTCTGCTTCTTTCTTTCTTTATGCTCCAAATTTCTCAATGCCTTTCTGCAGTGTCTAGGGGGAATAACCGAGTTTATTGTTTTGGTTTTGTGTTTTTTCCCCTGCAAACTGATGGATTTTTGACTTGGGATATTACCGCTGTAGATTTTTGAGGTTAAAAATGAAAATCTTCTTTTTAAATACCATAGGTCATTTATTTCCCCTATTCAGACAGTTTCCAAGGGTTGGAAATGGTATCTTTGTCTTCCACAAGGATACCAGCAATTATGTGTGGGTCACAGAGAAACCTAAGCATATATTTGTTGGGAATTGGCAACTTCCGGAATGACATATGCATTTCCATAATTTTTTATTACTTCCTAGAAGATAATTCCACAAAGAGTTATATAAATTTTAAAAAAAGTTAGAGGACCTTGATCGTTAGCTGACTGCTGTTAGCAGGTGCAGGTGTTCATACTGAGAATGAATCTTTAATGAAGGTTTTATTTAAGTCATGATTCTTAAATGTGGGATCAAGGTCCACTGTTAAATGACATACAAGTATTGCTCAGAAAGCAGTTATAAAAGAAGACTGAAGTGCCTAAAAGCTTTTGAAGTGCAAAGGGCTTCTCAATTCAGAGGTCTTCTTATTTGCCATTCTATAATCTCTTCACTGAGCACAAACATTAATTTTTTATCTGAAACTTCCCTACATTCTTTGTGTAGTTTCCTGCCATTAGGCAATCTGCCAGGTGCCTTGGCTTCAGAGTTGCACAAAGTCTGGCAGTGACTACAGCCCACGAACAACCTGATCTAATAGGGATCCACTAAGGTACAGTTCATCATAAGTAGTACCCTTGGCAGGGGCCTTGAAGCTTGAGGAAAAGCAAGGACCTATTCATACTCAGAGTAAAGTGACTCAACTCATTTTCCTCAAAAACAAGACTCTAGTGCCATTCCAACAACTTGGAATATTCCACCTCTTCTCTAGCCATGTCCCTAGATAATCAAAGCTACCCAAACTCCATATCATCCCTACCTCGCGCATGCCTTGCACACCACAGGCAGTGTTATCTCACTGTAAGAAGACAAGTAGACAAGGCTCTTTAGAACATGGTTTGGTGGTGTACTTGTCAGTGTTAGGTTTACAGTTGGACTTGATGATCTCAATGGTCTTTTGCAACATAATAATCCTAACATTCTGTGATTCTCTGACTTGAATACCTACATTTGGACAGCCAAATCCTGCCCTATTTTTCTTTTCTCAGTCTCTCAGATAAATTTTTAGTTAGGAGATGGCATATTTTCTAAATTCACAAGGATCATATACCATTGTAGGAAGCCTCTGAAACTCTGGGGTCTGTTTCTGATCAGACAACAACATGCTCAGACAACATCTGGTATGAAGGATTTAGAGGAAAGAAAGAAGAGACAACATAGCAAATGTTTATACATAAGAAGTAAACATAACTGCACAAAAAGGTATTATTTATGGAGGTAGCAACCTCCTGTTGCAAGCAATAGCTGGGCAAAAGAGTGGGACTTCCCAAACTTTTTGAGAAAGGAAGAATAATTATCAAAATTGACTTTGAAGTAAAGCAAATGTACTATTTGTCTATGTACTGAAAGCTCTGGTCTCAGTTCACACTGAGGATAAGCATCCAGGAACACAAGTGTGCAGACCATTAGTATATCTCTGTGAGTGGGCAAAAATGCATACATAGCATTTACTCTAGGATACTGAAAACCTGTTGTCTCTACTGCCTCTGCAGGCCTTAATCTTTGCTGTCTTGCTCTGGCTGGACTGCAATGACAACTTTACTATTTACCTTTTTTTTTTCCTCATAGGTATGGACAACCCCAGAGCCATTTACTGAGGGGACTACTGCTTTCTTCTGCACACCAGATAAACAAGCTGAAATTCAAGTATATGTTGGGGAAAGATTTTTTGAGTGGATAGTAAAGGGATCTAGGCTAAAATAATTGACTCTTCTTCAAGCATAAACAGCAAGTTTGGGGGATTAGTGTTCTTTTTTTTTTTCTCTTTTTGATAAGTCTCCTGTTGTGTGTTTCTTATTTAATTAATACCACAAACAGTAAATCATTTCCTTGTTCCCAAATTATGACAGCTTTAGCCACTTTTAGAATAAGAGCTGTTGTAGTGTGAAAGAAAATCCAAACAAATGTATGCTTCAGAATGATTATTTCACCCTAGAGACTTAATTTATACAAAACAGATTACCAGAATACAGTAAAATTCCCATTAAAACATAAGTCATCAATTTTCTGTTGAGTGAAGCATAACTTAAATTATGAGGATTTAATTACAGTAATGATTATACTGTTGGGGTTGAAAGGTGATTCATGTTCTGAGCATGATGTTTTTTGTGCTTCCTTTTCTGTATTTCTCATTAGCTTCAAGCTGTAAGTTCCCAAAACTCTTTCTCTTCTAGGAGCAACTGAGTCATTCCATAACTGTGGCTTTTTTTTCCCCAGAAACCGGTTGAATTTTGAAGGTAATCAAATAGATGTTTTTGAAATACAGAGCATGTCTCTGGTTAGTGCAGTAGCTCACGCTTGGTGCCTAGGGATCTGCAGGGATTGCTCCACAATGGTTTAGCATGCAAGAGTGCTATTTTGAAAACACTTCCTACTTACAGATTTCTCTGCCACAGGAGCGTGCTACCTCCAGTTCCTTCTTCCCTCCAACTGATTCTTGGCTGGAGACTGGTCAGCAGCTTCACTGTGGTTTCTCAGTGCAAGTATTACATTTTAGCACATTTGTCCCCTCTTCCTATTGCTTAGCACCTTTATTCCTCTTTGTCTGGCTTTGCCCTTTGCCTGGAGGGAGTGCTGGGCTGCCAGCACCCTATTCTGCCTAATGTGTGCACCCATGGAAGCCTCACAAAACTTTCCCTTGGCCTCACCTCAGAATAGAGTGCTGGCATTGTGGACCACAATGTATACCTTATACATATATATATATATATATATACACACACACATGTATATATATATACATACATATATTTGTATATATGTATACGTACATATATGGTCCACAATGACATACCCTACTTGTACATTCTCAAACTACTGTCCACATGATCATGCATTACTTGATTGGTGTCTCTATCTTGTCCACAAGCTCTGCACACACCTTTCGGGAAATAGGATTGGTTGCAGTCCAGTGCTTCACCATCCATCTTTATCTCAGTTCTTGCAATCTTGATATTCTATTTTTCAGATTCTTCTTTCCCAATTTAGCCCAATTTATGTTTCAGTAGCCTTGATGAATTCCAGAGTACTTAATAAGAATACTTAAAATTGGCTTGGCTGGTGCACCTGGTATGAACTACGTCTTAGGCTGTTCAAATACATTGCTACACATAAATTGCTGCCAACATTCCTGTCTGGACCTAAATTTCCATCACCTCTAGGTGTATAAATATTTAGTTCTGTAGTCTCAAGTAGCACAAGGCAAAAGGAAGGCTTAATTCTCATTTTGCATCTAAATTAACGCTCTGATTTTCCCATTTTGAAGTGATTTTTCAGGCTTCCTAGAAAAGATATGGGTCCTTGTAACATATTACTTATCTTTCAAATTATCTTTAGTGACTTAACTACTCTTTTGTAGCCTTTATTTTCAGAATCCAAATATTTTTAGTATGCTGTGTTATAGGGTAATAAAGACGGCTTCTGAACTATATATTGGGATTATCATACATGCCACATGAAAAGTGAATTTAGAAAGATATCTCCCAGTTCAAAGTTGTCTTCTGCTTAGCAAAAAAGATTAAATTTACCTATGTGGGATTTCAGTTTAACTAAATAATTTAAATCAGTACTCATATGCTGAAAATCATATTGAAACCTTTCTAATCAAACGAGGCACAAAATTTTCCCTTTGACCATCAGATATTCTGTTCCTTGAGATATTTTTAAAACTTATTTTGAATATTAAAAGCCAAAGTTGCCAGAAGATTTCTGACTTAATAGAAATAATAAACTCTTCTTGGCAAGATTTTTCTGATTTTTCCGATCATGTCACAACTACAAAAAGACCCAAACCCAACTAAAATTAGTTAAAATTAAATTTAGTTTAAATTCAAAATAGTATCTCTACACCCTTAGGGTGTAACATCATGAAAAAAAGACCCAAAAAACCCCACCACCACCATCACAAAAAAAACCCCAAACCAAAACAAAAACAGAAAACCAACAAAATCACAGAATGAGAAAGTGCTTTAATTTTTTAACTTCTTGGCTCTGAAACAAACTGCTTGAACTCTAAAATGAGGACATATATTGAAAATATGTGAATTTTCAAGATAAATATGAAAATTATTTTTGTTAGAAATTGATTTTTTTATATTACTCTACTGTGAAACCAACTGTTAAGCTTCCAGAAGTATCCAGCATAACTGTTAATATTCAGATAAACTGCTGAATGAAAAAGCTGCAGTTAAACCAGAATAAAGACTTCCCCGACTTGCAAGTAAAAATAAATTCAGTAGAATCAAAATTGAGTGAAGCTACCTGAACAGAAAGTGTAAGTCTGCTTTATACAAAAAAAATCAGATTTTTCACAGTATCAGTTTGTAAAGCCAGTATACATGACAACTACGCTCAGTGCTTAGCAGTCTGAGCATTTAAATGTGCAGAATTTCTGTGTCTATAAGGAGATACCAGATGCATAAATACTGCATCTACATATGAACCACAGCCACAATAAAAGACATAGTAATGAAAACTAATCACAGATGTTTTATAACAGAAGTCTAACAAGTTAAGGAAAAAGTCACTCCATCTTTTAATTCCAAGAAGCAAATATAATGGAAAATGTAATTAGTGCATTTGCTTCTGGAAGATGGACTTAAGATCATCTTTTAAAATATTGCTTTCCTTATTTTAAAGAATGTACATTGTTTCTTAGTTTGAATAGCTCTTGTCTTCAAGAGTGTGTGTCTTCTGGAGAACTTACACCATGTTCTAAATGAGTAAAGTCTGACTAATCCCTCTGATGTTGGGAAGGTCTATAGAGAGCTATTTAAAAAATGTACAGTAATTTCACGATTATAAGCCGCACCTTTTTCATTTAAGAATCGAGCCTACCCCAATAGTGTGGCTAATCTTCATGTGTGGCTATGGACAAATCCCAGCGAAATGCCAACCTGGAAGTGAGAGCCGGTCGGGGAGGGTGCCTGGGGCTGCCTTTAAAGGCTTCACTGGTCTATGAAAACTGTTGCAACTTGAGCACCTGACACCAAACCTCGCACTGTCGCGATTCTGTTACCAATTCGTTACTTTGTTGCACATGGATCCTCTCTTAAAAAATAAATTTAAAAAAAAGCGGCTTATATTCGGGTGCAGTATATATATGGGCAAATCTCGTGCTCTACCCGGCTACCCGGATGTGCGGCTTATAATCAGGTGCGGCTTATAATTGTGGAATTACTGTAAATTAATCTTTGTAAAAGGGGACTTGTACACTGTGTGAACTGGATGGACAGATAGAACAAATTCCTCTCACATCTCACTCACTTATTGTGCCCAGGACTTGGCCTGCAATTTTCTGATGTAACCAACATCTGCTTCAAAACTCTTGGATTTTCTTCTCTGTTCTTGCAGCCTCCATGCCACATATGAATCATGAAATCATAGAATGGCTTGGATTGGAAGGGTCCTTAAAGTTCATCTATTTCCAATCTCTACCATGGGCAGGCACAACTTCCACAATACCAGGTTGCTCTACCCTAGTCCAACCTGGCCTTGAGCACTCCCAGTGATGGAACATACACAGCATCTCTGGACAACCTGCTCTTGTGTCTCACCACCCTCACAGTAAAGAATTTCTTTCTAATCTAATCTAAACATAATCATTTCAGTTCAAAGCCAGTCTTCTGTTGCTCTGTCACTACATGCCCTTGTCCAGCTCTTTTGTCCCTTGAACATTTGATCACATCTGTTTGATGCAGTTCAGGATACAAGATGCCATTCTGTGGTTCTATATGGGTTTGCTTTCCTCAGCTTTTCTTTTTGTGTTTAGGATGCAATTTGTAGCAGGATGCATCCTAGCAAGGCCATATTTCTAGCAGAAACTGAAGTATAGAAGTCTGTGGAGGCAAGCATTGGTAAAAAATTAGCTTAATATAGTATGAACACTCCTAAATGTACAAGTTTAAAAAAAAATCTTTTTTTTTTTTTTTTGTTGCCCCTGGTGAACAAAAAGACTGCTAGGGTGGTAAAAAGTGTTTAGTTTGTTAAGACCAGACAGAGAGGTAAGTCTGATCTGTTTCATAATAAAAGAAAAGGAGGGTTTTGAGTGAACCCTACAGATGGTGTATGTGTTACCCATTAGGGCACAGAGAAATTATAGGAGTAGAATAGCACGGATATAAGATCATCAGATATAAAAAAACAGGAATAAATATAGTCTTGTGACTAAAAGACTTCTGAGAGAAGCAGAATCTAGACTACTCTTCAAAGAGCTTGCTTTTACCTTTGCAAATTTATAGGAAGCATTATCTAATACAATACTTTCCACTTTCTCCAAAAGATGTCTTCCATTTCTATAATCTCACAATTCTATTTCCTAGCAGGTTATCAACGGTCTTAATATCTAAATAATTTATATTTATAATGCACTGCCCTTCTTTAATATTTAGCAGCTCCAGGAGAAATCACTGCTGAGGGTATCTTAGATAATCCCAGAGAAACCCTGCATACTTCTTTCTTGTTCAAAATGCCAAACTTCTTTTTGCAGAGCTGATTCTTCAAAGTGTTTATTTGACCTTTTTGATGGGCACATGCTTTTAGCTTGCTTATTCATGAAATGGAACATCCTCTGCCACTATCACAATGTTCTTCTAATGTTAATCAAAAAACTCCTTTTACTCAATTCAAAAATGCAAAATTATTTGGTTTGATAAGCTGTCCTGAGATTGGCAGTAAGAATAAAAGTTTAAAAATAGGATGTTCTAACAATGGGCCCTATGTGTCGCTTAAGCATGTTTGATGCTTTTACCACAATTCATGAGTGATGTTGCAAATTCGTTTGACTGCGCGTCATAAAAACCTGATGCTGTATATATTTTTGCAGTATCATGACACATAATTATATATATATCTATACTTGAAAGATATACATAACTTGAAATAACCAGTAATATCTAAATACTGAATCAGCAAACAAAGAAATCTACAAGCAGTCTGATCCATTTCAGTGTATGCAATGTGTTAACTACATTTGTCTTTCAGCTGAAATTCCTATTCTGAGTACAAAAATAGGAAGTATTGGGATCTAAAAATAATGCGCAAGAGAAAGGTAATTCAAATAAGCTAAAGAGTATGGCAAGAAAAGCAAACAGGTACCTAAATAATTGTTATAGCATATATTCAGAATAAATTCAGAATTAATTCAGAATAAATTGTTTGTTCTTCTGATCAACAAACTTGATCAATTTTTCACCATTCATCATATTGCCTGACTTTATTAGAAATATAGCTGGTGCCTTGATAATGTGTTTATGGCCATAAATTAGACCTTTCTATATAAATACCTAAATGAAATGAGGATTTCCAGGTGTTATGAAATTATATGCAAACATCATCATTTCTACATGTGAAGGGAAGCACATAAGAATGTAGTGTCATATAAAAGAAAAATACAGAAATGGACATATTCATCATTTGGTTGTAATACTTTGAGGGTATATACTCCTTCAGGGAATATATAGATATATAACTTTCACACCTCTATCAAGGCAAGCTTTTGAATGCATAGAATCCATAAGTCTGTTTTTTCACCTTTCTTTATTATATCTGACATGCTTCCTAGTGTTCATCACTTCCATAATTCCACTGATGCTCTTTTACTGCATGTCTAGATAAATTTGTCTGATCCACATGCCATCTACAACTGCTGCAGTAAAAGCTGTCAGTAGCTGAGGAAATGTGCCTTCTATAAATTGTTGATATCTCTTTTTTCTTCCTGTACATTATCCAAAAACTTTTTTATTCTCTGTCACAGTACAAGTTTATTAATGCCAAAATTACAATATTCTATTTGACAGAGTAGTCAACACTGGCACTTTTATAGTGGGGGGAAAAAATTAATGTGCTGTTCTGAGGTGTTGAACATGCAGTGCAGCTTTGAAACCATGTGATTGGAATGTCTCCTTAGCAAAAGCAAAAATGTATTATTTGTACATTTAATTGGCAGAGGAATAAACTTAGGTGCCAGAAAGAAACTTAACCAGGAACTTTATGTTATATATTTAAACTCTTTCAGTCTATTTCTATTTTGAAATTTTTCAGCTCTGGAGAGTGATTTGTTAGAGGAACTTTTACACAACCCAGTGTATGGAAAAGAATGGCAAAGACAAAACTTTACCTTTGTCCTAGTAATTTAAGGATTGTAAAACTAGATAGAAACTATATGTGCTCATGTATGAAAATGCATTGTCAAAACTTCACAACCTCTTCCACATTGTCTTAGTTTTGCAGAAAAGAATATTAAACTCTGCCAATAGTTTTTACTCACAGTCACCTTTTTTGCTTATGGGCATTTATCTATGTTTTTATCCTCCAGAAGATGATCTAATCTAGAGGCATGTATTAAGGAGCATTTTATGCCTTCTGTATTGCAAAGATAACTATTGCATAGTGTAAGATTTTAAGCCTTAGTTTTAAATCTGGAAAAAACCTGCAAGTTGTCTTCTACACTAGTGAGACAACAAGACCGAATGAGTTGGAACTACTTAATGAACAATATACTTGCAATAACTTCATTATAATGTTTAACATATTAAGAAATAGCTTTCAATTCTCATTAATTTAATTTGGTTATGAATTTCATGAACAAAATGGCCTATTCCATTTGGTTAGCTAGGAATAGGCTTTTTTTATTTATATAACTTCCTATAAAAATCCACATGCACTTTGTTGTATGTAACAATAAAAAGCATACACTGCATGAATTACATCATATTTTGCTTCTTGCAATTTTTATGATCTTCTACTTCTTATGAGTGTCGTTGTTGAGGCAGGCATGACATACAAATAGACACAGCACATTTCATAAGGCTAATATCCCATTTATTGCAACAGCTAGCTGTCTTTTACACACCATAAAGTTTGCACTTTGTTCATTGGTTACAATAGATCAACACAACGTTCATTGGTGTAAAAACCATCACTACCTCTGTTTTCCACAAAATTTTTCTAAAAATAATTTTCCCAGCTGCAGGTTTTCTTTCCTGCTTTTCTCCTTCTCCTTCTTTTGATCTCTAGGCCAATGGCTTTGACAGAATACCTTTCAGACATAACCCTTGTTCATTGACTCTCTCTGACTCACAAACCAGCTGTGAGTCCTACGATATGAGACGTAACAAACAAACTTGCAAGCACTCTGCAGTGACAATGTAAAAGTTACTATTGAATACCTTTTTATTCTCCACTCCCTCACTCAGTATTTGAGTGCTTCCAATATTTACACTGAAATATGTCAACGTCTACTGGGCAAGAAGAGGTATTTTGGACATGTTTCAACATTGCCAACTCAAGTAATATTTTATTTATTGCGGGGGGATTACAGTAATTTCAAACTTATAAGGCACACTTTTCTTTTGAAGCAAGGATCCGCCGCTGGCTCTCCCTGTGAGCCACCGGAGCCGCGCCCCCCAGCTCCCTGCATGCCACTGCTGCCCTGGCTCGCCCAGCACCACTGCCAGCCCTGCGCCCCTGGCTCTCCCCGTGCCTGCTGGGTCTCATCGCTTGCACTTCCGGGTTGCCAAATTCCCGAACTTTGTCCATATGTAAGGCGCACCGGATTATAAGGCACACTTCCAGGTTTGGATTGAAACTTCAGTCAAAAAGGTGCACCTTATACATGTGAAATTACTGTAATTAAGTAAAAATTTCCATTAATTTTTGTATTCCTGTCCCAGGAATTTGTATAAAGGATTAAGCATACTAAGAATATGTGGGTTCTGTATCACTGAGTGCAGGCATAAATGTAAACAGCTTCTGAGGAAATGTTTTTCCTTATGGTCTCTCTTTCACAAGCTCTAATCCCAGGAGAAATGTTGAGCAGCAGAAACAGTGTCTGTGTGGATGAGTGAAAGAATGAATTTGCTCAACACCCATAGCACTGACCAGCTAGATATTTTCAGTCAGCACAATTCAAGGTCTCTCATCCTTGTCACACTTCCCAGTCTGGTCTGGTGATAGCAGTATAGGGGAACTAAAAGCATTGACAAATTCTTTCCATCAGTGTATTCCAGAGGCACACAGAAAGGTGAGAAATCCCATGTAGTAAGGGTGTCACAGTATAAGCTGGCCTTTACTGTGCCAAGGGTGGGATGAGAGCCCACCCAAGGAAAATTTCCAGAAGATTCAGGGTTCGTCTGGTAGATTCCTGACCTAGCTGCAGGAAGCCAAAAAAGGTCAGAGGGGGCTGGACAGCCAGACCTCAGACCAATCACAGGAGCACAAAGAGAAACATTTAGAAAGTTGTAAAAGATCTGTTCAAACAATAAAAAGGCTTTTTGTCTCAAGAACTTCCACCGTGTGGTGTCTCTCTCTCAGCAGGGGCATGGGTACAGAGAAAAAATACTACAAACGTTACATAAGAGAACATTACAAAATACTAAACAGTAAAATTCCCTGAACAAAATAGCCTGTTTGCTGCTGAAGCAGATCTCTCATTAGGGGTAGAAATGAGCCAGGACACAGATTCTGATTCAACAACATGAAAAGAATCCTGGTTTATTCTTCTTTACAGCTCAGCCATCCTTACTCTTAACTACAGCAAACACCTGCTGTAGGGGTCCAACTGCAGACTCTGACTGCTGGCTATTTCTTGATGGACTGTGACTGCAAGGATTGGTTTGCAGACTCTGAACACAGCTTTCACCCAGCTCAGCTATGACTGCAGGCTCCAACAGCAGCTCTGACTCCATCAGACCCAGACTGACCTTTGAAGTAGCTTCAATCAGAGCTTCGTTCCATATCTCCAAGCTTCAAGAGACTGAAAAAAGGAAACAAAGCAGAAAACAGCTTACTTTCTGGAAGTAGCTGGTTCTTTAGCACTTGATAGTCAGACTTTTATAACTTTATTCAACTAAGTCAGAAAATGTTAACTATCAAACTATATTATTTTAAGCAGGAGAAGAACTTTACCAAAAAATTCCCCAAACAACAAACAAAAAATTCCAACTTTTAGGTTGACTGTACTGGAGTTCTTTAGTTCTTTAGTATTTGAGTTAAATAGTTACAGTAATTTCACACTGATAAGCCGCACCTATTTCACTGAAGAATCGAGGTGATCCTGGAAGTGCGGCTAATCAGGTGCGGCTTATTTATGGACAAATTCCAGCGAAATTCCAACCCAGAAGTGCAAGCCAGCCGGGGAGGGAGCTGCCACGGAGCCACTGCTGGGTGGATAGTGAGCCGCCGAGCCCGCTTCACGCGGCCAGCCTGGCTTCTCTGCCGAGCAGGCGGGGAGCCACGGCAGCCAGCGCCAGGGGCAGGAGTGCCGGCCCCATGGCATGAGGAGGGTGCCTGGGGCTGCGTTTAAAGTCTTCGCCGGTCTGTGAAAACTGTTTGCAAATTGAGCACCTGACAGCAAACACCGCTTTTGCTCAATTCTGTTACTATCTTGTAACTTTGTTGCAGATGGATCCTCGCTTTAAAAAAAAAACAAAGTGCGGCTTATCACCCGGTGTGGCTTATTTACGGGCAAATTCCATGGTCTTCTCGGCTACTCGGAAGTGCAGCTTATAGCCAGGTGCGGCTTATGAGTGTGAAATTACTGTATTTGTCAGAGCTTTACACAGTTGTTTCAAAATACTGTCCATGCCTTGAATTTTCCAAAAGTTTTCGCAGATTTCTCACAGTCCAACAATTAAGTAGTATCACAGTGTCTTGAAGTTAATGTAATTCAGGAATGGGAAAGTAGGAAAAGATTTTCTTGAACCAATGGCAAGTTCATTGAAAACTGAGGGTCTGGAATACCTGAAATTGTTCACAAAATCACGTCAAATGTACCAACATATTGTTTCAGATAAATAAAAACAGGTACAGTAAGCAATAAAATTTATTGAACTCTGAATAATTTCCTGATTCTTATTTAATTCTGCCTTACACAAGGCTTTAAAAAGAGATGACTCATGAAGAGCCTTAAACTTTTGATTGCCATTGTCTAATGGCCCAAAGATAACCTACATCCAAAGCCAGTTTTGCAGGTATCACACCAAATTTTGATGAGCTTGCACTCCTTAATACAACATATGGGAAATGCAGAATTTTGGGAGAGGGCACTATGTACACTGAGCAGACTGACATCCTGGGGAGTTCTAGAGTTATTAGCCCTCCTTTCAGAAGAGCTGAAACTCTCAAGCTGACATGTCTGAGTAGATACTATCAACAAAAGTGTTTCTCATGAATTTTACTTCCTATTGCAAATTTTGGCCAAATTTTAATGTCATGTTCTGAGGATTCAATCACCCAACTCATACACTGCAGGATATATATTTCATGTGAGAATAAATTTGCAATAGAGCATATCACTCTGAGTTGTTACAGCTAGGCACTGTATTGATAATTTCAAGCCCTCACTCGGCACACAATTTAGAAGTGCATTGTATGATGTCTTCCTTTATTAGAAAAGGGGAGAGAAAACAAGTACAGCAAGCAAAAAATATGACTTTCATTTGCAATTGAGGCTCAAGTAATTATGTTTACAGCATAAATTTTAAAATTTTCTGGCTATTCAAGATTTTAGTCTGCCTTTAATTAAGGTTGCATATTGATTGAAAAAATAAAGCGTATTTGCATAGAAATAACCATGGCAAGCAGAAATCTTAATTTTAAGTTATTTTAATCACTTTCCTGGGCTGGTAATTATTTCTACTTGATGCATTTGTGGTGATTCCTTGCAGCAATTGAATACATTCACACCAACTGAAGTTTTCCCTGGGACTGAGAGATTATGTGCATATGATATCTCTGGGAGGGGGCAAACCATATTTTTTATCACAGCCTAACAATTAACAGAAATTCTTAGACCATCTTTCTTCAGCTCCAAAAAAAATAACATTATTATTACTTGTAGCTGTAGGTAAGGTAAATATTTGATGTTATAGTGGTGAATCAGTTTTAGGGATATACAAGTCATCTCACAATATATATGGTCTGAACCTTAGTCTTTAATAGTACTATAGATATTAATAAGAAAGGCAAGGTCAAATCTACTGCATCTGCTGTTGTTGCTTCATGCTACAGGCAGATAACCTAGGAGACAGATCCAGCAGAGCATCCAGCTAATGAACTCCCTAGAGACTGATGCTTTTCATAAGCTGAAAAACAGAAGACTGCTATTAGCAACCTCAGTGATAGAAAAATCGTTAAGAATGTATTTTACTGGTAAAATGTCTTAAAAAGGTGATAAAACTAATGCTCTTCAATGCAAAGAACCTGTATCATGTTCTAATTTAAACCTACAATTCTTTCACAAGCTGAAAACATGGAACAAAAACAGGATTTCTTCAGACTTCTTATGAGTGGTGCTTTACGTTTGCTTTCTCATGAAATTTTCAAAGAAGGAAAAATTCACATATTATGAATTACATACACCACCCCTCTCCATTCCCTTCCATTTTTAACTGTGAAAGAACTAGAAACTTGGTCTGTAAATCTGCTGATGCTGTGACAATTTTGAATTCACACTCATGTTTTTGGGATAATGGGGAATAACTGTCTAGCACAGCGTAGCAGAGTTTTTCAAAGCATTTTTACTTCTCTATTAAAAATATACTTTAGTAAGGAAACTTCAGTACTAGATGGAACATCCAAAGAATATATTAGCATAGTGCATTACACTCAGAATATTAAACCAGCTGTTTTGTAGTACTCTGGAAATATTTCAGAGGATGTTTGATGCAGGACTGATGTAATTTACAGACTGAAAGGTTCCCAAAGAAGTCTGTAAACTTTGCAGAGTTATGTAAGTTGCAATGTTTGCACTCCACTGCAATTCCTGCTCTTCAATTTAATCTTACATTTAGCTGAGCATTTTGTAGAATTGCTTCACATATCTTTATTTTACAGGTTCACATAGCACAAGCATGGAAAAAAACAAACATGTGGGAAGGAAGTCATATGGACTCAAGGGTTTAATATGGAGGAGGTGAGAAGAGGAAAGGAAATGATGACAAAATTAAATACCTTACATGTTCAGAAATGTCTTCACATTTTCTGAAGGGGTTATGTCTGAAAGATATCAAAATAAAATGATGAATCAAATAAAGTCATTGCTGAAATATAAATGGAAATATTTATGGCAAATTAGGAAATTTCAGAAAACCTTTATTGCAGAAGAGAATGTTTAGGAAAACATCTTTATCCCAAGTATGAATGCTGGCCTGGGGAATATTCCCAAGCAGCATTGGCATTCTGTTCATCTTACTTTGCCTACATTGCAATTCTTCAAGAAATTAAAAATACTTACTCCAAAAATTGGGAAGCAGTAACTCAAAAAGTTTTTGTCGTTTGAGGCAAGCATAGGAAACTGAAAACTTTGGCAGAGAAATCAAGATGAAGTCAATATGGAAAGCAGAACTTTAGGAGTGAAGAGGGGGAGATAGGCAGTTCACATTTCATGGTTCTTAAAAATCATTAATTTTGCACTGGGATAACAGTCCTAGACAGGATTCGCCACTGAGGTCTGTTGGTAATGCATGTGTTGCCAAGGGCATGAGAATAAAGAAACTGATGGATGCTGCTGGCATCTACCTCTGTAACTATAACAATTACGTTTAGGTTTGTTTTAGCACACACATCAGAACTAAACTCATTTTTGCCAGGATACAAATAGGCTTAAGTTTTTCTCTTCCTTTCACTCCCTCTTTGTTTTCCTACTCTATTTATCTTTTTGTTTCTATGTGAGAGACCAAAGGCCCAAAAAATAACAAGAACTATATTTGGTGGGGGGAAAAAACAAAGGAGACAGGAAAGCTTTCTTTGTTAGGTATGGATAGCTTGCAAATTGTGATGGTGGATAGAGACATGATAACAACCCTTCTCCCTAAATGGTTTGCAAAGTTCAACCTGAAGTCCCACACCCGGATTTATAATCTCCAGTGTGTTTAGGATGAACCAAATAGAGAAGCTCTGTGGAAAAGCAGGACCAGACCATACACACTCCAATGTATCCAAAACTCTGACCTGGATCAGAATTCACACTGGATCTTCCTCTTGAGCATATAGCCCAATAGACTTTTGCTTATCTAGTCTCCAAACAGAAACAGCAAAAAGTCTCCTTGTCTGCTCTTCAAATAAGGGAACTGATCAAAATAACGTAAGATTTCTGCATTTTTTTTTTAGTGTTCAAAACACTTATCATACACTGGAGTGCCTGACATTAAATGTTAATTTTCAGGTCTGATTCCGTATCCTGTGCAGCATGAACCACAACTATTGGGCTTCAGTGCAAGTATAATTTATAATAAATAAAGCAAGGGTAATTAACATGGATATTATCTGTATTTGTTTTTCAAGGCACTTATGTAAGGTGTACAGAAAGGACAGGATTAGGTAACAGATCTGTATGTCTTTGTGTTTAACATGTAGAAACTCAGAATGAGACAGAGGCCTCTGGATGCAAATGTCTTCACCAACTTCACTCATTCAGAAGGTAAGACTTAGGTACTCAAAGTTTCAATGAATATAAAACGCTCTCCTATATATTAGTTGGACCCCTACATTCATCATCTCTTCTGTGGCATCAGAAATGGCCAAGAGAGCTTACATTCTAACTGGATGACTGGCTTTACCTAGTTGCTTCAAATTGAAACAGAGAATTAAAGGAACTAATTTCTACATATTACTATGTTATAAATAAAATAATGGCATGGCAGTTACATTCTTCTGCACTATACAGAAAGCTGTACATAGTACTTGTCATAATCTTTTTCGTTATATATGAAATTATTTGAGGAAGGAAAAAACAATTTATTGGAAGTAATAATGTTATCACAAGAAAAATGTTTGTTTTTTTTATAAAAATGATCCTTTATTTAACTTTTGTTAGCAACTACAGCCTAACTGCTGCCATAATTCTGCACTGCATTTTAGTTTCAATTTGTCTTTGGTTAAAAATTGCAATGACTGTAAATTATCTTTAATCTTGTGAAAGCCAGACATAAAAAATAATAATAATAATGAAAATGATAGCTTTAAGTTGAAAAATAATCTCCATAGATCTTCATTACATATAAATGAAATACAGAGCTGGAGAGCTAAATGCAATTCTTAAAAAGGCCTGTCTTGATTTTTAATTCTAGAGACATTATACATAAAATGGAATAAAATGTGCATATTCTATCAGCCTACTTAATCATCAGAGTAGTTACTATTGGCCAGACAAGTACTTATGAAGTATGGCATTGCTGTCGGCAAAACTATATATCTGTGTGACACTGTATGTCACTTTTGAACTTCAACTTGACACCCATAAAATTACATTTTCATCATACTGAAAGATCAAGCCTTCTGTGCTGACTCACTTGGGTCAACATTTTGCAAATGACTGGATTTACCACTTGAACCATAAACCTTTTGTGAATAATTTCGTGCATTGATGTCTGATAGCCTAGGGCACAGATCATAATTTCTGAGCTAAAGAAGAGGTGTGAAAGCAAAATTAATTTCTTTTTTGCATATCAGATTGCTATATACTATTCCAGCTTCCTTTCTCATGTGATGATTGTTAAATGTCTTACCTACTGTTAAATTAGATGAATTTGCAGACACTCTAAAACTACCTAATTCCCTCAAGAGTTATTTTTAGTGTCTTTATAGTAGTTTGAAAGATCAACCTCCCCAGTAGACTAAAAGCTTTTAATTGATAATGGATTTTTTTCCTAGTGGGAAGTCTTTGGCTTGATTTCCAGGTAGTGCTTACAAACTCAGCAGAGATATTAATTTCAGATGAGCGTGCAAAATAGAAAAGCTGCGGTCTTTTTCTATTGACTGGTGTGATTGGTGGTGTTTCATCTGTCGGAGCATCTGCAGCTTTGAGATGGATGAGATGTAACACTCAGCTGGATAGCTGATCTCAAAAGAGCAATAGCCCATTGTGCCCTATATGTGCCCTATATGGTTATCTGAAATGCTAGCTGAAAGTCTGCATAAAACTTTTATATTAAGAAGTTTAAAGTAAGCAACTACAGACCTTGTTTTTTTAGGATGACAAAATATTTTCAGCAAAATGAAGCTGCACTGAGAAATGCTAGTTATCCAGGATTTCTGAAATGTTTCTCTCAAAATAAAATTGGTTATGCAAGCTTAACTGCAGCCCAAGGGAGGATATCAGAGGACTGCCTAGGATTCCTTTTAGGTTTACACAGGCTGGATATTGGTAGAACTTGCAGAATCCCTTGGGATCTAGTTTAGCCCAAAATGTATCTCCATCCTCCTAGATAAAGCAGCCTAGCAGTTGTCTGCAGATGGGACTGATGTTCTAAGACCACCTCCATAAATATCTTCCAGGAAACCTTCAATTGCTCTAGTCAT
>VRYO01001878.1:7169139-7185721 GCA_009812075.1 Sialia sialis | reverse complement strand
TATAATATCATAGATTCATATTCAGCTTTATAAGTATCTAATGTTGTGTTTTACCTCTTGTATCACGCTTTATCTGTTGCACTGCATGTATTGATCTTGCTGTCATGGTTCACTGATAGCTGGTTAATTATGTATTGCTAATAAATCAATAAACCACTTTGATTCTGGTTTGATTTAACTGTTTGGACTGAGAAGTTTTTGCCTTTTTCCATCTGCTGTGGGATGTCACCTGCATCTTGCTCCTTATTTTAAAGGAAAAAATGGCAAGAGCTAGACTCCTCCTACCCCCAATACTGTTTTCTGCTCCGTTCTTACTTTAACTCTGCATAATAGCAAGAGTTTTCAATACTGCTGACTCATTAGTAATCGATATGAATTCATTTTTACCCTTCTGTATGCTGAAGAGAACTGAGTTAAACCCAAATGCAGTCTAAGAAGCTGATAAACCTAATCTTTTTAGTCATTACATGCTTTAAAATGGAGGACAGCACTTACTGAAAAGTAATGAGGTCATATCAAGTAACACCCTGATAAATTGTGTGAAACATATATGTGTACTTAACTTCAAGATAACATTTCTGTGTTAATTCATACATAAGGTTTTCTTCCCATTACAGTGTAGTTGGTTACTGTTCAATGACAAAATGTTTTCATTAATATAATTCTGTGTAATTCTGGGCTATATTATAGCCTGCTGATTTTCATGAGTAATAGTATTTACTGTCAGATTAAAAGCAATTCATAAGTACAGTAATTTCACGACTATAAGGCACACCTTAAAACCTAAAATTTTGATTGAAACACAGAAGTGCGCCTTATAATCCAGTGCACCTTATATATGGAAAAAGTCTGAGTATTGAAGGGATCTCAAAACAATTTCTCTTTCACATTGCGCAGCAACAAAGATGAAGCTCACAATCAAATGAGCTCGAGCAGGTGAGAGCCACGAGCAGCGAGCTGTGCAAGCAGCACAAGTCATGAGAGCCGTGAGAGCCGCAAGAGCAATGAGAGCATCGAGCAGTCCGGCGCAGGGGACGGCTGCTGGGTGCGGGAGAACGGCAGGGGGTGGTGCTGGGACTTGCGGCACGGGGAGGGTGCCTCGGGCTGCTTTGAAAGGCTACGCCAATCCATGAAAAATGCTTGCAAGTTGAGCACCTGCCAGTAAACCCCACAATCATGCAATTCTGTTACTAATTTGTTACTTTGTTGCGCATGGATCCTCACTGCAAAAAAAAAGTGTGCCTTATAGTCCAGTGCACCTTATAGTCGTGAAATTACTGTACTTAATAAGCATAGACCTTTGATGTATTTCCCATAGGGTGATTTCTCAGGTAGCCAGGAACTTTTTCCTCTCTGATCCAGACCATCCTGAACTTAATAAAACCAAATGAGGCCCTAGCCAGGAGGACCATTTTTCATTCTTTTAGGTGATATCTGTCCTGAATTACAGTTTTAACCCAATTAATACATTAATCGAGCTTTACCTGTCATTTTCACTATTCCCATTCAGCATGAAATAATTTCATTTCTTTACAGTTTTTAGAAGAATTCTTGCTGGAGAGGGCCAGGTCTGGACAAGGTCCCAAGCCTGCAGCTCTGCTGATGTAATTGCAAGTCCCTGCTAGTTATCCAGGCATTGTGGCCGAGGAAGCTGCTGGTCTGAGAGCAGAGAGGGGAAAACAAGAGAAGACAAAGAAGTAGGGAGACTGGAGGGACTGGAGAGAGAATTAGAGGGAAGGAGGGGAAGACCTGGGCATCAAAGGGGAATTGATCAGGCTGCAAGAATAGGAGGCTGGAATGGGGATTTCTTTAAGAATACAGGAATTGGGAACAGAAAGTGGGACAAAAATGGAGCAAGAAGCACAAGGGAAATGGGGAATGACAGTAACTGGGTAGATAAAGCTCTGGCTTGACAGAAAGCTATGAGCATTAACTGCCTGCAAGTGAAGATCTCAAGCCAGAAACCCAGAAAATAAGGAAAAATAAGAGCTTTTAATCTGCCTTAGTCATTTGCTTTATGTCATTTAGGAGCCCTGTAGCAGCCAGTTAAAACATCCGGGTCTTCAAGGTAGTGTACATCTGCCCTTCTCTGGCTGCTCTTTTCAAAACTCTTGCTTTATTCCATTCATGAGTTTAAGTTGTTGCTAGAGAGGAAACAAGAATGTTTTAGAGGATTACTACGTAATCCTTGGAGCTCTAGCCATACTATGTACTAGTTAAAGGAGCAATTGTGGGCGGAAAAAAAAGGATTATGTAATAAAAGACTACATCCAGAGGTACATAATCTGCTGAGAAAATGAATCTATATGAGGAGTTTTGTATCTTTTGAATCCTTCACTTTGCCACCTCAATAGTTGGTTTTCTTAGTGGGAAGTTTCTTGCCTGAAGTTAAATGTATGTGTTTTCCCAGAAGCTCCAAAGTGTTTACAACATAAAAGGACAATGCTGGTACAGGGATGTAGTCATGTACCACAAAACTAGAAGCCAAGCATATGCTGATATGCTTTCATCACCACTTTTGAGGACTGGCCAGCTGGCAGCTGTCAGGCAGCTTTACAGGGCAATGGATGTCTCCCCAGCGTTACTGCTGACCATGGAAAAAGGAGGTAGCGCATGATACCTCAGAGAGACAAATAGTGAAGTTGGAAGGCTTAAGGCAGGCAAAAAGGAAAAGCAAATAAATCTTAAAACATTTGCAGCAGGACTTAAAGGTGAGGACAAGGGCTTTGACCTTGTCGTGGTGGAACAGGGAAAGCAAGCACTTAATCACGCATGCAGCATCTTAAACAACTGTTCTGGTCTTCATGTAGATATTCATACAGTCTGACAATTTGGTTAGCCTTTCAATTAATAAAACATTTTATGAAGAATCAGTTTTATCTCCACATTCTCATCTTTTATGTAGGGTTTAATTACTTATTGAACACTTGCAGTCTTGCTTGGCCCATACATGTTAAAAAATAATTTGGTATTTCTGAAATGAATCATCAAATATAATTGCACAGGATTTCCCTTTAAATAGAAGCACAGGAACAGCCTCTGCCTCAATAAAGTGTTAATGTCCTGGGGTAGGGTAAATTTTTATTTTCCAAAGGTTTCTAGTTTTCCCAAGATACCTTTCCTTAAACTTTCCTTCAAAATTGCTTGTGACATAAAAGAAGAAAATTTTCTACAAGAATTATGCAACCACATTATTTTCTATAACTAGAGAGAATTTCTTATCTACTGATGGTACTGTTCTGCTGTGCAGAATTAAGCACCGTGACAAGTCTCAGGTCTCAGATAAGGAGTTTGGCATTGTGCTCCCACAAATCTCCAAGGATGCTCTACCCAGATTCTACCTACAGCAACAGCTGGACAAAAACTGAATGCTTGAGATCAGCCAAAATGAGTGCTCCCAGATGTTCCCAACAGAACATTACCTACCTCCTGTCCATTGGTATGCCGAAGCACCCTTTGATCCCAGGAATATTTCACACTAAAACAAACCCAAAGGGTTATTGGAAATTAATTTTAAATGTTCAGGCATTGATGAAACTTCAAGGCAAAAGTGATGTTTAGAAAATGCAGTAAATAAAAACCCCATTTGGTCTCCAATTATTTTGATAAATAGAAGTGTAGGGAAAACATCTCATGAAATTGAGGCCAGTATTTAATGAAATATATTCATTTATTTTGTCTTGCATTTTAATTCTCATGTCACTTTTGTGCCTAAAATATGTAAGTGAACTATAGCCGATGCTGAATGGAAATATGATAAAATGTCATTTTACATGTTTTTATTTTGGATTCAGGATCCATATTCATCAAGAAACACTGTCATAATCAAAGAGAGTATATACTTGATAAATCTTTCTCTAGAAAAATATTTATATCCTGATTTTTCTAGTGCTTGTTGCTCAAAAAAAAAAGATTTCTATAATTCAGGGCTGTACTATTCAGATAATGTTTATCAATAGTATTACAATAAAATATGTGGGGTTGGAATTAAAGACTTTTTAATAGGTGGAAAACGAATACACCATTGGTCTGGAAATGAAAAATTAGTCACCAAGAGTACAGAAAAGGACCACCTTTGATGCTAAACTAATACTGGAAAGGGCTGGGGAAATGAGGAACAGTAACTCAGCTTTAATATTTTCATATATTGTTACCTCACTTAGTAAGTATAGATAAGCATTTTGTACCTTCCTTATTGTGATCAATCCAGCTTTCCCAGTGACTCTGCACCACAGCAATCCTCCACTGCAAAATTCCAGAGCATGATTTATTTCATAACTATTAAGAGACACAATATAACTTTTTAAAGAAATAATCAGATTAGATTTGTTTTCTGTAAATCACAGCCCTAACCTCAGGAGTACATTTGCTTAATGACAAGCACATAGAAAGATATTCAAGGACAACTTCTTATTTTTTACAATATATTGAGTAAAGCTTTCCTTCCAGCTCAATAAAAATGATGTATACTAATATCTTACCTTGTAATTAAACCAAAGAGACAAACATAATTGTACAAATCTTATAAACCCACATTACTGGTTTTCTCAGCTGCTCTATTTTCAATTTATTTCTCTGTTGAGTTGTTTCCTTAATGATTAGATTTGCATTGATGATCATTTCTCATTAATATGTTATGCAAAATTATATTATATCAGTGGTTTTTTCACACTATTTCATTGCTGCATAAATAGATTAAATTTTTTATGCAAAGACAGCTACAAATTCAGAAGACAGCTAGAATGGGTGAATAATGTTCAATATCTATATTAATTGAAGTTCGTGTCTTAGTTTATACACTGACTGTAGCAGGCTGCAAAGCATATGTAAATGTATGTAAAACATACATTTATTTTTAGCTCTATAACCAGTTTCTCCAAATGATTTTTGTTTCTGATTCATTTGTAAATGAATTATTTAAAAAATAAAATAGATAATATTGTTTTTTTCCACAGACAGGGTAAATTTCTGTTATTTGATTCTGCATTTGGTTTTCCAATACAAATGCACATTTTTCAGTAAAAAAATATTTTATATAAATAATTTCAGCTAAAATAGAAATCAAGTTTAATCAAACAGTGTCAAACAGTGTCTATCTAAACACATAAGGATACATTTAGCATGACAGTGAAGCAGAATATCTATGAGCAGGTTACATTTCCTAAATCTCATTGATTATTGAAAAAAAGAATTACTTTTGACAGCTTTTAAACCTACAGGTTTCTTATAAAGATTTCTCTGTGGTTATATAAATAGTAAGTAGAAAAATGTGTGTGTACTGACCAACAAAGTAGGTATGCTTTCCAGCACACCATGTAGTCCTGCTTTAATTTCACCCTGGGTTATCCACACAAGTACCTTTCATGCTGAAGCCAAGATACAGAAGAGGAAGAACAGTGTATGCCCCAGCATGGACTCAAGGCTGGGCTGAGAATTCAAGGATTAGAAGACACTGCTGTGCTAGATGTGATCTCTACTGCTTAGCTGTCATTGTTCAAAGTAACACTGTGTTTTTTCTCGTCTCGCCTAAGCATGCAATATTTCTGTGTGTAAATGCTCACCTTTTAAAAACACTGTGTATTTCATAAATGTAAAGTTAAATTTACACAAGGACTTGCAGAAAAGTTCAAAATTTAACTATCAAATAGTCAGATAGTAAAATATTCAGGGCAATCAAATAAGGTGAAAGATGCATATTAGATAAGCTAAATAACTTTTTTAAGTTTGTTGCTAATATTTGATGTTTATTGTTACATAATAGTGCCTGTGAATCTCAGGAAGTCCTCTAATATCCCATGAGCATTTTTATCTCCACTGGGAAAGACATCTCCCCACAAATCCTTGCAAAGTTTGTTCCCTTATAATATTGTCAATGTGTTTGGGACGCTGTTGCAGTTTTAAGAATGGTCCTCATAATCAGCTGTGTCATGCTGTTGTCTATTTGACTTAGAAGAACGGATGAAATCTCGGAAAAACAAGGAAGTAACATTTCAAGATTTGCACCATGCAGGTGTTGTGAACAGACAGATTTTTTATTTATTTATTTATTTTGTTTTTATGCTGGAATTCATTTGCTGCCTGAATGACAGATACCCAGAATGTGGGTATGAGCACATCCAAACACAGAGAGGCCAAGCTGAGTGCTACTTCTCTCAGCTGGGAATTGGCATAGGGACCAATGGATACACAAAGATATGATGGAAAGATGGCAGGAGTTTCTGGCAGGAAAAAGCATCTGTTTATCAGTCTGTTGATTGCAGGATTTACCTTCTTAATGATTGGATATGGATAACTAGATATCCAAGTATGCTGCTACAAGTTGATAGCCTTGTTTAAATGTCTTTTTTTACTTGCCCAAATATTGCCTGGGTTTGTGAATTAAAATTAATATTTAGCTGGAAGCAGTTGCTTTGTCATCTTTGATGGGAAGGGCTACATACTTTAATCTTGGCTTATTGTATTGGTTCATGCAGTGCACAGAAAACTGCAGAGAGATACCCATGGGAAGGAGGAATGCCATGACCCTCTTAAAAGAGCTTATTAACATTATTTCATTGGATATACAATTTTCCCACTTCTTTGACAGTCTGCCTGTTAGCATTCCAGTCAGTGTTGCCAGACATCCTTCAGAACCACCTGCCCACACTCTGAATATGTTGTTCTGCCAGATCTTGCAATGAGTATTCCCTGGTAGAGAATAACTTCCTTGTTTAATCTGAGGAAGTGGTAAAAATGTAATACCATCCTAGGTCGTAGGAGCTCTTGGATTTTAGTTCTACTTCACTGAGATAACAGAGTAATCTTCTTTTTAAGATCAAAAATGCAGAGCCTAATTTCAAAGTAAATTTTATGTTCCCATTTACTAATGTCTAAATTTAGTCCCCTTGAAATTAGAGACATCTACTTGCTCTTGTCTTTCTTTTTTACCATTTTGTTGTAATATACCACCCAAGATCCAGTCACTACTCTTCATCTATTTAATCTGACAAGCCACATATAAAGATTCAGTTCAGTGTTTATCACAGTATGAAAGCTCTGAAAAATGTGGTTTCAAACATAATAGAAATGGTGACATACCCTAACCTATTGTGGCAGTAACAACATTTCTATAATATAAAAGGTTACTAAGACATATTGGCAGTCAAGGCTGCTTTCACTGCTATGATTGATCTTTTTATAGGTATGGTAATGCAGCTTGGTTCCCAAGTATCACATGTTGGCAAATGAGGGTATAGTAGTCAGGAAATGTTCTTCCACATGAAAAGACTCTTTTATTTGTGTCTTAAAGCACTGGTAATGACATTTTCTGAGCTGCAAGGCCAAGTCTAGGAGAAGCTACCAGTCCAATCAGCTTTAGTTATATCTCTCATCCTCGGAAGAAAACTGCTGTTGAGGAGAAATGTTTCATGTTGTTTAGCAAAAGGCTAAAGATAATTAAGGGTGTAGAATGACAAGTTTTGAGGTATGATAATGTTTTTTCACCAGAAACAGTGAAGGGGCTTCTAGAATATGTGATGCTGATATGCAAACTACTGCCAATGTACATAGAGGAAAGTGATAAAGAGGATACTATAGCTAAAATGTCAGCATTATGTTCACTGGAAATAAAGTAAGGAACATGTAGGTGGAAAAAGGAGGAATATAAAAATCTTATATATCTTGCTAGTGAAATGAAATTTTCAAGGACGCTTGCTCCTAAATATTACCTAGGGCTGCATAAATAAGTATATAACAAGTGAAATTAAAAGAATAATAATAAAATAGTGTAATTACCCGGGTGCCAGACATCAAGAGAAGAAAAAAATTAAATTTCCAAAGAGTTGGGCAATTTGATAAACATTTTGGCATACACATAGAAAAAGTCTCCAAGGCCACTCACCCACAGCTAAATAAAAGAGTCCAGAAATCTCCAGTCATTCTGTACAGTGCTGTGTCCTGGATGTCCTACAAGTCCATGCAAATAGAACCATGTGCTTCAGAATCATGGTTCTCATTCCTGCTGTTTTCTTAAGCTTCAAGGTCTGAAATATTTTAAGGGTTTCAGTAATTTCACACTCATAAGCCACACCTGGTTGTAAGCTGCGCGTCTGGGTAGCCGGGAAGACCATGGAATTTGTCCATAAATATGCTGCACCAGGTGATAAGCTGCACTTTTTTTTTTTAAGTGATGATCCATGTGCAACAAAGCAACTAGTTAGTAACAGAATCACAGGGTATGCTGTCAGCTGCTCAATTTGCAAACAGCTTTCACAGACTGGCGAAGCCTTTAAAGGCATCCCCAGGTGCCCTCCCCATGCCATGGGCCCCAGCACTCCTGCCCCCAGCGCTGGCTGCCGCGGCTCCTCACCTGATTGGCAGTGACTGGGCCTCCCCGCGCAGCCCAAAAGCGGCTGCTCGGCGGGCTTGCCTTCCCACTAAGCTGGCAGCTGGAGGCTCCACGGCCAGCTCATACTTCTGGGTTGGCCTTTCGCCAGAATTTGTCCGCAAATAAGCCACACCTGGTGATTAGCTGCACTTCCAGAATCAGCTAAATAAGCGCGGCTTATCAGTGTGAAATTACAGTAACTTCCAGCTCTTCATAGTGGGATGTTAGGAGTGTGAAACTGATGGTCCCTGCTTTTGAGGTGGCTTGTGTTTCACTCCACTAAATTAGTGATTAAGAGATTATTGTTGTTTGAGAAAACTCCTGGAACAGTTTTGGAGGTCTGCCCTGAGAGGAGAGAAGAAAAACCTCATTCAGCTTCACACATATTGATTTTGGAAATGGTCACTGTTGCATAAAATCTCCCAATTCTTGCCCAGCCATCCTTCAAAAAGTGCTAATTGACCTGAGTCATCATCATGCCAGTTGAGTGCCAGCTATTTTGCACCAGCAAAAGCTTTTATCTGTCTTCATACAATATCCTGCCTTCTAGAAAAACTGACCTCATTTGCCACCCAAGGTCTCATATGGGTGTTATCTCCCATTTGAGCTATGGTTTCAAGGTTCTGATCATCTTTACCTTTCAAGACCCAAAGGACTGTTTATTGGTATTAGGAATCTACATTAGTTTTTGTGTGCCAGTCACTTAGTGTACTGCCATCAACAATGACATTATGCCCTCCAGCAAATACTCAAACTGTGAAAAGTAGGAGGTCTGTGTGACAAAGCTTCAGCTGTCTCACTCCTGTTATTACAGATGGGCTTGAAACTTTTTTTAGTTTCTAAGCTTCCTTACAACAAGCAACAGTCATTATTTCCACAGTGAGAACACAGTATCAGGATATACAGTGGGTTAATTATTCAACAAGAGGATTTTTCATCCAAAGAACAACAAATATCGTGAAAAATAAATGTAAATTGACAGTGTAACACATCAGAATAGCAGCATTTACAAGGAGTTAACATGGGAGCCATCAGTCCTCTTCCCAGCGTTTGCCAAGTTCCTACTGTAACAAATCTATAGAGTGAAAAGATATTCCATCTCCACAATTCTAAAGCTCTGTCAGTGCACCCCAAAGCTCGTGGTAGCTCATTTTTAGTATTGTAAACATATGTGAATTCCTGAACTCATGGTAATGAATTGTAACATGAAAGTTACACAGAATTATATTGGCAGCACACAAGATGTCTGAACTAATCTTTGATGTCTCTTACACTTTCTCCTTTCTTGTTTTGTTTCCTCCTCATGGACAAAGCTATAAATCATTATTTTTTCTGTCAGACAAACATATTCAGGGTTTTTGCACAAGCCACCTAACCAAAAGCAGGCACAGTGAGAGCAGGTGACCTATGAAAACAAATTTTGAAAGCAAAATGTACAAACTAGTATTAATTGCACTTATGAGGAATTTATGCCTTTATCCAACACCCATCCTTCAGTGCAAAAAAGAAAGCTAGCTTTTTAAAGAGCGGGACTGGAAAGCAACAAAAAATAAAACATTTTCACATTCAATATGGAAAAAGGACAGGGCTTGGTGAAAAAGAGGGAGCAACAGGAGAGGCAATATTTAAACCATAAGAGTTGACAGAAAAAGATTAAATAACCATTTTGCTATCTTCTTCTGTAATTTTACATGTTGATTTATTCCAATTGTATACAAAGGACATTGTTCGAAATTTCCCAAGCACTTGGAGTATGGAAGAAAGGAAGAAAAGAAGAAATTGTGAAATCCTTGATGAATGGTCATCTACTGATGACAAGAGACTCCTCTCCTCACTCCAGAGCTGGGCAGAAGGAGAAGGCACCAAGAAGAGAACATATCCTGCCAAATGCGCACAGTAAAGCTCTTAAAACAGCCTCACATCCCTGATGAATAGCAGGTTCTTATGCAAAACCTGATTATGACATGAGACATGGTCTGTGAACCAAAAAAAAAAAAAAAAAAAAAATAAAGGTTCACAAATATTTCTGAAGTCACAAAACCAGAACTGACTTTCAAAAGACTTAGACTGAAAAATTCTTCACTATCACTTTTCAAATTTGAGCTATTTTTTCATTCTCAGTCCCTCAAGATAAAATGGCCTTTCCAACAAAAGGAACAACAATGTCATTACCAAAAGGTAAACTTACTGAGCTTCATTTGTACCTTTGTGTTCAGATGTAGCAAAACCTTAAAGAATTGAGACCTGATAGACTTTCTTTTTTTGTTTCCTTAGATCCATTAATCCTCTTTCCTAACTTCAATACATAAATACATGATGCAGCCAGAGACATCCATAAGCACAGGTATATCTATTTCTATATTCACAGAGATATGCATGTCTGCACTGCCATTATGCTAAGGGACATAAAAGGAATGGTTTGAATATCTGATCCAATTTACTTGTTTTTTTCACTTCTGTATACGTACTGAGGTCCCCAAATTAAATTTTACACACTTTGAAGATTGACGTCATTTTCAGGCTTTCTTATTTTGCCTTCTTTTTGTTTGCAATTAGCACCAACATACCCCGCAGAAGGAATTTATCTTAGCAATGTAATTACATGGCGTGTACTTAAAATGAAATTAAGTAGTCCTACAATTTATGGAGGAGTCCTTTGACCATTCTTGTGTAAGGCAGTGAAGTCAAAAGATCTTTGATAAAAGCAAATAGAACCTGTTATGTTCTGTTACAGATTTAAATCAAGTAGCTCCTTTGCAGTGAAGGATTTATATTGACATAAAATCAATATAAGAATCAAAATCCAAGCCTATAAAATGTAAACTATGTCCAAAATTGACACAAGTTATTTAACTCCATCGATTTCCTGGTAGACAATCTGTGAGGCTTGAATGGGAAGTACTTTTTCTTTAAACATATTCTTGAAATTCTGCCTTCTGGTCTTGGCTTTCTGGGCTTTTTTACTTCAGCACCCAGTGAAAAATGGTTAATGTTGAGCTCATCATGAGCTAAGCTCATCATAAACTACCACATACATACCAGAACATTAACTCATCTCATTACTAATTAAAGTTTTAGCCCTGAGAGAGGCTCAGCACTCAGATTTCTTACTTGCTTGTCAGGTGAAGGAGCCAACTGAAGTAAAATATCACTCAAGCTCCAAATCTGTTTTGAAGGTCCCTGCAGTGCCTCAGCCATTGCAGTTGTTATGTGCTGAATTATGGGCACATTTCTGGCTCATTTAGGAAAGGTATAGGATCAAATTTTTCGACAGGCTTTGTGGATGCAAGACAGGAGCAACCTTTTCAAAATGGTTAAGCCAGATCTGCAGCTGCCTTCTCCATGACAATTATGAACTACAGAACAGAGGTGCTAGCACATTACAAACCTGTGTGATGCGTGAGAGCTCTGAGTGGATTGGATCTATCTTTAGACACATAGAAATTACTTTTAAGGCATCTACGAGGCTTTATTTGTTAGGAAGAATAGTAAATATTTCCAGCTTCATTTGGTTGCCCATCCACATGTTTTTAGTACTGCTCCAGATTCCTCAGGCTGTCTCAACTGGAAAGACAGAAATATGAATAACTTTTGGATTTGGTGCTGTCAGCCAAGTTCATATGGATATCTCTCAGATAAAACAAGGTATCCACTTTGTTATTAGATTATCAAGTTATTAAAAGTTATTAAATGCTTAATTTTAAATGACTAGATCAGACCTTTCCACTATGGAATTCATACCATGTCTTTGTCTATCTATAATAGGATAAGTAAATCATAGTGACTACTTGTTATTGTCTGCAGATGCTTTTTTTTATCTGGGTGACATTCAGACAGCAAAGAAGGATAATGTGATTACTCCCAATGTTTCCAGGATGAGGTTTGTGAAAACCTGATTTTTTTTCTAAATATTTAGATTATGCTCTTGGAAGCTTAGGGGAAAGATCATAATCTATGGTGCTTCTGATGCAATCCAAATTCCTCCCTTTCTCAGTTTCTCTAATAACTCTCCAACAACCCCCCCTTTAGGACTTATGACTAGAAATGTATGTAGGAGGTAAGAGTTAGTATCCGTACAGACTTTCTCAGACATGCAATATTTACTTATGACAGTAAGTAAGCACTAAGCAGTATCTCATTAAGCCACACTAAAACAGGATGCAATTATCTTTCTCTGTGCGAAGAAATTGACCTGGCTTAAATATTTTGGCACAGTTTTTTGGGCAAACACTGCTCTCCATGTTATAATGCCTTTTAATCTTGAATAGGGTGACTACAATAGGAATTCTTGGTAGGTTCCAGCTGAAGGGAAATGAGGAGCAAAGGTACTCCTGCCTCAGCATTGGATGGATAAGGGCATATTTCTGAGTTATGTGACATGGATACAGGCCATATCTGTATAATTCCTTCCGTCAGCCATTCATATGAACCTGCTTTTTCATTCAGGGTAGAAAATAACAATATAAAATCCTCTAAATATTGGTTATGAACATTTCTCTGAAGTTCTTGTGGAGAAAAAACAATGACTTCTGAATCTAATACTTTCCAATTAAAAAATCTAATTCTCAAATTACAAGTTAATCTAAGGTAAAAGTTTATAGGAGCCCTGAATAACACCGTATTTTGGTAATTAAATTTCCCAGGGAGTTATGAGTGGAAGACATAAGCTCCTACAGTCCCCATCACCTAGGTCTGCTGAGCACAATGACTATTATGATATGTCTCTGGCTGCCTTCAGGAATTACACTGGGCATGAATTTAGGAAGAGGGAAAGGAATGAAAAATGTATAAACCCATTCTTTAAAAAGAAGTTAATCTCTGCTCGTTCACATGCAGAAAAAAATATGAGAGTACAAGTAAATTCTTATACTCTTAAGCCCCATGTCCTTTTATTGTAGGTAATCAGTTTATAAGATCTGATACATAATCCCATCTTTCACTCTCTTAAATGTAGGTAGGAAGTTCTTACCTGAACATTAACATGCTAAAGCTTCAAGAGGAATAGTGATATATATTTACTTTATGAGGGAACTGTCTACTTCATGCTTGCAAAAGCATAGGGAAAAAAAAATCAGTGTTCAAGTACTTCAACATCAGGTTCGTTTATCATTTGTTTATCAGTCTCAGGGCTATAGACACTGGTATGAAGGTATGGACTTAAAACAGATCTATCCATAATTCACGTGTGACAGAAACTCAGTGCTGAGAGAAATAGGTATCCACAGAATAATACACTTTTATAAACAGTACAAGCAACTGAAGATGAAGGAAGCTTTTGCTTCATTACCTCAGCAGTTGCGATCTGACCTTTTGGCTGCAGTTGGTAAAAAATTCTTTGTTCTTCTTTGCATACCAGAAATTAACATTTTTCTAAACTCCCTGATCTCAAGCTTAGTAGATTGCAGTTTTTCATTGTCACATTTCTGTGAGAGGGTTATAGAAAAGAACTAATTGCTGCCTGTAGTGGATGCAATTCCATTCACAGCAAGATAAATTGGATTTCTAAACTGCAGTTTCCATTGTGTTACCTCTATGTATCATAAGAGTTACCCTGATAGGCACAGCCGTGACCCTACTTACTTATACACTTCTTTATGCACAAAGCATCATCTTGTTTTGCTCACCAACAGAAAAGACAAAAGGAACCCCATAGTAAAACTGTAGACTGCCATCTGTTGGAAAGGGCTTAAACGGACTCAGAATTGTTTGCAATTGGCTGGCAAAAAGACATCAAAGACAATAGAATGCAAACTTTAATTCCACACTGCCATGTTCACCACTAAACCATATACCTAAGTGCCACATCTGCATGTCTTGAATACTTCCATGGACAGCAACTCCAGCACTTCCCTGGGCAGCTTGACCCAACACCTGGCCATTCTTTCAGTGAAGGATTTTTTGCTAATATACAACCTAAACCTCCACTGAAATAACTTGAGGCCATTTCCTCTGGTCCAGTCACTCATTACCTGGGAAAACAGATGGAAACTCACCTCTTACAACCTCCTTTTGGGCAGTTGACCCATTCTGGCCTCTAATCAAACCCTTCCTGGAGGAGTAGAAAGTATGACTTCTACTCATGTGTTTAATGATTGGTCCATTTCAATACTGCAGCTATATTTTGGCCAATGAACGATTGAGATTCTTTTTCTTTGATTCTCTGGCTGGAAGAACAATGTTTTCCTCACAATGAATTGTAAGTCCTAATATTAAAAAGATGTACCAGGCAAAAATTTTGTTTTGCTATTTCACAAGCTTATACTATAATTGAAATAAAGGAAGAAGCAAGAGGAAATGAGTATCCTCACTCTTCTAAAATGCCCAGGCAGAAAATTTAAAAGAATGGAACCTTCTGACTTAGCAAGCCCAGAGGTTTGAAAATGCCTCAATAATGTGGCAGAGCTTTGAGTGGGAAGCCAAATATTAATGGTATGATCCCTGTAGAAGGAACAATATTTTTAAATTTATTCATTAACAGTCTATAAGATGGAACCAGGAAAATCCTTACTGAGTTCTGAAATTGAGATTGAACTCAAATACCAGAAGGTCATGCTGGTACTCAGAGTACTTAGAGAGATTGGAGAAATGGGCAGAGGAGCCCCATCAGGTTCAGCAAAGGGAAATGCTGACTCCTGCACCTGGGGAAGAATAACCTCAGATACCAGCACTGGCTAGCTCCAGCCAACTGGTAAACTGCTTGATAGAAAAAATCCCTGGTGATCCTAGCAGGCACCAGGCTGTACATGAGCCAGCATGATATCCTTTCAGCAATGAAGGCAAACAGCCACCTCATCTCTATTAGCAAGAGCCTTGCCAGTAGGTAGAGAGATGATCCTTCACCTCTACTCGGTGCTGGAAAGACATCCTTGGAGTGTGGGGTCCAGCTCTGGGGTCCAGTACAAGAAATGCAAAGGAATACTGAAGCAATGTGCTGTGCTCCATTGAAGAGTTGCAAAGATTGTCAACAGGAGTATGTGTCACCTGAAAAAAGGCTGAGAGGGCTGCAACTGTTCAGTTTCGAGAAGTGAGGTTCCAGAGGGATCTTATCAATGCTTTATCAATACATAGTGGAATGAATTAGAGAGGATGGAGTCCAGTCCTCATAGTAGTGACCACTGACAAGACAAGAGATGATGGACACAAATTAAAAGCCATGGAATTTTATCTGAACATAAGAAACCATGAGATAAGTCAAATATTGCAACAGTTTGTCCAGAGAGGCCATGAAGTCCCCATGTATACACAAGACCTCACTTGACACATCCCTCAGCAACCTGCTCCAGCTATCCCAGCTGTGAGTACATGGCTGGACTAGGATGTCTCTTTCATCCTCAGCAATTCTGCCATGTTTAAAAAATGGCTCAACTGAAAATACAAGTGGTTCTAGCTTTCTTATTAGAAGCAAGTGCTTTTTTGAAAGATGAAGGTTGCAATACTGCAATTCCACAAACAGGTTAGTTCAAAGCAGAACCAAAAAACACTGCATCTGATTATGTGTAATAAGATACATCTTAGGGATTTAAATTCAAATCTGTGATCTGAAAAATTTATATGAACAGCATAATTCAAACCATGATTTACAGTCAAATCTATCAATGGACTATGAGATTCCATTTCAATTTAAAGCAAGCTACTCTCATGTATAAAGCAAAAATGATATTTTGAGCCCCTGTATTAAGAAAGAAATTCTTGAAGGATCAGATGGCTCAAAGGATTATCAGCAAGGATGACGGACTCTTGATTGTCCTGGATGACACTCAACAAACTTCCTTATAATTTCATATGTAGGACTCAAAGTAGAAAATGTCCTGAAACTTACTTTGTGTGGACATGGTCAGCGCCTTGAGACCACTCTAACATAGAGAATTTCAGAGCTTGTTCAACACTAGCTATGTAGGAAGAATTTTCCTGCATCTAGTAGGAAATATACAAAAAAATTACTTTTTTTTTAACGCTGGCATCAATGGCTTTCCATTTCATGACAATGAAAATCCATTTCAAAAGGAAGAGACATCAGGAAGATTAGGGGATCTGTGAGGAACCAACAGAGCAGTAGTAAGGGCTGGGAGCAGTAAGACACAGAAGAGTTAACAAGCACTTACAGGTTTTCAGAAAGGAGTTTCTCTGCTGCTCCTAGTGCTAGAACAAGGCTCAAAGACCAAGGGTAGACAAAATACCTAGGATAAAAATAGCTGCAGTAATTTCACGAATATAAGC
>VRYO01001878.1:7127559-7168139 GCA_009812075.1 Sialia sialis | reverse complement strand
CCAGATTCTTTCCTTTGTATGAAACACACACTTAACTTGTGATAAGACTTGATAGAGCACTAACTGAGCTCAATAATTAAATCCCTTAGTTCAGTTGAAATAAACTTGATTCACTTAAAATCAACTAAAAATTTAAAATCACAGCAGATGAGGCTAGGTGCTCTGAATTTCCACCTGCATTGTTATTCGTGGTATTTTACATTACAATTTGCTTACTTGTGCCAGTTCTGTGGTGAACTTCCTTTCTTCTCTGGTCTGCTTTTCTTACTCTAACTGTCCATAAATCATTGGGACTGCCGCAATAAAATCTGACCTTCATAATTCCCAACTAAAAGGGCACAAGATTCCACAAGGTTTACTTAGCATGTCACCTAGATTTGCATTCCCTGATTCACGTGGGGAAAACACATATCTCCCTGATGTTCCTCACGTTTTAATGTCATCTGTGTTAGATCAATTCTGCAGAATTCTTGTTCAAATCATGGATTACCATGACAAAGACTCTTCCTGCTTGACAAAAAGTTCCAACAAGTGTGATTTATTATAACTTTATTAATCTGTCTCAGATTTTTTCCACTAAACCTTTTTTAAGACTTATGTGTACCATCTTCTAAGGAGCTGTAACTGTGGTAATTACATGAGAACATGTTAGTACTCTTGCCTTTTATTGTTAGCTAAACATATTTAGCTCTCAGTCAGACAAAGCATTAATGAGCTACAACTTATACAAATCACATCAGAGGTCAAATCTTGCTCCCAAATTCATGAAGAATTCTCATTAAAGTAAAAGCAAATTGAGTATGTGACTAATGAAACCCTGTTACAGAGCAGTTACAGATGACCTTTATTCCTCTCTGATATCCCTGGAAGGCAAGTGGGCATGATAATGTCTCCCGACTGAATGACAACACATGTAGAATGCTGTGAAGGCTGTGAACTTGGTCTGTTCTGAACTCACAGTGAGGAGAAGTAGATTAGATTTAGACTTCTCTGATACTCTCCCTAATTTAGCTTAAGATGGGCCTGTACACTTGAGCACCTCCAGTGACAACAGTTCTTACATGACAGAGGTGATCTGCCACAGAGATGGATTCCAGAACATTTAAGGCAAGCCTAACAGCACATAACAGCCCACCAATCCACAAATGAGATACTTCCTTTTGGAGCCAAGGTTTACAAGCTGGCCTTGCACATTATAGTCTGAAAATAAGTATGTAAAAGGTTCAAAGATTCACCACAGGAGTTTCAGGTTAGATACTGGGAAACATTTCTTTACTGAGAAGATGGTCAGGCACACAGAACACCCTTAAAAGAGTGGTGCTCAATATCCCCAGTCTGTGAGAGCTCAAGATGCATTTTGACAATTCCCTTAATAATATGCTTCAACTTTTGATCAGCCCTGTAGTGGACAGGTAATTGGACTAAGATGGTCACTGTAGGTCTCTCCCAGTTGGAACCGTTCTAGTTTGTTCTGTTCTATTTTAGTCTACCCTAATCTAGTCTAGCCTAGTCCATAGATCTTTTATTTTTAAGATCTGTGTTTCAGATCTTTTGGTCTAAAAATGCTTTTAACTTAATTTTCTCTTTTTCAATCTGTGTACAATACAGACTCCTTTCCCACAAACTCTGGCCTCCTTGTGCCCATTACTCCAGACCACTGCTATTGCCACCATGTTTCTCATTTTCTCTGGATCCTATGGGAAGATTCAGTTTGGGGCAGCTCACATCAGGATGAATGAGGTCAAAACAACACTCAGGATGGTTTCAAATGGAAAATGTTAATAATTTCTGAAGTGGGATTGAGACATTCTGCAGTACATGTGAGACAGAAATAGTGAATGATGCTAGGGATGAAGAGAGGTAATGGTGAAAGTAAGGAAGGTGATGGGTGCAAGGTGGCCTGTGCTGATGGAAGTGTACTGGGACAATGTGGAAAATTCCTTTTCATGGCAGGTCTGGCTGTCATTTGTGAGTGTGGTAGAAAAAAACCCCATATATTAATGGAAAGAAGGACAAAAATGCAAATTTTGTATCTTTTGTGGGCCAGATTATGAAAGAAACACAGGTCACTCAGATTAGCTTTTTGATTAAAAGGTCTTTCATTCAATTTCTATTCATAATGGACTAGATATATATAGAAGAAGGGGTTTTTTTAATGCTTTTTGGTTTAAATAGTCTATGCCTATTTGACTGTGTTAGAAAATAAAATTTTGCTTAATTCTGCCAGAACACCCTTATAATTAGCTGTTAATTAAAGCTGTGGCTGAAGTGATACTTATATAGGAAATTCTTATTTCCTTCTGTTAAGAATTCTAGAACAAATAGATCTTTTAGTCTGTCTTCTTTCATATGTTTTGGGAGGGGGTTGCTGGTTCTGTTTTTTTCTATTTAAATTTTCAATAAAAGAAATTCAGGTAAGGTGTTTCAAAGTCACAAAGATAAACAAGACAGTTCATGACATTATTTTATGGGGTTGGATTTTTTTTGCATAAATCTTGTTTTATCGTCCCAGCCTGTATCAGCAGTAGTGTGGCCAGCAGCACCAGGGCAGGGACTGGTGAGGCTGCACCTCAAGTGCTGTGTCCAGTTCTGGGCCCCTCACTACAAGAAGGACACTGTGATGCTGGAGTGTGTTCAGAGAAGGACAAGGGAGCTGGCAAAGGGGCTGGAGCACAGGTCCTGTGGGGAGCAGCTGAGGGAGCTGGGGGTGTTTAGCCTGGAGGAAACGAGGCTCAGGGATGACCTTATCACTCTTCACAACTGCCTGACAGGAGGGTGTAACAAAGAGAGTGTCAATCTCTTCTCCCAAATAGAAAGCAACAGGACAAGAGGAAACGGCATCAACTTGTGTCAGGGAAGGATTAGATTGGATATTAGGGATCATTTCTTTACTGAAAGTGTGGTCAATCAATGGAACAGGTTGTCCAGGGAAGTGGCTAAATCACCCTCCGTGGAAGTATTTAAAATACATGCAGACGCAGAACTTAGGGATATGGTTTAGTAATGGACTTGGCAGTGCTGGGTTAATGGTTGAACTCCATGGTCTTAAAGGCCTTTTTCATCTGAAATGATTCTGTGATTCTATAACATCTATACACTTGTCCCCATAAGAAAAGCAATACAAATATATGATAGCAAAATATTTTTTACAGGCATGTTTATGTACATAGACAGATGAGAACAGAGAAATGTAAATATTGCTAGTTATATTCAGAGCATTAAATTCAACTCTGGAGTGATATTTCAAAGTAAAGACCATTAATTTGTGTATGAATTTTGTCCGCAATCATGACAAAGCAAATTTATGACAAATTAGGACTAAGATATATAATAAAACAAAAGATACTTCTATTCCTCTTAAAGTGTTTGGCAAGATGCTGTTGCTATGTTAATCATTTTAATAAGGCAAAGAATAACATTAGAAACCATGAAAATTAGAAATTGCAAGACATAATTTTCTATTTCTTAACATTAAAAGCTAACCATTAGGGCTGTTTCCTTTGTGAGTATGTAACTGTGAGAGCCTTGATCTTCAGGGCTTCCCATCCCACAAGCTGGTCATGACAATGTGTTCACAGCATTCAGTAATACCAAGCCCATAGAGCTTTAATTATCTACTACTTCTAAGGTATACAATTGAGATTATTAAAGCAAGCACAAACATACATAAACATATGCACAATTTTATATATATATATATATATATATATATATATAATATATATATATATATATATATTTGCAAGCTACTGTGAATTGCCACTTGTCAAGAACAAATCGTTTACTTATTTGTATGCATGCCTACATAGATATTTTTCCTTGAAATTGTTACCAATACAGTCCATTTAGCTACTCCCAGGAATGGGGAACAAAACAAGTGTGTAGTTAAGTTCACACAGGGATAATTCTTGGAGACAAAAGCTCATTTTGGGAAGACAATTATTTACTTTTTTATCTTTAATATGTATACATTAGTGGGCATAGGACACCACTGAATTGTTGATGAGCTCTGCTTTCTTAGGAGGTCAGTTTATAGGTTATAGCACTTTCTTTGTTCTGCAGGTTGTGGCAGTTTCTTTTTCTGTGCTTATCAAGCATGCTGCAGAGCCACAGCTGTACCTATCGAGGCCAACCCAATGTCCCACTTGTGCTTGTCAAGGATGTTCCAGATTCTCAGCTAGTAGCTCCTACATTGGTAGAAATTTGGTCTGTCAGCATTTTAGTAGATGTCTTCTGTTAGTAATTTTTCCCATTATAAACAGGTCACCTTTATGGCTGCTCTGACAGAGTGTATGTTTTCACAGAAGTTAAATTGGTAAAACACAATGGGAAAAAAACTGGAAACTGAATGTATACAGCTTTGTTTATATAATGATTTCATTTCTCCATCATCTTATCACACTCTTGATGCTGAAATTTTCCATTAAATCTCTGATTTACAATACTTGAATCTTTATAGGGCTTGTATTGAAGAAGATAAAATATAAAAAATTTACTTTTTTAAACCTACCAACAGGCAAACCATTCACACTCCAGCACAGGTACCTGTGCTGTAATATAGCTTTCAGCTCCATCTGACATTCAGTATTTATGGGGAAACCAGGCTGAAAAGCTAGTTTTGTGGAAATTCAAAATAATGTACCACACAAAAATTTTTCAGACTTGTATCACTGAATAGCGTTAGCTGCTCCTACTGAGAGTCAGTAGCACTCTAAACTTCCCAGAATTTGTTTTATCACATATGTTTATTTTAATACTAGTCTGAGACTGAAATTGTGATTTGTCTCCAGTGGGTCAGACTACAGAAACATACACAAAACTACAATGCAAGCCTGTAGTCAATAACTTGCATCATCTAAAGCCCCCCAAAACAGACACAAAGGTTTCAGAAAGCCTCATAACATTCAGGTAAAGTAACTGTGATAATGACTCTTGTATACCATGTTACTTTAATATCCGAATGTTTGGGCTGGGATGTTAATTACTTTAAAAAAAAAAAAAAAAATCTGTAGTTTCTCTGTGTCCTTTATGGACTAGCTGCTCCTCAACAGAGAAGACCACATTAAGTTTATTTCCACTGTAGCAGAAAGGTTTCAATTTTCCTAAGATATGATATTTGCTTCATGTGAGGAAAAAGGAAAAAGTGATTGCAATAAAATATAAAAATAGATATAAAAGCATGATAATAAAAATCTTTGTGGGACTGAAAAACAGAAAGTGAAAAGAAAATATTGTATCTTGCACATTTTAAGAAAAGGAAGCTTTCATTTAAACAAGTTTGAAACAAAGAAAAAGGAAGCAAAACTTTATCTAGTTGTAATAAGAAGGGGAAATACAAAATTTATTATCTGGCTAAATTGAAATGGAACAATAACTGTATTTTTTATTTTCCAATTTGCAAAATCTTTCATTTAGTGAATTAGCTTAAAATTAATTGAATAGTTTATATGCTGCTAACAATAATGTCCTGTGGTTACACAGCCAAATATATCCTTAAAATAATGGACAGATTTTATATTTGAGCCATAGACATAACAAATTTCAACAGATGGAGAATCCTATTTTTAATCATCAAAGCACTTAACAAGGAAAATGAAATCAATGCCTAAGCACTTATCCTGTAGAAATTTATGTACATTTCACACTTGCTGTGATGCACCCAAATGACACAATCCAAGACTATAACTTCATTTCTTCTGTGAATTGTAGATGAGTAAATGCAAAAAGATCCACAAGCCATTAATTGTTTAACTTGTAAGATCTAACATTACAAACAACCCAGAGTTGATGAAGAGAGGACACAAAATCCAAACAAACACCAGTTATGCCAAAAGGTAAAGTCTGGACATAATAGCCATAACAGCATATTGCATTTTGCATGAAAACACACTGAAAATTGCATAGAAGTTGCATAGAAACATTACAAATGTGACAAATCCTTGTCAAAATGGTAGCAGAACTCTTTAAAGTTCACTAAAGCAAAGCAGATTATCACTGTGGAGCAAAACATATCATGGCCCTGGGCTAAATGACAACTTTTCTGACAGCTGGATGTTCCAGAGGAGAAAGTGCTTTCAAGGATGTGAAGGCACACTTGCCTAATGGAATTTAATAACCAGCTCCTACTGTGAACTGGCTGGAAACTAGAAATTCTGCTTGACTGGAAATTCTGACTAGGTTTGTTTTAAATTTGTCCTGAAATGAAAAGAACAATCTTTTCTTTCCCTTTCCTCTATAGTAGGAGTATTTTCATTTGTCTTTAAGAAAATAAAGGGATTTAAAAAAAACAAACAAAAAAAGAAACAACAACAACAACAAAACAACTTTATTGAAGTTTTCTTTTTTAGTTACTTTAAAACCATAGTGGACTTCAAAAATAGGAGTTCAGGACTATGGGATTTTTCTAAAATTAGAAGGAAAAGGATGTTTTGCGGACTCTGAGTCTGTGGCAGAACACTCTGGAATTGGTTTAGCCCAGGAGTCCTTCTTCAGGGAGCACAGCACTTAGGGATTTGAGAACAGTAATCTGACTGAACTGAGCTTTCTCGGATGAAAAAAGAAAAAAAGAAATATTTTGATTTATTTATTTCAATGGACAGAAAATGAAATTTCCCATAACAAGTCAGTTCTGATCATGATCTCTGTTCATTATTTATTTCAAAAGCTTAGTTTCAACTCCTTTTTTTGAGGATGTAGGATGATGTGCTCCTTTCCTAACAAGACACATTTCTCATTGGATAAGCTAACCCTTATTCTTTCTTTTATATAGCCTGTGAGAGTTTAAAAATATTTTTCTCACTGCAGTCAAGGTAGATAGGCCCTGCTATGAAAATTTATATCTTAAAATTTCCAATCCAAATTTACAACACATAGCTACTAGAATCTTTGCTGAGATCTAAAATATTTTCAAGAATAAACGTGAATATAACTTTCTGAGTGCATTGGAACAGCATTTAGAGGATTTCAGCATTACATTATGCTTTTAATTATCAAGAGATTAGGAAATTTTATGTTCCCTAAATCACCTTAATATTCAGCTGTCATATTTTGTTGAATCTCCTATATCTTCCAATATTTCTTTTTTTGTAAGCCCTAAACTGTCTCCCTCCTAACATTAACACTACCTCAAAACAAACATCTCTAAGCTCATTTTCATGCCTGAACTTGTAAATTATGATGTGACAAAGAAGGATGAAAAAATATCTGTGTGTTCATTGACATAATCATTGCTTTTTCTTAATAGAAAGTTAGATTACTTTAGCATGAAAATATGTTTGCTTATTTTTCACTTATACTTCTGTTACTTCCTTACATAAAATGCAGAATCCAGTGATGAAATCCTGGTCCTTTATGTGCTAGTAGGAGCTCTGCTATTGAGAAAGGGGAATAGAGGAAAGTTCACCTCCTTTGACAAAGGGTCAATCACAATTGACTCCACACTTCTTTTTTTTTTTCCTCTTATCTCCTTTTATATATCAGAGTGATTTTTTTTCTATCCTATTTGAAATTTCTGCAGGAAAGTCTATAATTTAAAACATTTAATTTAAAAACATACTAAATAGATAATACAACATAGATTAAGTTTACATTATAGGTAGTGTATATTTGGCCAGGTAAATTTATGTCATTTGCTTGAGCTGCCCTATTCTTTTCCCAGACAGGGAACTACCAGGAATTAAGTTCTGTACATTAGAAATAGCTGCAAAGTTTACCAGCAGGAATTATGGGGAATGGTTCTGCTGAATAACAAAAGAGGCATTGGTTTCAAAACAGGTTTTTATGTATGCTTTTAATTATTTTAATTTTCAGATATATTAAAATATGCAGCTGTGGGGAAAGAAAGATGTTTAAGTGAAATAGGACTGATGTGAAAGCATGATGCTTATCTAATGGAAGACACACAGTATGTTGACATATCAAGGAATTATCTTTCCAAATAACCAAAGTGCTACTTAAAAGAAAATCACAATTCCTTTCTCCCAGATTCTCTTTTGAAAGTCTTATTTTCTTAGCCAGTTTAATTCTGTTATTTTTTTCCTCCTTCTTGATAGTTTTTAATAAAACTGAATGTTTATGTAGAACAATCTGTATTTCCTAGGTATCAGCCATAATACAAAGACAACACTGAAACTTTCTTGGAGTGCAGTCATTCCTCTTCTCATTATTGCCTTCCCAGTCCATCTGACTTGTTTATAGTCCATTCAAGTAATTTATAAAGATAACAAATTGCAAAAGTCATTTGGAAGCTCACAGACATCCCACATCATAGAGCTTCAAATAGATGTGGTCTTTCTCTTGTCAATTAAACTGCTATATATTCCCTATTTCTTTTCCAATTCTTGATTTTATTTAGCCGCACATTTATTGATGAGTCAGTGTGGAGATCTTTGTCAATCAGCCTGTTACTCCATCATTGCTGATGTTCTGCTCTTCAAATAAGCATTTTCAGGGGGAAAAAATAAATGAAATAATAATTTCAATAGTCTGTAAATGCATCAGATGACAAAAAAAGAGGCAATAAATGGGTAATTTAAAAATGTGATTAAGAAAAGCCCAGTCTGTGACAGAACAACATTTTATATGTGAGGGATAGTTTCAGTAGATGACCTAAAACCAAATGAGACAGACTTAATACAATGAACACTTAACATAAATCATTCCAGATCAAGGCTTATAAATGCCTCTGGGAACTGTGTGTGATATCCTTCTGCTTCTTATTAAGGCACCCCTTTATAAACTGCCCACTATCAATATTGCTTGTAAACTGACAACCAGCAAAGATGGGCTAAGTTTGAGCACACTCCTTAAAGATGAGTTTCAATACTTTGCAACACCTTGGCAAGTTGCAGTGAGTTGGTGCATCCACAGTTGGCTTTGCTGTCTCAGAACTAAGCTGATAACAGGCCAGAGCAAAGCAGTAGTGAGTAACTGCCGCTCTGCTAATTAGAAGTCACACTGGAATTTAATGCTTTATTCAGACTGTAAATAAGTAAAGTGACATGCAAAAAAGCTACCAATAGCTCTTGTGGTGACACTTGTACAGATGGTTTGAGCACCAAGGATGGCATATTTATACATATTTATGTGCGTATTATCCTGATGTGAAGAATAAAATATTTTCTGTCTGTGAGATATTATCTTGCCAGAGGCAAGGAAGGAAATCAGAGGACATTGCTAGAGGAACAGCTGAACAGTGACCTCTCTGTGGAGTCTCCCAGTAAATGATTCAACACAGCAACCAGGTTATTCCCCAATGAAGAAGTAACTGGCCTAACACAGATGTAGAGAGGTTCTTTAACATGTTGGTTTGGAAAATCTGAAAAAAGAGGCATGAAACTTCATCTTAACTGTTCAAGACAAACCTCTGTCAGATGGAGAAGGAAAGGTTGCAGCTGCACCTGTTATATTTCCTTTCTTGGCCTATGCATGGAACTACTTTGGATCAACAGGGGCTGTGGACAAACATTGTGAAGGAAACATTTTACTATATTAATTACCTAGATGCCATGTTCCACCTGGCTAAGACCAGCAAATGGTTTGAGATCTTTTTAATCCCTCATTCCAAGTAATCTGGCACTAATTGAGTTAACAAGAGGAAATGATTATAGGACAAAAGAGTCTTGCAGCAACTTGGGCAGGATGTGAGATGTCCCCATCATCCCACCAGCACAGCACACTTTTGAGCAGGCAGCAACTCTGGATTTAAAGAGCAAGTTTTGGCCTAATGAGTAATTGATATACAGAAATGGGAAGGAGAGTGACCTGACAAGTCACATTAATGACACTCATGGAAATAAAATTGCCTCTGAAATGGCAAGAAGGCTGTCCTACATGATGGCCACAGCCTCAGAAAACTACTCCTGTGTCCCATTCCTCTAAATTTCTATACTTCTGGTTGATATGTGACAAGGGCATTACTCTGCAGATTGACAGGTTACTCCCTGAGGACATGGCATTATGGATGCTACCAATGGAATTTCAACCAAGTAACATATTTCGATCTTTCTCCTTCTCAAGCTTCAACATCACGCAGTAGATGTCTATTATATTGTATTGCTAAGTATTCAGGGACTGTGGTTTTATAGCAGGGGCTAGAATTAGCAGTGATGCTGTACTGCTCTTTTTCAGAAGCAATTCTGGAAAACACAAAAATTTATATAAGCAGGAGAAACTTCAGGTGGGATCATAAAGGGCAGTTTATCCATAAGTACAATATACCCTCCCACAGAAAACACTATCTTTTCTATGGGGTACCACAACATTTGTGTAGTATTCCTGTTCCTAAAGACTATTCTCCTTACTAATTTCCTCCCATCTGGTTACAGACCAACACAAGACATTGATCACCAAACTCTTTCATTTCCAGGCTGCATCAGGGCTCCTCCACCCTCATTTTCTCTATCCAAAGCAAATATTTAAAAATTTCTTAATGCCTGGAGCAGAAGGAAGGGAATTTCCAATTAGAACTTCAGTTACAGTCCTGAGTTTTTTACCATCTACTCTAATTAATAATGAGGAAAAATTTAGAAGAATAGAAGATGGAATTTCTGAAGATACATTGAAAGGGGCTAACAAGCGTTTCTTATCCAATTATCACAGGGTTATCTGTACTGCCCAGACAACAGGGCAGAGGAAGAAAGTCACATAAAAGGTCAGACAAAATCTTACTTAAAAAAAAAAGAAAAAAAATAAATGTATTAAATTGCTGTGTTAGTGATCTGTCTTTCACAACAGTCTTTCAGACTGGTGAGTCTGAGCCAGGGATTTTCCAAGTGTAACATTTTTGTACAGAAGCATTCAGTCATGTTATGCCATGCTACCTTTGTTTACAAGTGTATCTACAGATGAGTCCTTTGAAAATCAGGGGTCAGGTTCACAAATCACAGGCTTAGGAAATCTTTTGTCATTTGTAGAAAAGTAGTCACGCCAACTCCTGCCTGCTAAAAGAGATGCAGGTTTAGGTAAGGCCTCATAATGGTCTCTTTATGTGGTCAGGATGGATTGCTGTAGTCTGTTTTTAGAATAGTGAACATGTAATGTTGACAAAAATCTCCTCAAGTGTGTGCACAATTTATGTGTGTTTATACAAAGTAAATATAGGCCAGTAAATAAGGACTTTATGCTTCATGTTGTAGCTTTTTCTACCATACCTTAATGGATAGTCTGCAGTAGTTGGACCTTATTTACATCTATTTCAAATTCTTGCTTCAAAATTATTGCTGGCAACCAGCCCCAGCCAGAAAACTTGCTGGCTTATAAATCCAGTTTGGAGTACTATTCACAGCAACGAGCCAAAATATCAGTTTTCAATTTATAAGTCATTGTTCAATGCAACTAATAGAATTTAGGCTCATTTTACAGAACATTTTGTTTTGGTTTTCAAAATATACATTTGCTGGTCACTAGACAATAACAATTGTTGAATGGCATAATTAATTAGGTTTTGATTTGCAAGACGTATGACTTGAAGTCATATGATTTCCAGGATTCTAGTAATTATTTTTAATTCAGGCTATAAAATTCCATGCCATATTGACCAGCAATGCTGGGAAAGAATCCAAAAACACTGTTTAACTTCCAACAATTAAAAAAAATCTTATTTTCCAAACTCTGTTCAATCCTGTTTTATTGGACAATTTGCTCTGCAGATATTTCAGTATTTAAACTGTGAAGTCTGGTCAGCACAAGATTAAAGTGAAATGGAAATTAAGGTCCAGACCAGTTCTTTCACAGACCAGCTGCTCTATGGACACAGTATGAGTAGGCTTAAAAGGCTCCATCTTCAATGCATCAACATGAGGGATTCAGCAAAGCAAGGCACCACAACCAGTGAGTTAGAGAAGGCTATTTGGAATTGATAGGATTGAGCAGACATCAACAAACTCAACATTTGTTGCATTTCATGCAGGCCTTGAAGGGTATGTCAGAGAACCTGTCTCAGCTCAAGAGATCTCCCTTAGATTTATTGGTCACATCTATTTTATCAATGCTTATTGCTCTCAATCTTCTTATTACAACTCAGCTTCAGCAACCCCCAACTAAATTTAAAAAAATCCGAAAACCTAAAAGCCCAACTTTTTTTTTTTTTTAAATATTATTATTTACATGAAGAGCACTTGTTTTTAGGGAAATCTTAAAAACTCAGGATTGAACTTCTGTTTATAGGTGACAGCTTCTCAAATGTTCCTTCTCAATGTACAGATAACAAATTTATTCCTCAACCCATTCAAAGACAACATTCAGAGAGGCTATTTCTCCTGTACAAGAGAAACCTGGTATATTGAGAGGAGGAATTTTACATCAGCCAATAGTATTCATTTTAAATAACCCAAAGGAAGCAATTATTCCAAATCTGGAGCAGAACAAGTCAACTTACTCTGTGAGGTTTTCAGTACTCAAAGAATTTAAATTTTTTGCATAAGAAAAAAAGCATGCTTTATTATATATATAAAATAACAAGATTGATGGCTTGAAACATTTTGGGTGCCTGTGTAGAGCAAGGGGCAGGTCAGACCTTGCCCTGGTGAGGTGATGCCCTGCCCTGCACACCCCACCCTGCTGTGCCTCTGTGCCAGCCCTGCAGTGGCCACCAATCCCTGGCACAATGGAGGCAATGCTCCACAGCCACCTCTGGAGCCCCAACCCAGCTCCTGAGTGGCCAAATGACCACAAGTCCCACCTGGGGGAAGGACTCAGGAAGACCAAAGGGTATTTAAAGCAAGACCCAACACAAGCACATTATTTGATCTTTCTCTTAGAAATTCTATCAGCTGGATTCTGCTGGAAGCAGGGATGGTAGTTATGTTTGTTCTTTTGTACGCCTTTTCTATTTCTTTTCTTTAAATTCCCTCGGAATTTTTGAGTAACATAAAATCGACCAGGCTTAGAGTTTGCTAGGTTGAATGGACTAAGCTAATGCTTTGGGAAGTGTTTTATGTTGAGGGAATGCTGTTCTAGACCTTTTGCCAAAGTGCTTTAATTTTCTAAAGTTTTTCTATTGTTTTGATCTCTTGAGAACATCTTATTGGTTTTTCTCCTGTACATCTGATTCACAGTACATGAACAACTGTAAACCCTTTCAAAAGTCTCATCCAGGAAGTTTTATTGGGCCTTACAAATGATGATGATGAGCCACACCAGTCTCCCTGTGATTTTGCAATTTAAAGAACAGAACTGATACAAGATCAAAAGCTCCTCTGCATTGTCAACCTGTTTTCTGCATCACATAAGCTGGCAGTTAAGACTCTAAAATCTTGCTTGTGTCTATAATGTAAATTTGAAAAATCTCTGTTACATAAACTTTGAACATGGTATTTTTCATTGTATGATTTTGTCTTGTTTCTTTCTGCTTCAGGCAGCCCTGCTGTGTTTAGCTTATCCTCTTCAATTTTTGCAAATATGTCTCCATGGCTCTTAAAAAATTGTTTAAATTCTCTCCGCTTTTTCCAGTTTTAGTTAACTGTATATAATTTTATTTCTGTATTCACTGAGAATAATTGAACAGAAGTGCTAGAATTTATGCATAAAAAATTTTTAATTGCATTTTGTGCTAAAATATTTTATGTTAATAAAAATAGTAAAATTATTACTGCACATCAGTTTCATTATGTGGCTTATTTTAAATGGGGCAGAATGTTTTAATAGCCCAAGCAAAGACGTGTTTTATAACTTACAACTGGAGATATATCTGTAATTTATTCCATAAAATATGCATGAATGATTTTCAGCTCCATTTAACTAATGTGTTTTGAAAAGTCTTTGCAACAGTAAATGCAACAAATCTCAGGCAAGACAAGCAGTAACGTGTAAGTATGATTACGAGTAACTTTTCATTTTGCAGTTCAAATTTTGGACTAAACATTTCCTTACACAGATAAGCTTCAGTTTTATTATGGAACGTTGACAGAGTGACCACCAGGTTCAAAGCTGCAAGATGTGTCAGAAAATAAAAATCCCTAAACTTTATAAACTACTCACACTGTATTTGTGAAAGGAAAAAGAAGTGTGTGCATCCTTATATTAACTGGAGACCCTCTGGGAATTATGAGGTATTCCACAGCTTGCAAAAGACAGTCCTGAGACAAGAACTACTAAACACAGAGTGAAGGATAACTGAGAAGAAGTGAGGATTGTTTGGTGCTGCCCAGTGCAGGTGAGTGTGGTCTCAGATCTTTTAAATTCTCAGAATCCCCAAGGCATCTGGGCTTGCAGGAGCACAATGTACTCTGCCCATCTCCTGTGCATCTGCTATGGAAAGTGTGTCACACCCTTCCAGCTGCTGTTACCTCGACTCAGATCAGCAGCGCTGGGGTCTGTTACCATGTTTTTTAAAGTCAGTGGGAACAGGCAGATTCCTGAAAATGAACAAAGAAAACAAATAAAACTTTGCAAGTAGGTGATGTGATATATTAAAAAGGACTTTAAATATGTGGTTAATAATTACCTGCTCAAAACAGGGAAAGTGTTCACATCAGAAGCAGTTGGCTGAAGCTTCAAAACTGCAAACAAAATTCCTGTACCCAGAGTCATTCCACTTATTTCAGGTGTATAACTAAAAGGAACCAGCTCAGGAAATGAGCATCCCACTTGTTTCTTTTGATAAATATCTTGCGCAAATCACCTCTATGGAGCAGTTCGGCACCTAAAAAAATTATATTTACAACATATCATAGAAAAAATTAAGCTCAGTTCCAGACAGAAGGAACAGAACCACAGCTCTGCTTCACAATTCTGTAGACGAGTTATATAGAAATATGCCCTCTTTCACATATTTCAAGGCCTGTGATTTTTTTCACTTGTGTCTACTAAGTAGTTTAGTTTCAAGAGGCAGAATGAAGAGTATTTTTGGTTTGATCCAGTAGATTTTGTTAATAGGAAATAATTCTAGGGCTTGATAGGCATCTAATCCTGGAAACCATTTCCAGGTACTTTGTGGTCCTCAAGGAAGCTATGGATATACATTCTGCACGAGCAGATAGTGCGATAGACTGAAAACTGGCTGACTGGTCTGATCCGGGGGGTGGTGATCAGCAGAACAAAAGCTAGTTTGAGGGCAGTCAGTAGTCATATATTCCAGGGATCTATACTGGGATACTGGGTCCAGTTCTATTTAGCATGACAGGGCAGAGTGTACCCTCATTAAATTTGAAGACATCATCAAACTAGGAGGAAAAAGCTGATATGTCAGATCATCCTGACATCCAGAGGGACCTCAGCAGGCTGGAGAAGTGGATGGACAGGAACCTCCTGAAGTTCAACACAGTGAAGTGCAAAATCCTTCATCTGGGGAAGAACAACACCAAGCACTAGTGCATGCTGTGGGCCACCCAGCTGGAAAGCTGCCTCACAAAATTTGTACATCTACAAATATGTATATTTCTTTTCAATGCGTGAAAAGCTGCCTTGATATATTCTGTTTTCAGATGTTGTAGCAAAAAATGAAAAAACAGTATGAGAAGTATAACGTTATACTTTACATGATTGGCAGTTTTGAAATGAAAATACAGTTATACAGTCATCTTCACTTTAAAGACTTGAACATTGCTATTCATAGAAAGGTGGGATTGAAAATACAGCAAACAGAAACCTAGATAGTAGAAGAAATATAACCCATGCAATGGCAAATGCAATATTTATTACTTGCTAAATTGCCCCATTAACACATCTTTTTTGACCTTGAAATATCACACTGAAGACAAAAGAGTAGTTCTGCCTCAATGCTTTTTTTTTTTTTTTTTTTTACTTTATGTAGAAAATGACAATATGTCTGGGATATCTGGCCATTATAAGTGTATCTGTTGCTGCTCTTTGTCAAGAACATATATCAAGCATAATATTCAGATAAGTAAAGTGTGAAATAAAGGTTAACTAAACAACATTTGAGCAAATACAGACTACACATTGATCTAACATTCAATTTCCTAGAATGGGAAAAATATTTGAGGATTAAAGAGTTATAAATTAGGTTACGCAAGTTATATGTCACCTCTGCATATAATGGAGGTTTTAAGATCAAAAAGCAAAAGAAAAGTCACCACTAACTGGAATGTAAACTTTATGTTTGCTTTCTTGTATCAGTTGTAGATCAGACTATTATGCAGCATAAAGCCTGTTTGTTTCCAAAAATAACCCAAAAAAGCACACACGCATACGAAAACCAGAATCCTACAAACAAAACAAAAAAGCGCAAAAAGTAAAACCCCAAAAAACCTCTAACACAACTATTCAGCTATCTATTCCAGTGAAATCAAATTAGATGTCTAAGAATTAAGTCAACAATGTTAACTACTCTGATAATAAAGGAATAAATTGAAAAAAAATATGGAAATATTTTGCAAGCAACAATTCATTTTACTGTCAGGGATGATATGTGTTGATGGTTGATGACTTCTTTTATCTCTCCATGAAGAAGGAGGTCAAACTCAAGAGGAGTAGCAGAGTTTTGAGGAGCATTTGGCAGATTTCCCTGTATTACTCCCCTCTTTAAGCAAAATTAAAAAGTTAGATATAGTATATGAAAACAACTGGAATGGAGCCAAGGCAAATGCTCTAGCATATTGCCTGCATGCATTCAGATTTCAAGGAGGTGGTGTCAGTTTTACTGAGTATTTAGTCAGATGCTTATATTAACAATTTACTCAGCCCAGAGTCCTATGTAACAGACACAGAAATAGTATCCTGTTTTCCATGCTATTAAAACTATCATCAAAAACTCGTTTCAACACAAAAATTGATAATTTTAAAGCACTTGCTCAAAATTTTGCATCATTAGTGTCAAAAGCCATAACTTCAACCCACCTCCCAATTCAATGTTTTAAAGATCGCATGTGGACATGTATATTCAGGTATCTGGGGATGATAGAATGTATATGGGCATGCATATATGCCTGCATATAAAATAACAGGTACATATGATATAGTACAGGACAGTTTAAAAACTGGTGACATTGTGATACTTATTTGACAGCCTGGAATAAAGCCTGGTGTGTAAATATCCTTGATATCAGAGTGCCTGTATTTTATTATGGACCAAAAATACACACAAGACAATACCAATAGCCAGATGTTAAATTTCAATATTAATTATAATCCCTCTCTCCCCCAAGAAAGTTGTCTTTTTTTTTTTTTTTTTTAGATTTGGTTGTGGTTTTTTTTTTTTTTTTTAAGAAAGAAAAATATTTTAAGGTAGTAGTAGGAATAAAATTTGCAAGTTCTGTTTCAGAAGAGTTCTGCACAGTTAGGGTGAAAGATATTAAAGACATTAATTATCCTCAGAATAAGATAGGGATTTATAGAGGATATAAAAATCAGTAAGTATGGGTGTTGGATATGTGTCTTAAATTACATTTTCATCTGCTATCTTATGTATTACTCTAATATATGGGAGCTGTGATGATTTTCTGATCTGAAATTGGTATACTGTTATTGTTATTTAAAGTTAATTATTGGATTTTGCTAAAGACCTTGAGAATTTTTATTTCTAATTTGAATAAGGTCATTTCTTCATCTTTTACTTTTCTACCTAAGATACATCTGAATTACAAAGCTATTACAAGTACAGTAGTTTCACGAATATAAGCCGCACCTTTTTCATGGAAGATTGGAGCCCACGCCAGGGGTGCGACTAATAATCGGGTGCGGTTTATCTATGGACAATTTCAGGAGAATAGCGAACCTGGAAGTTACCTGACACTCAGCCGCATGTGTTGCAGTCGCTTCGGCTATGTTGTTTCCAGTACGGGTTTGTGTGGCAGGCTCAATTTCAAGGAATCGCGCGTTTCTGACCACTGTAAACCAATCAGATAAAATCTTCTCTGATAGGGGTGGCTTCAGGTGCGCTGGGGGCGGGGGGGCTGCAGCAGGGACTCTTATTCTCTTTCTCGGACGCAACGCCCCGAGATTTCATGCACGGGACACGAGATTTGAGGCACTCCGAGATTTGTAGCCCGGCACTCCGAGATTTGAAGCCCAGTACTCCGAGATTTGAAGCCTGCCAGTCCGACATTTGAAGCCCGGCACTCCGAGACTTCAGACACGCCTCGTTGACATGGCTCTGCCACAGAGGAGATTAGCCTACAGTGCAGATCTTAAAGAAAAAGCAATCAAGCATGCAAAAGAGCATGGGAATAGGTCTGCAGCTAGGGAATACAACGTTGATTAGTTGATGGTGCAAAGGTGGAGACAGCAGGAAGATCAGTTACTTCTTGCTACAAAGACTACGAAAAGTTTTTGCGGTTGTAAAGCCCGATGGCCGGAACCCGAAGAAAAGCTCTGCACGTGGATGTCCGAACAAAGAGCTGCTGGGAGAGGCTTAACAACTGTCGCTGTTTGGAGAAAAGCCAGAGCGATAGCGAAGGAAATGCATATAGAGGACTTTCAAGGAGGACCTTCCTGGTACTTTCATTCCATGAGCCAGTGCCATCTCTCCATACATGCAAGGACGACCGTGTCTCAGCACCCGCTGGCGGATTACGAGGAGAAGATGGAGAACTTCCGCCGGTACTGCAAAGCGAAGATCGCTGAAAAAAAAATCCAGCCACCGCAGATTTTAAACATGGACAAAGTGCCCCTAACGTTCGATATGCCGCTGACTCGAACTGTGGAAGAAACCGAGAAATCCTCAGTTCCTGTCCGCACGACAGGTAACGAAAAAACATCATTTACTGTCGTTCTTGCAGTCGCTTCAAATGGGCATAAATTATGGCCGTTGGTAATTTTTAAAAGAAAAACGATGCCTAAGGGTAAATTTCCAGCAGGCATCTGTGTTGCAATGAATCCCAAAGGCTGGATGGATGAGGCGACAATGAAGTTATGGCTAACCCACCTTTACTCTAGGAGACCGGAGGGATTTTTCCATCAGTTGCCCGCACTTCTGATTCTGGATTCCATGCATGCCCACACAACAGAAAGAGTAAAAGCTATGGTTAAAAAGATGAACTTGGAGCTAGCTGTTATACCGGGTGGCTTGACCAAAGACCTGCAGCCACTGGACATAGGTATAATCAGTTCGTTCAAAGCCGAGCTAGGTGGGAAGCCTGGATGTCCGGACCAGACCACTCCTTCACAAAGACCGGGAAGAGGCGCCGGGTTAAAGAGACCACTATTTGCCAGTGGATAGTGGATTCCTGGTGTGAGGTATCCCTCCGAACTGTCATGCAGGGGTTCAGGAAGGCAGACATCATTCCGACACCAACAAGCGACGGGGACAGTAGTGAAAGTGAGGAGTCTGACAAGGAAGGTACAGCCGAAAAGGATTCAGGTTTGCTGGATGCCAGCCTCACACAACTCATGATTTCGGATATGGAGGATGAGGACTTTGAAGGTTTTACAGAGGGTGAAGACCCGAGTGAGGATAAAGCTGATTAAAAGTTTAATAAAAGTGAATTTTTTCTTTCTGGATTTTGTAGTGTTTTCCTTTCTTTGCCTGGATTCACAGGTGAGCCAACTCTGCTACGACATTTGCGTAAGGCAGCCTGGCTCTGGCTGCAGTTACGGCTGCTGTGCCGGGCTCGCTGTTCCGCAACGTAGTTAGCGTGGAGCAGCACAGGTACAGCTGAGGCTGTGGCTCCTGTCAGGGTGGCGGTTGGGCTACGTAGTTAATGTGAGCAGCCCAGCTGAGGCTGTGGCTCGTATCGGGGTGGTGGTTGGGCTACGTAGTTAGTGTGGAGCAGCCCAGCTGCTGCTGAGGCTGTGGCTCCTATCGGGGTGGCGGTTGGGCTACGTAGTTAGCGTAGGGCTGCCCAGCTACAGCTGCAGCTACGACTGCTGTGCTGGGTTCGCATTCCGCTATGGCATTTGCATAAAGCTCAGGCCGGGTGAACAGCGCCAGGGACGGTGGCGTTACTTTGTTGCACGTGTACCCTGCCAAAGTAAGGCGCGGCTTATATTCCGGTGCGGCTTATATATGGACGAATCCCGTGGTCTGCCCAGCTACCCGGAAGTGCGGCGTATATTCCGGTGCGGCTTATAATCGTGAAATTACTGTAGTATCTTTTCTTCATATCATTCAGTTTATATGAACTGAAATCTATACGTTCCTTAAATCAATATTAGGAATATTTTGACATATTACACCAATTATATAACACCTTAGTTCATTACGTTTTTCCGATATAAAGTAACATTGCCATAGCCACTCTCCAAGAAATTGTCCACACAGGTAAAAAATCATGTTTACTAATTTCATTAATTAAACTTCAGGTTTGGGAAAGAAGACCTACTTTTAGAGGTATGATTTTCTGTTACTAATAATGAACACTTCCATAGATGTTTCATCTACAGTTTCACCTGCAGCCCACCCACAAGGCAGGGTCATGCGTGCAGTACAACTCAATCTCACATCCTTACCCCTTCACCACTAAAGCATTCTGCCTCCCAAGAACCAACTCTTAGAGGATTAAATATATGCTGGTATATAAGAATATTGCTTTTATTGATTTCTTTTTTATTACATAATTTTGCTTTAAGAAACAAAGAAAGAAGAAACAATTATAATGAGTGAATGCCCAGGCATCTAAGGTAAGGAAGACCTCAGGAACGGTTCTGAATTTATCCAGTAAACTCAATGAAGTAGCAGTTATGATGCACTTTTATTGAGAGAGTAAAAATAGATGTAAATATTGTCAGAATTGGGCTAAGCACAGACTAAACACAATGCAAACTATGTTTATATGTGTGTTGAGCTATGGGGTTTGGGATCATGACTCAAACTAAATTATTCATATTCTGCCTTAATGGGTCTAAATCTCTGTACAAGGCAGATAATAGTACATTGTTAAAAATATTCTTTATTTATGCTAGTAATCTCAGTAGTAAATTACTGGCAAATCTTTCAGATAATCTTGAAACTATACTCTTGAAAGATAAGATTTTAATATGCCTTAACAATACATATTTGGTGAAAAAGTATTTTTTTATTTATAACTTTCTTGATGCCTTGAAGAAATAAAGATTGGTGTGACTATATAACCATTGGGGACAGAAAATTTACTCATCCAGCTATTAAATAAACAAAATATGATCAGAAGATACTAAGTGACTAAGTCCTTGTCAGTTTATTAAGCTTTCCTTTAATTAAAACACGGTATGCATAAACAATGATGCTTAAAGGTCTGTAAAGAAGGTAATTAATGCAATGCACACAGTGGTTGAAAACTTGTTTTCTCAGATTTTGTCATGATATTTAGAATATACAAAAACAGACTTTGAACCTGTCTTCTCCCTTCATCACAATGCACAGCTTCTTCATCTTCTGCCATCAGCACCACTACAGCACCCTCAGAACTTCAGTCCAACACCATTTTAAAACTTAGCCACTTCAGGTGGTTTTAGTTCTCTCCCCTACACATTTGGGAAGCTGGGGAAATGGATAGGATGGATCCATGGTTAGTCACACTGGCACGATGGACCCGTAAGCCATATTTCCTTAGTGAACTGGCTTGGATGGGGCTTCCCACTCAGTATTTTGCAGGCATTCACTACCACAGAACAGAGGTTAACAGCTGTACCTCAGAGGTCACTCAGATACAGTTCCTCCACCAGTATCCTTAACATTCTCAGGCTCCCAGCTGAGCAACTCCTGAAAACTCAGGGTTCAGAGTTTGGTGTGTGCATCTTGCAGACCCGATGGTGCAACCCCTTTCTTGTCTGTGTAGATCCACAAATATCTTTCAAATAAGCATGTCACAATAAAATCTGGTGTTAATTGCAATACCCTGTTATTCAACACATTAACCAGGGAAAAGACTGAAGTAGAAAAAGGGATGAAACTGCATCATATCATTGTGGCATGAATTTTTCCACTTTCTCTCCAAGTCGTTATACAACTTAAAGCTTGAATAAGCAGAGACATCCTGAGAGCCGTGTGGGTGCTCTGTGCAGCTAGTCAGTGTATGTCTAACAAATCTAGTTAAGAACAGTTTTATCATCTTCACAGTGTGTGAGCAGACAGTATCTGCAACACCTACACAGTGGTCAACACGTTCAGAATGCAAGTGCCTACCCAAGGGCAGTCGATTGGACTAATCAAGCATGCAAAATATAGGTGATCTGGACACAGACAGCTGTCATTTGTCCTGTTTCTGTTTGAGGGCACTCAGAAATCCCCAAGAAAAGGGCTAACACTGATAGGAGACTGGGAGGTGAGACATAAAGGCAGTCAGCTACTGCCAAAAGCAGCAACATTAGCAGGTGTATATTCCCTCATCTGATTCTGAGGCAACCTGGGTAGGATCATTGTAAAGTTACAGGCAGGACACTATAAAATTACAGTGCAGTAATTATTGTACAGTCCAAAATCCTGTCCAGTCATTGTCTCAAGCTACTAGGGCTCTTGTTTTAGAGAAAAAGTAGACACTAGAAGCAATGCTATTAATTCTGTTTTGTGGTGAAATTACTATACAGCATCCAGCAAAAGGTCTTCATGCCTGTCTAAGAGAGGAATCTGGCCTAGTAGGTTTTTCACATGCATTTGTCTTATGACCTCCATGCTTATTGTCTCTCCTTTTCAGATTAATTTTATAATTTTATTTAGTGTTCACTCTTAGACAGGTCTTAGTAGCAACCACCTGGCACAGTATGGCCATAAAATATTTCTCAGTATTTGCTTTGTTAGGTTAAGCATTAAAAAGGTTATGATGCTTTGTTTTTGTTTTTTTTTTTTTATCGGGAGAAGAACTGGTATGGAAAACTCCAAAACAATGATATACATGGTTTAGGTTTTTATGTGCATGTTAGTATGTTCTCCAAACAAGTGACACGTATTGAAGTCAATTTGAGCACACAAAAAATACCATACTAAAATTATAATATCTATTTTTTAAAGCATGCAAATGGGATGCTTGTCTCAATAGTTTAGAAACAGATGGAGTGTTGTGTTTAGCACATTTCTTTAGAATTTCTAAATCTGCCTGATGGGAATTCCACTACCTGCACCAGCTGCACAGGTGACCTCTTTGACTTCCACTGGCTAGGCTCTGAATATATAAGACAGTGCTGGCATGTTTTTAACATAAAGTTTATGCAAATATGGACATATTTGATGTGTTGCTGTAGCGCCTATTTAAAATGTATGCCATCTGGTTTAACCTTTGCACCCATAATCATAAAGTGTTTCAGACTCTCTGTGCAATAAAATGCTTCTATGTCTTTCTCTTGATTAATCTACTTTACTTTTTTGCATAATCGGAATCAATTAGGATTGCTTTTCACCTATGGATCTTTTTTTGTTTCTTTTCACTGGGAAATGATACTATTGTACTCCTAAAGGTGAATTTTTCAGGCACTGAATGTCTAATTCCCTCTCTAGTTGCAAATGCCCAGGTAGATTTTGAAAGTCTTCCACATTAAGAATCTTATTACACAAGAAATAAGATACATTTCTTGTTTTCATATAAATATAGCAGACAAAATATTCCTTCTTCTGTTTCTGTCTCATTTAATTGAAAATTCTAAAGTGAATGTATCCCTTTTACATTGTTTCAAAGATGTCCTAAGGCCCATATTGAACAATTACCTGTAGTTGTGTTATTCTCTAGTCATTTTCTAGCAGAGACCAACCACACACTTAAGACATTTACCCTGTTACACAAAAGACAAAATGCTCCTTTCCTAGCAGTATGGATAACCTGAGATAACATTATTTTAAGAAACTGAAATTCAGGCAATTTCGTTTGATTTCAGGTGTTCACATGAATATGGTTTTAAAGGAATATATACGAGTCCAATGAAGTTATGGATGATTGACAGAGTATAGATCAATGATAATTACGTGTTCCACAGCAAATCATATAATCATGGAATAGTCTGGGATGGAAGAGACCTTAGAGATCACCTAGTTCCAGCCCTCTGGCATAAGCAGGGACACCTTGCATTAGACCAGTTGCAAAAAGTCCTATCCAACCTGTCATTCAACACTTCCAGGTATGAGACATGACATCTTCAGGCAATCTGTTCCAGTGACCAGCCCACGGAAAAAAGACCCTGTCCCTCTACTTGAAGCTGTTTTGTGCACTGGTTTCTGAGTGTTTGGCAAGCTATAGGAATATGGGGACAAAAAAATCTTCACTTCCTTGGATTCTGCCTGTAGTCTTTTTCCATACCCAGCAATTACTGTTGCTATGTTCCAGATTTTGTCAACAAGTAAAGAGAAAATACATCTTGTATGAGTCAGGAATTTGCTCAAAACTAAAACAATGTAATCCAAGAAAAATACTTCAGTTTAGATCTAATTATTACTTTTTTATGGGGGAAAAGCCTCTGTTGTAACAATAGCAACAGGATTAATAAATAATAATATTCTTGTCATACACTTGGTTTCTACCCCTTTTCCTAGTGCTACACACACCCTCTCCTCACTCAAACAGATCCTTCAGCAGTGATGGGCAACATGATTAGTGTCAGTATCTGGAGTATTCCACCAGTAGAAATATGATGTTCAAATCAGTGGTGTCTTCTTCCTCAATAAGTGATAAACCTGAAAATATTTTTATATTTTCTAACATTTTTTCTCCTTTTTTCTTTCTCCAGTGATCTTAAGCTCCACATCACAACAAATTAACTATATACAGTGCCTTTCACCTACTAGTATAATGTACTATTTATCTCTTCTCTTTGTTATCCCTAACAAATGGGGATACCCCTAAAAGCAGTTCCAGATGTTGCTTCCTTTACTTGACCACTGGTGAACCATTTACAGCCTAGTGTCATAAAGAGCCCCAGTGTCAGTGTCAGCTTGTGCCCATTTATCATCACATCTACCCTCCTCTGTTCTGCATTCAGCATTCCCATTTCTTGATGGCTTTGCTATCTTACCAGGCTGGTACTTCTGTATACTACACATTTGTGGTAGCCATAAAATGTATCATTCTACATAGAACAACTGCATATTGCTATCTCAATAAGACTATAATTTAATACTTTACAAAGTTAAAGGAAAGTAGAATGAGTTAGTGACAACCATCCAGTCAATAGAAAATTTAAAGGTCTTAAAGACGACTCAAGTAAAACAAGTGTTCAGAGAGGGCAAACCTGATGCATCTCTGCTCTGAGCCTTGCAAATTCATTTCAAAGTCTGTAGCCAGATGCAAATAATGCCAATATTGTGTTGCAGGTCTACAAAGTCACAGAGTTAAGTGTATGTTTTCTAACTATGCCATATCTCATGAAAACCCCCTAGAACTTATTTTCATTTTGTGAGGTAGTGGTTACTTCAAATCACTCAGCATTGTATCAAATTCCTCTACTGAATTATTGCCTGTCAAATTTTCAGAGTCTGGACTTTTACAGAGCTCTTCTGATCAGTGTGCAGAACACATCCTGACCTAACACACCCAGGTGCTGCCTGGAGTCCTTTTCTGTCTCCAATATGCAGCCCATGAGAGATCTGCCTCCCTGCTGCTGCATCAACTGGGACCAGAAATTTGCACAGTAAAGGAAAGACAGATAATCCAGGCAACCTTGGGGAAGAATTAAAAAGGAACTGATGTGAAGCAGAAATAGGACAGAAAATGGGATTAAGCAGGTTTTAGGAATGGGATGGTGAGAAGAGCAGGAGGTGTCAAAGAGTCTGAGCTCTCAGGAGGGAAGGAGACATGGTCAGCAAGAAAGCTCAGAGTCTCTTACGTGTGAGGCAGAGAACTCACAAATGTAAAATTAGCAGCATGTTCACCTTCAGCTTCACGAACTGCATCACTGTGAGGAGTATAGAGATAATTCAAAGAAGTAATGAGTAATAATCTTCATGAAATTGCTAGATGAAATGTAAAATACATCACCTAAACTAAATGCAAAAAGTTCTACAGATGCACCCAAGACCTGAAATGTGACACATTTCTTCTCTGTGTATTTCTAAGCACTCTTTAATTTAAAAAAATGTATTTACTTTCAATCTTAAAACAGGCAATTGGAATTTGAATATGAATTTACACAGATCAAGTAACTGCTTATGGAAAGTGTTTTACAATTGTTGCAAAAAAACATTTGTGGTCCAACAAATGCAAAAAGAGGCTATGCCTGCAGATCAGGAAAAAGAAACACAAAACTTGTTACTATGAATTTGAAATATTGAAATAAAGTTGATCTTTAACCTAAAGTCATCTAGGAAAGTGATTGTAAAATTTTTGTTTAAAAGCCTAGATATAGTAGCTACAGATATAGATGCTATAGAAGCTATCGTTTCTAAAGTGTTATATCTAAAAATGAAACAAGCATTACTGAATTTAGTTTGAAAAATACTTCTTATTTTCCATCAAAAACTTGGTTGAAATGTGCAAGAATTTATCTGCCTTTAAAAGTCACTTTGAGCAACAGCAGTAATCCCTTCTTAGATGGAGAACACTGAAGCTACCTGTAAACCAAATTGCATTTTCCACAGATGACAAGGCAGCTCAGTATAATGGAACCCAGCTGTTAGACTAATTTCTAATTTATCCATAAATGAAGAAAAGAAAAATATAATCCTCAATGCAAGTTGTTGTGATATTACAGAATCCATCATAATGAAGAAATGCCCCCACTTTGCTGAAAGGTTAACTGTACAAATGATATTGCATCAATGGAAATGTTAATGAGTTTGAGTGGCTGTAGGTAAGCAAGAGCTGGCAGAAGGAAGCTGTTGGGGTAGGCAGATAATTACAATGGAAGTAATGTCTTTGGTAATAACTGGGATTCACATCACATATCTTCTCACTCACAGTACAATTTCACTAGCTCTGTTTATGGTAATCTATGGGATTATTTGACAGCAAGGTGACACTTTGACTTTGGAACAAATTTCTTTCATAGACAGCACAATTACGGATATTGTGACATTTGATTAGACATATCACTGATGCATAATTTTGATTTTAAGAAAATAGAAAAACATAAGGTAAATTTTTCATTAGTACATGAAGTCTTTTTGTTTCTCAATTTGTTTTTGTCATGCTATTGCTGTGAACTTACTAATGTGTAGGAGTTAGGAGAAATTTAAAAGCTTTGAGTTTTGAACCATTCGCATGCAGGATTAGTAAAGAAAAAGGAAAAATTATGCCTTACAAACATGCAATTGTCTTAAAGAAAAGGAAAATAGATTTCCAGGCAATGTTTTTCTCTGTTATAAACTCTGCTACATAACAGCAAATCTGTAATATGCTTTTCAGGAGGGAATTCTGACAGTAGCTACATATGCTTTATCATATTGTGGGCCAAATCCCCAGCTAACCTATTTACCTTAATCTCACAAAACAATTAAATATAGAAAAATATTCATATGAAGAATCAAATCTCTGTGGCCCATTCTACCCTTTGCAGAAGGAATGTGAAATAACAGGGAGAGGACAACGTTGACAACAAATCTGGTATCTCCTGAAGTTCCACTCTCTCCTTGGTCTTTGGCAATAAGTGAGGTCTCACTCTGAATGTTTCATTGCAAGATCAGAGAATACAGCACCCCACCAATACTTGCATGTAAGTGTTCTATACCCACAAGTGATAAAATATGTACTTTGGTAAGCAGAAAGTACAGTAATTTCACAATTATAAGTCGCACTTCCGGGTAGCCAGGAAGACAACGAGATTTGTCCATATATAAGCCGCACTTTTTTTAAAAAAAGTGAGGATCCATGTGCAACAAAGTAACTAGTTAGTAACAGAATCGTGCGATCGTGGGGTTTGTTATCAGGTGCACAATTTGCAAACAGTTTTCACAGACCGGCAGAGTTGGGGCGAAGCTCAGTTGGTGTTGGTGTCGGTGTCAGGTGAGGCACGGTACCGTGGGATGTGAGCGGCACAGCAGGGCAGGGACAGGGGCAGCGACAGGGACAGGGGTGGGTGGTGCGGGCGGCACCGGTGGCCCCGGGCCCAGCATGCCGCACTGCCGGAACTGCTGCCCGCTGCGCAGCTCAGGGCCGCGGGTCGCCCGCAGGCGTTGCACCCGCCGGTCAGGGCCACAGCTGGCAGGGGGCCTGGGGATGGCGTGGCCCTGCTCACACTGAGCCCGGCACAGAGGAGGATGAGTGGCGGCAGCGGGAGGAGGAGGAGGTGGAGGAGGAGGGAAGCGCCCATGGCGTGGGGGCGCCGGGGCTGTGCACTCGGCTGCACGGGCTGTGCCTCATGTGCATTTAAATGCAGCCCCAGGAGCCCTCCCCATGCTGCCAGCCCTGGCACTCCCACCCCTGTGGCCAGCTCGCCCAGCTCGCCTAGCCTGGTAGCAGCAGCGACCCTGGCTGATCCGTCCCTCTCCCTGGCAACCCCGCCTCTGGCTGGCCCGTCCCGCTCACCAGCGACCCTGCAGCCGGCACGCCCGTCCCACTCCTCGGCAGCCATGCCATCAGCCCACCTGGCTCTTCGGCGGCCCTGCCACCAGCACACCCGCCCTGCTCGGCAAAGCTCGCTCCCCACCCGCCCGGCCGCAGCTCTGCAGCAGCTCTTCGCCCAGCCGGCTCATACTTCCGGATTAGCGTTTCACTGGGATTTGTTCATAAATAAGCCGCACCTGATGATTAGCCGCACTGCTGGGGTAGGCTGGATTCTTCAATGAAAACGCTGCAGCTTATAATCGTGAAATTAGTGTAGTTTTCTGTTTGAAATTCTTCAGTAAATGCTATGTGCAAATGAAGTTTGGCTTCTGGGACGCAATGTGTCTAGTCACCTAGAGCACTTTTTATTACTTCAGTTGTCTGAGTAGCTAGCCTAATTTCGCACAACTGCCTCATCTAAAATCTCTCTTGCTTCATAAAATTCTATCTTCACGAATACAGCATTGTAAATATTAAATTTATGGGGAAAAAGAAAACAAGAAAGGAGGTTACAAGGAGGAGTATGAATATATCAGAAGCAAAACCTTCATTAGAAGACAAAAGCATTTCTGTAAATGCATTGCCTTACTATAAGCATGGCTCTTGCCCTACTAGTGATTTCCCTTCTACCCCTGATGTAGGTTTTACAATTTAAAATTATGTGTCTGCCTTCTTTTTAGCTCTGAATCTATGTGAAGTATTTGTTATTTTATGTTCTGGGATCTAAGTATTTCTCAAAGAACAGTAATAAGGAACAATAGTCATTCTTGCTCTGCATCATTCTTCCACTGAACTTAGGTGCCAACTTTCATATAGAAATTGGATTAGAAAAGTTGGCTTAGATAACTTATTTATAGTCATGGTGTGGAAAAAACCAATTTGCTATCAGTATCCTGTTATTTCCACGTCTGTTGAGAAATTTGTGACTTGAATGAACAAAACCTAAGGCCTTAATAGGATGTTGCTAGGATTTTTTAGACTAGTCACGTTTTTTCTCTCTCCGAGGAGATAAGTCACAGCCATAATGATCTTACATTTGTAGAGTGGTTTTCATGCCATAGAATGCACAAATGCTTCAAAACTTGACTAATTACACACATGAATCTTACCATTCACCATTGAATGCCTCTGTTGTAGAAGGTTTTTAACAATATACGGTAAAGTTCACTTTAGTACAAGATATGACTGCTCTAAAGCAGGCAGAGTCTCAGCAGGCAGACAATAACACTTTAAATGGAAATGCAAAGAGACCACTGAAATTAACATAATACTTAGGAAGTGTGTCACATTGATTTAATGACCTTCCTTATGTGTTTTGAGAGGACCATAGATGCAACAGGTCACTGAGCAAGTTCAAGTGCACTTGATGCACTTAGAGCATTGTTCTCCAAGATGCTGAGTACTGTGGTTCACAAGACAGCAAATGGTAAGTCTGTAAAATGACATGATTAGATGTAAGTTCTTAAGTGCTTTACTGATCAGAACTTCCAGAGCTGTATAACAGAGGCTATGTTCCTGAGAGTCTGACATTCATATCTTTAAAGTAGGATTCCTAAAGAAGAGAAATAGAAGAAGTGAAGAGATTTGGGTTTTTTAACTGGCACAGTTTATAAAGCCAGAAATAAGTAATTTGTCCCCAAATCTCTTTGCTCACTCATTTCTTTAGAGTTTTCTTTATGAGACTACAGCTGAAGAGGAAAAGGGTTCTGTTTAGAAAAAAAAACCGACAAAAAAACCAACCAAAAAAACCAAACAAACCAAAAACAAACAAAAAATAAAAACAAAGCAGAACAAACGAGCAAAGAAAAGAATAAATGTACACAAAACCTAGATCTCTAAGACTTCTACACAGCTGTTAACATAACTCTAGAGATGCTGGTTTCCATAGACATCTCCATCATCCACAGGTTCTTCAGTCACCCTCAGACAACATGGGACCATCTATTCTCAGACATCCAACCGATTTAGATTGCTTACATTAAGCATGTTGTGAATGGTGACATGTCTCAAAAAAACATCTACAAATGCCAATGTGCCAAGACAAATGCAATGAAACTAATACTAATGCTACCTAAACATAATACTATCTAAGGTGAAATCTAAAAGAAATGTTAAAAAAAATGTAATAATTTACTTTTTTCCCCCCATGTTAAGACTGTAGCAGTGCGCATACAGTAGATGCCTGGCTTCATGATGATATATGCAGTGTAGTAGTTACATGCTCAGCCTGCACTGAATGGGATTAGCAGATTTCTAGAAAATATCTTCAGAAAAGTGCATTTTCTATGTGAGATAGGCATTTTAAAAGGCTGTGAACAGTATGACTTCTAAAAGACTAACTGCATCAAAAACTCAGCTATCCAAGGATCATTGACTGAACCTAGGAAGTCTGCCTGAGCCCATATGTCTGAAATGCAGAGCATCTCTCTCTTTCTGAGCAAAAATCTTAAAGGTTTGAACCTAGATTTCTTCCCTCTTGGGGAATATTATGCCAGAGTATGGGTATTGTAAAGAGAAGGAAAGGGACACTTGGTATCTTTTCTTTGCATGGAGTAAGTAAAAGTACACAGGAACCAGAAAGAGTTGACATAATATCCAGTCTACTTCAGTCAGTGGCTGGCAGAAAAATTCTCTCTGTTGGAGGCATCCAAGACAGGAAAGGATTTTTATATTAAAGCTGTCCTTTTAAGTCTGCTTTTACTCAGAAGTCAGAAAAATACATCAAGATGGAAATATGTACCTGTGACCTTCTTTTCTTGTATTCCCAGTCCTACAGGTAATTAGTCTCCTACTCTTCATACCAGAAGGGCTAAGGCAGAAGGCGTGAAACCTGAGGGTAATATATATTCTGTGATACCAAGGAATGCTCCAGTTCCCATGAATGAATATTCAGCCCTGACAGAAATTCAATTCAGTATCAGCATGAGGTCTGACAGGTAATCCCCATCCCCTGCCATGGGTCCTATGGTAAAGAAACATATTCCCCTGTGGTTTCCCAAGTGCATTCCAGTAAAGTGTCAAATCAAGAGACGAAAACGCGATGAGACACCAGCTGGCACCAACAACAGTTTGGCACAGATGCAGGGAGTGTGAGGGCAGCTTGAGGAGCAGAGGATAGCAGCAGGAGCTGGGGCATGGGAGGAATGGGAGAGACACAGTCAAGATGCCTACAGATATCTAGGTTTATTCATGGCATATGACCTGAAGTGAGAAGGAAGCTCTGTAAAATAGGACCTGGGGGGAAGGGGATTCAACTATTCATTCACAGTCTAATCCTGGGAACTCCCAGCTGGTTCTCAGCAGACCAGATTGACACCACTAGAGTAAAATCCAGAGCTGTGGCACAAGGAGGTAGAAATTAAAAGTGGACAATTGGAAAAAATACCCCTTGTTCTCACACATGTAACAGCAGTTACAGCAATTTCATTCCCCAGATAAAATTTCATTTATCCTCTCCCTTGTGTATGTTGGAGATGCACACTGAGAGAAGGAGGAACTAGTAATGAAAGAAAAGAAGAAAGGCCATCCTTTAGTTGCACGTGCAGATGGTGGTGATGAATCCCCCCATCTCCAGGCCTCAAAATGTTCTGACAAATGCTTGTCAAGCCTTGGCCCTGACCAACACCACCTGGGCTGAGCAAATGTTGAGCTTATCAGAAATACCATGAGCTCCCAGGAACTTGTGTTGCCTAATGAGCTCCTCCCCTTGTCTTTGAACAACCCTGGAAACTTTTTTTGCCTGAATAACAGCTCAAGTGGAATGTTTTGGTTCTCATACTTTCAAAGAGTTTCCTATCTGAAGTGTGGCCACAATGAAACATTGCTATGACTAAAGCTGATTGTCTTGTGGCCCTATAAACAGTCTTCTAAAATGAGACCCTTTGAGATGTCCTGGACCACAGCAGGCTGTTACCAGCAACTTCTCCCAAGCAGAACACCTCTCAGAGTCAGCAAACTCTCAGGTTTGCTGTACTCAAAGGACAGAAAAATGACAATACATCTGACACTCCCACTCACTAAGGCTCAACTCTTCACCCTGTCACAGGATGAAAAGGCATCTGAAGTGAGTGTTCCACTACTTTAAAGGGTAATTCTTCACAGGTACCTTGCACAGACTCTTTATATCTGTGTGCATGCAAGTATGCATATCAAATGTGGGAGAAATGCTACTCTCCTTGATTCTTAAGTACTTTAGATTTGTAAGTAAGTTAGGCCTGTAAGAGTAAAACCTATATGAATTCTTTGCCAAATTGTTTAAATAATGATGTAAGTTAAGTGAAATGTTAAGTTTAAGTACTAACAAATTTAAATGCTGTTAAGTGCTATTGGGCCCTTAGGGTTTAGATTGATTGGTTCTGGATTATTTTTTTGTTGCTTTTCCTCGGCATGCCTTAACCATCTAGTAAGTACTGGGTAAACCTTGCCAACAAATCTTGTGCTGTCACTTTTATATTAAATCTGTTCTTACTGATGCCTTTGCTGGCAATTCTTTAAGCAATTTTAAAACACTCTTTCATGATAGAAAGAATTTGAGTAGGAAAGAGGAACAGGTATAATGTCATCTCAAACAAGGAGAAAACAGCAGGACAAAAAACAGAGATGACAGAAAACCATTCAACTGTGAAACACTGGGAGTGGGAAAGGTGCCCCCAAGGGCTCCACTTTGCACTTGGAAGGAGTGAGGGGAATTGACCAAAGCGCCTGGATAGCAGAGGCTTCGTGTTGCCCCTGCAGCCATCACACTGCCCAGCTGTTACAAAGCCTGCCTTGTTTACAGCTGTTTCCCCAGTGGATGTCTGTGAGTGGAGAACATGGGTGTAAAACCAGCGAGCACTTCAGAACTTTTTGCTTAGAACAAGGGCTTAAACCAAGATCTCTCTTCATATATTGGCTTCTTACTCAGGAACTCAGCACAGAGCGCTTTGTGCGTGCCCTTTTCCTTTTCCCTACTTTCATCTTCTGCTTTTTCATACTTTCATCTTTTTCTCAAGGAAAGTGAGAGTAATGATTTAATTCTCTCCTAAGGGCTGAATTATTTTGTCATGACCCATTAAAGACCTACAAATGCAACAACAGCAAAAACCTTCAAAAAACAAAAACAAACAAACACCCCACCCCAGCTAACCAAACAAAAAACCCCAAATTAATCTTAGTTTTCTAGTTTTCTTTTTAATCAGGCATACAGGCAGGCTAAAGGATGCATGTTTGTTAGGTAATTTGGGTGGATTTTTAGTGTATCTCTAGTATTTCTAGTGTATTTCTAGTGTACCTCTTGGTGCTGAATTTTTCAAATAAAGCAAAGATAAGACTCCCTGATCCTGCCCTGAAAACTTCCGAACTTTTCTGTATTCCAGAGTTGGATTTTTCTTTTTACTGATGGCTTTTTGTTCTTTCACTTATAACAGCTACAATCTCGAAACTGTTTTAAAAAACTACAATAAATATATGCAGGCTCCTGTGGTAACTGACATACATCCATGCAACTGAGACCTAGGTGCTACAAACTTTAAAAGAATTCTGCCAAAGAGCTATTCAGTGAGGTATGTCACAGCTAGCACTTCCTCTCTAGCAGAAATAAAATACCAAAAGCCCTTTATTCACTTACTCGTCCATGTAAAATTATATCTATTTACTATTTGGATAATGTTCTCTTTTTTTGGTCAAAAAGCAAAATTTGAGCAAATAATTATAGTCTTGTGAAAATCCAGGCATGAGGAATAAGGAATTAAGTTAATGCAATTTGCATGATTGTGATTACTAATGATGGGTCTTTACAGCTTAATGTTTTGGTCTGTCACATGCATCCCGGCATAGTTTTGAAGTGGTCTTCTAAAGAGAGCACATATTCTTCAGAAAAAAAAGAGATTGAAATATGTTTTAATTTTTAACCTCTTTTAATATTAAAGATATGCAAGTTTGATTAAAACAGAAATTTAAACCGAGTGAACTGCTCACTGAAGAACAGCTGAGTATAGTCTGCTGTTGATTTTCCACTGCAGCATGCTGTTCTGCAGTCCTTCAGCTCCCTCTGCTGCTAAATCAAGTCACAAGTTTTTCATATTTGCATGGAATTTTTACTTGGTTTTTTAAACCTCTATTTTGATGAGAAAAAAGGATGCAGAATAAAATTGAACCTGAAGCAATGAAATGATTGCTCAAATTGATAAACAATGTGTGCAAAGTTCCATTTAATTATTGTCCCTCCTTTTCTCAGGGAATGAGAAGAAGCCCATCAGACTGTCCTGATTGCTTTCTGGTGACTTGCTGTGCATATATTCTGCCATTATAATTTGGCTTGGCATAATTGAAAAGTTTCTGTTGGTTAAACTGAGTTTTTCTGGATATGCAATTTTATTTAATAGACATTATTACATAGAATCAAAGACTCATTTAGGTTGGAAAGATCATTGAGTCCAGCTGTTAGCCTAACAATGCCAAATCTGCCACTAAACCAGCACCTAGGTTTACACATGTCTTCTAAATACTTTCAGGGATACTTACTCAACCATTGCCCTGGGTAGCCTGTTTCAAATCTTGACAACCCTTTCCATGAAGAAGAATCTCCTAATATCCAATCTAAACCTCTCCTGGCACAGCTTTTTCTTTTTTCTCTTGTCCTGTCACTTGTTTGGGAAAAGAGAAAAAACCCACACCTGGCTATAACCTGCTTTCAGGTAGTTGTAGAGAGAGATAAAGTCTCCCCCAGGCCCCATTTTCTTCAAGATAAAGAACCCCAATTCCTTCAACAATTTCTCTGCTTTTTATATGACTTATGTGCTAGATGCTTCACCGGCCCTATTTCCCTTTTCTGGACATGCTCCAGCACTTGAAGTGAGGGGCTCAAAACTGAACACAGGATTTGAGACGTGGCCTCATCAGTGTTGAGTACAGGGGGATGATCACTGCCCCAGTCCTCCTGCCCACACTATTTCTGATACATGCCAGGATGCCATTGGCCCTCCTGGCCACCTGGGCACACACTGGGTCACGTTCAGAAAACCAACACCCCCAGGTACACCTTTCCAGACACTCTCCCCCAAGCCTGTAGTGCTGTGCAGGGTTGTTGTGGTTCACGAGCAGGACCTGGCTCTTCGCCTTGATGAACCTCGTACTGTTGACCTCAACCCATTGATCCAGTCTGACCAGATCCCTCTGCAGAGCCTTCTGACGCTCCAGTAGATCAATACTCCCAGCAGCTTGGTGTCACTTGCTAAGTGTGCACTTGAACACCTAATCCAGCTCACCAATAAAGACATTACACAGGACTGGCCCCAGTGCTGAACCTTGGGGAACATTATGAATGATGCATAGCCAGCTGGATGTAGCACCATTCACAACCACTGGGTTCAGCCACCCAGCCAGTCTTTAACCCACTGAACAGTGCACCTATCCAAGTCAAGAGCAGCCAGTTTCTCCAGGAGAATGTTGTGAGAGTGTCAAAGGCTTTACGAAAATCCATGTAGACTGCATCCTCTAGGTCACTTTGTCACAGAAGGAGATCAGATTGGTCAAGAAGGACCTGCCTTTCATAAACCATGCTGGCTGGGCCTGAACCCCTTGTTGTCCTGTATATGCCACATGATGGCACTCAAGATGATCTGCTCCATGACCTTCCCCATCCCAAAAGCCAGGCTGGCAGGCCTCTAGTTCCCTGGATCCTTTCGACCCCATTTGTAACTGGGTCACATTTGCTAATTTCCAGTCAACTGTGACCTCCCCATTAGACCATGACTGAAGATCAATGGTGGAAATAGCTCAGTGCCTGCTGTCTCAGTAACCATAGTTGGATGCCATACAGCCACAGGGGCTGTGTCTGTCTAAGTGGTATAGTCACTGACCATTTCCCCTTGGATTATGAGGGCTTCATTCTGCTCCCTGCCCCTACCTCCCACCTCAGGGGGCTGGGTACTCAGAGAACAAATGGTCTTATTACTTAAGACTGAGGCAAAGAAGGGACTGATTACCTCAGCCTTTTCCTCATACTTTGTTACTGTTTCCCCTACTCTCCAATAAAGAATCCAGAGTCTTCTTAGTCCTCCTTTCATCACAAAGGTATTTATTGAACACTTTTATTGTCTTTCACGCAATAGCCAGATTAAGTTCTAGCTGGGCTTTGGCTCCTTTAATTTGTTCACTGCAAAACCTCATTATATCCTTTTAGTCCTTCTGAGCTGCCTGATCCTTCTTCCAACTCTTCTCTCTTCCCTGAGTTCCAGCCAAAGCTCTTTGATCAGTCAGGTTGGCCTGCTCCAGCCCCTTGACAATTTCCTTCCCGAAGAATGTCCAGCCTTGGACTCCTTTGCCCTGCCACCTAAGGTACCCTGCAACCAAGTTCCAAAACAAGACAAAATCTGCCCTCTGGATGTCCAAGGTAGTTCTGCTGAGTCCCCTTCTTACTCCTCCAAGAATTGCAGAATCAAACATTTTGTGACTACAATGCTCAACATGGTCTCCAACTGTTTCATAGTGATATACATATATACATTAATTATTGTGTCTTTTACAGATGATAATAATTATGTGTTTATACAGTTCATGTCCTCTTTATTAGCAATATTTCTTGCAGATACCTCTGGAATACTTTATTTCCAAGATTTTCATCATGTTCACCTATCAAAAATGTTAAAGAAAAAAAGAAGCAGCTTGTATGCTTGCATTTTCTAGGCTTTATTGCTGTATTTTTCATTTCTAAGTAGACTTGATAAAGCTTATCCCAGATAGAAAATGATGTATATGTCCAAACTATGTATTGGTCAAAATACAATATAAATGCAAACACACATACACATTCATTAAAGCAGTACTTTGGTTAATAAGGTATAATGAAGGGAAGGGATTATTTGCCAGAATATATGTCAGAAGTATAAAAAACCCAGAATCATACAGTATACTGACTGAAACGGTGATTTGAAGAGCAGCAAAAGTTAAGGGAATATTAACACATACTATTATGCTGATTTCAAGGCATCTCTGATCCTCAGGGGAATTTGGAAACTGCAGGTCTATACACACTACATGGAATATAGGAAGCCTAAAATTTCATGTGTAATTTTCTCCATAAATATCTAGGTTATACCCATTTTTAACTCTTCAATACTCAGCCATGAGATTATGTCAGTCACTGATGAATTACCCCAGGAAATTAAGATTATGAAATCTCCATTTGAAATTCTGTAAAACTACTGAAAGCACAGATTTGAAGAATCTTAATCAATTCCTAACTTCCTCCAGTACAATGGGGATGACTTTCTGAGGGATCTACATTAATGCTTAGCCCCAGAAGTAATGGTTACTGTAGGCATGAATTATTCTACACCTGGAAATAAATACAACCCCCACAAAGTCCAACACAAACAGAACTCAGGCAATTCAGGCTTGATCAGCTCTCTCAGGCACTTTGTGTGTGTACTACTTTGTCCTTTGTGAGGATAGTGCTTAGGTTTGAATCTTCTCAATGTTTGCTGCTGATCAGCAACACACTGTTGTCATCCTCAGGCATCTTGTTCCTGAGTTTCACCTTAAGAAATAGGACCACTGGGCTGGAGACTTGTCACATGACTGAATACTTCCCAGGAGGAAATTACAGAATGATGGTCAGATTGAAAACATTGTAGGCACATGAAGTAAATATGTGGCTTGCAGGAGCCCAAGCCTGCAAACAGGGGCCCTGTCAAAGGCTGCCAAATTCTGGAGGTACCTGGGAGTACCTCCCTCTTTCACCTGTAGCATGTCAGGCACTCGCAATTGGTGCATGGACTGACATTTCCCTACCTGAGCGGTTCAGTGCCTCACTCCAGTTCAAGTCACACTAGAGTCTGCTGCCCCACCACAGCCAAATCTCAGTTATGTATTGCCTGAAAAAGCTTCATACATTGACAGTCCTGTCACAAAACATATTGGGACAAAGAACAGGAGAAAGCAACACTGATCATCATACTTCCTCTACAATCAGGACACGAGCAGCAATTCAGGGCTTAAAGGGTTCAAGTCACAAAAGCCTTCCAACCACCAAAAATGTTAGACTACCCAGGAATTTCAGGAGGTGCTCAAAAGCAAATGTGGCAGTTATTAAATTCTGGGTTTAGCCATAGTTAATAAATCTACAACATAAGCTGTAGTTCAGGTGCCTATCATGACTGTGCATCAAAGATAGTGAAAATGTAAAGATTTTATGAAAAGATTTATTCAGTGACAACAAAATTTTCAGAAATCAAGTCCAGGTCAATCAGATGAAAAAATTAAAAGCACATCAAATTGTATTTGACAAGTCATTTGGCATACTAGATAATCTTTCTGGACTAACAGGTGAGGAAACACTGTTTATAGTCTTGTTTACTTTTACACTGTTTACATTTACTTCCATGGAAGTTGGCTCATGAAAAATGTCTAAAAATTAATTCATACATTTGATAGATTTGTCCTTTCCATCAGCACTGTGGGTATAGACTGTAACTCCAGATGTTACTGAACAATCAGGTATTAATGTAATTTCTCACGTGATTCCCACTCCCCCCTTACAAATTAGCAGTATAGCGATCTCTGTTCTGAAAGTCTCTGTAAGCACGTTTTGCATCTGCTTTGCTGTGTGGGATTCTTCCAAAAGGTTCCAGATCATTGAAGCAGGCATCAAAAACTTCATCCACAGCTTTTTCCGCTGTTTCTTTGCTAACTTTTCTAACAGCCAGAATAGAACGGATTGCTCTGTCTCGTACACAAGTCTAAAGTGGGAAAAACAAAAAATTTTTAATTATTAGTGTAGTTTTCTTCCAGATTCTGTCAAGTATTAACTTCTATTGTATAAGCAATAATTTGCATGAAAGAAATGTCAAACTGTGCCTGTAGTAAGCACTACAGTACATTTTAGTTCGATCCTGTGTAAACTATGTGTTTTAGTTTTCTATGTACATAGAAACCACAAAACAATTAAAAGGCATTCCTTAGAATAGGAATTACAACAATTTGGCATTTGTTGCAGGTATTAAGTATGTGTAAAACTTGACCCGGACACAAAAAAAAAGTCAGAAAGAAAGAGACACAAATACCAGTTAGGCTCTTTAAAAACTGAAATACTGTAAAACAAAGGGAAGACTTCTCTACTAGCCTTCATTTTGATACCTCTCTTTATGGTAACTTTTTCTTACAAAGTTTGTTTACCAAAAGACCAAAAAACACGTAAACATAACTGCTACTCTAACATGAGCAACCACTTGGGTCTCAATCTGTAGACTTCATTACTATTTACAAAAATTAATTCCTACAAGACTTAATACACGTGATTATTTCAAAATCTTCTAATTTTGCTTCCTTCAGTTTTCAAAGACTTTTTAAAAGAGTGCCAACCACTTATAGTGGATGGTATTTCCACTACATTTCCTGCAAGCCCTGCTTTTTGTTTGGTTTTATTAGTCACCCATTGTCAATTGTAATGCTTTAAAAGCTGACTAAAAACTCAAGGATTTGACTTCAATAAAAATAACAAGGTGGGGAAGTGGGAAAAAAACCTAACATCTATCATTACGGGTTAGTTAAGAGGAAACAGCAAATTCATGGCATCTATTCCTTTTTCTAAAGTTTTCAGCTAAAAAAGTTCAGAAGGCTGAGGCTCAGTAGGTAAAGATGGCTCACAACAAATTATTAGATTTTAACATCCACAGTCTTTACCTGATGGTGCCCTTTCAATCCAAATTTAAACCTGGCTATTTCATTCATCAAAGTACAGTCTCCACTGAGATTAGCAGCTCGAATCTATTGAGAAAAATAAAAAGTCACAAGATCAGAGAAATACATGAAAATACAAAACCAAAAAAGTTGTAACAAATGCTTTTCTGGTAATTTCTAGGTAGAGGATATTCTTGAGGCCACTTAAACTCAAGTACCTGTTATACCATACCCTTTACATCCATCTCAGCTGCAGTGAACTACCACAGCCTTCAAGTTTCTCCAGGAACTACACCTCACATATCCCCAAAGTTTAAATAAGTGAGCAGTAGAGATTACATGCATGTGTGTGTAAATACATGAACTGCTCAAAGAACATGGAAAGTAGTATTCTCCCCAATCTATATGAGAATCTGTCACAAGAGCCAAGAAGTAAGACAGGTATCTTTCAGACTAAAGATGAAATACCAGTAATGCATCTGTTTTGCTAAAATCCACATTTAAATGAGCATGTATGTTTTAGCTTAACTGTCTTGTCCTGTACACTAGAATTTGTCTGCTAAATATTCTAAATCCTACAGAGTCTGTCAGGAAATGCAAATAAATCCTGATTTCCTATAATTAAGTACCAGACTGAAAATAAATACA
>VRYO01001878.1:7110517-7121925 GCA_009812075.1 Sialia sialis | reverse complement strand
CCCCAGGAGAGCACAATAGAGGGGGAGAACGACCTCCGTGTCCCGCGGTCTTTTTGATGTAGCCCAGGTTAGGGAGTACAAGCTGTTCAGGAATCCAGTCAATCCTGACATTATTTTATTACTTATAAACATAAATAGAAAGGCCTTTAGTGACCATGTGGACACTCACAGTCCACATAGAACTGTAAAAAGGGTACGAATGCACAGAAATTGACAATTCATCTTCATTTCTCAGGGGGGAAAAAAAAGAGACCCTTCGTATAAGAAAAACAAAACAAAACACAAACCCCTAAACAACTCTCTCAGCACTTTCAAAATCCTAAAGCAGCACCCGCCGCCGGCTCGGCCCCAGTCCGGCCCTTGGGGGTGCTGCTGCAGGAGGGCAGGGCCCTCGTCGGGACCCGCGGCACAAGGTCACGGCCCGGGCCCCGCCTCGGCACCGCCGCTGCGCCGGGGCTGGGCCCGCGGGGGAGCGCTTACTCGTTTCCAGGGTCAGCCTCAGCATCAGCTGGCATTTGTTGTGGAAGGTGAAGAGGCTGCGAACCAGGAAGCTCTGCGGCTTCTTATTCCGGTCAGGGAAAAGCCGGTAGCCGAAATCATCTTCCTCTTCCTCCACGCCTTTCTTCTCCGCCGCCGGTGGCGATTCCGCCTCCCCTTCCCCCATGTCCGGCCGGACCGTGCCGTGCAGTGCGCGCGTCCGCGGCCGCGCCAATCGCCGGCCGCGCTCCCGGCCAGTGGGGGCGCGCCGCGCGCAGGCGCTGTGGCCTCCTGCCGCCGGCGCCGCGCTGCACCCTGGGAGCGGGCTGGGAGCGCGAGCGGCGGCGGGAGGAGCCGCGGCACGGCGCAGGTGAGGCCGAGGCGGGACGGGACCGGCCGAGCCCGGTGTGCGGTGCCCTGACGGCGCCGGCCCGCAGCTGCATCCCCAGCCCTGTGCTCCACGGGCGGCTTGGCGAGGCCAGGCGGAGCACACTCTGACGGAGTCGGGGCCTGGCTTGCAGCTCGCGGGGGGGCGGGTGCTGAGGCTCAAAGGAGCTGCTCTGCCTCGGGGCCTCCTGCGGCGCGCCCTCAGGACCCTCTGCTGTGCTGCTGGCCGGGCCGCCGGCGCTCCAAGGGAATCGCTGCAACCAGCAGTCCTCGGGTGTTGGAAGGGCTCGGCTTTGAGAGGCGAATAAAAGTGGCCTGAAGGGTGTAAGAGCTGTGCCGCAGCTGTGCTGTCAGTGCGTGTGTTAAAGTTGTTGCTAAGTTGTATGCGACTAGAGGATTACATAGCAGTTTGATTTTATACACTTGACAAGGATGCTTGAGAGCGGCAGATTTCGTTTTAGATTTTCGCATGCGTGGGAATGCTGTTTTAGTCAGAGATAGGAAAAAGAAAAGTCCAGCAGATTACAAGGTGGCTTTTTTGTGCCTATTAAAATATCTTGTTCTAGCTGCTTAGAAATGCTGGACTGTATGGAACATTTGATGTGTCCGTGGCCAAGTTGCACGAAATTTACACACTGAATGTTACAATGGTAGTTCGGTATGAGATAACAGTTGAAGGTGGAAAAAAAACATAGTAAGCTCCTTAATTGGAAATGCGATGAAAGCTATGTATTTTTGAATTCGCTGAAAATTTCTTTCTGTTTTGTTTCGAAAAGATGTAATATGTGGCTCGGGATAATCATGTTACCGCCTGTGTATGAACTAGGGAGAAACACAACTGCTGTAGCAGGGTACCTACTCAGCTGCTTACTCCTGAGCATGTAAAAACATTTCTGCTTTAGTAGCATTAGTTCAGTAGTAATTATGCAGTGTGTTTTTCCATCTCTTTGAGGCCCTTATCTGTAATTATGGATAGCACATTGTAATCACTAGCTTTGTTTAGCTCATAAATTTTTATATTGTTGTGCTACTAGGTTATTGCGCAGGTGTGAAAAATATTGTTAAATAAAGCATGTAAAATAGCCTAGACCTTTTTCTTCCTTAAAAACTTTGTGTAGTATGTCTACAAATAGCTTATTTATGCATCCTTGGCTTGTAACAGATCCTGAAGCTTGCCATCAAGAGGTTATAGTTAGCAACCATTCATAACTCTTTGTCTTAAGTTTGTATTCAGCTTATCATGAATTACTTAATCATGATTGTTTTCAAAACATGTTTGCTTCATCCTTTCAGATTTTTGTGCCACCAACTGTACAAACATGGGGTTCCTTTTTCTTCTGAATTGTAACCAAGATTTTTTTAAGGTTACTTTTTAATTGTGACTTGATATTTTTGTGATAATATAACTTCTTTTACTTAAGACAGCAAAATTGAAACAACAAAATTTATGAAGACAATCAAGTGTCTCATTAAACAGTGTTTTAGGGACTTACTTGCAATTTCAGGATTACCATTGACTTGTTGGGTGCTTTATCTTTTATTTAGTTAGGAAAACTTGAATTGCTGTTCTTTATGATATACTTTTTTTTGTGTGTACTTTGAATATGTTTTCCCTTCATTTTTTCAAAGACATTTAAACTGTGTTTCTTCTTAGTCTCTTAGTGTTTAATGTTCCTAGTATGCTGTTGGGAAAGTGTTTGGCACCTAAATCAGAGTTACTAATTTTGAAGTAGCTAGGTTCTTTCATTACATAATTCCAAGTTGTTTTTAGAAGGCTTTTTTCCTTGAATTTTGGCAGGTTATGATGAGCGCACCAAGTAAAGCAATAGAACTGCAGCTGCAAGTGAAACAAAATGCTGAGGAGCTGCAGGATTTTATGAGAGAATTGGAGAGCTGGGAAAAAGATATTAAAGAAGTGGATTCTGAACTCAGGAAACAGAGTGGGGTCCCAGAAGAGGTAAGAAAACACAAGAGCAGTGTCAACTTAGCTATTTGTACTGTGATAGTATTTATAATAATTATGTTTTGGCATCAGCAAAATTACGGTTGTTTACTTACAACATCTAAATAGAAGGCATGAACTAACCCATCACATGTTCTTCATCTGAAGTAAACCAAAGATTCCTCTGTAAACTGCACTACCAACAGAGCTGTGATGAGTCCAGTAAATTTTTTATTAGTTCTTTGTAGATCTATGAGAATATTTCTGTTTTCAGCATCAGTATTGCTAATTTATTGCTGACATTTAGTATGTTGAAGTAATTCTTCAGTGATACTCTGAAGAGAGTTTCTTCTAAAACTCAGTTTCATATCATACATGTAATATTTACTATTATACGTTGGAAGATTTATGCTTGTTGTTCTTAGCGGTTTTGTAGAGCTTATGAGAGCAGCTTGCTGGATAGATTTCTAAAACAAAACTAGGCTCTAGATACACGTGCTGTAGATTTTTCATGCAAGTGATTTTCACATGTTTTATAATAAGTTAATTCCATTTAGAATTTGCCACCGATTCGAAACAAGGCTTTTAAGAAAAAGAAGAAAAGCAAGAGTAAAGTCCCTTCAAAGATAACCTCTGAGGAAAACAAGAAAAACAAGATCAAGTCTTATGATTATGAAGCATGGGGAAAACTTGATGTGGTGAGTCTTAAGATTTGCTTTGTTGTCTTGAGTCTTGTCCCCAGTTGATTCTGTGTTAAATAGGATTTTGTTAGAGTGCTGAGAATTCAGTCCCTTAGTATCTTAGTATGCTGGGTGCTGCATGAACATAGGGTGGCTTTCTCCCAAAAAGGTTACATGTTTAATATTTGGAATATTGATAAATAATTGGTTTTCTATTGACTGTGGTTTCATTCAGCAGATTGAATTTAAGGTGGAGGGAAAAAAACCTGTTCTACCAATAAGGCCTATTACAAAGGTCATGATTATAGTAGAATATAAAATTAAACACAACTGTCAGTGTTGGAGGACACATTAATAAAATCTTACTTGTATTGTTTTGCACTGTTAAATTATAATGAAGACAACAGTGGGGTTTTTTTTCTGATTCCAGGATAAAATACTTGAAGAGCTTGATAAAGAAGATAGTACTCATGATTCTGTATCTCCAGAATCAGACTCTGAAGAAGATGGAATTCGTGTAGATGCTGAAAAGGCTCTTGCAGAGAAGGAAAAGGTTATAGAATTATTGGTATTTATTATTGGTATAGGTATAGGAGTGCAGTAATTTCACAACTATAAGGTGCAGTGGATTGTAAGGCGCACTTCTGCGTTGTCGGCAAGTTTCTGGACTTTCTCCATATATGAGGTGCACCGGACTATAAGGAGCACTTTTTCTTTGCAGCAAGAATCCGTGCACAACGATGTAAAAAATTAGTAATGGAATCACGCTATCGCGGGGTTTACTGGCAGCTGCTCAATTTGCAAACAGTTTTCACAGACCGACGAGGCCTTTAAACGCAGCCCCAGGCGCCCTCCCCCCACCCCCGCCCGGCGCTGGCAGCTCTTGCAGCCTGGCTCTCGGCTACCAGGGCTTGCACTTCCAGGTTGGCAAATTTCTGAACTTTGTCTATATATAAGACGCACTGGATTATAAGGCACACTTCTGGGTTTCGATCAAATTTTTAGTCAAAAGGGTGTGCCTTATGGTCGTGAAATTACTGTATTTCCAATTTTCATTTGAAAAATCATCCATTGAGACCACACATCTGGTAAAAGAATTGCTTAGTTGGAAATCTTGTCTGTTTCCCTGCTCATTATTCCAAAACAAAAAATTCTCGCTGCAGTCCTATTCCTTGTCATTGTCAGTAGCAGCAGCCTGGTAGATTCTAATTGACATATGCTTGTGATGCCAAATGTATCAGTGATGTTGAGCTTTGAGAAGTTGAGTGGCTGTATAGAATTGCTGTACAGAGCAAACTTCAGGTTTTTTACCTGAGCACAACATCTGAATACCCCAAACTAGCTCCACAAGAACTTAAAAATACTCCCTTTGCGAGGCCAATACATCATGATGAGTAAGCTTCTTTGCTTTAATTATGGCGAGTTCATACTGGTTCAGTTTTACCCGATAAGGTAAAGAAAGAGATCTATCTCTTCATTGTCATGAGAAAGAGGCTAAATTGTGTAGCAGCTTCTGTGTTTTTGATAAACTTCATTGTTTGTAAGCAATCCCCTAACCCATCTGTCAGTCAGTAGTTCTGGCTTTGGTTAGGGGTTTTGTGGGATGGGTTGGTTGTTTGTTTTAAATTATCTGTGTGGGTGACACTTGTGTTGTATTCCTGCTGCTGTGGGAATTCCTTGATATGTAATCTGCAGTCTACACTGACAAGTTGAGGTATCTTTGACCATTATTATCTTGGCTGCAGTGAGGTTGTTGAGGGTGCATGAGATAAAAGTTGTGTCCCAGAGGAGGCAGAAATGAGAATGTTGACTTGGAAGGCAAAGATGCCAAACCTAGTTACTAAAAGCTCAGAAAAAACCCATTCAGCAATCTAAGTAGATATATGTGTACTTGTTACAGGTTTCTGGGAATGACTTAGAGATATTGAAAATGAATAGTTTATATAGAATGTATCATGAAAATTATTTAATACAGTGCACTTAGAATATATTAGTTAGAAAACATATTTCATGGTAAATCAGCACTTCATGAGCAATGTTGAACAAAAATGTTTAAGCATTTCTAAAATACTTCGATTTTTTTAGGGTTTTTAATTAGCAGTGTGTCTGCCAATCTACAGTAACTTGCTGAAAACGCTTTTCTCTATTCACAGGGTAATAACTACTTTAAACAAGGAAACTTTGATGAAGCTATAAAATGCTATACTAGAGGGATGCATTCTGATCCATACAATCCAGTGTTGCCTACAAACAGAGCATCAGCTTTTTATAGAATGAAAAAGTAAGATTTGCATTGTTAAATCTGTAATATTTTCATAATTTAAATGCTACTTTCAGATTTTTGGTCTAGTTTTAATTCTGGATTTATTCATCATGCTGTAATGCAGTCTGTGCAACCTCCCTTCCAGTTTCAAAGTAAAATAGGAATCACCAGGAGAAGCAATCTGGTAGTCTCATCAATTTTCCTTGGCTTGCACACTAGGAATTCACCATCTTCTTTGTTATTGTGTAAGACTTGAAGAAAAAAGAGGAAGAGAAAGTTAGAGCTCACTGAATCTGAAAGACAATTTATTTCTAAGACTTTGATTAGTTTTGGGTGAAGAATGGACACAGGGGAATTGGTTATTTTTTCTGCAGCAGTAGGGATTCTTGACTGCTGTTTTCCTTTCTTGTTTTAATGTATTCGGAATCAAGAAATGTATAAATGCTTGGTTTGTGCCCCTTCTGAAGCATATGAGGTTTCCATGTTGTCAAGAATCTGGAGAATCTCCGAGTAAGATAAATTACTGACGCTTTGGGGTTTATTACCTAGATGTATACTCATTCAGGTTTTTTTATAGGTTTTCTGTTGCGGAATCTGACTGCAATTTAGCACTTGCTTTAGATAAAAATTACATAAAAGCTTACGCGAGAAGAGGGGCAGCTCGCTTTGCTTTGAAGAACCTTAAAGGTGCTAAAGAAGGTGGGTCTTTCTAAAATTCTTTTTTTTAAAATGCAAGCAAACTTGTGTGATCTTTTTCTTTGATGTAGGAATTTAATTTTCATTTCCTGTAAAAAATTAATTGCCATGTTGCATATTCTTCTGGTAAGGTAAAATTCAAGTAGCAAGTCCAAATTATAGTGGTAGATGTTAGTAGTTGTGGAATAATTCAGCTTTAACTGTTTTAGAGTAATGTATTTGAGATATCTCAGGCTTCTTGGGTAACTGCAAAAAAGGTTTATGTCAAAAGAATGCTCTGTTGACTGGTCTGTGCTTCCTACCTGAAACATATTTTTCTGGTCCTCTGATAGATTATGAAAAAGTCTTGGAGCTGGATGCAAACAACTTGGAAGCAAAAAATGAACTGAAGAAAATTGATCTGGTAATAAGATGAATGACATAACTTAAATCAATACACCCTATTCAATTAATATCTGCATCAATTTTTATAGCAAGAACTGATTGGACAAATTCTCACATGTCTTTTCTGGCATCTGAAGTTCACTGAGGTCAATATGTTTAATGGAGTTTCTTTTGGAGAAACTCAGATATATGCAAGTATCAGTGTAATAGTGGATTGCAGACTAAGACTGCATGTGTGCACCTATCTGGTGTTTTGTTGTTGGATGGTTTTCGTTGCTTGGTTGGGTTTCGGTGGCTTGGTTGGTGGGTTTATTTTTTTAAATTTCCCCGCATTTTCTATCTCCTGTGTTAATGCTTTTTCCAGCTCAGTATTTTGATACAAGGAAGCACAGCATATGAGAGAACCTCTGTTCTCTCGACCATAAAACTGCATTGCTAGCCTGCTTGTAGTTCCACTGATTGCTGTGGTCAACCAAACCAGAAAGTTGTTCCAAGAATAACAAAATACTCTAATGCTAGTTAGATTGCTTTCATGACAGGGAGGAGAATGTTAATTATGATGGCCTTCATAAATATAAGCTCACCTGTCACTTCTGTGTGAATTTACTTGCGCCTCATCAACTGTATTTTTGACAGTGCTGGAAAAATTTATTTTCAGAATGAAGATGCTCAGTCTCCAGTAAATGAAGAAATAAATGATATGTAAATTGGACTGTATACCAAGGTTCCATGAGTCATTTTACTCTGCGCTTCAGAAGTTACTTAGTTTTTATTTATCAAGTATTATTCTGACTTGCAAACCCTCACAGAAATAAGTTTTCAAGAAACTATTTCAAATTGTTTTAAAATTCTCTTCAATTTGCAAATAATTTACAACACATGCATTTCTGTTAAAAAGCTTGGCAGATTTTCTTGGAAGTTTAGAAATTATTGTGATTTCCGTTATGAAAATTATTAAGTGGGGAAATGCTTACTGGAGGGAAAAAATTATGTTTTTGCAGGCTCTGTCATCTAAAGAAAAGTCAGAACAGAAAGAGTTTGAAGATGCAGTCAGAACAGGTTTAACAGATGAAGAGAAGCAGCACATTGAAAACCAGCAGCTCAAGCAGAAGGCAATTGCAGAAAAAGATCTGGTAAGTCACAGTTCTGGTGGAACAGGAGAAACCTAGCAAAGAAAAGGGTTTTGTTGTGCTGTTAGTTATGCTGCTGTTAGTTATGCAAATGTATTATTCAACCTAGTACTGCCTTGAACTTCATACATGGAATGTCCTTAATGTTATCTTAAATGTGTTGCATTTTGGCTTCTAGGAAGGTGAGTGGGATGGTGAGTTCTGTTCGGATTTGTCTGGAGGAATAATTATAAAAGGTAGCTTTTACAGCCCAAATTGTACCTGCAAAATTTCAAATACATAGTAAGACAAGTAGAACTTAAACTGAACTTTACAAAGATTCCTTTTCTCATTATTGTAAGCATCTTGATGCTTGCTTTTCTAAGGGGAATTGTGGACTTTTTCTCTGATTACAAGATAATCATGATTACATGATGAATAGTAGTTATAAAAAGGACCTTGGGGGTGCAGGGAACAATGACAATAAAAATGTGTATCTGGATACATAGTCTTGACTCACAGTTGGCTTATTGATTTCTCTCTCTCATCACTCTTTCAATAAATAAATAATATTACCAACTAAACCAAAATTTTTCTATTCACTTACCTAGCTGTGTAACTTCTGACTTGTTATTCAGATTTACTATACTGGTTGTAAGAAGTAATTAGTCAGATAAGAATGAAAATATGTGTTAAGGAACAAGAGTTTGAATAGGTCTTGGAAGAGAAATTTCAGTCTAATTCAGTACTTCATTGGCAGCAGAGCTCACTCACCACAGGTTTGTTCCTGACGATGTGGATCCATGTCAAGTCTGAACTATGGCCTTTCTGGTTTTTTGTCAGTAGAGTAGGAGCAGAGAAGATGTGCAGCTTCAAATTAGTACTGAGAAGCAAAAGGTAATAGTTCATTGCACTAGATTTTCTCAGTGCTGGTTTTTTTTTTTTTTTCTAACCTAAATATTCCAGGGTAACGGTTATTTCAAAGAAGGAAAGTATGAGGCTGCAATAGAATGTTACACCCGTGGTATCGCAGCAGATGGCACCAACGCACTACTGCCGGCTAACAGAGCCATGGCCTACCTAAAGATTGAGAAGTAAGTGGAGTTGAATATGCTGTGTTGTTTGTTGTAAATCAGGAGGAATAATGATCCAGCAGATTTTCACTCGCGTTGAATTATTGCCACTTTTCGTTATTTTTGCTAGAATTCAGTATAGAATAAATCAGACTGAAAGCAGTAAAGGAGAAGAAACAAATTTGTATGTGTGATCTTGAAGTTTAATTTGTAAGAAGCCAGTTCTGAGAGAATAAAATAGCACCAATATGAAATAATGGTTTCTGAAGTTGGATTTTGGTTCTTTTATGTGTGTGAAATTCAGTTATTCATGTTTCTGAAAGAAACTGCCCCAAGCTTTGACTGTGAAACTCAGTCAGCTACAAAATGTTGCACTGTGAAAAAGTGGATTATAACCTCTGACTTTGGCAGGAATTAATGTTTCTGCAAATCGTTACCTTTTACAATGTTCTTTTAACTCCACTGATAGAGGCATGTATGCGTTGCTTGTTTATTTTAAGTTTTATCCAAATAACCCAGAAACTGGGGAATTTCCAGCTAATTAGATAAGTTCCAAATGGCCAGCTTTTACACGTGAACTTCTTTTGACTCTGTGATGGTGTGGTAATTTAAAACTTGAAAGCTGATGGCATGAGAAGCAGAGAGCAGAGGGTTATCAGTTTTAACTTGACATGGCTGAGTATCTGTAGAGATAGATCTCAAATTAGGATAAGATGTGTCTCATGGATAGTATTTCTGACACAGCACTTGTAATTTAAAAGACATCAGAATGCTAATAATCTTCTGTGAGATTCAGAGGAAGTGAATGACCAAGCAAGAAAATTGTTTCCCTATGGTAAATCTTGTATCATCAGTCTTTACCTTTGAAAGAAGATCAAACAAAATGCGACAAAAGCCCCTTGGTGTTCCTACAAACTGTTAGTACTGATGAGAACAGCAAATAAAAATTAATTTGCATAAATTTAATGGTAGTTTGAACACTGAGAAGAGGAATGAAAATACTTTAATAAGCATGTAGTGGAATGGCGATCTAATGTAACAACATAAATGGGATGAGGAAATCTAATCTTAAAGCAAATTGTATTAATGCAAGGATATTCTGAATTCTCATTCTGAAAGAGTTAAGGACAAGTCACAGAATTACAAATGTAGAAAAATTTATTCTCATGCATACTTGCTTGTCCTCTGGTATGTTTTCTTTGTTTGTAATGGTATTTCTGGTTTTCAGAAGTACAAAGCCATGGTACTATTATTTTGAGGCTGTTGTTGAATTTTTAAAGTGGACTCTGTTCTGACAAGTTTGAAGTGGTTTTTTTTTTCTTTACAGAGGACATGAATTTTTGTAATGCTAAAAAGAGTCATCACTTTGTTATGAGATACCAAAAGATATATCTGAAATTTCAAGGTGCTGAGAAACCATATTTTATGGGAGTTTTAAATTCACATTTTAGCTAAATTACATGTTTGTGTATGTAAGTAATGAAGATCTACCTTTATATTTTAATTGGTTTGGGTAGCTCTGTCTTTTCAGTTAAAACTGATTATTAATTTTGTACTACACTTTTGCTGAGGTACAAAGAGGCAGAAGATGACTGCACACAAGCTCTGCTCTTAGATGCTTCTTATTCTAAAGCTTTTGCCAGAAGAGGAGCTGCCAGAGTTGCTCTTGGGAAGCTAAAGGAAGCTATTCAAGGTATGATTTTGAATTAGCCTAAATGTGCTAAATAAGAGATCAGTATAAGAACATTCTGATATTTTTTTGTTCCGACTTACCCAGAGTACCAGTGCAAAAGTTAAGAATCAAGCGATTTCTGTTGGATTTCACTGAATGTGCGTAAAAACTTTTATGTTGGTGCCCACATAATGGGAAGACAGTTTTGGGTGAAATTACAGCTGTTGCTGTTTATAATAAGGAGTAAGATATAGTTTGAAAAGTTTGTTTAAAAAGTAGGTCATGATATAGGCATTAGGATGACTTATAAGGGGGCAGTGAGGTAGATGGAGAACTGACAGACCAACAGATCCCAGAGGATCTTAATCAGTGACACAGGGTCTAGTCAGAGGCCTGTCACTAGTGATGTCCCTCAAGGTTCAATACTGGGCCCATTGTGGTTTAATTTGTTCATCAGTGACTTGATGAAGGGGGCAGATGCCTCCTCTGGCAATTAAGTAATGACACATAGCTTGGAGGAGCAGCCGATACCTCAGTGGGCTGGTAGGCTTCCAGAAGGGCCTTGACAGATTGGAGAGATGGGCAGAGAGGTACTCCCAGAAATCCAAAACGCAAATGCAGGGTCTTTCACCTGGGGAGGAGTAACCCCTGCACCAGGGCTGACCTGCTGGGAAAAGGATCTGGTGGACAACAAGCTCTCCGTGAGCCAGCAGTGCTCTTGTGGC
>VRYO01001878.1:7086507-7109517 GCA_009812075.1 Sialia sialis | reverse complement strand
TGAAACTACTGTACACACAGGGAAATGCTGAAATTCACAGCAGTGGTGGTGTAAGCATTCAGCCTGCAGTACCACCCCCAGCAAACGTGGTGTATGCATACATTTATAATATGGAATAAACAGGAAGCCCCAAACCCCTGTCTTGTGCCCATAGGTAACACTGCAGTTGAGAGTAAATGGAGGAGAGTTTAGAAGCTCTGGGTAAACTTTCCTTCATTTGTACTGCTGCTTACAGTTTTTACAGCAGCCATAGTGGTTATAAGACATGTTGCCTACTTGTGTCATATGCTGCTGTCATGCAGGGCCACTTTCCAGAGAGCTTTGAGCATGCATTTTCATCTGTGTGAACTGTAGGATAGCTAGATATTGGTTTTCAATAAGAAATGTATTTGGACTATTAATTATCAGTGGTTGTAGTCAGAAGAATGAGTTATAGACGAAAAAATGTAATACCAGGTTTCTTTATGTATTGCGCTTCCTCTTTTAGTATATTTAATCTTTGTACACTCAGGAATGAGTTATGTAAATACAAACAGTGCTCATGCCTTGTATGTGTATGTACTCATGCTAGAACCTTTGTTTACTCTCTTGAATAATATAATTCAGATGCATAGTTTTAGTAGAAAACATGTGTTTATTTTGATCCTTTATTCTAAATGAATTTATTGTGAAGTAGCTGAAATATTATAGACAGTTACAACAGTTTGTGATGTGTTCACTTTGGCTGCTAAATTAAGTGAAACTGCTAAATTAAGTGAAACTGCTAGGTTGGTTGAATTTCTCTTGTTAAGGAGAATAAGTATAGATGAAACATCTGTGCTTTTAGTACTGCCATTTCCTGGTAGTCTAGGTTGTTGAGTAAGTTTAATCATGTGCATTTGCCTCTGTATTTGTAGAACAATACATGCTATGTTCATGTTCACAAAATGAAGTTCTGAAGTAAGAAGGGATGAGAGCTTTTTTTCTAAGACCTGTGGTGGTGGTCCTAGGTGATGGTCAAAAATAATGGGGATTATGCAGAGATAAATTAGCTGAAGCATTTTAGCATGTGGTGGAATTAATTACGTAGTTAATTAGGAGGCATGTAATTTGGTCAATCAGCAGGGCTGAGGTACAGATGTTTATTATATCAAAATTTTAAGTTGTGAGTCAAGGCCTGTGTTGTTGGACATTCTTTTGTTTTGCTAAATTGCAAAGCTTAACCACATAATGGGACAAAGTATATGATGGATCTTGCCTATTCAACCGTAGTGGGAAAGAAGTGTCCATTTTTAATTATTACTGGGAAAACAGACTGTGTACAGACATTAGAGACATCCTCCAGGGTTAGGATATACTGGTTTATGAGGGTAAAGCAATAAAATTATCCTATCAGGCTTCATGTAGAATTCTATGGTTTCACGGTTTTCCCAGGAAAATGTGAAGTGTCTTTTTTTGCGCATCACTACAGAGGTAACTGGTTATCATATGATTATTTTAAGTTACACACAGCTGTGTCTGGAGTCCATTTAAACACTTATATTGAGTCCACATGTGTCACGAGGTCTGTGTTCTGTTTAGAAGCCATTGCGAAGAATAGATATTGAAGAAGTTGATGATGATACATCAGATGGTGACTTGCCCAGCACTACTTTAGCCAATAACTGGAGGAATTCAGGGAGTGTTGAAGCAGCAGAAACTCTAGATCAGGATGATCTGTTGACTACAGTTGACATTCCAAAAGCAAAGCACTTGAAAATAGAAGAAATCAGTGATACATCACTATTACAGTAAGTATAATAATTCTGATCGTCTTTTAAAAAGGTAAATTTAGTTGCAATGTAATCTTCATTTCCAGATGCCTATGTGTGGTGAGGTATTGAAGATACTTTGGAGAATCTGAATTAAAAAGAAAATTGGAAATTGCAGTTCTTGCATATCTGCCTTATTGACCACGCAGTGTTTAAGACAAATATGATCTGTTTAATCAGTCAGATGGAAAACTCAGCCTTACATTGCCAATATAAAGGAATTTATATTTTCCTGCATGCTATATTCTTTCTAGCTTGGACACTGCATCTTCCCTAGTTGTCTTTACAATTTCTATTTGTAGTTTTTTAGAAGAGATTTTGAACAGAGTTCAAGCACTGATTGTACCTCAGTTGTGTTACAGATGAGTGTCACCACCCTTTCCTCTGCTGAGGCAGGTGGTGGCTTCAGATGTGCCTAAGTTTCTAAGTCATGCTGTACTAGTTAGGCAAACTCAAGTCTGTCTTGCTGAAACTAGGTTCAAGTACAGAAGCTTTATTCTTGCTCAGTCTTAGAGCTTGTTGTCCACTGCATCAACACAGCCTCATTCTGTTAATATAAAGAATCCTTACCAAAATTTCTGTGACAAACACTGGCCTCATCCAGCTTTTCTAGCTCAGTTAGATGGATTTACTGTGAAGTGTTGAAGAAAAAAAGTGTAGTCTTAGCCATTTCTTAATTTCTAAAAATTAGTGGAGTTTAATGACAAATTATAGGACAAAAAGTAGATCTGATGATGTCAGTGTTTTGACATTGTTACTGTTTTGCATTATGAAATTGCAGAAGATGTAGTTTTGGGTTGTGTTTTTTTGGCAGGTATATATGGGAGAAACCTACTATAAAATGCAGTTATTTCCAGAAACAAAGTAGAGACAGACTGAGTAAATTCAAGTATTTGCAGATGTGTTTTTTTTAGAAAAGGTGAATATAAAGCTTGTATAATTTGAAGGAATTTTAAAATATCTGCTGAAATTAAAACACATTCTTCTTAGTAAAGTTTTCAGTATTTTAGCTTTTAATGAATAGAAGGATTTCCAATTTGGTCTCACTGTAGAATTTCCTTAAAAGTTGATTTGATTATGTGTTTCAAAATACCTTTGCAGGCTACCTGTAAATGTGAAAGGAATTTCATCAACAATGCATCCATCTTTTCCTGCAAGCAAACAGGGAGAAAGAGAAATCAGAAGGTCATTCATGTCTGCTTCTCCAGTTCCTCCCATTCCTGCAAATTCTTTCCAGCTTGAATCTGACTTCAGGAAGTTAAAGGACTGCCCCGAAAACATGTACTTGTACCTGAAGGTATGAAACAGAGTAACAGTGCTTGGACAGTTTCTTCATCAGTTGAAGAAACAGTACCCTTGGGTGGAAGGGACAGCTATGTTTAGAGTGTCTCAAGTGTGCAGTAGTCCCTTTTCTTAATTGTCTTCACATAACAGTAAGTATTCTGATGCACATTTGAGTTTTTCTTCTTTTATGCCTTTTTCTTTGCTTTAAGTACAGTGTCTACATTTTTTTTCAAATATAGGCCCTTGTTCTTTAAAGATGGAAATACATTAGTAACTCTATTAAATTCTAGCTCTTCAAATGAGTGCTTCTAGGGTAATTAGACACAGCGACATTTTTAAACTGAGCAAATGCTTGAAACACTACTTGAAGCAATGCTTGAAGCAATCTACTTAACGTGTACTTTTAATTACATATATTTTGAAAAAAAATCACTTAACATTTTTTAAAGAGAAGATAGAAATTACCACTACCAAAAAGATGCAAACAAGCAAGCCAAAATTGTTGTTTGACATCAATTGTTGTTTGACATTGTGATTTGGTTTTTGTGCTTTCATGCACTTCAGCACTGTCCATTACCTTCTACAAATGGACATGTAATTCTCATGACTCAGTTGTATTTTTTGTCTAAAATTAACTTTGTATTTTTTTCCCATAGCAAATAGAGCCCTCACTTTATGCAAAGCTGTTTCAGAAATCCTTAGATCCAGACTTGTTTAACCAGATCCTGAAAATTCTGCATGACTTCTACATTGAGTAAGTTGAATTCCTCCTTTACATTGCCTACTGCTGCTCTGAAACGCTTGGGGTTTTTTTGGTAGGAGGAGGTTGTAGTTTTGTTTTGTGTTTGAGGGTTTTTTGTGTTCTCTCTAGTCCCAGTCTTGGGTTTACTAAATTGTTTCCAGCACATATCATTACATGAGCATAATGAAATCATTGGAATTACTCAATAGTTGCCTTTTAAGAAGTGAAACTCATAATGAAAAATCATGTAGAAAAGAAGTGAAAAAATACTTCTACTGAGTGTTGTTCTATTGTGCTTTGCTAAAGAGCACCAGAAACTTCCATTAGTCTATATGAAATAACTTCTGTTCGCATTACTGTGTAGGTATTCTGAGAGCACATAGAATTGCATATTGTCCTCTATTTTAACTTTCTAAACCTGAGAAATTCAGAGGGTTTTGGTTTTTGCCATGCTTATTGTGATGCATTCAGAATTAATTATCTGCTAGCATTTTACAGTTGCCTTTAGCAATTGTGTATTGCAGACTGAGGTTTTGATAAGACAGGACTTGACAAGTTATTTTTGAAATTTTTATCCATACTATCTATTTGAGTCCTAAAGTTCATTTTGTGTCAGAGGCAGTGTACTGGTTTTCTGAACTACACTGTCTGAGAAACATAAACTCAATGCTTTTCAGTGTTGTTTTATGAAGATAAGCATGCATAAATCAATGTTTGCCTTTCCCTTGGTCTCCTTAAAAAAGTAAAATACCCACCACCTAGTTGAAAAATGCTATCTTAGAGATACGGTCCTGCATTTGGTGATACAACATAAAAAGACTAGGAAGCTGAAATTTTTTGCTGTAAAGCAAGAAGAAATGTGAAGTTATGAAAGAAAAATATATTTGTTAGTGTTTGTAACAAAAGCAGTGCCTGTTTACTCTTCATCAGAAAAATGTAAAATGAACACCATCTAGGAATTTTCTGTTTGGATGAAAATTAAGGTAGCCATAGTTGGCTCAGCTTTTCATTGAGCTTCCTATGTCAACAGGTGCTGCTTCCTTTCACACTACCTGGTACATATAAAAATAGTGATGCTACAGCCAAGTGTAAGCATTAAATCATGTTGTAGCGTTTTGTACATGACCAGCAGTCAGTTTGCATCAGTCTAGGTTTTTTTTCTTTACTCTTGCTCAGTTGAACAATAATACCTACATAAAGGTTTCTGGGTATTGACTTCTTGCTTTGTGAATGGACAAATGAACAGTAAAGACAGGGAGTATAAAAGAGTTGGAAATTCTATTGGTGCTTTAATTCCTTTTTCCTGAATTTTTCAATATTGCTTGCAGCTACTGAATATTTCTAATCAACAGTGGGTTTTTTTATATTTGTAATAATCTTCTTCAGGAAAGAGGAGCCATCGCTCATCCTTGAAATCCTCCGGAGGCTCTCTGAATTAAAAAGATTTGATATGGCAGTAATGTTTATGTCAGGTTCAGAAAAAAAAAGTAAGTAATTTGGTAGTATCTTTGTAAACTTAGTTTCTGTTACTGTAGAATCTTGCAAAAAGCATGTTAATCTTAGCTCTATTCTTGTTTATTCCATGTAATTATCACCTTCGTTGTCTAGCTTTTTATTGTTTTAGAAGTTAATATGAATGTCATGTAATTTGTCTTAATCCTTTGACTCCTTATTTATTGCTTAGACTAAAAATTACAGCTAAATCCTCTTATTTTAATCAGTAATACCACTGCATTTTAGTCTGATAAAATAAGCTTTGCCAGCTTGTCAGTTTGTAGCTGGTAATGTTTCAGATTTATGAATTTTTGTGAGATCCTACATCTGAGATCCAAGGTATCCAGATAATACAGTTTTCACAATTTACAACTATGACAAACCCTGACTTTTCTGTTGGCAAAAGAATGCAAACATCTCTAAAGCACTTAGATTGGTTGTTTGTCCTGTTCTGGAGGCATCGCTCACATTAGTTCGCAGTTTGTGTTGACATTGGCTTGAATTCATCATTTATAAAAGTGGGTTTTGTCTCAAAACTTTTTCGTCATTTAGCACTACAAACAGGCTATGTAATAGTGAGATGCGTACAAGCAAAACTTGTCTCTGGGACTATGCAAATTTAAATTTACTATCTACAGCTGAGTTTAACTAATAACCATTATACTTGAACATTTTGAAATGTGAATCTCCTTAAAATAAAATAACTTGGATTACCAAAGTGCAATGCCTCTTACGAATGGCATTCACACCTTTACCTGGTGTAACCTCGATCTGCCACTGGCATTAATGTTTGTCTTCTGCATGTAGTGGCATAGTGTCAAGATGGTAAAGAAACTATAAGCTATCTGTTGCCTGGGTTGTGCTCCTGTTTGAGAAAGTGTTGTTAGGCAGTTCCTAGACATTGAAACAAAGGGTAAGTTTTGCTTTGCTACTTTTGTTCATCCTCCCAGTTTAAAAATTTATTCGTATTTCATCTGTATAATACATATGCCCCTTACTCTCTCCGAGAAAGAATTGGACTAATTTACCTTAAAAGCATGAATCACAAAAATAATCGCTCATGTTGGGATTTGCTTTTCAGTTACACAGATGTTATTCAATCATGTGAACCACATGGGATTAAAAGATACTTCTGTTGAAGAATTGGAGAAGAAATACGGCATTTTCTTGTAGCAAGATGGCTGATGTAAATGTCAGGATTTGCGCCTTTTTTCACGTGGAAATTAGCTAAGAAGCTATAAGGACTGAATTTTGTTGCTTTTTATAAGTAATGAAACTCTTAAACTTGAGTTAGCCAAATGGCAAGTGCCTGAAGAGATCATTATTTAGTTCTGCAGTACACTTGTTTTCCAGTACCTGAGACAATATGGATCTGCATTTTCTTCAGTGGAATCTGTTTGCCTAAAAAACAAATAGGGAGATTGGCATTCAGTATCTGGACTGTAGATAGAGATCTTTATTAAAAGGAAAAAATTATTTATGAACATGTCTTTGGTAAGAATCAAATACTGTATATTAGAATTATGCATGGGTTTTTTATTTTAGAAAATAAACTGAATGTTGAATTGAAGATACTATATTTTTAATGATTTTTTTTTTAATTAAGATGCCTAAATCACTCTTCTGTAAAGATCCGCCACATCAGAACTTGTACTGTGCAAAGTGAACCTGAAGGATAATGGCAAGAAAATTCCAGAGTTTTTGTCTGAGTTTTATCTAAAAGTGGAGTTTTGGCACTGGTAGCTGAGAACTTCTGATCCTATTCTGTGAACCTCAACTGTAATTGCAGAATAGAAGAAAGGCCAATACTGTAGAATTAAACTAGAAAGTTTAAAAGAAAACACTTCTTTGAAGAGTACTTTTAAAACAATCTGGTAAAACTTAATCCTTGTGGATCAGTTGTTCCTAACTGGATGGACCCGTTAAGATGACTCAGGAGGCTAAGCAAAATACCTCAACAGTAGAAGAAGGCAAAAGCATGAAATTAATGAAATTCTTAGCTAAGAGTGAGCATGAGGCATAATAAATTACTTGCACTGCTCACATGACCAGGAGGAAATAACAGCACTTGTCAAGTGTACTCGGGTATCCAAGTGGTGGTGTTAGCTTATCTGCTGTCTCTTCCATCCCACACATGCGAATATCCTGATGAAACCCCTGTTTTCATCCTGATTCAACCCTTTTGCTGTACTGATACTTCTCTCAAAGTTTGGGTTTGGAAGTTGTGCTGTTTTTCAGAGGAAGTATTAAATAGCTGTAGCATTCTAAAAGACTTCAAACTCCCAATATGGATTAGTAGGAGAAGGTGTAAATGTTGTCTTCTTAGTAGTCAGTATTATAAAACTAATTTTGAAACATTTGCAGCTATTTTATGTCTTAGTTCAGATATAATCTAGTTTTTAAAAAAATTAACTGAGCTGCATCCTCGGGCCTGGTTGCAATTGACAGGAATGGCATCAGCACTCAGCCCCTAAGGTAGCTTCAAATTAGCCCTGGACCTGAGCACCAGTGTAGACAGTGCTACTGGCGGAATGGAAGAGCCTTTATATAGCACTGCTTGCAGGCTACTGACAATAAGAATTGTTATTACTAGATGTGTCCCAAGTTACTGATAGCAGGCTGTTTATTCCCCTTATTGTAAAGCACTACAGAAAATGTATTGGGGATTCTGCTATAACTAATAAATGGTAGGACACGGAGTAGTTACCTGAAATGTTATAGGTACAGATTTTGTAGATACACTGTATCTTCCTGCGGACTGTTACTGTAGAGCAGAGGTGTTTGCTTGATTTGATTATGCTAATAAACTATTTGGTACATTCTCAAAGGCTGGTTTTTGACAGCTGTTTTATGAAAACGGGTGATTGGAATAGGGACCTTCAAAAGTAAAAGCAAGATCATGGTAGAAAGATTTGAAACTGTAAGCCAAGAGTCACCTACAACTCTGCTGTGCTTTTAATGAAAATAAACTGTTACGGTTGGGTGTTCCCAAACTGCTACTTTTACAGAGATTTTTGTTAAAGATTTGTGCATGTTAAGGAGGGCTGATAAAGTTTTTCAAGCATGTAGAGCTTGGTGAGATGGATGAGTAGACCTGACTTGATGTTGCTACTGAACTTAGGCTACCAAGTTTAATCTTACAGATGATATGCTACTGTAGACTTTTGCTTTTATATTTACACACAACATCTGAAGTTACTAAAGTTATATTTCAGTGCATAGGAAACAGTGGAAGATGGAGAGCAGAATACAGGTTTTCAGAGAACTCCGAGCTCCACTTGCTCCAGGAGATGGCAGTGTTTTTCCCTTTTGAAATGTTAAAAGCTGCCAGATTTCTGTCTTGTAGGGTTTAATAAAACATGGAGAAGATTCATAGATGTGAAGCAAGTAAAAAAATCCATTTTGAGGAGAGAAGTGGATTTTTTCTTTTTCTTTTTTTTTTTTTTTTTTTAATCTGATGCATTCTAAGGTGGTCATAAGCCTATTGTATTGGAGAAAAAAAGGCTTACATAAATAGTGTGAAACCGTTAAAATGTGAAATACTTCATAGTCCTTTGCTACATAACAGCGTTCAAGGTGTCAAAAATATGAGATCATGTTTGCTGTGGTGATGGATTCAGGTTGCATTTTGAATAATTCTTTTACTTACCAGTATTTAATTCTGTTTTTCTATATAACTTTTTAATTATTCAAGATAATTTCTGAAATTTGATTGTCCCCCAGTAAATCTCTAAGACAGTCAAACTCCAGATTATCTATAGATTCTATAACCGAAGTTGTTAGAATACTGAGGACTTCTCAATATTTTAGGACATACCTTAGAACTTCTACAGAATATCCTTACAGTTTTCCCTTTTGGCAGTAGAATGTGACTTTTTAAAATTTTGCTTTCCAGCAACTCTGGGTAGCTCAGCATTCATAAAGTAATTGTTTAACCAGAGCTGTGTTTGTCTTGCTTCTAAGGATGTCTGGTGACTATCGTACATCAAGATAAAGGCACTTGATTTACTGCTTTTTTATTACACTACTGCCAAAAAAAAAAAGGTTTTAGCATAACTTGTACTTGGCAATACTTGTGTCAGTTACTGTGGAAAGCATAAATGAATATAATTTAAGTAGTTGTTCCAAAAGACTTTTTAGGATTGAAAATTAATGGTTGTGACACTGCTCAAGAAGTTCTTGCTGCTTTTTCTTCTTCCTTGTCATTTTATTTAAAAATAGATGTTTGAGCTTGCCAGTTCTCACATCAACAACTAATGTCGCCTTCAAAGCGACTTCTAAAATAATTTTATTTATATAAATTTGTATGCAATTTTAATAACTTTAATATTAGTAAAAGTTTAACATACTAGTTTTTTATATTTAGAATATAAGTCTTTGGGGTCCAGAGAACCTGTGAACATCAGTTTCAGGAAACTTAGATTCTAGCTCAATCTTCTCCTTTACTAGGCAGAGATCTTTCTTTGTCAGTGATGTGAATACATTTGCCTGTAGGTGCCATCACTAGGGAATACTGAAATGGAAACACATACTGAGCAGTTCATTACCAGTGTCATCAGCTGTCAGTTGTTTTCTTCCATCTTGCATGACTAACATTTCCATTGTTCGGGGTGGTTTTTTTTTTGTTTGAATGTTGCACTTAACAGTGCAGTCTCTTTTTACTCATGTCAGCTACTTGCTTGTTTTCCTCCTGTGGTTCTTTGTTTTCTTGTTACTGCTACTTAATGATTATTACACAATCTGTCTTCATTTCCATTACTTACTTTTTTTTCTCTTTTGAGATGACTTAAGAGCTCTTTTTTTGTTCAGGCAGGTCCCTTTTCACATTTGCTATCCTTTCTTTCCATTGCCATAACTTGAGCTTGTAATCTTGATATTATTTGATAACTACTGACTCTGATGTGCCCTTTTATTTTCCTCTCATGAAACCTTAATGAGCGATGTTACAACAGAGAAGGTAGAGAAAAGATGAAGGAAATGAAGCTTTTAAAGTTGTGTTTAGGTGCTGTGGTGTCTAGACACCTTGGGATTGCTCTCATGTCAGTATTAGAATCCAAGAGTGTGGAACATTAAATACACATCCTCTTTTCTCTCCTTCACCTGTGTCCCATGTAGGGGCAGCTGTGAGGTGAAGAGTCTGTGCCAGTCTCTTCTGCCACTAGATTGTGTTTGTTTTCAGTAAATTGATGCTTTCCTACAAATAGCAGAAAGGACCTTAATAATAGCATAGGGCTGCTCATTTTTGAGTCTCTCTTCTCCCCAGGTAAGATTCACCTTGTAACTTTTCTTTTGGAGCAGCTGCCAAGCCAAGTCTTTCTCATGTCTTAGAGAGCAATTAGTGTTTTGAGTTGCATTCTATCTTTGCTATTTTTGCATGATTTTTTTTAACTTCCTGAAGGTGTGTTTCTAAAGGTTGTGTTATTTAGATGACACTATTGCTCTACAAAATGCTTTGTTAATGATTATCCCTGAGAGAGCCTGACCTCTAAGGAGCATGTTCTAAGCTGGAATCCAGTCTTCATGAAAGTCTGCCAAGTGACCTGGAGTTGCATTAGTGATTGATCTTTTTCTTTGCTGGTTAGGCTTAGAGAAGGTACAGCTTTTGGGATAAAAGCTGAAAGTGTATTTTTCATTGTTGTATCTTCTCTTAAGCATGCAGTTCAGACTGACTGAAATAGTAAAGTTTTATGGGTTTTCACATCTGTCGCTTTTTCTTTGTACCGTTTCACATAAACCATTTGTATCAGATCTTCTTGTTACATCTGTCACTATGTACTGATTCCCTCTCTGAATGTCTTTAGTTTCACTGTGCCCTTTCTCTTTAAAACATTAAATTCTTCACTGCCTTCCCTCTCCTGTTAGTTTCAGCTTCTGAAAGTGTTGTTTGAAGGCCCCTCCTAGTTTTTAAATATTTCTGCTCAAAGTTTTTTTTCTGTAAGCTCCTTCTAATAACCTTGCTTCTTCAGGCTGCATTTTGTAGAAAAATTCCCCTCTAAAGTCTGACTTTATAAACTGAAGCAAATACTGCATGAAACCCAAGCAAATTCCTTTTTTCTTTTGCTTTCTATTCAGATGACTGCTGAGTTCAGATGTGGTTGAATATTTCAAAGTCTTTTGCTTTCTTATCAATAGTAGAAAGTGGTGTTTCCTTCAAACATCAGACTTTCCAGTCTCTCTTCTTACAGTTGTTGCATTTATTAAATTTAAGATGACAGCATAAAAGATAGACTTGGTTCCTTGTCCCAAGTGAGTCTACCTGGTTTTTATAATCAAGAAATGTACCGTGAAGCATAAATAGTGTTACATTAACCAACAATTGAATATACAAAAGTCTTCCTTGTCCTGATGCCTGATAAGATAGATTAATGCTCTGTATAAACTATTTAACTCCTATTTTGTGGTCCCTTATTTAGACAGATCTTCCACAATGAGCTGAGCATCAGATCAGTCTGAGTGAAGAGACAAAACACAAAGATGCCTGTGAGAGACTGAAATGTTACTGGTTAATGACTCAAACAATTGGATAATTGCAAGGGTGCTTTGCACTGTTAACCCGAATGGAAGGAGGAGGGGGTTTTTTGTGTGATGGGAAAAACTTCTGACCTAGGACAGACCGAGAGGGTGGTGTCCATATTTCAGAGAATGACCAGGACAAACCAGCTTTTGTTTAGCAACAAGCTGGATTTTGAGCCAGGTAAGGAAAAGACTGATGAGAAATAGATCCTGTGAAAATGGGGTGATGCTTTTTATCCTGCCATTGTCCTTTACACAGCTGGCATAGGTATAAAACTCCCCAGAAGATATTCATCCCTTCTGATTGAGCATACCTGGCTCAACTACAGTGATGTGAGAGGCAGCTATCATGTCCTATAAGGTGTCATAAACCGTCAAAGACCCTTGAAGTGCCCCCAGACGCATTTCTGAGGCCTTCTACCAGAGGATGATCTACAGTGTTGAAAAAGAGAGTGGTTTATAATGAATTACTATCACTTTGGAAGAACGAGTAACACCCTGCTGACTTGAGAAAAATGTACTCCAGAGCCTTCATTGGAAAGTGAAAAAGCTGCTAACTCTAAAATAGCCTGAAGTTCAGATGTTTGAAATAAAAAGTAATTAGTTACTGCTGTACACCAGAGCCTGTGTGTAACACCATGTGGCATTTGAGCTTTGAGGAGTCCAATTCTGTCCTTAATGTTCAGATTTGTTTTTTGTGATTGGGTTCTGGAGGTTGTAAAAATTAGCCATGTTATTACTGAGTTACATCATACTAAATGCAGTATTTAAGTGAAAGTGTATGTGTTTTTTTCAAAAGACAGGTGAGAACATTTTGCAGCACACCCTCCTGAGCTGAGAGGGGCAAGATGATGGACATCTCTCTGCGCTCTCATGGAGGCAGGTGCATCATCTGACACATCACATCATTTGGGGTGCAGATGTAGACTGCCCCACGTAATCCAAGAACTCGGTGACTGGCAGCTGAAAAAGTGAATTTCCCTTTTAGAATAGTCAAGATCAGCATAGTTTTTCAAGCCTTCAGAATTTCAGTCTCAACATTCCTCTCTACTTCAGTAAAATCTAAAAATTGATTGATGTTTTTAACACAGGATTCACAGAAGCTATGAATGGGAGAACAAACTCTGCTAACCCTTTTTTAGTAACTTCCTCTAGTTTTCCTCTCAGAATTGTTTTGTCCTAGTCTTTGTCCTTTCATGCTTGTGCCTGTCACATACTGGGTTTAAGTGAAGCCAGCTGTACTGAGGACAGATTCCTGCAGTCAGTGCTCCCATTATTGGGCTTTATCAGGACAACTCTGCTGCTTCAGACACAAAAAAATTTGGCTCAATAAGAACGCCCCCATGCTGCATATGAAACAGCCAAGCTTTGACTGTATTCCTACCTGGTTTGTGCTGGTAGAGATGGGAAGCCATGGTACCACACAGCCTGAGCTCCAGTATCAAGTCCTTTCATAAGGCTCCTTCCTCCAACTGCAGTAATGCCAATGCAAAATATCACAGGGATCAGCTGCTGCGCTCAGAGGATGATGGGGGACCTTGTTTGTTCCTGTTCAGCTAACTGAGATTACAATGTATGGCTCTTCATCTTCATATCTCAAGTTTAAAGAAGTTTATAAAGGAAGTTTGTTTTTCATTCCCAGTTGCCTTATGCATAAAACAGTTTGTTCTAATCTTCATTACTTTCCTCTCCTAATTCTCTGTGCTGATAATTTGCCATCCTTCAGCATGCCTGTGCTCTCTGTCACTGACAGTTCCTGACTGAATATAATATGTGTTTGTCAGAGCAAGGAGGATGTTTTGAATGGGTGGAATTAAATCAAAATAATAGACCAGAGAGTATTTTCAGGCACCTCAGTGTTCAATATCCTTGTGTATAATATTCCCCTACAGTAATGCACACTGACAAATTTCAAAACTTAACAAGATCGTTCCAAACTGATGAGCATCTGTTACGACATTGCCAAAGACATGTGACAATTAAATGTCCATATGCCTCTAAAACTCAGAAAAAAATTGCATTATGGAGCATTTGGGAGCAGCATCCAGTTTTACAGTTTTATTACAGGCCACAGGCACACTTGGACTAATCAGTCCTTGGGAAGAGAAGGGAAGCTGGGGAATGAAGTGGGTGATGAGACTAAGCCGCCCATCATTATATTCCATGATTTTAGGGAGCTGCCTCATGTACAATGCACTTTTGTGCATTGCCTCATGTCTCAGGCAAGTTCCTACCAGGAAATCAATTCCTGTAAATTCAAGATTCGGATTTGTTTCGTCACCATACCTGTGCTTATGTGCTATCACTGCTGCATTAGAAGCAGATTGTCATCTGTTAAATTTATCATAGAATTACAGTATAGTCTGAGTTGGAAGGGACACAGGAGGATCATGAAGTCAGCTCTTAAGCAGATGGCTGATAAGAGGATTGAGCCCAAGACCTGGTGCAACATGCTCTGACCATGCTCAGGTGGAACATTTGAGGCTTTCAGAGATAATTACAAGACTGTTGCCCAACTGTAGAGATGAGATTCTCCTCACTGGCAGGAGAAGGTTAAAATGTTTTCTTCTGATGGGGAAGGCAGCTCTGGGTCTGCAGGAGAGTCAGCAAAGGGAGATAAACTGAACTTCTCAGTGGGGGAGGTTTCTGGCACAAACCAGGTGGAAACTGAGAATTAAAAGGAAAAATCTTAGAGCAAATTTCAGGCTCATGTTACAGCTGAGGGCCACTCATTGAAGATTGTATTTGATGAAATTTGCATGCAATACCCATTTTCCTTCCTAATTATACAGCTGGCATAATGATTCAATAAAATCTGTGGACTGTTATGAAGTGAATTTTGTGAAGGGAAAGCTATGAAATATATTTGATTTGCTTAGTTTATTTGACAAGCTCTGAATCTGACCCAGCTTGGGAGAAAGGAAATGCAATGAGGGAAAGAGACCACAAGGCCTTTATCTTCACTGAATTATTTCTGGCAGCAAAGAAAACCTTTGGCTCTTCAGTTATTTCAGTCCCATCCTTTGTTTCCTATCACCTAGTCCTGGATCATCTGACTTGCCATATAGGATCATGGTTGCTTTTTCTTCTCTGTCTAATGCTAAAACTGGGAATCTTGAGTCCCCTCCTTACTCAACAGCCTACCAGCAAGACATGTGACAGTAAATTTTGAAACTTCACAGAATCCAGTATAAGGGGAAACTGATACCAGACAGCTAAGGCACAAACTGGAAATGGTCTTCCAGGGATAACATGTCTTGGGACATAGCTATTGGTATTAAAGAGCACAAGAGGGTTGGGCATGTAGGGAGGGTGCGAATGCCAGGGTAAAAAATAAAGGGGCAGGAGTGGCCAACTGTTGGCTCAAGGGAACATTTTCTTCCCTGAAAAGACTCACTGGCACTATTCAAAGGGAATAAAAAAGTCAGTAGAGAGCCACAGCTTTCTGCTCTGACAGAAACAGCAAAGTTTGCCACAGTTCCTTGTTCTTTCTGCCCTGATTTATCCCAGAATCCTCAAGATGCCATGCTAGCTGATGCATATTTCTTCTGGTTACCGATTCATTCTCTCAGTATAAAGTATGTTGATTTATGGATAAATAGGATACATTTGCTGTACTGAGCCTACTGATCATGTTTAAACACAGTCAGGGAAGCAATGCTTCTTCTTAAAAGAATAGAAGTAGAATGGCAAAGTCAAGTACTCAAAAGGCTCAAATTGCCAGTAACGCCCAAAGTGATACTTAGCTTTATTCAGTCCATTTGTGTCATTTTTTCATGTGGTGGTATAATCTTTAATTACATGCTTCACCAAATTTCTTACCTTCTAGCAGCCATGCTCAGAATGTATATATCTTGCAAACATGTATGGTTTGTTTGAAACACTAGCTTTTTTCCAGGGAGATTATTGGTGCCTGCATTTAACCATCAAGAGGGCAGCCTCTCTGCAGCACAATTCATGCTTTTAAGCTTTTCATAATACAGCTGTTCAAAATCATCTGGCTGAGTTTCAGCCACAGGGAGCAAAGTAAAATGAAACTAGTGGTCCTTCCTCAGCTGGGTTTTGTAAGTTAGCATTGGTGACAGCCATGCACAGTCACCCTGTTCTCCCTACTGAAGTACTCTGTTTCCTGGCTGTTTGGCATCAAAGAATCTCCTTTTGACAGACTGGGAATGAAAAATCACTGTAAAATCTACAACATCACTATATTTTTTATTCAGTTTTGAGCGCCTTGTTCCAATAGACCTTTATTGGGTTTTTTTAAATTTTGTTTTTGTTGTTCTTACTGCTCTAATTTTACTTCCTATTTTTCTTTTATTCATAAGTACTAATTAACTGTGCCTATGAGCCATAACACTTTCCTAATGAACAAGCCATGAGCCTTGTGAAAGTGCCTTAAAACACATGGAAAAAAACACTTCCAGCTGAGCCAAATGCAGCACATCTCCTCATGTCAGTCAGGTTGAGAGCAGCTCCACTGAGTAGCCCTTTGGAGAGTTGGTGGAGCTGTGCAATTAAAATCAAGCCTGGAAGCAGCAAGAGCAGAAGTGCTCAGACACGGCAGCCACGGGTGAGTACCTTGCTAGGAGAAACACAGGGGAGACAGTGCCAGGAGGAGAGGGGCTTCCTGGGGGCTCCTGGAGCTGTGCCTGCTCTGGCTTGTCACATGGTCCTCCAAACTCCCAAAAAAATCCACCACATTTAAGAAAAAAGAAAAATGTCTGAGGACAGAGTAAAGGGAAAATGTTTCAGGGAAAAGCCAGCTCAGCACGAAGATGTGGAACTAGTGTAATTGGAGGTGCATGGGAGGTTCATGCAGCTTCACAGGAAAGGCACTGTAAATGGAGAGGAAGGATCAGTCCTTTCTGGGAAAAGGCAAAATGGGAAAAATGGGTTGATTTAATGCCTCTACAATAACAGAAAATAAGATGCATCTGTATTTCCATCCCTTCTTTTTCAGGCAGGTACAAAAACAAAATAGCTCTTCAGTGCTTTTATGTTCTGCTACATAATAGGCAAAAGAGATCACTGAGAAGAAATAATCTAATTCACACTATTTTCTTATTTTTTATGCATTTTCAGTGAAAGATCCCATGCTGAACTCTTTACAGTGTTAACATTAAAGTAATGGGAAAGAAAGAATAGAAGTGGACCTCTATTTGGAGAAATTAAAATCTTTCAATATAATACCAAATGAAATTGTTGTTGTGAGTCATTGTGTAGCAGAGACAAAAACAACTGATGTTTGATTTGCAGAAGTCCCTGCTTTGCATTCCAGGCAAACGAAGTAAATGCAGTTCTCTTGCACGAAGGAGTTTTCTTCAACTGCCTTAGGCTATTATGCACTTCATTTAGACCAGACATGCCAGAAGAATGAACGTTATATAAAATAAGCAGAGGTTGATGGAAAACTGCAAGAATGAAGCTGCATGGGGCTGAAAACTGCCTTTCCTAAACTTCTGCACTTCTTGCACATTGTCCATGGAACAGAGCCTGGAAGAAAGCCAGCATTTCTCAGGCTGTGCTTGCTTTTCTTTATGGATAACATCCCTTGTGCCACGCAGCAGCAAGAACAGAAGGCAAAGGGATGGTGGGGGATAAAAAAGGATCGGGACCCTCTCTTTGGCTGTCAGACCAATGTCTGACCTTTTCTGCACCCCACTACTTGTTGAAGTCAAAGCAATTCTTCCTGTGCAAAGCCAACTTTGTGAAACACTGAATGAAAACTCTGCTTTCAGGGTTTCACATAAGAGCTGTGTCACCCATTCCCCTCACCAGCTGAGAGTTTCCAATAACATATGCAACACACATATTTTCCTTCTGCCTTTAGTATCACTTCTCCTCAGTTAAAGACACCATGTGAAAACATGACAAATATGAATCGTTTATGATTCTTTGGTGCTTCTTTGGACTTCACACTACAGTCTTGTTCATGACACAAAGAAAAACAAGGTTAGAGCAACACTGATTTTTTCTCATAATGCTCTTTTATGTGTGAACATTAATGGAAGAAAAGCAATGCAGTGAATAGCTTTATAGAAAAGCTTCAACCAAAGGCAAATTAAAAGAGGAAGATGAGATGAAGCATGTGTGATCACACCAAGTACACTGTGACTTTCTATTTGGTTGTTAGGCTGTGCTGGAAAAGCCAGCATTAAACCTGGTGTAGAAAATAAACACACAGAGAGGAATGTCCAGTCAGAGCAACCTGACTGCTGCCCTCAAAATTGCATTGGTAGCCTGTAACTTTTTTCTTAATCTTCTCCAAGAAATATATGAAAAAATAAATAGAAGAAATAAAAATTTCAAATAAAAACTAATCTTGGGCAGTGGGGGGAAAGAAAAAGCACCATCAGAAAAAGTGGCATAATGAAAACAGTAATAAAACCAATAAAACAGGTTGAGCATAGTACAGTGTGCCCAAAAGCCCAGACTTTGAATGCAAATTAAGGTAAAAATAAAGTCCAGCTTTTTCCTTTTCAAACTGTTCTACACTCTTGACTTGTACATCTTGCATAAATGAGCACAACTCTTGCTATTTCACATTCTTATCAAAGAGGGCTTTTTATCCTGAGGCATTAAAATTACAATATTCCTGCTGGAGTCTCTCAAGTTGTTTAATAATTCTGTGGTTTAATTATTGAAATGATTGCAATTTACATTCAACAAGTCCAGCAGCATGTTGGAGACTTGAAGGGTACAATATACCAATATGCTCAGCAGTAGAAGAAATATAAACAATCTTCAGTCTTGTCTTCTCCATGTAAAATGATGATGGGAAGAGAACTTTTTGGAGGTTCAAAAACACAGAGAGGGTTTGGGACCCAAATTACTGCAGCAGATCTTCTCTTCCATCCTATTTCACTACTTCCAACATCAATTTCACTACTGAATTTTCACAGTCAGCTTAAGTTCCTCACACTGGGTACATGTCAACCACCAAAATCCAGAGAGGATAGAGCTGCACAGCCCTTAGTGGACACTGAAATCAGTTTGGGGTACATCTTCCCAACCAATGGGGCTTAATCCGTTAGTTTAACCATACCTCAAGAGAAAACTTGGTGCCCCTACACACTCCCTAGGATCACAGTCAATGAACATTGAAGGAAAAAATCCTGATTCAAATACTTTTCTCATCCTTACAGCACAGGCCAGTGCCCTGGAATATCCTGGGCAGTGGGTCCTAAATGCCTCTGAAAATTCCTCTTTGAATGACTTGATTAGATCATTGGATAATTGTCTGCTTTGAAAAAAAAGTGGAAGAATATGGTAGAATACAAAGATACAAAACTCTTCAGCTGCTGGGAGCAAGTTTCATCATTAGTTTATAACTGCATAAATACTGGATTGATTGTTACAGGAGCAACATTCAGCCACATACCTTATGAAAAGTCCCATGTTAAAACTGAGGAAAATGAAGCAGTGTTATCTGCAGAACATTCCCTTGCCTTAATATTAGCTGTATTTGCAGCAGTCAGTCTTGGTGTGCATATTGGCCTTTTGACTTGGCTGTGTATCACAATCTTTCCCTCTCATCTCACTCATTCCTACTGTGGAAATAAAGCCCAGATTCAGGGGGAAAGGAACATGCAGTACATTCCAGGCACACCTCCGATGGTCAAATCCCAAGTTAGTAGATGTGGTGGTCCTCTGCTGGAAAACCTGTTAAATAATTTTCTTAGGGAAATCACTGAGGTCTCCCCTTGCATTGTGGCACAAAGTCTACATTCCCAGGGCAGATTCCCCCATGTAGCTCTGACAAAAGCAAAGGAAGAGGGTTGATGAAAAACTGAAACATGCTGGAGACAAACAGTATGGGTTGTCCAATGTGTTTGGAGGCACAGTAGGAATCCATGCATAGGCATAAATTATCAGGGAGAGAAAATACCTCAGCATCAAAGCCATGTTCAGTGCGTGGGAGAGCCTCAATATAGCTCAAATATAGCAGTGAGCAGATGTCTTTACTATCATAAATGCTCTTAAACCTCCCTGGATTTACAGCAGAGAATCACAGCCTCTTTCATTCAAAAATTCTAGCAAAAATCTATGTTGCTGGTGACTTTTATATCAGACTATGAGGCTACAACACTCACCTACAGTAAGAGATCTGCACTAAAGGCAAAAAGAAACAGAAGAAATTAATGCAGGGAAGATGAAATTTTCATTTCCCCTCTTGAAGCCAGACTGCCTTATGTGGAGAATTCCTTGTAGCCAAACTCAGGAGATGTAGTCTGAATGGCAAGGCTAAAACAAATGGATGTGCCTCAAAAGTAGATATAACTCACTTGAACTCATCAGGAAGAATTTTTTCACTGGAAGGGTGATAAAACATTGGAAAAGGCTGCCCATGGAACTGGTGAAGTGACCATCCCCGGAGGTATGCAAGAAATGACTGGATGTGGCACTTAGCGCTATGATTTAGTTTACATGGTGGTGTTCTGTCAAAGGTTGGACTTGATCATCTTGGAGTTCTTTGCCAACCATAATAATTCTATGATTTTATGATTCTATGTCAAGTTTCTGGAAAGTATTGCTCCACATCTACCCCTCTGGCTTTGAAAAATCTCCAGAGGCAGAGATGATCAATACATAGGAGCAACAAAACAAGGTAGCAGGAGAAGTAACTGTGATGTTTAATCCCTCCTAGCACATTTCCTCTCAAACATCATAGGAGAAATTGTCTAAAATGAATGGTTTGCCTTCAAGTTTTGTTGAAAATATTATCTAAAACTTCACTGAATGTGTGGCTACTGTGGCCATATTGGGCTTTGCCTCAATTCACTGGACTCTTGGATAGACAAACAATGGAAAAAATAAAACTGATGGGTGATTTAGTATACAAAACTACTATTAATGAACTCTTAAGAACAGGACGAATATTAATTCTTTATTAATATGTCTTTTAAAACCATTTTATTTTCTATTTTAAAGCTGAGTTTCTGGAAAACAATATTGAGGTATGAAATGTTCCCATTTTATGACGATTCTGGAGTTATACAATAAGATTTTTCTGACAGATTTACTGTTTTTAATTAGAATCAAAAGAGCAGACAAAAGTCATAGTTATAAGAAAACGTTATATTTTCATTAATATTTTAATAGAAACATCTGAAGCAGTCATTTTGCCCAGAATAGGTCAAATCTTCAAATATTTGATTTCAAATGGAAGTGGAACAAGAAATATTGATTTAAATATAAAGTATTAAGTATATGAACCGGGTACTGCCTTGAGGAAATAAACTGGTGTGGAAAAACATTTTTTAAAAAGTACCAATTTTCATCTTTTTATTAGACTGTTGGCAACAAATACATGAAATTTTGACTGCCTGAAGTCCAGTCTCAGACAATTTCTTTTTGTAATGTAAATAAAAATTTGTGATTAATATAGCATTTCCAGAATGGATACTGAAATTATTTCATCTTTTTGATTAATCTCTTAGGCATACACTGCAGTTTGCATTTTAAAAAATCACATACAAATGTACTGAGACAAGAATAATCCCCTCCTGGTAAAAATGCATGCTCTGCTCTGTATGCATCCATTGGTTGTAATCCATTGTGAAGAGAGGGGAATGGTTTTAAACTGCACTGGTAGCAAAAAAAACCCAGCCTCTATCTCTCCTTGCCCACCATTACTTGTCACACCTCTAAAAACGCATATGGGGTTGTGGGTGAAATTTAGTCTTCAAGTGAGAATGAAATAAAAGCAAAGGACTTTCACTTACTGCTATATAAATCGGTTTTCTAATCTCTATTTATGTGATAAACAACATGAATTCAAGATTAGTTTTATCTATTTTTTTGCACTGTAAGGGGAATTTGAAGACAATTTTAAAGAAGCCAGCCACCAGGTACAAGACTACTTTCCAAAAGTGCTACCTTGACTCCTGAAGCTGTGTAAGTACAGCACTCTGACCCAGGGAGTGGGAGGCAGCTGCTGAATTTCTCTCAACAAGTCTGTCTGTAGGCTTGAGTGTCTGTCTCCGTATTGTGCACCATTATATAACCATGCCAATCATCACACCTGGCTGGAGAGGGTTCCCACAGTTTCCTCCCACGTCATTCCAGTAACTCTCAGCCACTGAGGCTGCAGCTGTGTGCCTCAGGACTGCTCTTGTTTTTTCTATCACCCCATGAGACATCCCATTTACAGGAAACTTGATTTATCTTTCCTGTCTCTGTATCAAGACCAATAATTACATTCAGACAGAGCAGATGACAGCATCTGGATGTGATCTGCAGATGGCAGGAGAGGAAGAACTACCTGCTCTTTGGTGGCGGTTTCTACATTCCAGTTCATTACTGAAATGACTTCCTAAGTTCTACCAGTACTTAAGCTCTAGCTGGAATACAGCTTAACTTCCAAACACTAGTTTTTATTAGGGTAGGTTAATGAACTCTTAAGTGCCTCATATTTTCATCTCCCCAAAGTGCTTATTGGTGATTTTTAAACTGTCTTGGCAAGTCTGGTGAGCTTCACAGCATTCTATAGTGTTTCTATACAGCACTTTTTTCACCACATTTTGCTATTTAACATATAGATTTACTTGTCAGGGAGCACAGAATCACAGAATCATTTAGGCTGAAAAAGACCATTGAGATAATTGAGTTTATTGTATGAGAATATCAAAAGAGAAATTCAGTAAGGTATAAAATTTAAATTATATTTGAATGCATTCAATCTTAAAAGCCTCAGGACTCGTGTGAGGCCTATCTTTTGGGCTGACATATATCATGGGACAGTGTGCCTTTAATCTAAACTGTGTCAAGCTTGTCTCCACACTAAGAGCCTTCACTGTGTCTCTTCAGGTGGGGTTAGCTCCCAGCATCATCTCTTGGTGTCCTTGCCCATACAAAGTTGCAGGGCAGGAGAGCAGACAGTCTGTTAGCAGAGACCAGGCAAACACCAAAATTGTGTAGCACTGGCTCTGCATCCCAGACCATCATCTTCACTGGTAAGAACAGCCAGCTGTCATGGGCACAGTCTTCTGACAAATCTATCTGACTGCACAGTGCCAGGCACATGTGGCTGTGGGTGGGGTGTGGGTGTGGGTGTAGATGTGGGTGTGGATGGGGATGTGGATGTGGATGTGGGTGTGGATGTGGATGGGGATGTGGATGTGGGTGTAGATGTGGATGTGGGTGTGTGTGTGTATGGATGTGGGTGTGGATGGGGATGTGGATGTG
>VRYO01001878.1:6906169-7085507 GCA_009812075.1 Sialia sialis | reverse complement strand
GTGGATGTGGATGGGGATGTGGATGTGGATGTGGATGTGGATGTGGATGTGGATGGGGATGGGGATGTGGATGTGGATGGGGATGGGGATGTGGATGCGGGTGTGGATGGGGATGTGGGTGTGTGTATGGATGTGGATGTGGGTGTGGATGTGTGTGTGGATGGGGATGTGGATGTCAATGTGGATGTGTTTGTGTTGAGCTGGGATGGGGCTGGCTGGGGTGTTTCTGAATAGTTGCTCCTGATTCAGGACATGGTCCCTAGCAGCAGCTATGCCCAGACGAGAGCTCAGTTTGGAGTGCTCTTGACAAGAGAAAGTGTAAGTTGTTACAAGCAGTCCATTATCACCCTTGACTTGTTTGGCTCCTTTCTGTATCTTTCTTGGGGGCAGTGCAAAAGCCAAAGTCTTGTTTACATAGCTCTGTTTGTCCTTGGCAGTCTCCTTAATCTCTTGGAAATAGAGTGTGGCACAAAAATGACACACTGCAGGCATGGGTCTAGTAACCCTAACTCGACTCTCCATAAAAGAAGCAGTATAACAAAAAGTTTTGTCTTCAGTCTCTCTTTTAGAAAATAATACTGAAAAGACACACATATTCTGTTTCACCTAAATGACATGCAGATGCCATGAATCAACCCAGAAAAGGACAGTGCTTTACTGGAGTTCTCTGGTAGCATGAGAAAAAGCTACAGTATTTTTTTAGTCAGGGTTTGTTTTTCAGTGCCTTGCTAAGGGTTGGTAGGTATCCTCTGGAACCAAAGAAAAGACCAAGAAAACATTTCTGTTCTTACCTCTTCTCCTCCGTTTGAAGGTTTGGTTTCCTCACCATGAGCCTCATTCAGACTTGGATGCCTGCAGCAGTTTTCCCACAGGCAAACACACAATCTTCAATGGATGGAGTGTAGAGAAGAAGCTTTCCTCTGGCCTGGAAAGTAGGGATTGAAAATAATTTCTCATCATTTCCAGGTTAATATCCTACTTGCTGCCCAACTGTTGTCTCCTCCTTTCATTTAATAAAGCTTCAATTACTCTGTTTGAAATGAGATGCAGTTAACAAAAGACATGAGGAACCTCCTTCTCAGGGTGGTTCACAATTCAGTGATCAGATGAGAAATGGAAACTGAATTTCCTCAAATGAAACAGGGACTAGCCTAGAGATTTCTCATGATGTTGACTCCTCTCACTTTAGAGCAATTGAGCAAAAGAAAAAAAAAAAAAAAGGTAAAAAGGTCCTCTACATACTTCCCACCCTGACTGGAGCTTTTCTCCGGTCAGATGATTCATTACACCCCAACGAGACCTGAAACTGAACATATTTGTTTAAGTCTTCTTCACAAGAGCAAATTTCTCACTCAGTTATCTCCATATGCTTAGTGCTATAATATAGTAATTATTAAAAATTCTCACTAAGAAAAATTCATTCATAAGGGTATTTTTAGAAGAGCATCCTGCTGTCCTCATGCTATCCTCAGTTATTTTAGGTCTGAGGGTTGTGAGACAGGCTAAGAACCCTCTGCTTTCTGACAGAACTGTTCTGCTTAATTAAAATAATACAGTTTTGAAGATCAGACACAGATCAAATGGTATAAAAAGAAACCAGACCACAAAACCCGAGAGTTGGATCATATTTGCCACCAGATTTGATTTTTACCTCTTACTCTTCACCAACACATTCGCCAGTGTGCCTTATAAGCTTGAAATTACTGTAATTTTGCAAAAATAAACTGTGAAGGGAACCTTACAGAAATTATTCTGAAATATTGTGCTGTTAAAACTGAAATCTTATTTCCTTCAACTATTTGCAAGATCAGTATTTTTTTCTTGATGGAGAATCAGAAAAACTGGACTAAAGCACCTAGGAAATTCCATAGCCATTTCTTTTACTTTTTGAGAGTTATTTTTAATCCTCATATTACAATTTCTTTAGCATACTATTAAAGGAGTAAATGTCATTCCTGAGTTATTCCTCACAACTCAGAATTTTAATGGTCTCAGTGGGAGCAGCTTTGCTCTCAAGTAATGTATTGCTGTGCCAACACAAAATATATTTCGATGTCATTCCTGTAAAATGGGAGAAATGAAGCCAGAAAACTCATATGTGCTACCAATTTTCTTCCAGTCAGATCACCAGATCTTTCAAACTATTAAACAAATGTCACCAATATTTGTGATACCCCTGTGAGCGTCAATAGGATGGAGAACTTATTTCTGAAGTACTTCAGGTAATGCTGGGAGGCTTCAAGCCATTCAGGATCTATTAGACTAAGTTATCTTTCAGCAGAAGCATCTCATCATACGCAGAGCAGCTCCTGAAGCTCTGCAGAACACAGAATAGCATGTTCACACAGCCCAAAAGAAGCTTTGCTTTGGTTGTGTGGGCTGACGTCAGGAGCTACACTCACAGTTCACTTGTTGCCATAGAGGTGGCATGGCCACGAGAGGGGCTGGTGAGTAAACAGGTACAGTACACAGCCACATCATTTTAACCTGCTGGAGTACGTGCAAATCACTACCCACACTCACAGAGCGAAGGGGAAAAGAAGAAAAATAACAGTGAGATCCCTAGTTATGTCTGGCACCACGGTAGACCTGGTGGCAGCAGAGGAGGAAGGAACCGTCCATTAACTCTGGTACAGCTTGCTGGTTGCTCCTACAGTGAGTTAAATCAGCATGCAGGTTGGACTGCATTTATTCTGGTATATAATGAATAAATTACTGAAAAAAGCAATCAAGAACCATTACATAATAGATGGATTGATCTAATGGAAGATTCTTTGTCTAAAATTGTGGTTATTAATTCTTGTACTCCCACGATGTGTATCAGCTGTTCAAGATATGCTCATTCAAAATCCCAGTCCTATCCAGCCAAAGATATGCTCATCTCCTGTGATTTATTTTAGCTGCTTTGTCTCAGTATTAAACAAGCTCTTTGTTTAACACTGTTGGAGCAAGTGAAGATAAAGACAATGCCAGTTTTCCCCCTAATAGGCTGTCATTACCCAAAACATTGTAAATGTTGGACTATTGCTTTCCTGCAATATGAGATGTGTAACACAGACATTATTGCATTAGATGATATTTAAATCTTCTTCTTCCTTCTATAAGTAGAATTTGTCAGGTTACAATTTACAAATTCTACTTATTGTGAAGTCAGTTCATTGCACTTGACTGAATTCTTTAAGGTAATAGTCAATCTTCTGAAACTTTGCCACTTTACAAGGCTTGTCTTTTTTCATGAAGCCTCCAGATACCCAGGTAATTTTATTTTTAAATCTTCAAACTCTGAAAATGAGTCATTTAATACACCCTCTTCTGTCTCATGTAACACATATTAGCCTCTTAAGGGAATAATCCTGAAAAAAATATCTCCTTATATCACCCAGAATACATTTCCCACATCTGTTTATGCCAATGTTGGGAGAATTAAATTTTTAATGTGGGATGTGTGTCTAAACATGACTAAGAAATAACACACATTTCCATAGCCATAAGATACATAAAGTATTTCCTCTTTTCCATAAAAATATGCCTGAGAAAAGAATGCCATGAAATACCAAATGCAAACTTCACAGACCCAAAAATCAGGTAGCTACACTATTTTTTTTAAAGAGTAATTTACATTAGCTAGTAATGAGAAGTTATGCATGAGCTGACAGCTGCTAGTCAGTACAAAACTAATATTATTTTCCCTTTTTATATCTTTTTAAGAAAAGAAACAAAGCTGTATCTTCTAGACCCTTAAAAATAGCAGTTTCACAGTAATACTTCTGTTGTTAGTACTCCCAATAGAGGGGCTTCTAGGACTAAAGGGAAAGAAATGTACTTTCCATCCACCTTTGTTCATGGCTGGGGAGTATAATCAAGTACAGCATCTCTACAGCATCTCCAGACTGGGTTGGTTTTTTGGGTTTTTTTTTGGTGGGGAGGAGGATGTTAGTTTTGTTGTTGTCATTTTGTTGGGGGTTTTTTGTTTTTGTTTTTTGTTGGGTTTTTTTGTTGTTGTTGTTTTGTTCTTGGGGGGTTGGGGCAGTTTATGTTAGGGTTTTTGTTTGGTTTGCTTTTGTTTGTTTGTTTTTGTTTGTTTTTTGTTTGTTTGCTTTTCCCTTTATGGGTTTTGTTCTGTCCTTTGACAACTCTTCAGGTTGTATACCTCTTCAGGTGAAAATAAAACAAAATTCACTTTGCTGTGTTTAAGTGATGGTGAAGGATAAGAAATGTCCATTTACATTGAGTGGGATTCAGAAGCTTGAATGGGAGCTGGGCAAGATTATCAGTTTAAAAGTCCAGGTGCATACCAGGGTTGGAAGTTATGGTTCTGTTGGGACACTATAGTCTGGAGACAGTTTTTTGCTATGCAGCCAGGTGATACTGGAATGTGACAGCTAAATTCACTTCCTCCCCAGTCGCCTGACTACTGGCAGGCTGCAATTGCCATTTTGATGCTGGGACAATATAAGTCACCATGCCTACGCCAAAACCATGCCAGGAGCACTGTCTAACAGCACTTCCTCCTTGCTGGTGTTTTATTACAGCAGGTTTATAGGTGTAGTACTCACAGCCAAGCTACAGGGCTGACCCTAAGCTCTTCCCACGGTAATTCAAGCCCTTCTGTCTGAAACCAGCATAGCATCTTACTGGGAATTCCAGCAGGTGATAGGGTGGGAAAATGTCACTTAACAAGCCTTGTCAGACCTCTTTGTCTTCTATTCTAATTTCTTTTTGTAAATGAGTCTTATCTCTTGACAAAATATCACCTATCCTGTCCAATATGCATAATAATCACACAACAGGAGAAGGATAGGGTATTTCTTATTTAGGAACTATTTCTTTCTACTTTTTTATTTCCTACCTCAGTCCACAATTCCAGTTCCTAGCAAAAGAGACATCACAGATATTTCACAAAAGAAAGGAAGATTGACTTTCAATTTCTTTTGTGGCTCACAAACAATATGTCTCTTTTAAAAGAAGCTCATTTTTACTTGAGCTCCTTGAATTGCATAAACTGCTTTCTTACAAAGGAAATAACAACACTTTTTATCATGAAAGGTAGTTATTTGTGTAAAGATCAATATAAACTCAAAAGTTACATTTTGAGAGATTATGGCCATTGTTGGAACATCTGCTGTAAGCAATTTGGCCAAGTGCAGAAAATGTTTTTACAGCCTTAATGAAGAGGTGATGCCATATGGCACTGAGAGAGCACTTCTAGAAGAATAACAGGTGTGAGAATTTTCTGTTTTGAAGGGTTTTGCAGATTATGGACTGGACAAAAGGTTTGCTTCGTACAATACAATTGACATAAAAATCTGAGTTCACTTAATCTATAAGACAGAAATTTGTCAAAATATTTTATTCAAGGTTTTGGATACTGCATTTTAAAATCACGTTTAATTAAATATAGTTAGATACAACCATGAAAAATTCAAAAGATATTTTGATTAATCTACCATGGACAACTAGTGTTCAAAGTGATCATTATTTTTCAAGGAGCAGGGAGAAAAGATAACTTATAAGCAAAAGAGAAAAAACCTCTGTGTTAAAGGATTGCTCTTCTGTTTTGCCATTGATTAAAACAAAAATAAAATCTTACAATACTGGGACAGATAATGTGCATATGTCTGTCACACATAGTCATGCTATTTCCCAAAATAATGAAGAAGCGCAACACCTATCCTCTTAATCAAGAGGACAATCTCAATCCTCTTACCTTGTTTTGTTCATGCAAATCTTCATTGAATTTTACTCAGATCTATGGCAAAAATAATGATCACATCCTGGGCTATATTGCTAATATCACATAAGTGTGAAGAAACATATAGTTTTTATTTCTGTATATTTTTAATATATCCATGTTCTTATTTAAATCATACAGTCTTACTTAGACTTTCCTAAAAATTAAAGAATTAGTATCTTTTGACCATGAATGCAAGTGGCAAAATAAATCAAAAGGGTAAATAAATTTGTATCTAGAGAAACTTCTTGATTAAGTGAATCTTGCTAAAAGCACCAAATGAAAAAAAGACAAAAGACTACTTGTCAGCATCAGTGATGCTAATTGAGTGGTTGACTTCCTGATTACAATGAACCTTAGACTTCTGTGAGAATTGTTTGCTCTTGAATTATTCGCACATTTGAAAATGCTGTTTGGTGGCATATTTTATATGCAGTTATTTTATCTATTTATGTAAAGCACATTTACCCCAGGAAAATATATCTTATTGTAAGTTGGGATTTTCTCGTATGCAAGTAATTTTTTTTATAAACAGTATTGACTAGACTAATATTGGTGGGCTTCATTTATAAAACTCTGCTCTAATTTGTCTATATTTGACACAATTTTTGATCCAGGAACTTCTTCTAATTGCCATTGAATGTCATTTGCAATTGCATAGAAAATTATAAATAATAAGTGAAAAATCAGAAGCTCTTCAGCTAGTAGAAGTCGAGAAATGCTCAAGATACAGCAGAGATTCACCAAATGACATATGACTGAATACTCATGACAGAATAATCCTCTAATTAGTCTTAGCTGAGCTGTGGAGATATAATCAACAACCTCCCATTGCTAACAATATTTAATTTGAAAGACCTTCCAAATACATGACTTTGTCACATCGTGCATTTAATTTATGTAATTGGAATGGCAAAAAAATGTGAATCATTATCAAGAGACTTACTGGATTTGGCTGGCATGTTCTTAATGGTACTAAAAAAAATGAAATTAAAAGTCATGAATATTTTCAGTAATTGGAAAACAGCATGTTTTTGCTTGCAGATTTTTGCCTTGTCTTCTGTGTTGGTGCTGTGCAAATACCTAGAAGTACTCCTGAAGAGAAAGAGAGGGGAAGATAAGGTAGTTGATTTACTGCCTCTGTGCTTGTGAAATCCATTTTGTCACATTGTTATATATAAGGATTTTTGTGCTTCATAAAGCTCTTGTTGGCAGGTCTCCTGTGTAAGAACTAGATGGATGATCAGGAGGAGACTGAAGTCTCTAAGACCCAGTCAAAACGTTGGCAAACTGACTTGACATTTTGTCCTTCAGCATTTTTACACCTGAACTACATTCACAAGAGTTTCTAGTTCTCCAACCTAAATTATCCCATTACCATGTCTCATAGCATAATTCCTCCTTATGCACATCTGGGGAGGAGCAAAATGTTTGAACCAAATATTTTTGAGGAACAGCCAACCATAATAAAGAGGAGGCAAGGAATAATGGCAGAAACCTGAAGCAAACTGTTATCCCAAAAATGTTTGTCTCCTCTTTGTATACATCCTTTCAAGTGATGATCTAGATTTGAAGGACTTAGCTAAAGGTTTCACTTTGCACCTCTGCAGCCCTCTCTTGGGTAGCTTTGCTCGGGCTCAAAGGATCCTGAAGGAACCAGCTAAAGAGTTGTGTGCAAAGAAACTCAGCAAGCAAGACAGGCACAAATTCAGAGTGCATTTTCTCACTGGAGAGAGCTGCAGTTACTTGTTCGCAGTTACTTGTTTTATAAGTACAAAAGTGCTAGTGGATTTTCTTATTCAGGCTAATCCCAGGACTTTGCATCAGTCATGGAAGACTGCTTGCGGTAGATCCAAACTAACACCTTCCCTTCCCACCTACTCAGCATTTAAGTGTACTGTGTGCTGTGTATAGGAGTATAGAATAAACAGATATTAAGTTAGCATTTTAGTTTCTCTGGGATCTCTAACAGACAGAAAGCAAAGGAATCCATCACTGTCTTTGTACAGGTTTCACATACGTGACAAACAGAAACACTCTGGAGTCATCAAAATGTTCTTTCCTTTTTATGTAACTGAATGTGCTGAGGTAATTTTCCTAAAAGTAATTTTTAGGAGGAGGTGTTAATTGTTACGTTGACATGTGAAAGCTTCAATATTATGTAAAAATGTTGATTTAATAGCCACACTATTCATCATTCACAAAGAGGTCTGATGAATTTACTGACATGCATAGAAAGATTTCCATTTTCCTCCAAGAGCTAAGCATCATTATTGCCAAGCTAATGACTACTTTGAGGAAATGGCTACCAATGACAACTGGAGTATTTCTGAAGCTGACGTCTGTTCTTGACAAAAATCAATTACTTGTAAGGCAATTATGGTAAATAAAAAATACTGAATTCAGAAGACGGAGGTATTGTTAGCCTGATGTAGCCCACGCAACTGGAACATTTGATTCAAGAATAATACACAATAAAAGAAATTACTTTTCAGTGAAGTCATTGTTACTATGTGTACAGTTTCTACAATGCTAATCAATCGCTAAGGAATTAAGTGGAAAATAGTGTGCTTTTTACAAGGGGACACCTTCATCAGTATTCCAGCAAAGACTTTCTGGAAATAACTAGGTGGGTCTGAATCAAAGTCTAACTCTGAACATCACCAAATTTTGGCTGAAGATTCTGTGAATATTCTCTCTTCTCCACTTGGAACAATCATGTCTTTGTATTTTGGAGCTGTCTTCTCTGTCTTCAAGTTAGTTTAATAAGCTTCTGCAAACTGAAGATAAAATGGGTTGCAGAGCTGTCTCATCAAGAAGCAGCCTTGGTCAATTTAATACATTAAGACCCTATCAAACTTTCATTATTGCTGTTCTCAGACTGCAGATATTATGGGCTCAGGAGGAATTGTTTGAACATTAACTTTGAGATTAAAAAATAATGCTGTAAATCAATTACATGAATTCACTTGAACAGAAATATAACATCTTTCATCATCTGGAGCCTGAAGTGAGGTTTCCAGATTCCTTGAGCTATCACACAGATAAAATCAGAGGCCTAAGAATGGTTGCCAATATATTCTTGCATTGCAAGACTCCTATCTAGTTTGTATGAGAGACTTCTCAGGACATTTTTTTACGTTAGCTTGATCCTTCTCTGCAGAGCATTTTGACTTGAGACTGTAGGATCTGACCACAAAGAAATAACAGCTGGAGAAACATAGAATAATTTAGATCTAGAAGTAGCAGAGCTGTAGCCAAGCAGTTAAATTGCATTACATGATGTGAGCTGGGCCTAGTAAAAGTGAGTCTTAAGAAACATTAGACTAGGCAATTAACTTTTAGATGGCTGAAGTTAAGGTAGACTTTATCACAACTTGGATATCAAGTCCAAAATTACAATCCTGTCTTAGTACTAGACTGAAAACAACAGCTCTCAGGGTCCTGCCTAAAGGAACTCTCCTTGCACCCAGAAACTCACTGAGCATTCTGAGGGTGTAACAGCTCCCACCAAGCAAATGAGGCACCCAGTTTCCATCCAGGTTTACATGCCACCAAAAACTGATTCCCATGGAAGGTCCAGTTCTGTTTACAAGAGTAAGTTCCAGGCACACCATATTACAGGGTCTGTCTTTCCAAAATACTGCAGTTCCACCAATAATCACAACAAAATGTGGTTTCCAAGTCCTCTTGTTATTATGCAAGAGTGTTTGTTAGGGGAAATAAACATCAGGTTTTGTCAATTGAAGGCTGAAAAGCACTTGTCAGTGACAGAGTATGCTCTGTATTATTTTATGTTCTCAGTATAATAAAGAAATAAGAAAAGTTAGTACAGGAAGCATGTGGTGACTGCAAGATGCATTCATGGGAGAAAGAATAGATGCAGATGCAGTCTCTTTCTAAAAGCACCTATCTGGCAGTGCTACATCAGTAGGTTTGAAAATGTGAAACCACAGTATGGAGAATACTTGGACTTCACCACAGTGTTTCAGAATATGGGCTACATTTTCTTTCACAAGCTAATGAACATGCTGTATCAGTACAATTTCCCTTCTTCTGTCCATGGTGTAGCTGCATCCAACTCCTGCTTCAAAGGGATTTTGCCATCAGCCAATTCTCTGATCCTTGCAGGGGATGGAAGAATGATCTTTGCACTGTTTGGGTTTAGTTTTGGAGCAGAGGGGATCCTGCTGAACATGTCTTGTCACTAAATCAGAGAGGTAACATGAATTGTCTGGGGAGAATTTGCTCGGGACATTGTCAAAGCTGGGGATTAGCCCTGCAGGCTTTTGGGACTCTGCTTAATTTGAATTTTGGTTTTGTTTCATGTTCAGGCAAAACATTAGAATAAAGGCAACCCATCTGCAAGAGCTGAAGAATTATCTGACTGTTTTGATCTCAGATTACACCACTGGGCTCACTTGGTTTTCTCTCACAACAAAAACCAGCCAAGTCCTGCTTTGTCACAGCCCTTGGTCAGGATGAAAGTTCTGAGTCAAATTATGTAACTGCAATCGTAAATAAATAAATACTCCTAAAATAAGGCAAAACCCTCCACAAACAAGTATGAAGAAAAATCCTTTATCTGTGCATGACTTTGGTTTGAGCAAGAACATAACCTTTGTGGTTTTGATGAATGTTTCTTTTAATTTAATTACATAAAGAAACATAACTGGTTGTAATATAACACAGTGTTGCATAAATTATGTTAAATGTAGTGAGTTTACTGTAGTTGCCTTAACCTGTATTTTTAATGATTTGTAAAAATCTCTGAAGTCATATTTTTATTATAATTAGTGTTTTAAAATGAAAATTTCACACACTTCAGATAAAATAAATTGTTCCCATTTCTCCCTTTATTTTCTTTACCTTTTTTCAGTTCGATAGTCAAATATTTGAATTACTAAGTAGATTATATAAAATTTATAATAAAAATTAGAAGGCTATTATGAAATAAAAGAAAATAAATACACCTATTATATTGTCTTTTAAAAATACTATCCAATATTTCATATTCAGTACGTTCTTGAGTCTATAGCACACTATCAACACTTCAAAGTTCATTAAATTAGATTAAATTATTGTTTTGTACTTTTATAATACTTCATATACAAAAGTTATAGAAATTTCTAAAGTGCTACACCTCAACAGCTGGGAAGGTAAGAAAGCAAACTCCATGCATTTCTGATATTTTGGCCTATTCTTTTTGAGTTACAATTTCCATTTTAATGAATCAGAATCACATTTGAATTGCATATTTTTCTTCTTTAAAATCTCATTTGTTCTGAGTTCCCACATCTGTGTACTTCTGCCATCTCTGACTTTTGAACTTCCCTTAATGATATTTTGCTATTAATAAATTCTGAAAGTAAAGATGCAAAAATGTGAGTGTGGCTTGAATGCTAACACTGACTTGATTTCTACTTCTTAGTCACATTTGCCATTAGTTTAGCATGAGATAAGAATTTGACACATATTACATAGACCAGCTTATCATAAGTACGGATAGTTATAGGCTTATATATGGTCCTATTCTACATGTCAGCTCTTCTGTATTCATGAAGGGTACTTTGTTAAAAATAGCAGTTCACCCAGATGGAAGGCAGGTGCCAAAAGCAGACAGCCGATTACTGCAGTAAGAGAATAGGAACCAAAATATGAAAACATAAAAAAAAATGTTAGTGCGAGAGAGCACATGGATTTGAGAGGAAAGTTTGAAGAGAGTGGGGAAGAAAGGGATGTATCTTAATGGGGTAAGGCTGACCTGGCAGATCTCTGGTACTGGTAACAGCATTTCCCTGCTCACACAGCAGCAACAAACATAGAAGCACCAGGTAGCTTTCACAAAGCCAGACACTAAACGCCACAATCCCATAGCTGATGAGCCAGATGCTCCAGAGGGAGAGGAAGGCAGACTGCAGGCAGGACAATCGTTAATGTTTTAATACAAAAGGAAGTTCATGTGATAAATTATATTGACAAGAACAGTTTAACCACAGTTAAATTACATTCCTAGTCTTACCTTTCTTCCCTTCTTCCAACAACTCTTTATTAAAATCAAACACCGAGAAGCTAATTTGCCTGTGATTCATGCAGCTCTTTTCTTCTTTGCCTCTCATTTTTATTCCCACACAGACAGGCACAGTACTGCTCACAGCGATATAATTGTAAACACTGCCACTGAATTTGGTAGGAACAGCATAACATAGGCAGGTTACTCGGTTTCCATGGGCTCTCCATTGTCTCTGTTCACTGCCAGTATCATGCAGGCCTGCTGCAGGAGCACAAAGTAGCACATGACAATTAGAGTGTTAAAGACTCATACATTGCAATCACATCCAAAATTGTCAGCCCTAGAGTAGAGCAATGCTTAAAGCAAAAACTAATACTAGAAGAATAAAAGTAACTGTGTGGTTTTGTCATACAAGAATGTATGCAATGTCCAATTTTCTATAAGAGAACACTATCAGGACTTATCTGAATCATCATGTTCATTCCAGTTAGGGCTTCATGCAGTCCAAATTAATATAATTCTTCTTTGAAGCTACCATGTGAATTCCATAAACTCACAAGGCAACAATGCTTGGCTTTCAAAGCATTTTCATGAAAAGCTATATAGAGTCCATTTCAAGCCACAGAAATGAATAGTTATTTTGACAGTCAAGACAGTGATGCTGAGATACTAAGAACTACTTTCCACATCATTAAACATAACCTTTACCCCTTGCTAGAGTAGCTGGTAGAAAAAGGGAAGGCTGCTTTTTGTCATGACAGCTTTTCAATGGTTCATTTTGTAGGGTATTAATTATCAATGCTTTTTCACCTTTCAAAAAAAATTGATTTTGTTTGCATAAATGGACTAGGCATAAATTTTGCCAAATTGCCAAACCATGATTGATGCCTGAATTACTGAAGCTTATTGAATTTGAGAGTGAGTATTCCAACCTTCCAAAAACTTCAGCCAGCCCAAAATACACTCACTTGCTCAGAGAGAATCTCACTATAGCACTACTCAGCAATCAGTGGGGACTCCCCAGAATATCTCTTAACAAGAAAGGTCAGTTTAACAGTCCTCATGAACTATTTACCTTCAGTAGAATCACTAAAATTATCATGAGAGCTCATGAGAGCTTTCCAAGCAGATGCTCTTCAAAAAGAATGAAAATCATTATCTGAATCTAAGGGCTTGATGAGCAAAATTCCCCTGTTTTGTCTTGTCATGACAGAGAGAGGAGTGCTGAATATCAGGAACTTTACATTCAATTATGTTTTGAAGCACTGACTGGACTCGCAAGTCAGCCTTGTCTGCACAAAATTAAAAACAGTCAGGAGAGTGTAACCCTATATCCCGGTCATTCTTCATCTCTGTAACTACCTGTTTGCTGGAGCTGATTTTCAGTGTATCAGGCTTAGGAAAACCCCAGGATAGGACAGTGCTCCAGGATAATGTGTGCATGCTTTTCTCCACTTGTAAGAGACCTGATCAGAGTGGCCTGGTCCCTGAACAGGCACTTGGACCAACTCTAGGATTCCAGGGCAATCAAAGCTAAGACTGAATCTTCATCCTGTGCATCTATAATAGAGATGGAGTATGAAGAAATACTTTGACAGCAAACTTTAGCTTACCATTTAAGTCCTTTTAGAGCTTTTTTCCTTTGGAAGAAACAGCATGTGTGTCTATAGAGCTCAGCACTGGTTAACAGTGAAGACAGACAAGAAATGCAATAGGAGCCTAAGGCCCAGTCAGTGTGCAAGCTGCACTGTGTGCTCAGAAAAACAACTGTATTATGGAAGCACTGGCATGGAACAAATTAATTTTGCTGCATTTATTAATTTTGGAACTTGGTTGCTACAAAGAAATCTCAGAGGATGATAAATAGTTTGTCTTTTTTGTATTGTTATTGAGTATGATACAGTTAGTATTGTAGGCTTAGAAGATGATCACAGGAGATCTGAATTCCATTAATTTCCTGGCTATTGTAATGGTACAAATAAACAGAATTTTCTACACCAGGGAATATACTTGGCAGAAGGGTCAAATCCACCAGGATATGTAGGTACTGATAAAGAAGGTATTGTAAAACCTGTTTATCTACATCCAGGCTAAAAAAAAATATAAAGAAAAGAAAATTTAATACCATTTTAAACGTTAAATTTAAAAGGTGCCAAAAAGTGCTGGTGCTCTTGAGGAATATAAAACAAAGGCCTACTGCTATTAAGAGTTTGGGATTTATTTCACATCTGAAGAAATTAAAAATTTTCTCAAATGGGGAGAAAATGGGGATTTTTCTGCAAAAATAGGGAAGATATTTTTTTCTTTTTAAAAAATGAATGATATTTAAACTGATAATATTTCATCAAGAACTTTCCATGGAGAATTACATGATATAAGATTGTAGGACCATAAACATAATTATCACAAATACACATACTGTGTTTTTTCACACAGCTGCACTCCTAAATGCCTCAACTCCAACATTCATTTCTATTAAAGGCAAATCACTTAATCACAGTATTTTTAATGATGATAAGTACACACTAAGTGAAAACAAAACAAAAATACTGAAATTCTTATGTACCAAATAAGTATTCAGATATCCAGGACAGAAACCTCATTGAGCCACATGCTGATCCTCTGAATTCTGAAACACAAACTGCTATTGTCTTCTGGTACGCAATCTGACTCAGTAACACTTACTGACAGGTCCATCATCAGTCAGTGCCTCAGTGGTGTGGTGTGCTGTGTCCATGTGCATTCTTGGCCCCCAGGTAGAAAGCAGTAGTTGGTGATCTTTGCAAGAATGCTTGGCTGCAGGGGTGCTGAGGTGGTGACTTCACTTTGGAGTGACAGCACAAAATTCAGGTTGGCAGTGCACAACAGGAAATATTTGATAATAAATCATTTAGATGGTTCTTTAGAATTTTCATGCAAATGAAATACCACCTACATTTATGGAACCATCTAGATGTAAAAACATCCCTAGCATTTTCAGTCTGGAGCTGCAAGTCTCCACACGTTGTGGACAGTTTTGAGAGCTGTGAACAATCCCTCTGTCAGTAAAACGTGAAGGGTGTGAATGCTAACATTTTCCTATTCCCTGCCACTATAATTCATTCACAAGTGCAATGCTTACAATGTCATGGCTCCCTCAGCCCAGTCCCAGGTCTGTCCTGCCTTTTTCTACAATACAACTAGACAAAGAACAGTTCGGTTCCATCCATATGTTGAAAAGTGGGGTGAGAAGAACAGGGAAACACAGGGAGGTGCTCAAAATCTTCCTTTCCTTTTGTTTCTGTGCTACACAGACAGATGAAATATTTCAGGCAAATGAAAATCCTCTTGACTGACAACTTTTAAAACTCCTGATGATATGCACAGCAGGATAAACAGTTGCCTGATTATGCATAGTATACATCGCAATGCTTTTTACTCAAAGAGAGTAGATTAATATCATAAAACATCTTCCACTCAAATACAGATGATAATTCATGCTGTCTATGCATTATGCATTTTAGTGGCATATCAGTGAAATACAGAAACCTGAATGTAAGTGTTTGTTCAGTCAAATCTAAAAAAAATAAACACTACTTTATTAGCAATTACAAAGACATCACATGATAAAACAAAACTGCATGCATGCCTTTCACTTAAATGTAAGTGATAGAGGAGCTCAGTCTAAGTATATATTCAGCATCTTTGAATACACAGCTTATCCAGAGAAGCAGTAATAAAGGACAATATATTCTGACTTTTACACAGTATTATGTCAGATTGACCTGGAAAATGTATTTCATTTGTCACAGATTATGAAAAGATCCTATATAGATGAATTATTAGGAAATAATTTTTGAGCTCTACATTTGAATTAACTAAAAATCGTACCTTTCTATGAAATTCCATAAAGAAGTAAAATATCCTACACCTTTGTAATTAAACTATCATTTTAAAGCAATCATAATGTATATCAACTATAGTTTTACAAACTGCATTAGATTAAACTAGATTAATTTGTCCATCTAGTTCCACAGCTTTATCCAGAACCAGTACCAATAATTACATACTGGCTGCTATCAGTCAGAGAAAGCAGCTGTTGTACAGAAAATGTAGTGCCATGATCAATCAGAGACTTTCTAAAAGATCTTTCGGAGTTTCCTATATTAATTAAAAAGAGAGAACTGTATCACCTTTCAGCACATGGGGAATGGCTCAGTTTCCTTAACACAGATTGACAAATTTTGTGGAAAAGGGACAAACATAGGAATGAAACTTCAGCTCTCTCCAAAAAAAATAGCTTCGGAACTGAAGTTTCAGGTGCCGCTGAAATAATTCAGTTCTGATCATATTTCAGAATATGAAAGCAGATGCTTTGCAGGATAGGGTAGCAGATTTAGATTTAGATTTAGAGACAGAAAAACTTAAATTGATGGTGCATTTCTTTAGCTTTTATCCAACCCTTTCCTTCTTCCTATTTTTTTTTTTCTTCTTGAGTCCTCTTTTTAACTTTCAGTACATCATTTGTAATCATGCAGTCTTCTGAGAGAACTTTTCACCTAATATACCACATTCCATGTCCTCATCCACAGTAGCCTTATATGTAACTCTTAGCAGCCTGCATTTCTCAATAATATGCATCAAACTCTGTAGACAGTAGAAACTAAACTACATAAATTTCAAGTTAACCTTGATTCTCATTAAGCTGTAAGATGCATATTCTCTACAAGAGGTGTTTGGCATTTCCTTTCTCCCGGTATTTTGATTTTATTATTCTGGCCAGCAAATGCAAACTTTCATTCATCTACTACATCCTCTTTCTGATAAAATCATGTTGATACCAGAGCTGGTTTGGACCTAGTGAATTGTAACAAATCGCAGCAAGTTCCTATCACAAGATTCTCTAAAGTGGTTATAAATGTTTTCTCCATGAGTCCTTTGGTTTCAAGTAATTTCTAATAGAGCATTATTCCAGTTCCATGGGAGCTGAGAAGCCCCTTTTATTCCTGAAGAATAAAACTTCAAGTTATTTGTGGGTTTTCCTAGTTTTTGCTAATAGTAAGTCAAGTTTTGCTACCATTTCTTAAATTGAATACTCCTTCTCTCCTTATAGGTGTCTTGCTCTGACTCATGGACTTTTCTACCTCTGACATGCTGACAGTAAGCAAAGCCTTCCCAGAAAGAGATTAAGCTAGGAGGAAAGAAAAGGAATAAATATAATTCTATACAGTTAGATTTAGCTCTAAATTGTAATTAAAGTTGGAGATGAAAAAGAAAGAGTAGAATTAACAGGAATTAATTGTGTAGAAGAAATTCTGATGATTTTATTACCAATGAAAGTATTTGCAAGTATGGGAATCGTGCAACATGCTGCAGAAAGAAGATAAACAAAATTCTGTGCTAACCTCAAATGCACTTCATTTCAATGAGTTTACAGAGCATCACACTTTAAAATGTGTCATCCCTGTTTACAACAAATCACTACTAGAGTGCCAACTTGAGGAAGCAGTAAATATTTCTTTTTTATTATATAAAAGGGTATTTAGCATATGCGACTTTACTGGAGTGATAAGGATGTAGGCAGGCATATCCAAGGGGGGAAAAAAGTGTACAAAGGAGTTGCTGGAGACATTTAATTAGTTAATTAGCTAGTTAGTTAATTTTGTTGATTTTTTTTTTTTTTAATTTTTGTTTGATGTTTGTTTGTCAATTTTTATCTTATTATTCAATCAAAGAAGATAGAACTTTTTAACTACATGCTATGAACTCCAGATGAAAAGTTTGACTAAAAACATTCTCATGGAAACCAAAACCATTTAGCTTTTCCTTATATTCAAATCACTAATCCTCAATATTCACTTGATTACTAAAATAAGAGACTACATTAAGTAATTGGTATCTGCAGACAGACAAGGAATGCCAAAACTATGAGTAAGCCAGAAAATGTTGCATAACTAATGAGCATCACCAGCACTGGTGCTCATTAGCTATGTTATAATCCACCATGCATTTAAAATTTGTATTTTTTCAGATCAATCAAAAAAATGTAAAATATAAATTTGTCTTGTAAAAAATCTTAATATCAGTTTGACCCAAATTGCACCTTCGCAACCGGTAGACATGGAAAATCCAAAGTGCAAGTATGCAGTGGGTGTATGGAAGTCCCTGAAACCAAATCTCCCATGTCTGTTTTTTTCTTTAAACTCTCAAGAATGTTTATGGAACTGAACCTTTTTGATCACTACAGTTGTTTTTTCTAGAAGTTGGTTCTTGGAAAGACCACTGTCCCCTAATTATAATTAGTCTCTGGTGTACCAAAGTCTGATTTAGCAAGTTCCAGCTCAAGGGAAAGGAAACATTGGAGGAAAATAAGTTAATGGCTAGTCTTTATGTAAGAAAGTGAGCAAGCCACATTTGATGTTTCTTTCCAGATTGCTGCCTTTTCCCTGGGGAGAGATGAAACAGGACATTCACTTAAACAGATGGTTGTTGCCTCTGAATTATTTAACAGCTAAATCAATGAGAAGCTTCTGCTGCCATGAGGGGAAAGAGTGTGCTGGAAGCATTCCTTCTCCTCCACCTTCTCCTGTTAGAAATGGCCAGGAAGAGTCTGCTATTGGCAGCATCAAAGTCTGAAGAGGTGGAAGCGGAGGATGCAAAAATGAAACCTGGATTCTAGAGCTATCAAAGAAGAGCTTTCTTACTTAAGAAATATGCTTATCCACTTCAAATGATACCACATCGAGTTTGACGCACATCTGTAATTATTAGCTGGGTTTAATGGAACAGGGAAGATTTTTAAAAAGAAAAAAACCCCACAAAACCAGAAAACCCCCTAAAACCTCAAACTCTCTGAAATCCCCAAAAGACAAAAATGTTAGAGAGCCTGTACTGTATAGTCTTGTAGATTTGCGTTGTACATAAGATATACTCAAACCTCATTTTTAAAGCATTGTGAGACCATAGGCTAATTCCTTTGAGCTATGCACTCAACACTGGCAATATCACAGGAAATACACTGTAAGGCCAAATTTCTCCACGTTATTTTGAGATGCAAGTGTATAATCCCTTTCAATGCCTAATTATTGTCCTACTATAACAAGAAGGAACAATCCTCACTGACAGTGCCATGACACTTATAAAAGACTAATATTTCTTTGAAAAAATGGGATCTTTAGACAAACTTGATGGTCAGGATGTCCAGTGTCCCTCAACCTCAAATTTCTAACCTAATTTTAAAAACAAGCATATAGCCTTTATCAAAGAGACTCAGAGAGACAGGAGCTTCTTCTCTGCCCTACAAATATGTTTTATTGGTCGAAGCCATGAATTAGAGGGGATAGTGATGATCAGTGTGGTAGTGAGGGAAAAGGATACCTCTTCAGGTTCAGATCCCGCGGGTCGCTGGCCCAGGCTGGCCAGCTGCGGCCCGGCGGGCGGAATGGGGCATGAGGCGCTGTCCGTGGTGCTGAAAACCCTCGCTGCCGTCCTCTCCCCGGCTACCGAGGACCTCAAAATCGGAGTCCCTGCTCACGTCCCTCCGCAAAGCCGAGCAATTTACACCGGAGGGCGAGGGGCTGGAATGGGCTGCACAGTGTGAGGCAGGCAGGTTAGTTTTGCTTAGCTTGTAATCAATCCTTGCGTCTGTTTTTGCTTTAAGCAAACCACCCAAGCATCCATCAGCCACTGGACTGCATGCTGAGCCAAGCAGGCTGTGCATAGCAGTATGTATTTAATAGTTCACAGGGTAAATAAAAATAAAACAATAATAAAAAGAAAAACAAAACAACAACAACAACAACAACAAAGAAACAGGAAAAAAAAAACCCAAGAGTCAAAACCCACTGTATGGTCACCACCGTGAGGAAAAAAAAATAAAATTATGCAGCTGTTTTTGCCTTTTGAACTCAAAAGCCATCTGGACAGAGACCTGACAGAGAGGTAAATAATAATAAGATCACCTTTAAATATTTTACAGTTTCAATATTTTTGTGATCCTTTAGTACCCCCAGGTCTAGGGGAGGCAGAACCTTAAGGCACCTCTGCATATACAAAAGGAAATCTCAGCCTGTATTGTTATATCATCATACAGATGAAAAATTTGAATTCTTGTGCAAAGCTTAGCTTCTGAATCAACCATGTATGGTATAAATTTCTGGTTAATGCCCAGATAAAAGGAAATAGAGCTCAAAACTTTTACCTTGCTAGACAGTGGCAACTCTTCCTCATGGAATTTGTTGCATATGCATCAAAGAGACAGATATCAATCTTCTTATTTGCTGACATTCTGCAATAATTTGGACCTTAAATTCTAATGTAGAATGTGTTAAAGTGTGGGAAGATCTTGTGTGAAATAGTAGAAGGAGAGTTGCTCAGAAGTAGAAATAAACAGACTAGAGACACTTGGTTTCTGACTATGGAAAGCATAAAGACAAAAATCTGAGAATCATGCTATTATTAATTCACCTGCCTGCAAATTAAGCCAGCGTACATAGTTACTCTTTTCTAATTGTAGAAAAATGAGGCTACTTACTTTCTCACAATGATGATTTATTTTTTCATCCTGAAGGACTAAATAACAACAGAAATTTGGCATTAAGGAAAGGAAGTACAACAATCACAAATGGCTTTTTGGTACCCAATTCCTTAATGCAATAAAACATTTTCATGGCTTTGAACATTAGCATGAGGTATGACCTTTGCTGAAGGAATTAAGCACATTCTGAACCTCACTAAACTAGCACACACTTAAGCTGTTTGGAGAATAAAGATGTATTGGTGTAGCTACTTCAAATAGTTAAGTGTACACTGAACAGAAGAATAAAATAGTAAATGGCATTGAACTCACAGGTTCTCTGTAAATAAACTTCAGTTGGATAACACATGAAAAAAATGCATGTGCAAATATGACCACCAGTGTTGTTAGCTACACATTTTCTTGTTAATTTGGTTTTGTGTTACTTGTTAAAACTAGCTGACTGTAAATCCAGGTGATATGAGTTTCCAATTAACTCCAAAATCTATTATTAATGAAAACAGCTTTTTCCTATATTATTCTTTCATTATTGTAATACTATCTAAACAACATTTATTAGATTTTAATGTTTTATCCTGTAAATCTGGCTGGGGAAGAGAATTATTTGCCTTGTTTTACCTTTGATTATTCCATCCTCTTTGCAGGACTTCAGGATACTTCATTGACTGAAAGCTGTGAACACCACTTGAAGTTCCATACAAAATGTAACAGATGAGCAAAGACAAAGCAAGCTTCTCTTGAAGTTCAGTAGACAGCTACACACTAGACATGTGGACTATCTGGAGGTTCCCTAGATATTGTGCATAGAAGCCAAAAAACTATGGTCATTTCTCTGACAAGCAGAGCTCTACAGAAATCAAGAGTCCCAGGTGCTCTTTTAGGTAATTATCTAGATGGGAGGTACTAACTTCTCACTCTATAGGCACTAGGAAATCTATGTACTCAGTTCCTCCAATTATTCTTTTATGAGTAACTTACAACACCAAATTTTATTAAGTAGTTTCAGGTCTTAAATGCGCAAGACTGGGGGCAGCCTTACTGCTATCTCACTGGAAACTCCACCAGCTACAAAAAAGGTAGGCTTGTGATATGTGTAGGTGTGAGTGTGCGCACATGCAGTTAATGATGGGCTGCACGTTCTTGCAAAAAGGAAGTTTACCCTTAGAAATCATATAAAGTCATGGCAAAAAAAACCCAATGTGATCTTTCCTTTTCCCCTCTGAAATATAATAATTTTTAAGTCTGATCCATGATTTTTGAGCAGGTAGTCTCTGCAAAGTAGTAGAGAATATACAGGAAAAGAAGCAGAAATTTTTTTAGGTACCAAACAGTCTGAAAATAGCAAGGGTTATAGTTATTGGAAAAACAAATAATTTCAATTTGAAGGTATCTTTTTCAATTAGAGAAATAACAAGTAGAAGTCCAGAAGTAGAGATGGGCTGATTGAAGAATGATTTATAATGTACAATGCAATAGTGTGATGTGAATCATCCTGTTGTACCAATGATGGATTGGGAGCCAATATCCCTCACAGCCTTCATTCTGTTTTAAGTCACTAAATATAGAAGCAAAATTTCGAGTTTTTTGAAGATAACACGTTTTTTGTGCTAATATGATAAATATCCTTAAACTTATGAAAAAATAGAAGTACAGTATTTTCACAATTATAAGCCGCACCTGATTATAAGCCACATGTCCCAGTAGCCGGGTAGACCACGGGATTTGTCCATATATAAGCCACACCTGAATATAAGCCGCACCTTTTTTTCCTTTTTTTTTATTTTTTTTTTTTTTTAGCGAGGATCCATGTGTAACAAAGTAACAAATTAGTAACAGAATCGAGCCAGCGCAGGGTTTGGTGTCAGGTGCTCAAGTTGCAAACAGTTTTCATAGACCAGCGAAGCCTTTAAAGGCAGCCCCAGGTGCCCTCCCCGTCCAGCTCTCACTTCCGGGTTGGCATTTCACTGGGATTTGTCCATAGATAAGCCGCACCTGAATAGAAGCCGCACTACTGGGGTAGGCTGGATTCTTCAATGAAAATAGTGTGGCTTATAATCATGAAATTACTGTACTTGCCTAGGAACATCTATGAAATTAAAAAGCCCAAAACTATTGACTTCTAATTGTCCACCTCAGCAAAGAAAATATTAAGCAGCCTGCAAAGCTGTGGTGGTTACATGATACATGTACAAGTGCGGCTGGGATGAATGCAAAACAAAATTTTTTAAAAAAATTAAATAGGACAATTACATGCAGGGAGAACTAATTTTAACTATGGTCTGCCAGATTTACTTCCATCTCCACTAGGACAGCTGCCAATACTTTGACATTGTAACAAACATAATCGAGGAAAAAGCTCATACATATTCCATCATCCTTTCTCCCACAGAGTGGGAACAGTCAGCCTAAAGGCTTAAGAGGTGAACATCTGGAGTATGTTCCCACACATACATAGGAGTGAGTCTCAGGATGATTATTTTTGTGTATTCCACATACACATGCATGCACACATGCAAAAATAGACCACTACACTCTTGTTATCTCAAAGATATATACTGGCTCTTTTCCAAAGAGGAAATGGATGAAAATCAGCACACATCAGGGCTTCTACATTTCTGTTTTATTCACCAAATATGCATGTCACCTTAAAACATATAGACATATACATGCATATTATATATATATATATATATGTGTGTGTGTGTGTGTGTGTGTGTGTGTGTGTGTGTATGTGTATACACACATCAATGTATTTCTCTAAAGTGATCAAAGTCATAAGGTTAAAGACATGCATACACTTGATTTTGAAGATAGTGGTGATTTCCAGTAGTAAGCTATCTCATGACCATTATGAAAAATACTATCTGCTATCACTTAATGTTATTGCCACCTTCACAGTCCAATATAAAATATAAGGCTCTTACTATCATTATATTTACTTTAAAATGCTCTCATTCTGTCGATTTCTTTGAGCTAAGGAGCTGAAGCCAGTTTTCATGAGGATAGCCTAGTACTTTATACAACTTCACACAACATATCCAGCTCATCATGTTCCATCTAATTTTCTTAACTAGGTGACTGTCACAGAAAAGAGCATTACACATAGGGGGTGTTACAAAAAGCCTCCTTCTCATTCTTCCCACAGCAATTTGCTGTGAGGCTTGGGGAGGGCTACCACTCTCTGCCATTTGCAAAAATTTTCAGTGTGTTCCCATCTGTATAGAGCTCTTTGCAGTACTCCAAGCCTAGGTCACTTGAGGAAGGCTGATCTTCCTCCTGAAAGTTTACAATGGATGTTGGTCATTCAAAGATACAAGAACAATTTGTAACAAAGAGTCACAAAAGAGAGAAATGGTTCTTTGTACCACCTGCCTTTGTCACCTCACTGGAGCACAACCCTTCAAGTTTAAGTGGCTTTTATTGGAATGTCAGCTAGTATAGAGGAGGATTTCATTAAAGTATTTTTTTGTGCTAGAAAACTGTATTGCACTCTACAACACTCTGAAATTCTTGTTTTATGCAACACTGACAATTTGACATTTAGAAGTTGATGATATGACTGATTCTTCAAGTCAGACAATGACATCTGCACAGAAGGTTTTTTGTCTTTATCATCTGGATCCGTTCCCTTTTGTATCACTTAGAAAACCACCACATTAACATGATGTTGCTCTTGCAAAAAATAAGGAAGCATTATTTTGATTGTTTTACAGACAAACAAAAGTACAGAAAGTGATATTCTTAAATTAACATAGAGATTTGAGGTAGGGCTATAGACAGAAACCAGAGAAGCTGGGCCCTCTCTCAGTCTGTCATCTGCTGGACATCCATTCTCCATCTTAGAATGATGTTCCACTCTTTGGAAAGCTGGGTGTACCATCTTCCAATGGTCTGTACCCAGCTGCCAGAGCTCACAACCAGGGGGAAAAACAGGTCACAAAAAGAAAAGACAGAACACGACCTGCAGAACAACACTCTCAAACTCAGAAAATTACTCTTCAGTTTGCTGTGCCATGTTATATCACCCTTTGGGCAATAAAATTGAAGAAATATTGTTAACCTTTTAAATTATCATCAATAAAAGTTTATTCTCTAAGTTTCAGCAATGAGAGGTAAAAAAATGATTTACATTACTGGCTTAACTATTAATTTGGAAGAGATGCTATTAATGGGCCTTTTCCTCCTTGTGAAATGTCTGGGATAAGTCATGCTCTTGGACTCATCCTAAGAACAGCAAAGAAAAATGTGCTCATTTTTCTGAAGCAAGGTACATACAGATGCAAACACTTTAATTAGTTTTCCAAAGAAATAAAGACGATCAGATAGGTCTGTCAGTGCAAAATAGAAGCTGGCTTCTAGTCTCATTACATAGAAAAGGATACAAAAAATTCTGTAGTATCTTTCTAATTATTTCAAATTGAGACAATATAGAGGAAAAAAACTTTTAAAAAAATGTTGGTTCGTATTTTGCTTTGGCATATTTGGTATTTGCTTATATTTCTTTTGTTCAAATATTTATACTATCAAATCACTCTGGTAGAAATGTTTTTCAAAATCACATGCACAAGCATTCACAGAAACTGTCCTCCTACATGGCAATTTATTTTAGAAAAGTTCTTTTATCAGTCAAATCAGAATAAAGAAATAGCTGCACATCACTTATCTGACCTATCACTCAGATAGAATATCAAGTATTCTGAGAACCAGAATATCAAGTATTCTGAGAACCAGTCACAGGCAGGCCACAAAATAAAAATTTAAATCGCTAATACATTGTTTGAGTAATCTCAAGAAACAAAGAAAACCTCCAAAACATGATCTGATTGCAAATATTTTTCAGGAGCAGAGGAGTACATTGGTTCTGTAAATTATTCATCTAAACCTTATAAATATGTATTTTATAACAGCAGGGTATACTAATCTATAACTTCCCCTGATAACCTGAATTAAATGTGAACTGTAAATAAAAATTTTAAGAAGTTTTGTGGCCTTTTAATGTTTTTGATCAGCAAATTTTCAAAGGGCCTTCTTCTGCATTTTAAATTTTGAAATACCAGCAAGTCTAGACTCAGTTTTGTTCAAAGGCTTGATTAAACTCTTGAAACTATCGAGAAATATTTCCTTATTCTGATTGAAGGGGAAGGAGAAAAAATGCACTTTTATTTTGAGTGTTTATTTGTTGGAGTTCAGTGAGACAGAAATACTAAAGCAAGATATGTTTCAGATATGGCATATGAAATAGGCATTGGGTGTTTTGGCTAGCTTCTTGTCCCTTCACTGAATATGAACCAGCTACATGAGCATTATGAAATCAGCACTGGCACACGACCTGAAAAATGCAGCCCGTCCCTTAGGGGGCTGCACATGTGTATCGGGCTGCGGTTTCCACCTGAAGCTGCATCCATGTGCACATGCTGGACCCTTGGCTGCAGTGCCTCCTGGCATGTGCCTCTTGTGTGCATGTGTGCTGGCATGTGTGTGTGTGCTAGACCAGGGTCATGCATCCATCTACACAACGCTTGCATTCCAATGGAGCAGTGTCCAGCCATTTCCAGCAAGGCAGCAGCAGCCGTGAAGTCCTTAATAAAAACTGTCAGGAGAAATTTGCCTGCTGGGTTTGTAGGGTTTGTACTGTGAATGGCCCAAGAGGTTTCTGAGAAATAAGGTCCAGAATTAATTTAATTTTGTTTTTCTGCTGGAAGCCTTCATTTTGCAGCATGTACACTGTGCTTGATAACCTTGCACAAGGAGAAGGGAAATTACCATTTTGGCAGATAACCACAACATGTACTTCACCATAAGACCCTTTATATTCACAGTACTTACTAGAAATTGTTCTGGTAAATTGTGGCTGAAATTTATAGACCTCTCCATACCTGTATCTTTTCTGAACAATTTATTCTAATCAGTTATGTAAAACCTTTAACTTGATTTTTCCCTTCTGTTTTCTAATGTTTACTCGTATATGCTCATTTCAGAGAACCATCAAATTCCCCTTAAGCCAGGAAACTCAATAACTGAGAAAGTCAAAGTTTTGGGATCAGGAAGATGCTCTGGTAATGTGGAGCACTTTGGCACTATTTAGCCATGATAAGGTTACTATGGTGACAGTGAAATTTCAAGGGAGCATTTGAGAGCTACCTAGAAGATATATAGCTTTGGCTTATCTTTTCATGTAAGGACCTGCTGACAGCTCTTCACTCTGGTTCTTCCTATAACATAAACTCCCAATTCTCATTGGTAAAGTACCAAACACAATTATGTTGAGATTCCAACTTTCTACTTAAAGCTCCCTAAAATCCTCATATCCTTTCCTAGCCTTTTTCCTTTTGCAATCTTCTTTTAAAAATAAACAGGTAGTTTTGAATTCCCCTTATCTCCTCATCCACAGAAAGATGTTTTGATGTGAGAATTGATACCTTTGTATCTAATTTGGGTTTTAATATGTAACATTTTTTAGAAGGCCTTGGGATCTTTTTCAAGAGTGCCGTCTTAATTAAACACTACATCAAAGCTGAAATTACAGGGTATCATTGCAGAGCTGCTGTTACAAGGATCTCTCAGCTATTTAATACAATATTCCCTGCCTGAAATAAGGAGAAGGAAATACTTCATATCAAAATACCATATTCAGATATCTTTCATAGAAAAAAAGGACAAGAAGGATACTCAGCCTAAATCACATATTCTTAGTTGCATAAATACGTATTATAATAAATTCTAGTGTAAAAAATAAGATTTTGTGATCTATTTCGTTCAATTTTCAGGACACAGTATATCAGCCAGAAGAAGCAATGCATTTTGTCAGTCTTGATACGCAGTGTTGTGCTGACAATGGTGAGGACATGTAATAAATTGAGCCAAAGGAGATGTTTCCAAATTAGACCCATATTAGAATTTTTTATTTGCAAAGAGAAAGAGAAACCTTGTCATTTACCATAGGGAGAAAAGAATTCATGCAGTAAGGTGGTAACTTTGACTTTGAATTTGTTATCACTAACAGTGCAAGGTACCAAAAATTCAGAATTTTGGAATCTCCTTCTTAATATAATATGCTGCTAGTTTGTTATGTTTTCATTGCAATTGGTGTAACTCTGGAGATTATTAAGCAGCTCTTCTTCCTTTGAGGACCTATAATTATAATGAAAATTAATGGGAAAGACCTGTGAAATAAATAAGGCCATTGACTGAATTTATCATCACCTGCAGAAAGACAGAATGTATTTCTGTAATTCCTTGAGTCATTCCCATTCCAAGTTCTTAGAAGAAAGGAGGTGTTTCCTTGTGGGTATGAAAATATCTGGTTTTCTGCTGCACCTTCCTTAGGGCTAGTGTTCATCTATTTCAAGATTTGGCAGCATGATGTCATTTCTAGAAGTTTAACTAGGGAATGTGGGAAGGACTAGAGATATTTTTCCCTAAGTACAATGAATCCCATCCCCTCTTGGGTGCACAAGAATTTCCATACTATGTCAGACAAAAGAACCACCTAGGCCCACATCCTTCTGAGATTAGCTAGGCACAGATACTTCCGAAAAGTGTGTCTTTCCCAGTCTGTCCTGAAATTTCTTAGATATAAGCACTTCATCTGAAGCTAACTTGGCCTATTTTTAAATGTCCTAAAGTGGATCTATTTAAACTATTTCTAGCTCTCAAAAATATCACATTATAAGGATCTGAAGAGCTATTTCACCTGCTCCATAATATGAAGAATGACAAAATGTTGATTTTCTTCTCAAACTCATTTTACATCTCTTTCTAGTCAGCTTGTACAAGTAAAAGAGGGTTCAAGCAGATAAACACCGTCAATTCAGACTTCTCAGCTTAAAAAGATCCTGATGCAGGAAACACTTGCCACAAGACCATGGGAAGGATATCTCATCAATTTTTCAATTTTTGAATGACTACTAAATATAGCAATCATGGGAGGGGCTTGAGCACAGGGCTGGGATTGGTTTTGCAGCACCTGACTTCTTGTGGGTACTTTGTCCTGGTTATAGCACAGCCCTATTCTGCTGTTCAGTCACTCCCATTTGGGGATCAGGGTCTGGCAGACAGGGACATGCGGAATATTCCTGTCTGATCTGTGAGGTCCTGAGGAGGGGCAGACGCCAGGACCTGCATGGAAACATGCTTGATCTATGCACTGCGACTGAGGAGTGTGAAAAAGGGGTAAATCATACTGAGTCTCACATTCAGCAGGCAAGACAACAGCAATGGAATCTGGGAATCTGCTGACAGAAGTGCTTTCTAAAATGGGGCACACCCCCAGCAACTCTGAGGTATTAGAGCCAGTTGTCAAAATTGCAATGGTCACATAGAAGTGACCACATGGAAATGGTTCTTATGGATGCTAAACAAAAATGTTTCTACCTACCTTTGAAATAGCGTTGTTCTGGAAAATGTTGCTCCCTATTCAGATTGTTTTCTTCTAGCAGATCCTCCATAAAACCCCAATACCTCAGTTTTCTCTACAATGTCCTTTTTTTCAAATAGTTTCTGCATCTAGAAAGAGTTTTTGAATAGATAGATATTATAGTGATAATGTAACTAAAATTATCATCCACCCATACACTTGCAATTGATTTTCCTCTAAAGCTGGTCTTTTCTCTATAGTTCTTGCATCTAATTATCATCAATTTGAGCTCAGGAAGGAAATGATCTAACAATGAAGAGATCAATTATCTTAGCAGAAAAAGGAAAAAAATCAAATTAGTAAACTGGCAATTTTAGTTGTCAATTTGATCTTTGGGGCATGTGGTGCTAAGAAAAACAATGCAGGAAACAACTTATCTTGTGGAAAGTCAATTGAATTCAGGATAACAATATTGGAGACTTCTGTCGCTGAACTGTCAGAGTAATTAATTTCCACTACCTGACAACAGCAAAGTGTTCTGTACGAAATATGTTTAAGACAAACCAAGGAATTGTGATTATACATTGATCTGAAAGACAATGATGTCATCCTCTGAGGATATGGTCTGTTTTGTTATACAGGAATACTTCACCAGAGTCAATCATAATGATTTATTAACACATGAGAAGTACCCTGGCAGGCACAGTCAATATTTCAGTACTGCAGGCGATGGAATGTGACAGCTTCACCTGATGTTCTGACCTTTATTTTTCTTTGTACCATAATTTCCTAGAACTTCCATTTATCTTGAGAACATGCAATTAGAGAGATCCTTTTAGATAAGCCACAATCATTTCTCACAGACTGTTTGGATTTTTTTTCCTAAATGTTCTTCACAGTACACCTTTCAAAACAGTTCAGAGTGGTTCACTGAGAACAATTAAGTTGTTGGACAAAACACAACATAAAATACCAATTAGGAAACTGAATATTTTACACTAAAATTTTATTTTGAACAGTTCGTTATTTCAGAGAAGACTACATACCAAAAAAACTACAGATAAACCATGGGGAGAGTAAATATTTGTTAAAAAGTGTAAGTGAAAAAGAGGAAGTAACTGAGTGACAGATTCATTAAATTTTTATGAATTGTCTCTAACTTCTGCTTTATAAGCTTCAGGAGCAATTAATTTCCTTGCTACCAGTAGTGAAGATATAACATAGAAAAAGAAACAGAGAGACTGAAAACAAAACCAGCAAGGCATGCTAATTAAGGAATCTGAAGAGCTAAATCCTATTTTGGTAATTTGTAAGGTTGTTTTACCCTTCTTTCTCTAATGCTATTTTATCCTCTTTTTCAAAATTTTAATTTGTTTGAAAATAAAGGTATGTTTTCTTGTCAATTCTGTATAATACTTTAGTTTCTTGTAGAGCTGGTATGACAGTTTCATTGCCTTCACCAATAATCTTAATTTCTTCGTTTGCATGCCCAAGTCTGGGAGGTGACTACTGTGTTTTCTGCAATAAAAGGAGAGAACCATCATTACTGAATTTACCAGAAACACTCTGAAAAAAAGTTTTAAATATTTTATGAACCCAGAAGAACTGAATGCACAAGAAAAGTAAGCAGGTAAGATCCAGACAGGCTAACTTTAGACTGGGGAGGCAGGTGAATTCCATTTGGAGTCACCTGAGAGGGATGCACTCCTCCAGCAGATGAATCAGAGCACGTACAGTTAGGCTGCTGCTCTGAATCACTCTCTGCAGGTATTTCCTCTTTGTTCATAGGGAAGAGGAGTCTCAGAAAACCCCCTCATGCAAATAGAAGCAAGTGCCAGTGCCATGAGCAGTCTATCCATGTCTGTCAGAGGTGATAAAAGATACCTATAAACCCAGAACCTATGGTAAGATTTACCAAATCACTAAAATTAGCTAGAATCTTCACTCTTATTTTCAAGCATGCCTTTAAAGCCAAAGGGAGTTTAATTCCTAAATATCTCTTGGCTCATTTAAAAATGTTACTATATTGATATTCCTCTGAAAAATGTTGCCTTGGAAAGAATGAGCCTTGTGATTTCGCATCAATGGTCATGTGTGTGCAACCAGAGTGAGAGTAAGGTGTAGAACAAAAAAGTGCAAGAAATATTTAGAACAAGAATTTCCCATGTTAAAGAGGGGACTATCAACTCTTGGGTTTATTTGGCATGACACAAAAGCAAACAGTTAGCAGCTAGTTGTAAAAATTTATTACTTAAAAAAGAAATCTCTTTTGTTTCTGGAAAGAAACTAAATATGCGATTATTAAGTATTCTGTATGGCCCTAAAATATAGTTTCAGGCACAGCAGATAGAATTATCTTTTCAGAGACTTTCTGTCTCTGACTATTTAAAAAAAAAATGTTTTTACACAGTAGAGATTTAAAGATTAATTTGAGGCCTTACTTAGTGTCTGAGCAATCCAATATGCCCAAAAACCAAAACCTTCTCCAACAGCAGAAAAGACGCAAGCAATGTGGAAGCAGCCAGTAAATAATTTGGTTTAAAAGACCGGTGCCTCTTTGCTTCTGTCTCCATTAATTCTTGACTAAATAGCAAAAGCTGGTTATCCAGACTTGAATTCTGACCTATGTGTTAACACATTTCTCCATTACTCAAACTAATTTGAAAGGAAGTTGAGTGACGCAGCTGTGGACCAAAACCATAATCAGCATGCTTCCATAGCCCTTTTTGAGCATCTGGCAGGCAAAATAAAAAATATTCATGGTATATTGTTGAAGAGCTCAACTCTTATTTTAGAATCAAAATATGAGCATTTTTCATGAGAAAATAAGGATTTTAGATGCTGCAAGGAGTACTACACCAATAATACTTAAGACTTGTAATGTTCACTTATCTTATTTGCTATTAAAACTAATGGTCCCTGCCCTCGGAATTGTGCTTAATGGGAATTCTGAAGAAGAGAAAACTACTACTTTGATTTCTCATCCCGTTACTAATATTCAGGCTAACTTGGCCTCCAGATGATACTTGGTTGTAATGCCATTCCTATCTGCAGTTGTGTGCTTTGGGCACTACACCAATTTTCACCAAGGGAACATGAGAGTAGGATCTCACAGAGAAATCTTAGAACTGATGGAGAAAAGACCTCTGAAGTGTCTGTCTGGAAATTAGGTACCACTACCTCATTAATAAGGTTCAGGCTGAATGCCTTTAATAAGATCAGACTTATTTTCCAGCTTCATTTACACATACTCAAATGCACCTAGTCTTATTTTAAGCACCAAAACCCAGGCTGTGACATCACTTTCCAGCTGCCACTCAGCCTTCATTGACCACAGAAGAGTCTCCCAGGCTTTTTGAGAGAAGTGAATTTATTTTGGAACATTCTGAGTGGAGAGACAGAGGACTGCAGAGAAAAGGCACAGCCTCTTGTGAGCACAGCAAAACATCCATTTGGGCAGTCAGTGTGTTGAGGTATTAAAAAAGAAAAACCTAACCATAGTAGATTCCATGGGGATGCATCTAGCATCTAGCAGATCTAAGGCAAACAGGTGCCTCCTCCTGATCCCCACATGGGCTCTCCCTGACTCCAGGCCTCAGCTGCAATTTTGTGGGAACAGCTATTAGCATGTTCTAGTGCAATTTCTATTTCATAGGTATCTTTGAAATGAAAATCAGGATCTTGAGAGTAAAACTAAATGAAAATGCACCTGTTTTAGGATGTCTGTCTTGAGTCATCATTTAATTTGTAACAAAACCTGTTGAATCTTGTTTCACTTGAGTAAATCACTCCATTTGAGAGTTTAGTGTTAACAGAATTTCTCTTGCTGTTGAGACTTAAACTGTACAAAGAACAAATGAACAGTGAGTACTGGAAACAGCATAGCTCAATACTTCAACTGAACAAAAAATAATTAGGAATTCTTCATTCTAGAGAACTTAGTGAATTAATTGTATTTTTTTTGCCTCCTAACTATTAAGCTGCAAATTTGAATCTATCACACATCCACTAGTCCAAAACATGATTTATTTGCCATTAGAATGTTGCAGTTGCTCTTTGCTGAAGCAATACAGGCTAGACTGCAGTAAGCAGCATTTTTTCCTTAGACTTCTGTATGTCTTCTTTCTTTATAAATGGAGACTGGCATTATACGTCCCTGAACACAAAAATCTTCGCTGCACTTCTCTTGCTCTTCACTGGAGACACTGTCAATGATAATTTTCTTATCATTACAGATCATAATTAGAAACTCTACCTTATAGAAATGAATACAAAGATCTGATAACAGTGCCAAACCTTGGCAGCCTTGGCCAAGGACCAGCTTACCTAATACGACACATGCCATTATCCTAGCCTAATCACAGGTATGGGAACTAATTTGGAGTGAATTTTCATTTATGAACTCTTGCTCCTAGATATTACTGCCATGTAAAGGCTTTTATTAATCTTCTCTACATCTTATCTATGTGCTGCAGGTTAGAGATTTTAACACTAGTTATTTGAAGAGTGAGATAGCACTTTAAAAAATGCTACTGGCCTATGATAATTGACTTGAATTTACTAGGGGGTTAAATACTATGTTCTTTACTGTGAAAGCTTAGGCAGTATCCAGTGAGTCGTAGTTTTCTATATTAGAAATGGGAAACTTTAATTTTAAGGGAGGTTCTTTATTTCCACTACCTAACTGGATTCCATTAAGCATTTTGTGGTTAGACCAAGCTCAATGTTTACGCTTCATTTTCCGTGAAATTTGTGCTATTACACCTCCCTGAGTATTGAATAATTTTGATTTGTTCTGGGTGTTCATGTTTTGGAGTAACTGTACAACTTGTCTCCCTAAATGTAGCTCTGGACCTTGAAAAGGGGTGGATAACCAAGAATTTGAATATCTGAAAGGCATTGCAATGTAATATGTCTATTTTGGATGACATGCCCTTATTGTAGAAAACAGATTTCTGGACCATTATAATACGCCTATTTTCTGCTGTACAAAACTTTCCCCCAAGCAAAATAGATTTTGGCTTTTTATTCCCTGCCCATAGTCCAAATTATTCTGCACATGTAAGACTTGTGGTTTGTCTTAGATATTTTCCTCTCTCCAGCACATTGATGAAAGCCTCTGGTATAAGCATGAAAAATTTCAGCCTGACCAATGATAAAGAATGTTTTCCTTGGAAAAAGCCCTTCCTAAAATACTTGGTCAGTGTCCCAAAAATCTTGGACATTTCCCTGGCTGCATTCTTCCTGAGATCTTAGAAATTCACCAATGGCTTATGGCAGTGATTTGTGCATGCACCATTAGACAGCCTATGGACCTGAGGGTCCATGCAGGGTTGATAGAATTACTGAATTAATTGAGTCTACACTTACAAAATATGTCCTGGAATAGCCCAATCTTTTATGTTCTTCCACACCTGTGAGGGGTGATCTTTACCTGCCACTTGTATTCCAAGAGAGACTTTGCCTGAAAGTCAATGTTTCTACCAAAACCTGTACAAATTAACTTTTCAGTGAAGATTTTTCTGCTGTGCAAATATGGTGCAGATTTTACAATTTTAATAGACTCTGTACTTCTTTGCCAGGTAAAACATTTTCAGTAACCCCTTTCTCTCTCAGCCTCAGGAGAATTAGTCTATTTTCTGGATAGACAACTGCTAACTTAAGATACCTGATTTTCTATGGAGTGGCTCAGTTGGAAACAATGAAAACCAGCTGAGCAAAGAGCAAGACTGATGGGATTGGTGTGTTACGTAGAAGTGAGATATAGTTTTAAGTTCCCTAGTAGAGGAGCCAATTTTGTGCCAGACATTATACAGTTTCTGAACATCTTTCAGGAAAAATCATATTTACCAGAAGAGAATTATCACTTGGGTTATTGATGTATTTTTATTAATAACCATCAATAACAATTATTGATGTATTCACCTTACAATAAGACTAAAAAATGAGGGAAATCACCAGAGAAAGATTTTTGTTCCATGACCATTTAAATATATTCGTTTTGTAACGTATAGCTATAATTTTCACTTGATACAGACCATAGTAAGGGAAGAGAAGTATATGGCCTTTAATAGGGGAATTAAGTCAGCCCAGGTCAGCCACATTTCCCAACTCTGTTTTACCTTGGGGTGGAAAAAAAATGCCAATTAAAAAAGTGCAGGATTTATAGACCTCTACAGCCAACTATTACTACTTAGATCTTCCCACTAGAGACAAATGAAGCATGGAATGTCCGGCATTGACTTTATAATACAGTATAAACAATCTGTTAAATCATACATATATTGTAGTTAACTCTAATTTGGAATATAAGTCTTTGTGACAGATGATTGTGATATCACTCTTCCCTGAGTTTCATTACAAATAACTGGAGCTGAAAGATAATGAAATGCTTTATGTCCCAGCAACTCTCTTAAGGTCAGCCAGGGGAAGTGCTTGTACACTGCTGACTGAGACTGCTGTGAGCAACTTTATCTTGGCTCAGCATTGAGTGTTAATAAGCATGTTTTTTCCATATGATTGGAAGTTTTTGCCAGAAGGCTGTCTGATCCTTTGATTTCCACAGGTTTTCCCTCTTTGATTTTTCCTCACTGCAATAATCTAAGTTCTATATAGTTCCATGGTCAAGAGCTTTTGGGGTATGTTACTTTTCTTCCATGTGATTACAATACTATACATTCATTAAGCTTGAATGCAAGAAGCACTTAAATTACAATGCCAGTGATTGACTTTTGTCAATCTCTTGGAAATAAATAAAATGAGCATGGTATAGGTGTACTTTGACTAGCAAGTGAAAGAGAAGACAAAGCATGAAACTCCATAGTGTTTTTCTTATTAATAATTAATGTAGCTAGGTGGAAAGTGTATGTGTTATTTGCCTATAGAGAAGATGCTTCTGTGCACTTTGTACTTATTTAAACCATTGTAAAAGGCATCTAAAAATCAGATCTATATTCATTTATGAGTGCAATTGACTTTGCTCTTTGTCAATTTAACACAGAAATGTAATTTTACAGAATATTTTCAAAGCTTCTTTTTCCCTTATAACATGAATACAATTCTGATCAAGATCAACGACAACTACAATGAAATAATTGGTAATACAAATATTATTTTCTTTGCTTCCTGCATATCAACTAAGATAGCAGAAGAGGCAAACATCACTTTTGAAGGCCTTGTGCAGGTAACAGGCATATTGTTAAATTTAATGTCCCATCACACTGATATAAGTCAAGAGCAACCCAGTGAAAGTCACTGTGAGTGATATAAATGAGACAGTAGGCCCAGAATCCCATTCACATTCACAAAGCCTTATAAGGATGCATTGCTAACAGGAAAAAATTAGCAGGAAAGAATTTGTTCATTGCAGGACTGATTTAAAGTTTGTTGTGAACCAGTCACCTTCCATTGACATTGCCTGAACTTCTAAGTGCTCATAATTTTGAAAAAAAATCAATCTTTAAACTTTCCATTATAACTGCCCAAGTTTTGTAAATGTACTGTAAACTAAGTGGAAAGTGCCAGATGGATCTAGAGACTTAATAAGTGCCAAAATTTGGGTGCACACATTCTGTAATCTCCCTTTTCTCCAGTGGGAAAGAATTTACGTGCCATATAGGCTTTATTTTATTACACTCTTCTCTTTTAACCTCACACAACCTCTTTCTTATCTAAGGAAACCAAAAGTAAATGCTTTTGCAGCTGGATGAAAAATGTTTCTAAAGAATAATTCTCTTGCAGTGAATCTGCAGTAACAATCTGTTTTCCAGAGATCTGAAGGCTGGCAAACCAATGGATCTCAGCTCTCTTGAAAAGATCATTTCTACCTTCTCTTGTGTTGGGATTAGACAAAAAAGGAATTGAGGTCATTTGCTTCAGCAGAGGGTAGGTAAGGCAGGGCAAGACTGTGAAGAAAACCTAAGCACTTCTCTAATACTGGACAGAAGAAAGACAGTGGAAATCAATAGAAATGCTCCTGAATGCAACCCCAATTTCATAAGGTGATAAATGAAATTTGCCAGTGTTTATTCCTATCACAGCTAGTGAGATCAAGTATGTGGTGAAACATATATGCATTCACCATAAACTCATTAGAAAGAACACCAAGAATGTTGAGGTCAGATTGGAAATCCTGACCCCTAAAATCTCTGGTTTTCCTTTTGTTTATGCTCTCAAACCAGCTATGCTACCGACATAGTTAGACATCATCTCCTCAAAACCAGCAGTGCCAAGCACAAAATGGGTTTATTTGTTATAAATAATCTGTCAGATCTGGGTCTACTCAAGTTGAATTTGAGTGAGAAAGAGGAATTGAAAATCTTTAATAGTACAAGCATGGCTTCTTGTTTATGCCTGGAAGCCAAGGATGGGCACTTTAGGTTTTCTGCACCAGCTTTGCTTTTACTGGAACACTTGGTACTTAAGTCCAGAATATATTTATGGACTAATATTCAAAACCTACAAAACAGACAAGCTTTTCCTAGTGATGGGCACGTGGTGTTCCCCATCAGGATGTTATAAATCCCTTTCTGTGGGATCTGACTCTTCAGGAATTGGACCCCTCAGTAGGGAAGGATCCTCCTTTCACTCCTTGAGTATATCAAATGACACTTCAGAGGAATCCCCAAGGCATTCAGGCTGGGACAACATGTGAGATGAGGGATGCTCAGCACAGGGTGCCAGATGTTTCCCTCATAAGATTTCAGTTGGAGGGAAGGCTGGAGTGTATTTGACTGCCAGTTTAGGATTCAGGTACCTATAGTTAACTTACATCTTGCTTTACACATCCACGTCCTCTCATAAATCACAAAACAATTTGTCTCATTAAAAAGTCATTATTAAAAGGGTGGTATTATAAGGATCATTATTCTGCACAAGTTCTTCAAATGCCTTTCTCAAGTCTTTTAGGCTTTAGAATGCATAGGCAGTGAAGGAGACATACCAGTTTTCACCCTGGATATCTTTACCTTTGTGACAATTAGTAGAGATTTCTTTACAGGCTTTTATCATCCTCTGGGGTATCACCCTGGTTCTCTGAGGCTGTCTATAGCTCAAAGTTTCATGCATCTCACCTCTGAAGGAAAACCTCTGAATCCCTTTTCACAAAAAGTATTACCCAAGTACTCAAATATCTAGGGGAAAAATAATAAGTGCAAATCCATGGACACTGCAGCATGTGTATGCAAATGCATAACATGCTGTATTACAATGAACTGTGCAGATGGCCAAGGACCTCTGAGTCAGCTTACAGCAGAAAGTCTAAACTGATTAAAATTTACATCAGATTTATGCGATTAACTATCAGAAAAGTTTAGTTCTATTGCTAAAAATTATCCTATTAAACTGTATCTTTATAATCAGCCATGTCAGCATGATTTAAATCCAGTTGCATAATAAATGACTTCTCAAACCTATAAAGTGCAATTGTCCCTCCAGTCCTGAGATCAGCCTTGACAACAGCTCATAATTTGGAAAAAGTCAAAAGAATTTCCAGGGCATATAAATATAAAATAACTTGCTGCTAGTTCAGAGACTTGAGAGCAGAAAGAAAAATAACAGACTTTAACAAGCTGCCTTTCAGAACTTCTGCTCCTGCAGTCTTCTTGTTGTTTTTGAAACAGAGAAAGGAGAACTGAACATCCTTGGTACCTTATGCGATCACTGCAGCCAAGTCTATGAAGATATCAGAAGATTTTATTTCATATTTTCTTGCATCCTCATGTTTACATATGTCCACAAGCAAACAATTACAAGTTATGTATATTGTAAAGTCAGACATTCAGAATCAGAGCAAGCCAAAGTTTTATATAACATTTAGGAGCAACACTAATTTAACTCCAGCTTCTGCGTATCTTGCTTTGTGAATGGAAAGTCACTTGGAAAAAAAAACAACAACACAACAGGAAATCCTGCAGCTGAATTCTGTATGAGAATGTGTAGGCATAGTGGGGGCAGGAATAAGGAGGAAAGCTGCGGCTCATTGCGTGGGCTAAAGATATATCATCAATAAAAGATCTGACTCTGTTCCTTTGCTGCTGTCTCACTGCTGAGAGGTTCTTAGTACACCCTGTTCTGCAGGGGCCAGTGATTTTGGTTTAACAGGCAATAGCTCCATGGAATTGAAAAAGAATTCCCTGGAAGAAAGACTTTTTTTTTTTCCTTTCAGCAAAACTTCAAAGCCTTGCTTCAAACAGTGGACATGTTAGCACTTCTCAAAAAGAAGAATAAAAAAAGGTCATTTATATGTGCTACAAGAGAACACTGAAAAATTTTGCTTTTGTCAGTAGAGATTTTCAGAATGATTTCAAGACTTTTTTACCTGATGGGTTACATTTAGCAGAGGATCAAGAATACATAGTGACTCAAGGATGTTCTTTCCAATCTGCATTATTTGTCTTACTTTCCTATCACTTGGTTTTATTTGCTTCAGGCCATGAAGTCTCTTATTTTGGCTGCTATCAGTATGCCCTTTGGGCAATGACACTTTAGATGCACCTTCCCTAAGGAAGAGACAGGACCATGGGGGCATGGCCTAACACAGGTGGCTGTACTTCCAGTCTCTTTTATCTAAAATGTATTCTTTTTCCTTCCATGGTCCTGTATCCTCTTATTACAGGCACTTCTGGGGGTGAAATGAGGAGATCCAATCGGCTGAACCAAGTCTGCTTCTTAAACTGGCAGTTTAGATTCATGTCAGCTGTGCTAGTATGCTTGGAGTAAAGTAATGTTATTTTATAATAAAAAAGCATTTTGTTGCTCTTCATGCAACGAGCTAAGTCTCCAGAAAAAAAAAAAAAAAAGAAGTAATTACAAATCAGGTGCTATGCATGAGAGCCAAATCAACCTCTCCCCAGATGTTTTGCTTTTACTTGAACTCACTACAGTCTTCAATGTTGTTCTTCTTTTCAAATAGAGCATGATTTTTACTCCACTTGAATATTAAACATATTCAGACAGGGGCAGGATAAGCTTTTGTGAATGCCATTCAGGAGGAAAAAATATTTCAGCTGTAAAATTGAGATTTTGTAAATATATCAGAATTCTTACCATGAAATGTTTTAAAAATTAATTTTTCTTTCCATTTTGAAACAGAAGACATTCAAATGTTTGCAGTTCTTGACTTCACTGAGGACTCACCATGTTCATGGCTCTCTGTGTGTCCTGGGAATGTGTTAAATTAAAATAAACAAAATAAAAGTAAACAAAATAAAACAGATGAATCTTGCACCCTACTGCCCCATGTACGCAGTCATATCCCAAAAAGGAATTATTTTAACAGACAAATTAGCTGCTTCTATTAAGAATAATAATCACCCCAAATACCATCAACTGCTGAAATTCAGCCTTACATGAAAGCTAAAAGAATAAATAAAAATGGCATCAGTTTTCATGAAAAATAGTGAATTTAAATCTTAAATATTTTGAGGCCATTTCATACTGTTTGGGTAACACACAGGGGATTTAAGTTGCTAATTTCATTCACTCCTTTTACATAAGTCACTTTTGAATACTATTTACAATATGACTGGAAAGACTACAGTGTAAAAAAAGGTAAAGAAGAACCTGTCTGTGTGACGTACATTTTTCACATTTTGAGAATGTATTTAGGTTATGATTCTACAAAATACAAATCTCCTTTACAGAAAACTTCTGAATAGCAAGGACCGATTTTGCAATCAAACTAAATGCAAACTAAATTATTAATCTTTACTAAATTTTGATATTACAACTCAGACATTTTATTTTTTTCAGAGCAAGTGATTTCCATATGACACACATTTAGAACAGTTCCTACTAAGTCAAGTTGCCTTTGACTAAGTTGGCAAAGCTGTAGAATGACATACAGGACTTGTATGTGAACAGCTCAGCCAAAACAAAATGAAGCATAGAGTCACTGAGAAGTGTAGATTTACTGATAGGTCTCAGGGTCTGAATTACATAGCAATCCAGAACATAACAGGAAATTAATCTTGTGGAAAGACATACAAATCAATAAAAAGAAATTAAATTATTTCCTCTTTCAGGTGTTTCTCGAATAGCCCTAATTCATGGATAGGGACAGAGCATGTGAAGAAAATACAGTATATAGGCATCATTTTCCTGAATATAGAACTGGTATGATATAAGCAGTTCATAAACATCTTTCAGGAAGAGACACAGAAGCTAACCACTATAACCACAATAAACATAATGAATATGTAAGAAACATTAAGTTAGAGTTGCATAAATGATTGAAAGAGAAACTGGGTTTTTGGTAGATATGTGAATGACTCTGAGCTATTGATGCCTTCTTTTCTAAGAATTTTGAAGATTTATGGTACAGAAAAAAGAGAATCTTGAATAAATGCCATAAAGAAAAAAACCAGAAAACTGATGAAGCTGGTTCTCTCTCCTTCATTTTGCAACAAAAGTGTAAATCTGAAGACCTTTTTAAACTTTTGAACAAAACCCAAAAGAATATCTTCCATATTCAGGCAAATTCTTGGACTGATAAATTGGTAAAAAAAAAAAAAAATCAGTTACTTTCTGCTCCTTCTTACATCTCTCCCAACTGCAAGCTGATCAGTTTTATTGTAGTGGCTTTGAGGTAAAGCAATGACAATATATGTAAGGTGATTTAAAGAAATTATGTGAGCCAGAGAGTTTTGAAGCTTAAAAATAAAGCACTTGACTGTGCCAGCAAAAAACTAGTTTTCTGGAGTGATTTTCTTCTTGAAGAGTATTATTAACCTTGTACAGGAAAGGTATGACATAAATAGTTATTTGATTCATTAGGATTACTTTTTGCTTTTTTTTCCACTTTCTTATTCTTTTGCTCTTAACTAAGCCTGGTGAGGACTGCTTTTGCCTTGTAAGGGAATATATATCAAGGATTTTGTGTACAGAAAAGAGCCATTGTTCTTTCTCTATTCTCACTAAGATTTGATGACAGAAAAGCTGTTATAAATCTATACACTGGGTAAGTTTCCAGTGTCACTTCTTTTTTAACATATCCAAGCGTAAGGCAGCTGACAGGCACAACATTAGCTGGTGACCTCTTCAGCCAGAAAAGTGGGGAGATTCGCCAAAAAAATAAACAAGTTAAACTGATGCTGTATGGGGCAACCTAAAAGTCAATGAGATCCACACGCATTGTCTAAATGGAACTCTGTAGTGAGGTGGATGTCAGTCTCTTCTCTTAAGTAACAAGAAACAGGAGAAGAGAAAATGGCCTCAAGTTCGACCAAAGGAGGTTTTGATTGGCTCTCAGAAAAAATGTCCTCTCCAAAATGGTTGTCAAGCACTGGAGCAGACTGCCCAGGGAAGCAGTGAGCTAGCAGCCCTGGAAGAACTTAAGAGGCATGTAGATGTGGCATCTGGGGACATGGTTTAGTGGTGGATTTGGCAGTGTTGAGTTAATGGATAGACCCAATGATCTTAGAGGTCTTTTCCAGCCTAAATTATTCTATAAAAATTGCATTTGCCTGCATTCAAATGACCTGCTGAGGCTTTTGGAAGAACCTTGTCAAGGTAAAATACATTGCACGATGATAACTGGACTGCTCAGCTGGCATAATTCAGAGCAATAACCCTGTCTCTAATAGAATATGGAAGGGTAAGAAACATGGTTGTGCTGATTGTATTTGATTTATAGTTGTAGAGGAAGGATATAAATTATACAGCTGAGACTTTTACAATAACCTCTGAGAGCATAAGGTGCAATGGGCCATCAAATAAAGGTTGACATTTATAGAACTTCTTTACCATAAGGGTCCAGAACTTAGGAGTTATTGATTCCAACAGCAGTGAGACATTTAATCACCTTTAAACATCTGGTCTTGAATTAATGTAGGACGATGTCTTTAATTCATACCTAAGTAGAACACCCATCGGTTGATTTGAAAATATAAATGCACATGTATTAACAGAATACCTCTTGTATCAAATCATGAGTGTTGTGAATTATATTTTAATGGTGTAATAATTATATATTATTATTGTTAGAAACTTTTGTTTCAAAAAGATCTTATCCCCTGGATTTGCAAAGTTTTGTTTAGGAAGGCTGAATCACTTTCAGAAAATCTGTCTCCCTCCATTGACTTTGCAGAAAACATAAAATGACTAAGCTCCCACCTGAGTTAAATGAAGTGGGATTAATTAGTGATAAACTGGGGACTGAAAACATCAGCTATCTCTGTAACTCTCCAGGGAACTTGATTCAGCTGCAGGGTTCTGAACAGTTTATTCCTAATGTTACATATTTTCTAAAATATTTCAATTTTTATCCAAAGTGTTTCTATATGCTTTTCTTCACATCATCTCTCAGTTTCACAGAGTTTAATACTGAAGTCTTAACAAAGAGTCTGGGAAAGGATTCAAATACTCCTGCAGGAGCTGGGTTCAAACCTATTAGTTAATTTCCTAGATCCTGATTCAGCAGACAGAAGCATTATTAGCACCATCATGAATAAGTGATTACCACAGAATTCTTGGCATCAATAGTTTTGTGGATAAGCCCTATTTCACTTACTACATTCAGGAGTCAATTCAGGGTCCAGCTTAAAGCAAACAGCAGAATGCCATGGAGAATATTCTTCAAGGTTTTTTTTGCCATTCATTTAAATATATTTTTATGCCAATGTAGATGAAACTAGGTTTTCTTTGTCAGCACTGACTACCCCAAGTAGACTGTTCACGTAGCAGTGATGATACATGCCCAACATCAAGCAGACAAAACCAACTGGATACCTTCTGCAAGGGGCCTGGCATAACTTCCCAGAAAGACAGAGGGAAATTAAGAGAAACTTAAGAGTACATCACCTGAAAAAGGAACTCTGTCTTACCTAAAATTGAATCTTGGGACTGCACCCATCTTTGTATCTTCTTCTGTCAATGCAACCAACTATGGTCTCTGCTGTATAATGGAATCTTGACCTCTTCCAGGCCTATATTACAAATTCATGAAGTCAAAGACACAGAAGATTGGCATTATTTCTTTGAAGGTGAAGGTCAGACAGCACAGCATCAGGGCAATGGAGAACTCTGTAGATATGACCAAAGACTTGAACAGTCCTTTACCTTCAGGAAAGCATAAAGGGGGCTTTTTCAGCATTTCAGCTGAAGAAACAGGTAAGTGAAGGACAAAAACCTGCAATAAAATGAAAATATTAACATATAAATAAAAATTCTAATAAAATAGTAGATGTTATATAACAATCACCAGGAAAATCCCCAAAAAAGCTTGCTTGATCCCAAAAAAGCAACCATCAGTATTTTTAATATGAGATTTCTACAGTATCATTTTTATCATATAATTGGGTTTTATAAATTGGTATGACCCTGGCACATGATTCTGCAGTGTGAAGTTCACACTCATTTCCTCAGTCCTTCCTGTAGCATATTTGGCAGAACCTGGGAGCCTTGGAGATTGTGCCCTTTTACAGCAGAAAGCATTAGGTCATGCTAATTAGGTCATGCTAATATTTTTCTTCAAAGGACAGCTTGAAGGAAAACAAATACAAATGAGGCACAAAATCTGTGGCACTACAAAATGTAAACCCAAGTTTGTATTTCCCTTAAGTGATTAGTTCTTCAGATGCTGAAATCCAGAAGAAAGTTTGAAACGCTCCAATATTATTTCATGAAAATAATTTAAAGGCTTTTTTCACAGTTCTAGTGTTGACTTTAAATATCTCACAACCTTGGTTTCTCTCCAAACTGTATCTCTTAATCACAGCAAACTGTCACACAATGTCAGTTTTCACCTGTGGAAATTATAATGAGCAGCTTCACTATACAAAAACACATCTAACTAATTTCAGATTGATGGGAATGGCAAACAAATGTGCCCCAGCCTTCGATGAGCATATTTGGGCATATTTGGAAATTTCATCCCAAAAGAGTTGGAATACTTGACAGTTGGAATAGAAAAAGCACCAGGGCTCTTTTCTACTAATAACTGTCATCAAGTAATAGTAAACTACAGTACTGAACTACTACATGCATACATGGGATACATGCTGACTTCCTGCCCTTCATGCATTGTTTCATAAACCCTAAGCTGCAATCTCTGATGGCAACTTCCACATGTAGTAGTAGACCTCTGAGTAATAAATCCTCTCTTGGGTCTTACAAATGCTTTCTTCCCCTTATCAAAATCCCAGATGTGGTATGTGTTTTTGATATTGCAAGAACTTTCCTTTCCTTACTTTGATACTTCTAGGTGCAACTGCATGATGAAATCCTTCTACCATGTTCAAACAAATAGACAGATCCCTTAAAGGGTATGCTTGCCATTGTTGGGAAGTATTCAGGAGTCCTTGCATCATACCTGTTCAGCCTCAGGTGAAGGGTGAGCATATGAAAGTTGATGTCCAAATTAACACTAGTAAGGCAATTCAAAGTGGACTACTCTCCTACTGTAACCAAACTCCTACAGGAGCTCAGAGAACAAGTTGATGGTTATACATTTTCTCTGTTTGGGCAGTTGGTTTCTCCACTACCAGCAGTGAAATAGAATATGGAAGAGGAGTTCTGTTAGGAGCCATCACTGTGTCTTCCTTCTGCTTTAAGCAACAGATGTGACTCAGACTTCACATGCCCTCTGAACACAGTTTTCATTATATTTTCCTAGTTACTGGTAAATGTAAAAGTATTATTGAAATACAGATTACTTGAACTCTTGATGTTGTCCCTGGCCTCATTTCCATACTACGTAATGTGGAAATAATTGAACCCCAGAGAGCTGTAAAACCATCAAGAAAACACAGCAGAGTATGGCCATAATGCTGTTTTGGACATCAGGAAATACCTGAGTTTCAAGAAGAGTTGGCAAGGACTTAAAAATGTTGAGTACAGTTGAGAGTACAGTATTGGAAAGATGAAGTACCAGCACATGGTGCCAGGGTGAGGTCCCAACCCACACACTGCTGCTTCTATCTGCCCTCCGTTTAGTTCTGCCTTTGAACAAAATCCTGCCTTATTAAGGACTCCCTATGGAATCAAGCTAATTGTCTTAAACACTCACAAGACAAAACCTTCACCATACTTTGTTTTCCAACTGATTTTTGCATCCCATTTACAGAATTGCAAATACATGAGCAATAAGAGCTTTCCGCATTATATAATTGATATCAAGCCTCTAATTACATTTCAAATGTGAAAGCTAACTATTACAAAAATGCTTTCTTCATTGGGACACAAACTAGATGTTTGTTCATTTGGTGTAACACTGCTGAGATCTTAGGCTGCTGGAATTTCAAAAGGTATATCTGAAGGAAAATAATTACTTTCTACCATTTTTCTCATATGAAAGAAATAAAAGTTGAGCTTCATACAGTAATTGATAATTAAAGAGTCTTTAAATCATTGCTAAACATTTTACTTTATAAAACTTGAAAACAAAACAGTTACACTAGCAGTAAATCTCAGAGGAGAGGGGAAAAAAAGAGAAAAAAAGAAAATGTATAAGTATGCCTGTGTAACAAAGTACATAGTGAATCATGAAAAATTCAGCACATAGCACGTGGGCAGAGGTTGTAACAACTGTCATTAATACGGAAGCTGCCACATCTACTGAGCATTCCTGAAGCATCAAGTGGTGTTCAGGATGGCAAATAATGGAGAGGGCTATTATATGCTAAAATATCACCAAATTAAAGATATTTATAGCCAATTAAGTGAGCATTATGCATTTACTCTATAGCAACAGTTGCAAATACTAGTAGTGATATTGGTATGAGGTTTTCAAGGAGTTGTTTTTGGTTTTTTTTCTGATTACTAATCACTGCAGTGCATGTGTAAGACAATATTTATGAAGGAAAATAATCTGTAAAGATGTGTTTTCAGAGCAGCTGAGCTTTCTTGCCTGATGTACAATATCTCAAGCATTTTTCAAAAGGCACAAATATCTGTGGTCCTTCCAGCATTCAGTGGAGGTGTTGGTGACCAGCCCGTCTAAAACAGATGCAAAAACATACATCTGACTTCAGAGGATGGTTGAAATATAAAGAATTTGTAGTTCCTCTTGGGGAAGCCATTTGTTCTTCTATCACATCTGAAAAGCGCCCTTACAGTATCTCACTACATACACATTAGCCTATTTCAGTCACTAAGTACAGGAAACACACGTGCAAGAAAGTGACCATTTTGGTAAAGTCAATACTACGCAGTCAGGCTTTTGGGAATTTTAGTCTGCTCAATGACTCTAAAAAGGCAGTGTATAGGGAACTAACAGGTACCTTTCAGAAAATCAGCCACCAAGTCAGGTTTAAAGATCAGGTATTCCTGGCTACATAGATTATTTATAATTCTAAATTACTAAATTGAAAAATGAGTGACTATAGATGGACTACTGCACACCTAGAAAGAGTAGATCTGTACAGTTCATTCTAATACGGGAATATTTACCATTCAATCTGCACTAAATAGGTCTATCCATTTATGCCCATCACCACTTAGTATCATCTGCCCTAGCAAAAAATTTGCAAGTGGAGGGCATGCTCTCCAAATCCAGTGCAAGAAGCCAAATCCATGGTTGATAAACCTCTGCTAAATGACAAATGTAAGGACCTAAAGAGCACAGTTGCCTGGCTCAAATAAGGGTGCAGAAGGACTTTGCCATGAGATAAGCACAGAATGGAGCAACAGGATAGCTCCAGGCCTGTGGAGGGGAGATCAGGTTAGCACATACTGATTAACAAGCCTGCACAAAAACTCCCACTGTGGCAAACAGTGTTCAGAAGCAACTGCCCACACACATAACACCAACCAAAAAAAGATGACTCCAAGTTATGGAATAAATGGCATCTGTGACCATCAACAATCACTGATGCACCCACAAATAAACCTCCACAGATACCAGGAAACTGGATTGTAAAATAAGCCACCACAGCACGAGCTTGCGAAAAGATAAAGGTGGCACTATTGTCTGGTGCTATCCCACACCTAGGGGGAGCTCAGCAAACCTGAGGGAGGAGAATGTACCACAGATAACTGACACAAAGAATGCACAATTTGTGGCAACTGTGCAGAAATCAGCACCAGCTGGGTAAAAGATAATTCCAGCAGGGGGAGGATTGGGAACACTGACTCACAACCCACTAACTGAAGAAACCCACCAACTCAAGAGAAAGACTGAGCATGTAGACTAATTGGCATTAGAAGTCAGGGAATAGTTTAACCAATAGAACAAGAGAAGTGAGTAGCCAATAAGCATCCATTCCTTTGTTAGCTAAGGTCTATAAACAGTGACAAGTTTTGAATTACATAGGGACCACCAAGAAGCCCAGGGTGGAAAAAGACCAGCAGGATGTCACTGGATCCATGGGTTGTTACTATTTCTGCTTGTTCATTCTCCCTCTACCCACACCCCATTTCCCCCCACGTTTTCTGTTTCTTTCTATCTCTCTGGATCATATTCATTGTTAAATAAAATCCATGTTATCAGCTTCAGCATATGACCTTATTTTCACCTTAATTTGGGCAGAAGCATCCCTCACAATTCAGATCTTAACAAGGACCTATGGGAAAGATGAAGGATCATGAAACTATCACCACTCACAGAGGCTGGAAGTATGTGGGTAGTTCAACTATATTTCCTTTAGCACAACCAAACTGACCCTTCCTATTTGGAAGGCCACAGCATGACTAGTTCATTGTTTAGTTCTTAGCTGCTCCTTTATTATGCTGTAGATGAACATTTTTAGCCTACATTTCAAGCCAGTCTGTTGTCATGGTTTAAGTGAATTACTACCAAGCTGGTAATAGCTACAGGGGGAAATGCCAGTAGATATCCTCTCCTGCTTGAGATTTCTCCAGACTTCAGAAGAAACGTGTGATCCTGTAGCTTGAACACAGAAGAAGGAGCTGTGTTTGCACCTCCTGTGCCCTCCCTTCTGCGCCCTCTCTCCTGCCTCTTCTGCCACTCCAATAACAATTTCCTAATCCCTTGAGGCACTGACAAATTTCTCCCTCCCTGAGTCAGTCACTGTTTGGAGACACATGGATTTAGCAGCTCTCTGAAGCAAGACACTTGGGCCAATGCTGCTGATTCAGTGAATAAGATCATGTGCATCTGTGGTACTATATAAATAATAAGTTTCTTTCAAGGTAGGTACTTCCCTCTCCCTCCAGTGCCTAGTTGAACTACACAGTGCTATCTAAAAGAGTAATTTCTTTCACTGTCAACATATATTGCTGATATTTAAATGGCAAACATGGGTTCTGTCATGGTATTGATGGAAAACTGAGTAAAAATTTTTTGTTCCATTTCCAGATTCAACTATGACTCTCAGAAAGCTGAGAAACTGAGAGAAGCATGAAGGATCTACAGTGTATATCCACAGGAGAAGGCGGAGGCAAAAAAAAAGAAAGATAGAATGTTTTGCTTCTTTCTCTTTTTTTCTTCAGTACCACTTTATCTTATTCTGGTTTGTTCTTTAGATGGATATTTAAGGAGATGCTTTCTTTGCTTACATATTATTGATGGTTTATTTTTAATTTATGTATGTAATATATATCTCGATGTTCAAAGGGCATGCAAATATTTCCCTTTTGCAGGACTTTTCCTGTGCATATGTTCTTTTATTCTATTTTGGTGATTTTTTTCTGCATACTTAGAGTATGTGAGAAATAAGAGCAGCTCTCTTCCATGATATAAGATTCATGAGGATTTCCAAAAATATAATACCAAAAGTGTCTTAATTTTATATAACTCTAATTTTTCACTGCTTAAGAGCATGGAAAATTTTTCAAAAACTCTAAAGTAGCCATGAAAGAAAGATAGCCTGGTAGTCTAAAATACAAGGCTCAGCATCACCTCACATACAAAGATTTTATGGCTTTTATTTTCATCTCCTTTAGAGTTTTATAAGCCACAACATCATAAATCTTTGTGAAATACAAGAATTTCTGAACTCATTCTCTAGACTTATACCACAATGTTCTGCTTATTTAGTAATGACCTCTTCCATAAACTGTAAAAGATCTCCCTATATTTGTTATTGAAATTATGGAATGGTAAATACCAACTGAAATTTCAACAATAGTGACAGATGTAAACATAACCATTCCTCTATGACCATTTTTTTATGAATTTGTGGATTTAAGGAAGAATATGGTCTCATTAAACTATCTCCTGAATGCAGAGTTGTTTCTTTAAAGTAAATTTTAAAATACCATGCCTAAAATATGTTTCACCATTCATATTTGTCTCTTTCAAAAAAAATCTATGACTTTTCTTTCAAGTCATATCACACCAATTCAAAACAAAGTACAAAATTCTGACACTTATTATTCTCTCTCAGCTGCTGCATAGTAACAATGAGTGTTTATTTTTAAAGTACTTTGTTCACCTTTAAAACCTAAAATTAGTACAAGATTATAAAAAAAATGTTTTGTTCCGAGAAAAAGGTTTTGGGTGTCTAAAGTACATGAAAAATAAAGTATTAATTTGCAACCATTATCTAATCAAAATGAAGATATTTCTGTCACCTCATTATGCTTTATACTTGCAGTCATAAAATTTGTTATTAAAAATGCCCTTGACGATTTTTAATCTAGAACTTTTAAATGCTATCTTTTCCATGCCTTAATAAAAGTACCTTAAATGAATAGCACCATCATTTCTTACCTAGTTCTAACAGTTAAGATCTCAGAAGCAAGTGAGATCTGAGCATATGACACAAAATACAATTTGTCCTGTGAATTACTCTCTGAGCTGTCACCTTTTGTGAACCAAATACATGCAGGGAACACAAAGACGGCCACAATGCACAGCTGAAGTCCAAAGATTTATTCCATTACTTTTCTGGCAAAACAGGGACATAGGAATGTTGCACTGCTAAGTTTATTTCATATTAACAGGGGCAAAAAGCAGAGAGGCCTGAATCCTGCTTGTTACACATCAAAGGCCTGGTGCAGGCATAAATCTCCATGAGACTGTGTTCTACAATCTCCAATCTTTTTATCCACCTTCCTCCCTTTCTTCTAGACCTGTGAAGAGCACTTTTAAAGTCCTTTACAGCATTCTCCTAGCTGACTTCTCCAGACAGACAGAAAACAATGTGAATTTTCCCAAACTGAATATTATTAGCACCCTTCAGTTGCAAGGTCATCTTGAGAGAAAATTCAAAACACAACATTTTTTCTTCAGCAGCCTTCACTTTTTAACCTTTTCCTCCTCCCATACATCTTTGAATATAATTTTAAAACCTGCAATTGCTGATCCCACAAACCCATCTCTGTGTTTTCTGGTGCTTTTGCAATAATTATTTCCTTTCTACTTGCTTCTTACATAAAAAAATAATACGAATGCTTATTTATTGACAATAGAGAGCTTTCAACTCTTCATCTTGTGGGCCGCTTGAGAACTGAGTAGAAAAAGCGATTCACAGCAGGTAAATAACCTTTATAAATAATGTAGCTTTTTAAAGAACCCAAAGACACCTTACAGGACCCAAAATATTACTTATATGTCTAATTTACTGCTGAATTTCTAAATTCAGAAAGCAAACTAGAAAGTCTCTATTTTGCTCTTTCACATGCTTGAATCAATACATGTATTTGCATTTTTCAGCGAAAACTCCTTCCTGTCTGTGATCCTGTGCTTTTGCACATACTAAAAGAGTCCGTTGCTTAGGCTAATGAAACTTTTCTTCTATGTAACATTTTGTGATTCAAAAAGTAAATGTTTCTTAGATTTATGTCCCTGGAATGTCCAGAATTGCTTGGTGTGTACTGAATTCTAATGCAGAAGCAGAGGATTCAGGACACCACTCATCATCATGCAAATGAAACAGCAGGTGATGCTGACGCAGGGGGTCAGACATAAAGTGGGAGCTAATTCTTCTCCCCCCAGTCAGTTTGCAGAGAATCTTCTAATTACTCAGTGACACAATAGACAGTGGGACACCTTTCTAATGCTCTTGGTTGTAACTTCACCACTTGAGAGACAGGGATACAAAGGAGCCCAAAACCAGAGAGGGCATCTCAGCAGAAGAATAATTTAATATGTTGACAAATGGGCTCTCACACAAGAATTGCTCCTCCCCTCCCTGATGCTTCTGTGGTTTTCTCAATGGCTATCTGACACAAAATTCCACAGGACAGATAGTAGAGCCTCTCATTCCCCAATCCTTCTGTTTCTCACTCTCCCCAGGACGCCTACTGCTTTTTACACCAAGAGAGTTTTGCACAGAGTAGCAGAAGGGTCTCCTTCGAGAACAAGGCAAGGAACCCCAGCTTCAGCTCTGGGTGGGATCTAAGTAAGGGGTTTTGTTACATCATTCTCTTCGGTCCTTCACTTGCCTTGACATGTGTCTTACTGTCCTGCCTAAACTCAATCAACACAAAAAATACTGTAAAGTCTGCTGCAGACATGGAGTCTTTCTTTCAGACCTGTGCCTTCCTGAGGACTTCTTGAACCACAGACAACGCACAAACCAGTATCGTTGTATGTCAGGCCAAATTGCATAAATAAAATTCTTGCATGTAGAGTAGCATGGCTATAATGATTGCTACTGCCTCAACACTTCATACCAGCAATGCAACCCCTCTGGAGTAGCGTGGGCACTTTCAGTCACACACAGTAATTAACCAGGGCAGTGTGGGGTGTGCAGAGATTTCCCCATCAACAAAAGGCAATTAAGAAGGACTTCAGTAATTGATGGGTTAGTCAATATACTTTATCAGTGACTCCTCACTTTTGGCAGAAGAATATCCTACCTAGCAATATTTTTTAAAATTATAATTCCACCATACTACTAATTTTGGCAAATCCTCCTCTCTCCTCTCTCTATCACCAAACTCAACACCTTCTTTTTTGTATAAGGAATACAAACACAGGCTTATGCCTGTATAAAGTAATTTCATTTTCAAACTTCAAAAATAGAAGCCTATTATTTATGAAAATACAAAGACTTTATTAACAGAAAATGAAGGTTCTTCTATTTCAAAATGAAAACAACAACAACAACAACAAAAAAGCATTTTGCTAGCTGGAAATACCTACATCAGCAATCACGTCGCAAATAGTGCAAAAAAAGACTGAAAAAGGAAAATTATTCAACAAAATTTAAGAGACTATTTAAAACAAAAGGAAAAAATGAAGCCCAGATAAGCAGGGAAAATTATTTCAAACTCTTCACATTATGCAATAAATAGCTGGTGCTGGTTTGGGACAGATAGGTTTCCATAGGGAAAGGTGCCACTAGCTGCTCTATCCCTAGAGATAAAGCACAGAAGATGGTAGGAATTGCTCCCCTCAGGGAGAGCTGACTGGCAGCATGAAGTGACCAGCAGAGCTCCCTGCAGCCACAGGGGAGCCTGGCACTCTCAGGCATTATGACTGTCATTTAGATAATATGAATATAACTATCCCATTACTCCCCCAGAACATGCTCGCAGCTGAACCACTGAAGAACTGGCAAATTGCTTTAAATTCTCTTTGCTGAGAGCTTATTGCTCACAAGGGAATGGTTCTTCCTCTATTTTTCCAGCTGTTAAATTACCTTCCAGGACACTTTCTGGCATGAACATTTGCTGCAGTGACTTCAGAAGAGCTGAGGAAGTGATGTGGTAAATGTCACTGTAATTCATGTTAGGTGAAATCTGGGAAAATTTTATTTTAAAGGCATTTTTGTAGTTGGAAAGTCAGGAAGTACAATTACATTTTTTACTTTTCAAAGTAGTTTCTGAATGTGCTTTCCTACAAATCCTACCATTCACATCAGAAATCCATCTATTTTTTTACCAGAGAAGAATGATTTGATGGTGATACCTTCAATAAATTGAAAGGGCAGGACTATCTTCCAGTAGTTGACATGTGCTAAGGATACTGTGGTAGTTGAATTCTGGTCATCGATTTACTACAGAGAGACAACACCAAAACAACCTTTTAGGCATCTTTCTACCCAATCCTTAACTATTATCACAATGAAAGTAAATTCCCTTTGATATTCCAACTTCACTGGGGGAAAAAAGACAATAGAAATACTTTCTTTTTTAAGAAATTAAAGATTATAGACAGGGACTAAATTATATTTCTACTAAAAAAAAAGGCTTACACTGAAGCAAAGGTACAAAATGTCAACCTTCCACAAGCTCTTGCATCTTTTAATATTAGTATGTGGGCACATTCTCCAGATGAAGACGAGTAATTTGAAAAATAAAAGGGAACTATTTGGAGCTTGAAATTCTCATGACACTTTTGCACTGAGTTTAATATTAATTTTTTAATGGAAAAATGAAATGGTAATCTACTTTAAACAGCATTACTAAAGAACAAACAAGTCATTAGAATAAATGACTAACCAGGTGAAACATAAATGTGATACCTCAGTGAACTGTGTAAACACTGATGTTCAGCAGTGCAGGAGACAGAAGCGGAGGACATGATGTCCCCAAGCACCACCTGTAATGGCCCTAACAATACTCTTTTGCTAATCTTTTGTTCATTATGTTGATAACCATTAATATGTAATGCTTTGCATGCATCACATATCAGACTAGAAAATGGAAGATTGCAAGGGAGTCAATTCAATATTCATTAGACAACTTTTCCCAAGACCTGGAAGTTTGACAACTTCCCAGCACCCACCAAAGTCAGCCCTCTGCTTTCTGATCCTAAACTCAGGCACTAGGAGAAATGAGAACCACATCCATGGTCAGGAGATATGTTGGAGAATGGATGAGGCCTCGAAAAAAGAGTGGTGTTCCTTAAGAAAATGTTCGTGTTGCTTGTGCTGCATCTTGGAGATGTAAAAAAGAAAGGATTGAATATAATGTTTCCCTTTTGACCTTGCTGCAATAGGGGAGACCCAATCAAGACATGAGGCATGAGATGAGAACAATAATCTTTGAAGACTGCCATCAGAGTTACCTTGATTGTGCATTCAGTTATAAATAGCTCTTTCTACAAAGCCGTATGGACACCCTACTGTGTTTATGTAATTTAGGCACAAGTGCACAATCCTAGTGTGAGTCACCAGAGTCTTCCTCTTGTGTTGCGAAATTCATCAGACTCTAGTCCCCAGCCACAAAACAAACCCGATGCTTTGCTCTCAAGCATCTACAAGTGTCCTTGATTTCCACACCAGCTTGCTATGAGCTACCATGTGGCCTTCAACACGGCCTCTCCAGGACAGGGACTCTCTCTGCCAGCCCTGGCAACTGCCAGAAGACATTGCTCTTTGCTAAGAAAGCTGAGCAAACCTCAGCTGTCCATGAAGGATCCTCTGACATAGATGTTCAGGGTCCTTAAAACACTGCTGAAATGTGCCCCCTCCCTGGAGAATGCAGTCCATCATAGGCTGTGTAGGAGGCAATGACACAGCAATAGGTTAAATTAGCAAAACCCTCATCCTCTGCAACATAATTTCCATTGTTTTCCTCTTCTTGATAGTTTCCCCAAACAGCAAATTCAAGCTCCTCACTTTAAAATACAGCTACTGATTAGAAAGCCTCAGTAATAATGAGGCTCACAGCTAACTCTCAATAAACTCTGAAGAATTTATTGCAAGCAGGGAGGAGTTCTGCCCTGGGGCTCTTGGCTTTTTGCATCATTATCTGCACAGGATCGAGATTATTGCTGAGTTTTCTGAGCCAGATTGTGACTAAGAACCTTTTATCTGTATTACAGGTAGCACAAGAGTTGGAATTTATCATTAGAAAATACAGCACATGGAGTTATCTCCAGTAACACTGCGCCCCAACTTTCATTCCACAAAAATTAGGGGCTGTGGCGTAGCTAGGAATCTTCAGAGAACCAGCCTGTCTCTCCAGCACACTGAGTACCTAGGGCAATGTTTTTTTCCATCCTAGCTGGGCATCCTAGCTGTCAGTGCTGACTGCATTCATACTCCAGATGTTAAGCTAACACTTTGACAACTTCACACACTTTTATATATATTATAAGACATTCCTTCACAACTGATAATGAAGTTAAGATTAATAGACTGATTTTTGTAAGCACTTGTCAGTAACTGTGAGTTTTCTGTATGACACTATGTGAGCTTCCTGAATACACACAGAAGTTTTCAGGGAGAACACAAATCTTAAAAGCACTGAGCATACTCAGCTTCTCCTCTGATCGATATTCTTCACTCATTATAGGCACGTGCTCATGCACTGACTGAAGGACTAGTACTGTTGCTTTATTTATGGTCTCTTTCTAAAATGCCATTATACATTCAAAATATGACAATTTCTTCTCAATAGCTTTGGCACTAAGTGAGAGTTTTAATAAATCATTTTTATTGTTACTGCTCTGGTATTTTCTGCAAGTGTCATGTTATACGAAAAATGTTTTTATCCCTAAGTACTCTCTCTTGTTTCTGATGTTTATTTGGGGTCTTCAGTTTTGTTTTTTGTGTTCTTTTTGTTGTTGCTAGGTTTGAGATTTTTTTTGGGTGGGGTAGATGTTTGGAGGGGAGAGGTTGGTTGTGTTGGGGTTTTTTTGGAGGGGAGGGGTTGGGTTGGGTTTTTTTTAAGAGGGAAGCTCAGTGTAGTCTGCTAGAGGATCCAGTGAGAGTAGTAATAATACTTTCAGGGTTATTGCAATATGATTATAAAGACAAAAAATATGTTTGTTTTTTAACATCCCTTTTAAGACCCATTTCCCATACTCCTGAAAAGAAACAAAAGCAGTATGGTGCCAAAAAAGCATAATTTTTGTAAATCAGTTTGCCACTTACTGCTGCTCCCAGTAATTACCTTTGTGACATTGCAAGTGCCAGCTCAGGATTGGAGCAACAATACCTGAAAAATAAATATTTAGGATTTAGGATCCAACTCTGATACTTTTTCTATTTTTTCGCAATATATGTTTCCTTTACACAATTCATTTATCTTACAACTATCCTTGGAAAAAATTGCTGAATATCTATTGCAGTCAAGTTCTGGGTCATCATATGGCATTTCTGAAGGCATTGCTGAAGCTCCAAGACAAGTACCCAGGAGTCTGTACCATCCAACCAGTAAATTTTATTTTACCCAGGGAATTTCTCCTGTTACTTAATTTTCTATTGTATAACATATTTCCTGATTGGATTTGAGTTTTTTTTCAGAGCTGTGCTCTTCACTCTTTATTGTTGTAAGAGGGTAAGGGAAGCATGCATACTGTCAGGGAGTGTATATGGTAGGGTAAATATTTTGACAGCCTCAGAGGCGCCATGTAGAAACTTCAGGAGTAACAAATTGTCAAATAAATGTGTTACCATAGCATATTTTCTGAAGTTATCAAGTATTAAAGAGTTAACAGACCACTAAGTGTTGCCAGTATCTGGCAATGTGGTATCCCAGAGTTACATTTTGTGAGGACAACCATTTCAAAATGATGGTAGCATTGCAGTTTTATCGAAGGGCTGCAGAGGCCGGAAGGATTACAGTGTAATTATTTTAAATGCAATCTGTAATTTTAGGAAGTTGCTTAATGGCTCAATTTTAAACAGGTCAGTTTGCTGGCAAATTCTATGCCTTGAAGGCAAAAAAGACTAACCCCTCCACACAAAATATATCACAGTATCCTTCTGTGAGCAGTATCTGTTTGAGGGGAATAGCTAGTCAAGGAAAACCTTAGAGCAGAAGCTCAAAGCTCATGATTTAGACTTCATCCCAGGAGAAAACACATGGGTGTTTTAAATCAACTATGTAAATAGAAAGCCTCTTATTTAGATTTAGGATGTCGACAAGGCAGCACTGTGACAGAACTGACTGAGCATTTCTCCTGTCTCCTACTCTCCCTGCACAAACACCTTAGATCATTCCTGCACTGGCATGTACACACATCACCAATGCTGCTGGAAGCAGCCATGCTGAGGCTGCCACAGGACTTTATCCACTGTGACCCACCCTGCATAAAGCAGCATTTCTGCCTTCCGTTCTTTTAGGTAGGCTGGGATGTCTCTGTCAGTCCTTACCCAAGTGTTGATTTTCAACTAAAACTTAAAAGACTTTCAATATCCAAATTCCCTTTTCAAACAAGACTGGAGACAGTTCATTAACTGTTTCAAAACCTATTATGAGAACGACTGAGGTACAGATGAATGACTGGACACATTAATATATTCCTTTTTACTCTCATTTTCTTAGGAAACCAGGCTACAAATAGAATCCAGTTGCACTTAAACTTTCGAGTTTCTTTTCAAGTCAGTATTTTTTCAATGGGCACAACAGCTCTCTACAGCCAAGGAAGCATCATTATTCATTTACCACCTCAGTGTTCACGTAATCCCCTCCTACCACAGAAAACCTAAGGAGATTTTTATATAATCTCAGGAGAAACGACAGTTTAAAAATAGACATACCATTTTTAGATTTTTCCTTTCTGACCTTTTTGAACAAAAGACAAATACTTCCAACAAATCATTCAGCACAGCTTTCATTCCTCTCTTTGACGTCATTTTCCAGCTCTGTGGAATACATGGAGCAGGAACATTTTGCACAGTATCTGGTATTGCCTGTACAGCAGGTCATTTGAGAGGACCCTGAGAAAACTGCATATTAATAGTGAAAAGGAGATGTCATAAACATGTGCAAGCAGATCTTTTTCCTGTCTGCTAATCCATGTAAACACAAATCTAGGCTTATCTTTTCACTAGAAAAAATCAGGACCTGAAAACAGCACAAAGCAAAGGAAACAGAAATTAAATATAAAAATTAAGCTCCCAGTATGTTAGAATCAGAAAAACAGAGTAAAATGCAGCCTGAAATGGAAGAGCAGAAATCCTCTGAGGACTGCAGGTAGTGTTCATGGGGCACTCAGCACAGGTCACCTGCACAGCAGCAAGTGGGCTCTCCACGTTCACACAGCTGATAAACAGCCAGCATGCTCCAGCTGTGAGTAAATTCTCCCAGTAAGCACTGAAAGATCAGATAATGGGAAATACAAGCAATGGGAAAGCATTGGCATGGCAGAGATTGGTGAGCTTCATTAAATGACCAATTTTAGCTTACTCTAAAGGCAAAAACCCACACAGTATTAAGGGCCTGCAGAGAGATGCACAAGCAGGGGCACAAAGGTGAGGAGCTGAATTAGAACAGTTCTGAGAATAACAGTAATCAAATAAATATCCTGAGAGGAGTCTGGATGCTTTCTTCATCAGCTACATTCCTCACAATAGGGCAGAATCAGGAGAATGTCATTTCATTTCATGAGTGTTTTCCACATCAAAACAAAACCTGGATACTTTCCAGTGCTTTCATGAAATATCCATCTTTTGATTGAAAAGATAAGGAGTTTTTATTATTCTCCTTCTTTCCCCCCACCTCTGCTTCTTTCTCTCTCCCCTACTTTCAAACAAAAATTGATAATAGACTGCTGCTCTAAGAAGTCTCACAAAAGAGAAAAAGGTGAATCTATTGTGTCCTCATGAAAAGATTTAGCTAAGCCCCATGTTCCAGCAGAAATACATTTCTCTGAAAATGTTCCAATCAATTCAATGCTTTTCATCTAGGCCAAGTACAAAAGAGGGCAACTCTGGCTAACCCTGCTCCAAGAAGGCAGCAACAAGGGAGGAGCTTTTCTGCAGAACCACCTTTACGATGAGTGGAAACAGGTCCAGCCAGCCAGAGATGTCAGTGAAAAGGAGATAAGAAGGGAGTGAGAAGAGAACTGGGATGCTGAAAAATAACTGAGTGAGAAGAGAGCTGCAAGATATTTTATATTTGTTAGAACACTTGTGCCTGTAAATGTTGTGGCATAAGATAGAATTGAAGGCAAGGCAAAGAAGCTGGAGCTTCCCCCCATTTTGCACATTTGTATCATGCTGTATTTTCACATACTCTTGACTATTACTTGGCTAAGGGACATGATATGGCTGTGAGCATTCTTCAGGAAAGTCACAAGGGACTTAATTTTTAACGTTATTTAAAATTCCATTTTTTTTTTTAATGACCAAAACAAGAATATATTTTTTAAGTCTACATTGGGAGCCCAGTGCTATAGGGACTATATTTATTTAAATTATACAGTTTGACTCTAATGAAAGCAGAAATTATCCTTGAGTGAATGATTAAAAATAAATGATCTGCTAACAGCATATACAGACTATTATCACTGCAGCAGGAGGAGCACAAATTCACAAGACTGAATGGCTGCACATCCAGCATTCAAAAATCACAAGAAGCAAAAAAGCCTCATTAAGATTTAGTCATGAACAAATTCTAGTTTATTTGAAAAACAAAAACAAAATAAAAGAAAACAAACAATTTTTCATGTTTGCTCTGCACAAGCACTATTTCATTTTTTAAGGTGGCAAGATCACAGACATTTCAGGAGATTATTTGCCCAAGAGAGTTTTTTGTTTTTCAATTGCCTAACAGAATGTGCTTCTGGGGAGAGGTTTTGAGAGGGGCACTTCCAGACCTTTCTGCGCTCCTAGTGTTGCTGGGGATGCAGGACTTAACACTGACTTTTCATATCATGGCTTTCTACATCTATTGCAATTTCTGCCTCATAGTAAAAGGAAACCAAAAAGGAAAGAAAAAAAACAAAAACCCAACCAAACAACTTCTCCAGGCCCAAGTGGATTCACGATATCTATTTTTAGAAGCGAGGCTGACGGAAATCTCTCTGCATTTCGGGTGCTGGGGAACCCCACCTAAGGCTGTGTGTTTGTGCCTGCAGGTGGGGGTTGAACTAGTGAGGTAAAACAGAGAAGAGTGGCATCTCAACAGACATGTCTTGACAGAATTCCTTGCAGGTACAATCTTTTTTACTTAAGGTGCTGTACATGTGACATGTCATCTCTCCTCATTTTCTTTCTGTGTACTAGAGAATAGGATGCTGAGAGTGTCCTCATTTTCCATTGAGGGCTTGGCACAGGTGCAAAAACACTTTTGTGACTCTAACTCCATGGGACAAGTCGCTGAAAGATACAGGATACATGCTTCCCCATGTGAAGAAGGGTAGGCATTCAGGCCACAGCTCACTGCTTTCACCAGTTTCAGAAATCTAAGATCAGAATACAACGGCAATACAGGCAATCTGAAGGCAAAGTGGTTCCTTAATTCACAAAAGATGCATAGACAAAGCCCAAAAGAATTAACAGAGTGGGGCTTTCGGCCACACCTTCTTCATCCTAAATATCTTCCTAGTGCAATTCAGGTTGTCACTCAAGTAGCCATAGACAGTACAGCCAGGTAGAAAATATTCACCTGAGAGTGGGAAAGAGTATTCTGTCTATCTGAGCACAGAGCAGGAGCAGTAGAGCTGATGCTTATACCTGCATATTTAGTGGTCCAGAACTTCTGCTATGGTACCCAAATTGTCCCCAGTATGTCTTCAACAGTTACAACCAGTTCTGTGTAGCTGAGGTGATGCCTGTGGAAATCAAAATCCTGTAGAAATGGAGAAGAGTGAAATTACTTTTTTACATTATAAATACATTTTGAAACTAAATTAAGTAGGCTTCCATGGGTTGGTACTTATGGCTTTATATATGTGTACTCCACTGCTGGAGAAAACTATATTTAAGTGGATAACAAGGAGAGGCAAAGCTGGCATGAAGGACAGCATCCTCAAGAAGAAGCAAAGCTGCTGAGGAAGCAGTGGATGGTCATTCCAAACTGGCAAAAGAGAGGGTTGGGGTTCCCAGCTATTGACAGAACAGACTCAGAAATTCTCAGTACTGAGCAGTTGTGGACTTATTAGTGTCAGGTACCTGCTTGGGAATAGCTACATGTAGTCTTACACACTTACACATTTAGTTAATTTGATATAGTGGGAACCTCATCAAAATCTCACTGGAAAAATCCCTGGGAAGCTCTTTTGGTTCTCAGTTAGACTGTGCCTTGGCGAATTGTCCATTTGTCCTAGATTTCGCACAAAGACAATTAACCACTATTTCTCCCGTGGCTGTAATTCTTCTAATTGCCAGGAACACATATTTAAAGACATTGCCCATTATTCTTTTGCTGATTACAAATACAAGTTCATAAAAATCACTTCTTTTTTATTCTTTTCTGTTTCTAAAAGCTGATAACATCTAGCACTACATCATGCACAATAGAGTTCTGGACTACAGCTGAACATCCTAGGCATTATCACAGTGTAAAGGGGTCTCTTTAATAATAGATTATTCAAAATACTGAGAAAAAAATCTGTAGATTTCTTATTGTAATGATTATAATAAAGTGAGTTTGATTAGGTCATCCAGGCAAAGTCTGGTGTTCTGTCAGAAATAATACATCCAACACTAAAAACTGATTATATACTAAGTGACTTTGTGTCGATGAAATTTGCCACACAATGGCAGCTAGCTACAAAAAGACTCTCACACAATTCTGTGGTATGTAAATAGAAAAAGGAATAAGCCTAATGGCTGCTCTGCAAAAGCTTTTGTCTAACCACTCCATGTACTTTGTCCCCCTGTCCTGCTGAGGACAGGGAGTGACAGAGTAGTTTGGTGAGCACATGGCAGCCAGCCAAGCTCAACCAACCACAAATGAATTCAGCTCAAAGGTCAGGTTTGAGCAGACCATAGTACCTGTGCAGTGGCCTTTTACAACTGAGTCCAGTTCTGGGAACAACAGTTCAAGAAAGACACAGACCTCATGCGCCAGCTCCAGAGGAGGGCCATGAAAATGATCAGAGATTTGGGACACTTCTATGAATAAAGGCTGAGAGAGTTGGGGGTTTGGCTGAGGTAGCTAATTTTCTTCTTTGTAACTGGTACAGTGTTGTGTTTTGGATTTAATATGAGAATAACGTTGATAATATCCTGATGTAGTTGTTGCTTAGTGGTGTTTACCTTAAACTAAGGACTTTTTGATGTTCCATGCTCTGCCAGTGAGGAGGTGCACAAGAAGCCATTGAGGGAACATGGCCAGCACAGAGCCAGCCAAAGATATATTCATGGAAGATGAATATCTCAGATGCTCAGTATAGAAACTGAGGGGGATGGTCAGAAGCATGCCATGCCCAGTATATAACTAGGGGGACTTGACCAGCAGGGGCAATTGCTGCTCCGTGATGGGATGGGCATTCTTCAGCAATTGGATTGTGTCTCATATAATTCTTTTGGGTTTATTCTTCTCTCCCTCTCTTTCTTTCCATTTATTATTAATAATAATAATACTTAATATTGTTTATTTTAATTTGTTTCAATTATTAAACTTTCTTAACCTAGGAAGTTTACCTTTGCTTTCATTGTAAGTCATTTAAAGACCACTGCTAGTCAATATCTATTTTGCTTAATGCAGGATATTACAGCAGTACCTCAAATATGAAATACAGTTTTCAAAATCAGAATTAACAAGTATTTTCACTGAAACAGATGGACAGAAGTTTCTACATGGAGTCATGGAGTACAAAATGATGGCTATTTCAGTAAACTAAAGTAAAGGTCCCTGAAGAGGCATTAGGTGCTAAGCTAAGCAAACAGAAGCAAATTAAAAATGTCATCTGCTATGCTGAGTGATTACCTGCCTAAATATAAAAATTGTAAAAATTACAAAAATCTCAGGAAAATGGTGAAAAGCAGTGAAAATCGCTGCAGCAAATAGAAGATTAAATAAGAAATATATGCATGATAGTACTTTTATTGGTCCACTGTCAACCATCTATTAATTACTCATATTAGCATAGTTGAGAGTAACACAATTTTTCAGTTTTCCCCACATAAAACAAATAATTTTCCAGTCAACATGGGAACTCTAAACTAAACCCTAACTAAACACTGGTCCATTGTTCTTTAACTTTGAACACAGAATTTCTGAATGAAGCCTGCTTTTTGTTAGCATTTCAAGCATGTAACATTTCAGAATCCATAAAATAATTTGATCTAAGAAATTTGGGTTCATATATTTAATATAGTCAAGCTGACTTACCCTAAAAATTACAAGTTATAGAGAGTGAACATCTATGTCTGGTGAGAAGCTGGTAGGATCAGTATGGATCTGACTTTACCTTGCTAAGTAATATATACTGAAAAAAGTAAAATTTAAATTATTTGATTGGTGTCACAGTGGGCTTATACAAATTGCAGTGCGTGGTAGTCAGCCAAAAGGACCACAATTTAGTGCAATCAAGATTTTCTTGATTTGTTACAAATTGAGACTAACCATGAATGGGCTTAGTACTTCATTGTACTTGCTTTCAAGACAGAAAGCTATTTTTTTCATTGTTAATGCTAATTCTGGGCTTCAGTGATAGAAGTGGCAGTGCTGTTGACATATGAATAGGGTAGACTGTGCTCTCTATCAGCCCTTTTTGAAGGAGTAATTCAATTTATCCACATGATTTCCTAAGAAATCAGTCCTTTCGATGTATATGGAGCACAAATTGTGACTCTTTACAAAAATGGAGGTCTTTTCTGGATGTCTCAGTGTGCTCCATTTTTCTCTATTAGCTTACAGGTTAGGTACTTTTGAAAAAGCTCCTGTCTCTACTGAGAGAATTCAAACCTCTCTCTAATCTCTCTAACCAGGAGGAATATAATGCAGCCCAACATCTCTATTTCTATCAAAGTTGGGACACAGTGCAGGAAACAAGTGTAGAAGGTGGGCTACATCAGAGTGGCTTCAGAGGCATCTGAAGTTCATGAAGAAAAATTATTTTCTCAAAAATAATTTCCAAGTGAGTTCACATTTTAGGTAGTTTAAACAAAATCAGCACTGCTTTGCCACCTATTTTGTGTAGCACTTTAGGAGAGAGTTCACACTTGTACAGAGGGTTTGCCTGAGGCAAAGGCTAGTAAATAAATCTGTCAGTACATGAACCAGGTTCTCATGGTGCGATCCAAAGTCTTTGAACCCAAGGTATGGGCTACACAATTTCATTCCAATGAGAAAGAAAATGTTGGTGTCATGGCTTAGGTTGCCTGATAGGTGGCAGTTCAAATCAATACAATGCCTGATAAAACACCCAGAGGTGTGCTCAGCTGTTAGCATGTGCAAGCCTTTCTTTTCAATTTTCCTTGCTCTTCCTGCATCCCCAAAACATAACCCGATATCTCCTCTACATTTGGAAAACAGCAGTGATCATCATCAGGACAGGTCAGAGACAGATTTCTGTTCCTCTTGTAGCAGGAAACACAAAGCAAAGATGCAGTTTGTTCACATCCTTGTAATACTGGCATCTTCAAACATCTGAGGACAAAGTAAGGCATCTGCAGTGTCACACGTATTTTGTCAGGACACACAGTATCCCTTCCAGCTCACAGCTTTGTTTCAGCTCATTCCCAGTTTTCTTTTCTGTGCATTTCCCATTGTTACAGTGTCCCTTTCTTCCAGTCTTCTTGTTTCCTTCCATACTGGTCCAGCTGCTTAAAATACCCTTTCAGATTAATGCTTGTAGCTTTTTCTCCTCTCAGTTCCTATAAATGAGGCAGCATTTAATATCTTTCCAGTAGAAATGCTGCAATTTCAAAGGAAGGCAGAAGCCATTAGTGCCTGGCTAAGCTCTCTTCAGGTGGAGAGCTGCTTATTGCTCTTCAGCCTGTCCATTGCTGATAAAGAGCATGAAGGGGCTCACCCTCCCTGCTCATGATGTCAGCACAAAATAGCATCTGGAAATACTGTGCAGATTTTATTGTATTTGTTTTTAGTATAGAAGAAAGCAGAGTTTGTTAGAGATTTGTTTTGTAAATTCCATTTCCATTTTAATTAGAAGGCAAGTTCCTGCAATTTCTATCTTAATTACCATAATCTGCTTAAAGTCGGTATGATGGGTGCTGCCAGGAGAAGGAGCTAGGTTACGTCTGCTTTATCCTGGGTGGAAATCTTTAAACAGATAAGTATTGGAAATAGGTCTGCAGTCCCTCTTTTTGAGACATTATCCATGTACAGCAGTTACTTCAAGGCTTGTGTACAGTAGGCCCTATGCAGCAGAGGAGAAACAGTTTAAAATGTATCTCTGCATGTATATTAATTGTCATATGGAAAACTCATTTTTCTGTTTGTTTGGGTGGGATCTTTTTTGGTTGATTTTTTTGTTTTGTTTTGTTTTGTGTTTTTGTTTGTTTTTTGTTTTGTTTCGTTTCCTTTATGGAGAAGGTAATGTTGAAGATGTTTTTGTTTTCTTCGGAAATGACTTATATGGGTAGGCACATATTATGGATTTCTTCACTATTGAATTTTATGCCTGTGTAACTCAATTGAGTCCAGAGCTAGAGTGAAACAGCAGTAAATCAGACTCTATTATTCTTAGTTACTTATATAGAGTCACAAGTTAAATTCACTGTGATATAACCAGGAATGTGTGTGGGAAGGTACTTTAAAGAGTCTCTTTGGTGAAAGCCATCAATCATTCTGACTGCACTAACCTCTGCTCCACAGCCCACTGTGCAGCCAAAGAGAGTTTCAAGAGGGTGTTTTTGAAGGGCATCCTCATCTGACACCTCAGAGCAGAGAAGCTGCTGATGAGCAAGTGGGGGCACACAGTGCTCTCTCTCACCCATACTGGCTTCATTCTTTATTAGCATCATACAGCATAGCTGCAAAACTGGTCTGGAGGAAATTATTGCAACAAAACTCACGGACAAGATGAGGGAAGTGAGGGGTGATTGCATTTTCTGGAATTTCCAGGCAGCTCTATTTTACCCATTCAGGCTCACTCTCTCACAGCCTTCTACACACTTACAAGCCCCCAAGTTTGAGTTCTCAAGTGGTATGGCCATAATCAGATGTTTATAACAGCAAGGACAAAAGATTCTGCCTGTTGAGGCTTCACGTCTTTTCAGTTTCTATTGACTATGTCTGACAAGAGCCTGTTTATTTTTATATTATGGAGGAATTACAGCTGTTACAGGGTGACCCATGGCTTCAGAATCACATGTACTTCAGACTCCACAAATCTTAGGGAGGGCTGCTGCTTATTGTCTGCCTGAATTTGTTTGAAATACATTTTAAAATCCATACACCTTGATGGTTATCACCTGTTTTCCCACTAGGCTGACACGAACAGGAATGACACATGTGATGTGTTGTAACCTCCCTGAACCCCTTCTTGTGGTAAGAAAGAAGAGTCTTCCCCTCACAAGTCTCAGCAGAGTGCAAGCTTTCAGATTTAACATCAGATTCCTTCATTTGATCAAGGGGGAGCCATCACTGCCACCATAAGTCAGTGTTTAAACACTCACAGACCACTCAGAGCAGCCTTAAGGGCTCTTTTAACTAAATCTCTTCAAGTATAGCTCCTCCTAAAAAAAAACCAAAATCAACAAGCAGACGCCTTCCAGGGTCACTGAACACTAGTAGACCTGATCTCTTAAAAAACTTGTTTTTTTTACTGATGCTTCAAATATATACAACCATAGGAAAGGAACAAGTAAAAATACTTTTTTTTTAGTATTATTTTTGGCAGTTTTTAATAAATTTAACTCAAAATTTAATACTGAAGGTAAATTAAATCTGAAGTGCTATTAAAGAGTCTTGAACATGTGTAGAAAGGGCACTTCACATTGCCTGTGTTTCGGGTTTTAAATTGCTCCATTAATATCTTCTATGTTTTCAGTGTTAACATTCAAGAAACCAATTTATTAATTATATGTGATCTTCACAGCCTTCTAAAAAAAAGAACAAACCACACAAAATTACTCTGGACACCATTTACATAAGGTTTTACTGTATTCACAGTTGAAATAATCATGGTTTATTTGGAAGCCTTTTTTTTGGATGTACTGAAGCAGCTAATCTGAAGTTAACCACATAGAAAATGATTGTTTAATTGAATAAAAGCTGAAAGACTTTGATTAGGATTGCTCACTGGGAAGAATATGAAATGTCTGAAACGTTACTGGACTGGCTAAATGAAAGCAACCAGGTTTCCTTAAACTGAAGGCAATATCCCATGATCTTTTATATGGGTTTTGTCTGCTACAAACACATTTAGAGAGATAAACACAGATTGGATTAGATGTAGTCTAAGAAACACACATTTCTTCTTTATAAACTAAATAAAAATTATTTCAGACCAAATATTGACTTCTGTCCCATAGTTTCCATAAAGGCTTAAAGCTGTCATTAGCTGCTGGAGCCAAGCTAACAAGATCTACAGTTTGTGAGACAAGTCCCCAGCCATGCAGGAAAGACAGTTTTGATCATTTAATACCATAAATTTCATCCTATCACTATGGTTTAGAAGCATCTGTGGGTGTTATGTGTCCCAAATCTAGTGATTTATTAATTTGTTGATGAGACCTATCTTATGCACTGCCTTTGACCTTGTGATGAATAGGGAGTGAGTTAGGCTCCACCACCAGGACCAACTAAGTTATGAAAGATGTTATCATATAAATTTTTATATATATGAGAGAAAATAAATATGATATATGCTCCTTTAAGAAATGTAGATAAATGAAATAGCCGCAGTTTCCAGATATTTTGCAAACATGCTTGCCTGCTGCCATAACACAGCGGAACATCCAAAATAAGCATTTCTGTGGTTTTGGGTGCACCCAGAGGAGAGGTCAAGCACGTACTTGGCTGTGTGAACCAGCTTAGTGCCGCTCTTGATTCTTGAGCTCCTGCAGCTCCAGGAACAGGAAGGACTCACTTCACCTCAAGCTACGATTTTCTTGGAAAACAATGTGGGTAAATTCCAGAATAAAAGAGGAATACCCGCCAAGTGCTCAGTGTGCTGCTCCCTCCACACTATTTATCATTTGCTCTCCTTAGAGTTTAAACAACCAGCAGATTTCTACTAAGTCCCTGAATTGGCTAGAAACTGGAAAACATCAGCCACACCATCTGGGTCCAATACAAATGAGGCAGAAAGCAGAATTTTCAAAATGCCAGAGTTTCAGCCTTCCAAGTGCTCAGTCACTTGCTTCTTCTCCAGTCTCACTTCAGTGAAGTTGATTTTTTTCCCATAAAATCACTCATCTTCCACCACTGATACTGCACTACTGAATGCTTTTCCCACAGCCATGTAGCTTGAGAGTGAACGTGAAGCCAAAGTGATGACAAGTCCAAACTATGGGACCTCAGAGAGGTCTCTGATCAATGACAGCTGGTGGAGAATTTCTTCCCTGTTTCCGTGATGCATGGAAGAGGCTAGTTTGTTCAAAACAATGATTCCCAAAAGCCCCCATGGAACTATATGCAAGGTTTGGCAGGAAATCTGTCACAGCTTCTTCCAGTGCATTGCCTCACAGATGCTGGCTGCCATGGCTTTCCCTGCTTCCAGAGCAGTCCCACAATGTGCCGTGCCCTCCTGTGGGAAATCACAAGTTTCTGCTGTGTTGGTGCCAAAACCTCAACTGCCACAGGGTTTGGAAGCATGATATTAGAAGAGCTGTGTAGAGAGGTGTCTGGGAGACTCACAAAGCCCAGACCAATCTGGCTTCCTCTCCCATTTTGAGGAAGCTCTAGAAGGCTGAATATCTTTGGGGTTAAGCTGGTGGGTTGCTAGGCCTCTTATTTGTTGCTCCTCATGGCATCAGAACTCCCAGCTCCAGACAACAGTAGGCTGCCCTAACTGGAATTCCCCACAGCAAGCTCAAAAATTTAATCTTACCTTTTAAAGATTTGATTTAAATATTAAATTAACTTTTAAACCCCCAAGAAACAAAACCAAAAAAACTTCAATATTTTTCCTGAAATGTTAGGAAGTACTCAGAATTTTAAAATTTTGTGATGAACAGGATCTTCTGAATACTGACCAACACTGGATCAAATATAAATCTGTTCAGCACAATTCATTCCATCAGTAACATGTAGAGCAGGAAGTAAAACCCCATCCCTCTCACATACCAGGACTAAGCCAACAGGTATCCTGGCCATCTGTTGGGGGTTGAGGGGGTGGGGGTTTACTCTTTGCCTTGGTGGAGGTTGACAATTTTTTTCCATTATCATGTTAAAAGAGCTGGCAGGACGGCTTTGAGTTTTTTAATTGCTCAAGACAAAAGGAATCGGGTGTGGGGGCTGTCTGGCTGGCTGGTGGTTGGGTTGCTTCTGTCCTCCCGGGGGGACACTCGCCGGCCCGAACGGGGAGGAGAGAGGTTCTATTTTTCTTCTCTGCCGTTCGGATCTGCCCCTGCACCCCGTCACTGCTACTGCCTCCTGCTTCTGAGAGCAGTGCCGAGCACCGGGACCCAGGAGCGGTGAGCGGAGTCTCCCTTCACCTTTCTCCCATCCGGGACACGGCTGTGAGGGGCCCGCCCTGCTCCCACCGAGACTGCGTGGAGGAGAAGAGTGCCTGTGACTGGAAAAGGGACTGAGCTTTGTGCTGTCTTATCGCTGATTTTTCATAGCTGATGTTCTTGCTTGTCTTGTAGATATACCAGTAAAGAACTGTTATTCCTAAACCCATACTTTTTTGCCTGAGAGCCCCTTAATTTCCAAATTATAGTAAACCAGGGAGGGAGGGGATTTTCACTCTCCATTGTAGAAAAAGCTCCTGCCTGTTTCTGGCAACACCTGTCCCCTAAGCCAGGACACCATCCATAGCTTCAGACCTAAAATTACAACTGGGAGAAAACAGACAAAGAGAGAGAGAAAACTATCGTCATGGGTAAAAAAATATTTTCATTTGATTAGAAGGGTGAACATCTGAAGCTTGAGAGAAGCTTTCAGTAAAAAAACCCTAAAAATGTCCAAAATTGAATTTTTAAACACACTTTTAAATGTAATGGATTTTGCGATGCAAAATGATGGATCTTTCTGTTGCTTTTTAAATGAGCTTCTCTAACACAGGCTTGGGGCTTTTTTTCACTAGAGGTTGAATTTCTGGCAAATGTTTTGTTTCACTCTTCCCAAGGCCATATTTGTTTGCAGCAAGATGAGAATTAACTTGAGAGGTAGCAGCCCACAAACTTTGCACGGAGTGGTCTTTAAATAGCATTCTGATGAATTCACAGAGGATTGGAATGAAACATCACAAAACATTTACCTTGAAAAGCTCTAGTTTCTTAAATCCATTTCCCCAGAGTACATTTACAGTAGCTGTCACCAAAGATAGCTTATTGCTGATGAGCCTCAAATGAGCACTTCAAGCACATGAAACAGAAGGTGCATAAGCAGTCACATTAATGCTATCTAACTGAGCTAAATAACATAAGACAACTTTAATTTGCGTGCTGACAAGAGCTAAATTGCAGGGTTCACCTGTAGCAAAAATAAATCACATGGTGATCATTGCTTTTGCTTTTCTTATACTAGCATCTGCCAAGTAAAAACACCATAAAAATTATGATCACCTAAAGAAAAGCATATTCCAAAGCTAAATGTCATCCTTACTTCAAATTACTGTGAATTATAACACAGAAAGCAATATTTGGTAGCCTCTAGCAAAACAGTAGCCTTTCCACAGTCCTCTGCATGAAACAGTAATAGTATTTATAAAATATAATACATTTTTGCAATGCCGCAGGCATTCAAATACTTGGAAAAAAATCCCTGATAACAGATGGAATGTTTTTTTGACATTAATATATGCATTTTTTTTTTACACATGGCAGTGTATGAGAAAAGTGTTATCTTAATAAATAGTGATGCTCATGGGTGTACTGAGTAGTTTCAGTTGGCTTCTTTTCTGTCAAATATTCTGTCTTTATGATATTAACACAAATTAGAAATAGCTGGTACTTTCACTGTGTACTTTTCTGTGCTCTCTTATATTACATTGTATTATATGTGAGATGTTTAGCTGTACAATATACCACTACTGGCATAGAATTGACATTACCTATATACATAATTTTTATGCAGCTACTCCAAGGATCTCTAAAAAACCCCCAATGTTCATGGCACTGCCATCTCCAGCAGTAGCACCACATCCTTTCCAGAAAGGAATAGATCCCCTTGAGAAAAATATAAGAAATATAACTGTCTTCATGCTGAATTGGCTCTTTCTTGCCACAGGATTTATATCACAGGTTGTTTATATAATCTACTGGGATGTCCTTGTTTTTTTTATTATTTTCCCAGAAAAATCTGGATCTCATTATTTCATCTTGAAATTTCAGCTTTACAAAGAGTGCCTATATCTCCAACCTCACTACAGTTTGCAAATATGAGAGAAATCATCTGTAAACCTCTAAAAATTTATACTGGTTTACATGCAACCTTTTTCACATTTTTTTACTTGTTCTTAGTTTCATCACAATACCATCTCTTTTGTACTGCCTGGCTGATCCTTGTGAATAACCTGAACCTCATTTCTCATTTCTGCTAGTCCTGTACTCACAGTCATTTCAGGCAACAATGGACTCCAGAATGCCTAGGGAGAAAAATCAGATTATATATAAGAACATTTTCAATGTCATTTTCCTAATTTGCATAAAATCATTGGGGGTTTTTTGGACACATTAAAGGCTAGTATTACCGTGGGTTAATTAAAATAATTCCATGAATTTGAAGCAATTGTACTGTTACATTATTTCATGTTGCATAATCAAAGAGCTTTCTACTGAAATCACCCACTTGATTTTAGTATGATGAGCCCCATGGCAAAACAGAAGCTGAAGTGCAACCTCCCACTTCCCTCCCCCTTCCAGAGGAAAATTAAAGAGAATTAGAAGTCCCTAACTAAGATTCTGGTGTGGAAAGCAGAGAGAGAATGCATCAAAATTTCCAATTCAATCATTTTTATTGTAGGATTTCATATTTCAGTTGACAGGTAATTCATTTATGAAATGGTATTGGGTGTTCCTTGTTATGCATTCCAGCATTTAGGTGCAATGGAAAACCTACCATGATGTAAGAAGAAACCATGTAGTGACGAAGGCCTGCATTTGGCAAACCTTACAGAGATGTAATCAAGATGATAAACACTGAGTGTCCCAGCTAGAACCCCAACATTCATTCTAGTTCATGTTAGTTCATGAGTTAACTTCTTACAGTCTATTTCAATTTACTCTAAATTACACGTATGTACCCCAAACCCACACTTCATGTCTTTCAAATGCCTTGTCTGTGTAGTTTCCTCTAGAAATCCGAATATAAATGGAAGCTAACATAGGCAGGGAAGATATCGTCTGTCTCAGGAAGGATTTTGAGCACTGCTTAAGATGCCTGATAGAGAAGTATATTCAAATGTTTCTGTGCCAGATTCACAGTATATCAACAGATACTAGATTGATGAAGATTCATGCTGCAAAATCAAAGGCATGCATCAAGAATTTCCTATGATCAGACATTAGAAGTTATAGCTTTATATCTTTTCACCTTGAGCAGCAACTTTTGATGAAACAAAAAAAGGAGGCAATTACCAATCCTCTTCTGTCTCCTATAACCACAGCTGATGCCTCTCATACACTGCATTAAGCCCCTTTTTAAAATAATGAAATCTATTTGAGGAAAATAAGCCTCCTCAAGGAAAAAAGAAAGAAGTTGCTTTTGTAAAGACTGCTCTAGTAACTACCACAAAATGCCATTCCACTGTTGAAAGCCAATAGCTAATTGTAATATGAATCGATAAATGTTGTCTCTTTCCAAGCAGATCAGATAAGTGAATCAAAGGCTACTTTTAACTTATTTTCCATAAGGTTATTATTAATAAAAATGTTCAGAAACTGCTGGAAAATCTGAGATCAGTAAATCACATCATGGAGGACTAGAAAAAATAATAAAAATTTAAAGAAACCATTGCAGATCTTTTTATCTGACTATGCCACATCTAGGTATCATAAGATTCAAATTCTGAAATTTGGAGTCAATAGGAATAAAAAGAGATACAATTTTTTTCCAGCGGGTATATTTAAAAAGTTGTTTTCTGAAAAATACCAGTTATAGTATAAACAAAACCTCAGAAATATTCATCTAGCTGCTAGAACTTGTTCCTACAAAGAACTGTGTCAATTAGTAAGAAGCTTCTTTTCAGGAACACTGAGCCAGTGGACTGCATATTAATATATCTGAATTTATACATATATATATTTATATAATTATCAGACAAATAGCAATATATTAACATTTACATTAGATACTATGAAAATGGAGCACCCCTCCATTGGATAAAGTCTGAGAAAGTTGGGTCTGTTCAGCCTGGCTGTCAGGAGACTTCATAGCAACCTTCCAGTGTCTGAAGGAAACCTACAGGGAAGACAGAGAGGGGCCCTGTAGTGACAGGACAAGGAGTAATGGGAGGAAATTTAGGTTAGATGCGCAGAAGAAATCTTACACTGTGAGGCTGTAGGTGTTCAAAACCAGCTTGGATAACGCCTTGAGAAGCCTGATCTAAGGGAGAGTGTCCCTGCCCAAGGAAGTGGGAGGAACTAGAGGATCTTTTACCTCCCTTCCCACCCAAACCATGCTCCAGTTCTATGATTAGGGCCATTCTCCCTTGTTCTTTTACTCCATGCCCTTGTGAAAAGGTCCACTCCAGCCATCTTTACCTTTTTTAAAAACTGCTGTGGTGTTTCCCTTACTCCTAGTCACTGGAGAATTTGCTTGAAAGTCACAACTTTTCAAATATGGTGGAGAATGGCTGGGTAACTACACCAGCCAATTCCCTCAGGCCCCTAAGGTGCCTCTGTTTGGGTCCCATGTACATGCTGGAGCTCCTCAGGATGATTTGAATCTAGTGACAGTCATGCCCACAGCATGGGAGAATTAACATCTCTCTTGGTTTTTTCAGGGCTATGTAAAGACACTTGCTGATCATGTGTTGGAGGCAGATGAAATGAATATTTTCAATCAATTTTCAACAAACTCCATAATTTAATTTTTTAAAAAATATTATCTGCTGTATAATGGCGCTTAACTGGGGGAATTGCACAACTACTTGCTACAAACCAGTTTGAATTGTAGCCTGTAAACTTGCTTTTTGTCCCTGGTAGGTGTTTTACCAGGACATGAGAGTGCTGTATCGATCAGCTAACTCTCAGCAGCTTACATTCAGCCAGCAGAGAAAGACCAGAGGCCTTACTTGACGCGTTCCACAAGAATCTTTATTTCATGCAAAGGGAGTCAAGCAGGGATTCTCTCGGAGACAAAGGGAAGGCACCTTTATTTATAGCATCAAGGGGGATTCAAACTACAGCCAATAAAAGTTTACACAAGGGACAGCATCCAATCTAAGTCAAAAGTTCTAGAGGTGAACTGACCAATTACACAAACTAATTTCTGACCAATTATCTTCCAAGGTGTTAGAAAAGTGACTAAATTCTTAAGGAATTTAGCTCGGCCTTGGTATCTAGGAGACCTTATCTATTATAGTAAATTCCAGGGGCCAGGGGAAGATGTCTGTGTAGGAATTGTATCATCCACAGTAGCCAAACTGAGAAAGCCAAAGCAAAATTTAACTTTCATAGAAGTTAGCAAAGCAGTTCTTGGTAAATAAAAAAATCTTTTGGAGCCAAAAATTTGTGTAAGAGTCTAGATGAAATGTACCATAAATGGATGGAGTTTACTGATTTTTAATATATTTTAGAGTAGGAGGATTGTGAATGATAGTGAAGTTGGTGGAAAAAAAAGATGAGAGTAAATTGCTATGTTACTGAAATTTGGCTATACAAGCAGGAATGTCTTCTAGTGCTCTGTCTGACCAGCCCCATTCCTGACGTGTGGGCATTTGGCCTGGTCTTGCAGAAGCATATAAGAACTCAAGTCTATATAAAATTTCTATTCAATTTTTATCACAAAATGTGGTGGCTAGAGTAGAAAATAATTTTTATTACCTGTGATGGGGTCCTACAATTTTCTGAGGCTTTTTGGGTTAAAGAGAAACAAATTAGAGCAGAACATGAAGCAAGCAGAGTGAAATTTAATTAATTTTCATGACCACTATGACCCTTATACAAGCACAAATTTCCCCAGTGACAGGACTTATTTTCTTCAGAGGGGCTAGATTGTTTTGCTATCCCTCTAAGGCCTGGCTGTCATTTTTAAAAGCACATCAGATCCTCAGTAAATTTTCTACAAACTGAAATTGATTAAAAGATCCCACAACAGGAGAGAGTAGTCAGAAGAAAGAGAGATCCAGGAAAACAAGCTTCATTTCCATCTTAAATACCCAAAAATCTAGGTGTAAGGTCACAAGATGTATTTAATGAAAAAAGTTACTGAAACTTTGCTGAAACCAGTCAACCACATCAGATTCCATTCTGATGGAATTGGGATTGCCTGTAGTATACCACAATCCAATGCCTCATTCCATCCTTCCTTACCTGAAGGAGTGGTATTACATGGAATTCCATGGGCCTTTTAGTGCTGACCCATAGACTAGAGGAATGATATCTGTGTGTACATATCCAAAGACAGAAAAGATGAGGGGGTATTGGAAATTGTGGGATCTGTCATCACATAAATCACATAAATTATATGGAAAAGGGGGTCAATACTGTTCTAGTTTCAGATGGGGTGAAGTGAAAGTTGGAAGATACTTGTTTTATTAGACAAGAATAGGGAGATAACCTTGAATAATTCGTTTTAGTCCTGGACCACAAGTAGTGTCAAAGTGTCCATGCACTCCCTAAATGATAGCTCCTACTGGCCCTGCCCAAGATATAACACTGGGCTAGATCTCTAGTCTGGCTCAGTAAGTATTTCTTTTGTTCTTAAAACTGCTTAGTTTTTCTTTGCTGACCCCAGCATGAATTTTGGAAAAGTGCTAATGAAATCTGCCACTAAAACACAGCTGTATGCCAATGCAGAGTAAGAGCGGACTAACAAATAAGAAAGATTTGAATAGCCTCAAGGATAGCAACACAAGAAGAATCATTGAACTTATTAAGATAAGGACAAAAAGTCATTAATATTTTGCTAAGGATTTTTTCTTTAAACCATATATTGATTCTGGGAAAGAGCAATGTATTATAAAGTCTCAAAAGGATGCAGCCATGAAAATGTAGATGCTATTATAGTAGAAGCATCTTTAGTGGAAGTGGGACCATATTAATATCATCATAGATTTACTTCTCAGGAATGTTTTTTGACATTCTACAGACTTATGTTCAAAAAAGCCTCCTCCAGACTGGACTGGTTTCAAGGAATGGGCTATTAAGGTACTCAAAGAAACATAGCTGGTTTTTAGAGAAGAGGCCAAAGTTACTTCCTTACCTCAGTCAGAGAATATGATACAGTCAGAATGCTGTGTGGAGATACCAGCTTTAAGCTAGCAAGCTTGTATACTGTCAACAGTCCAATAGCAAAAATAAACAGTTCAACTTGGGCTAAACTACTGTCACGAAAGTTTCATATACCGTAATGACTGAAACACCCATAGTTTGTACTAGTGCACAGGACTTTCTTTGTATTTCTCTCTCCTTTACATCAAGTGAGATGAACCTAATGCCTCATTGCTGGTGTGTGCCTTTCATTATTTTCAACTGATGAATTCTCCTGATCAAGATTTTGTATGTCTGTACAATAATCCATTTTCTCTTAAAAAATTTGCAAATTACATGGTAAAAATGAAAATATCCAACAATTATAACTTTATTGTTCATTTAAATTCAGAGGACTAAAGACTGCAAATTTATATTCATTCCCATCCAGTCTGTGCATAAACATTTTATTTTAAAAATCTGTTTTTCTAATGTGAAGAAAACAGAATCATTCCTTCATATTTACTGCAATTTCTGACATCTCATTAGGATCCCTGCTCAGTATCTCTCCAAATACTGTAGTGACCTTACTGTAGTATGAGTATCGTTGATCAAGAGACAGAAAACTGTCAAATTTCTCTTAATGTGGGAAAACAGCTGCAGAACATATTTGTACAGAAGACAGACCTTATACACAATCTTTCTTTACATAAAAATAATAGTACTTCTGGAGGAAAAATAAATTTCTTGTTCTGTACAATTAAACTGCAGAGAGAAATTCTAGAATTAAAAAAATATGTTTTTAAAGTAAAAACTCACCATCTGTCATCTAATAGCTTTTTTCTGATACAGTATCTACAAGATGAAGATCTTTAAGATCTTTCCGATCAGCAAATGATTTGCTCTGGACTGTGGAATGGTGCAGGACACACTGCAATCTTTGAATCATATCACAGATGAAAGACATGAATACAGGCAATAAGCCAACCTAAACTGAAAATAAATGTCAATGTGCCATCTTTAAGGGAAACCAAGTGTACATGTATATGCATAAGGATAGATATAACATTTTCCTCTTGCATATGTGTTAGTGACTCAATCAGTTCCAGTGTACAACCCCACAAAAAAACCCCAAAAAACAACCAAACCCAAAATCAATCAAACCACCACCAAAAAGCAAAGTGAGTTGGAAAAGTAATTTGAGTGGGGTTTTTTGGAAAAGAAATGTGGTGAAGTCAGTTTCTCCTTTTAAGCTATGAGGGCCTACAAGGACCACGAACTCTTTCTGGGAGGAAATTAGATTTCATTTGAAGAATTTGCCTTTGCCAGTTTTGAATTCCTTTATATGGATTGTTCTTGTGAAATGAAGTCATCTGTACCATAACGGAGGACAAGGATCTCATTTAAAACTGAGCATCTTTACACTGATAAAAGAACCTTTCCCATGTACTCTTTCTACTGCTGCCTTAGAGGTGTAAACAAATTTACAGTATCAGGTTCTTGCACACATAGAGAACAGAGCTACATGAGGGAAACCCAAACATGTAGATTAAAGGATAGTTAACTAAGAAAGAGCAGGAAAGCTAAGCCCAATGTTTTTATTCTGATTGCTGAATGAAAAGCTACAAGATAATTTTTTTTCAGTTGTTTTTGTTTTGTTTTATTGAAAAAGAAATACACAGAGGAATAATATTTTTTTATTCCTCTGTTCTGTATGGAATTTGAATAAATGTGCATTTCTGAATTTTACAGGCCCTAAAAATAAACTGGAAGAAAACGTCATTAATTGAGCTAGGAGAGAAGAATAAGAGACTGGGATTTTGGCCTTTAAGACTCATTAGTCTCTGCTTCTGTATCAAACATCTAGGGAACAGGAAAGTATCTTTGGATAACATTTCACAGACTAATTTGGTCTTTGAGCCATGCATTTCATCCAGCTGAGCAAATATTATTTGCAGCCAACTGGGTAAGTCGTTACATTAGCTACAGTGAAATTGCTGATTTGGAGCACTTAGAGTGGGAAGGTCAATAATAACAGGGAGAATTAATAGACATGTGGCTTGTATAAAGTTCCACAAAGTTTAGCCTCTCCTCATTGTCAGTAACTCTTGGATAAAAGCTAGGATCTGCAAAAGCAAGACAATTCTTGCCTTGGGTTGCTGTGACAACCTTAACACAGCTGATGCAAACAACCTGAAATTGTATCTAACAATGAAATACAACTGTGACTCCCAGCCAGACTAAAGGGTATAGGAAAGAAAAAAGAAGAGGGGGGATTTTATGGGATTTATTGTCTTTTTCTACATGAATCTATCAGATTTTTGAACAACAAAATATTGAATCTATCTTGATTTTGGTTTATTCATTTTTTTGGCATTGCAAGTATCCTGGAAGATAATATCTAAGTTGATCATTAAAATATTCAACTGGTAGACTGGTAAACACACTTGGTTCTGAATTCTCAGCTTAGCTAGAGCACACATTTTATGCAAAAATAAATGTATTTGCTTCCTGAGGAAATTAATGTTTATCAAGAAAGAGAAGTGAAGCAGAGAAGGAAAAAAGCTAGCTCAAATTCAAGCAAGCTCTTTGTGCAGATCAAGAATAGGGGAAATACTTCTGAGGCATCCTTGTTCCATAGTTTACACCCAGCCATCATTGATCTCAGAAGGAGAATTATAAAACTCATAGGATTAAAATGACTCCCCCATAGTTACATAGCTTCCACATAATGCTGAAGAAACTCGAGGGTGGATATATTCATTGTTAAAAATACTGCTCCGTTCAAAAGCAAGAAAAATGAGAATAGCAGGAACTTCTAATACATATTCAGTGATTGTTTTTATTGCAGGATTAATATTCATAGATATCTAAGAGTCCTGCAGCATATCAGACAAATTCTTGATAGAGAAACAAATTTTTAGTAATACTAACAGTTCTGGGAAAAAAAATGCAAGAAAAAAACATTGGAGACAGAGTCTGTGTATCATGAAAAAGCATAAGTAGACAGATTGTCTTTAAAAATATTCATTACAATTATTTTTCATAAATTATCTTTCAGGACTACTTTGGTATTTGGAAAGTCTGTTCTTCAGAGAGTCGAAACTCACAGAATTGACTTTGAGTTGCTGGAGGCCTTGCGAATTGATACTTTGAAAACTACTCAGCCCACTTTTTTTTCATTGGCAGTGTTTATTTTTGTTGAAGGTGGATTAAAACCAGGAGGAAACATGCTGCAAGATACTCTCAAATATCCTGAGCAGGTCTGTTTCCCATTTTAACAGGTCTGCCTTCCATCCCATTGCCCCTTTGCACACACCGCGCATAGAAAAACTCTTCTGATTTAAAGAGCTAAACACTGAGATCATCATCAAAACAGCTGCTTTAAAAAGAACATTCCTGAAGAAAAACTAATATTACACATTTGCACCAGAAACTTAAGCCTAAAATTACACTTCTCTGACTAGAGAACAGAAAATTTATGATTCATCTCATGTCTAATAAAAGCCGGCAAATCCTGAACCAGATTCCTTACCCTTCTTCATAAGGGTTTATTCCATATGGGTTCAGTTAATAAAGGCAGAATCACAAAAACACACAAGCCCAGATATGCTCACACATTGATATTGCACAACAATGTGAAACTAGGGATACAGATCTGGAAAAATAAAGTATATTAATGGACCACATGAATTAGCAAGTTTAGCTCTGTTTATGAGAGACACTGTTACATATTTCGTGCAAGGTGCATAGATAGTATTAGATTAATTTTGCAAACATGATCTCCAGAAATCTGTACTGAATTCCTTCAGTCTACTGGTTGCAATTCCCATAATAATAGGGACTTACAGACTTGCAGAAGCACTAATATGATAATAAGCTCTATTTCAATGAGCAGCAGTTTTGCTCAGTTAAAAAAAAGAAAAAAGTTCTTACAAAAAACCCCAAACCCATATATAATCTCAGGCTATATTCCAAAATTAAAAAAGAAAATACTTTCTATTTCCAATATCACAGAAGGCAAAAGCTGAAAGCAATTTTTAAGGGGATCGTTAAAAGCATTTTTAGAAGCAGTAAGCAGTTTCATAATGAATGCATTTCCAAGAAAGAAAAATGTGTTCTTTCTTTATAAAATCTAAATATTAATGTGCAAAATTTTTGTGGCAAGGTACAAAGTCCATCATGAGAGAACAATTAAAGTTATACAGTTTCATTTGATCCTGAGATGTTCCATCAGACACCTGTTAATGATCTCACCAGGGGCCATGTAATTTTCTTTGTCCATCATTTTTAGAAGACTGAGTATTAAACATTCTCTTCTTCTATTTCTCCTCAAGGCTACTGTGCTGGCTGCAGATATGAGAGAGAAGAATCAGTGAGGAAAGAGCAGTGAGAGAAGTTACTCCTGTTTCAGCTCATTGTGATTTAAATATCGTCCAGGGGCTAGTAGTAAAAGCAAATGAAATTTCCCTAATCTCCTCCAGTGTGGAAGTAATATTTATATCTCAATAATTCACATTCTATTATTCTAACAGACTATTCACATTGAGGGAGCATTGCTTTATAGAAGTACCCTGCCTTCAAAGAGCAAGTCTACTCAGGTCCTTGGATCAGCAAGGTGCTCAGACACATGCCAGGCTCAAATGCATGGGTGAGCTAATTATTTAAAACTATCAATTTTAATTTTATCAGTGGCAGCAATTAACACCATCACACACAGCAGCTGACTGAGGGCTGAGGCAAGGCTTTAATAACCTATAGATAACAAATATCAAACTGTGACCACTTGCCCTGTTGCCAGCAGAAAAACAGTGGAAAACAAAAAGGACCCAGCAAACAGAGAGCATGAGTGAAGGTAATTTGCTCTAGGTGCCTGCTTATTCAGCCTTGTGGAAGCCTAGAAGATAAGGGGGCTAATGTGTTTGTCTCAAACAGTGGTAGCTGGAAAGCTGTGGAGACAAGCAAGGATTGTTGGTAATAGTCTGTGAGGAAGAACAGGACGTGGCTGGAGAAGGGGGTCATAAGCAGCTAGGGCAGCACTTCTGTGGGACCCACATCCCTTTTTTCTGGTTCTTGGAGATGAACACAACACAGTGCAGTGCAAGCCCAGAAATGAGATCCATAAACCAGTAGAGGCTGTTAACCAAAGGCTGACCGAGTGGGGAAGGATCAAGATCATCAAGGACCCCTGAAGCCCTGTGACCCATTTCCAGAAAGGTCTAGAAAAACAAACTGCTCATGATAACTAATTTTCCTAGAAAGTGAGAAAGATGTCTGCATGGTAGGGAAATACTATCTATAAAAAGGGGTACCCTTACCAATCCTAGGTGGTACTGCCAGGCCCCTTAATATCCCATCAGCTGTATCAACACTGGAGCCAGGACTGGTGATCTTCCTCTCTTTTTTCTTTTCTTTTCCTCTCACTCCCTCTCTAATTTCTCTCCTCTTCCCTTTCACCCTACTCCTTATAATACTAGGAACTAACTTATGCCAATTTCCATGCCAAATATATAATTTACTAATAAATCTCTGTGAGTTTCCTTCGTGGACCTTTTGACTTAAGTAGTTCTCTCCTCGCCATTTTCAAGGAAAGTAAGACAAAAGATGACACAATCTGAAGGCTGCATTCAGAAAATAGAGGCTGATATTTGTGTTAAATTCATACCTCTAATGGTAAGACAAGCACTGAGGATTTTAGATAAGCTATTCTGATTATTAGAAAGGTACTTACTGCTAAATATTGATGGTAGAGGCTTTCATATGCTGCTGCCCCAAAGCATCTGTTAACAATCTTACAACTAAAACCTAATAAAAGATCTGGCTGAAATACCTTCTGACCTTGATAAGCTCTTTCTGGAATTAGAAATTATTTTACATTAAACACAGATATTTGACTGCATCCTTTTGAAGCAGTGAATCCAGATAAATCTGTATGAGCAACATTATAAATCACCCATCACTTACTGGATGAATGGCAGAGCTGGCGGGCACTGATCTTCCAAGGGGGCTGAAAAGTAGCTGAGGATTTTTTGGAAGAAAATAGTTGCTAGGTGAAGGAAAAAAACATATAACTTCATTGTAGGAATTATTATTATTAATTTCCTTTTTTTTCCCTTCATATTTTACCATTTGTTTCCTTCTTGATGTTACACTTCTAATACATTCATTTCTAAAGATGTAGAAGTAAACAGGTAATATGTAAAATAATTCAAATAGCAATAAATGACTGCTGAAATTTTAAGAATGGCCTATGCAGATTCCAAAGGCAGTTTCAGAGCAGAAATCCTGTAGCCATATTTTATTACCTATGCAGAGAGCTCCTATTACTTCATATGAAACAGTGTTTCCTAATTTCTCTATAATCTAGTTACCAATGCTTTTTAATTTCATCTGCTATTTGATACAAGGGAACATGATGCTAGACTGAATGAAAAAAAGACATTCAAAAATTAAGTCCTCTAAGGGTTTTATTCATCATTCTCATATATATATATAAATAAATTACCCATCTAAATTATGCACGCATACAAAGTTTAGAATAATGAATCTTATTTTGTTCCTTACTGCAAGCACTACAAGCAGTGTAAATCATGAGGAACTTTTGGCCAAGGAGTTTTCCCCCGACTTTACTTGGGCTACTCTGACACAAACAGGCACAAATAAATATCAGACTTGCAGAGCTGGGAGATATATATGTAAATGAGTTGGAGAAATTGAAGACTATTTAGGCATTAAAGATTAAGAACTGATCAATAAAATGTTAAGTGAGAAAATGCTGATCTGTCAAACATTAAATGCCTTCTATTAATGGAAAAGATTTCTCAATCTGATACAAAGGAAGACTTTCATGTGGAAAGAGTATCACCAAAGAGAGGTTCACTTCTGAACAATCAGAGCACTTACCTGAACCACAACTGCTTGATGCTTGCATCTCTTTTCTGCCTGATTTAAACTAAGAAGCATTAGCTGGACCAAGTCTTTCAGTTGAACTTGCTAGAGATTTCATACACTCTATCTACACTTACTCCTGCACACAGTGTAAAATCACAAATAAAATGGATCCTGGGCTGCATGTGATTACTACTGTTTCTGCTGTAATTTCCTGAGATTTCCACTAATCCCTGAGAAAATTTGAATTTACTCTCTGGCAGAGCACAGTTGCCTCTGTCCTCCTTTTTAAGGACTGTTTATGGCATGATGCAGCTCCACAACACATTTTCCTGCAGTAGTAAAGCCATCTGAAGTGATCCCTCTGCCCTGGCTACAATACATTTTCCAGAGTTTGCCAACCCTCTTTCCCAAGCTTACTCTTTCTTATTTTTGAGGCCATGCCAAAGAACAGACCTGTGAAGCAATTCCCTCAAAACAAATCCTCCCCAGAGAAGGGATCTCCTACTCTGAGACTGAGGCTGTCATAGCCCACAGACTCCATTAATTTTCTAATTAAAACAAAGTGCTAGTTGAACATGCATAAAGTCACATAAGAACTCCATCATCTCCTTCAAAGATCATGTCACCATTTTATGCTGTTTACTCCATTATGTATTGGTAAGTAAAAACTTTTCAGGTTATATATGTACATAAAGAGTGGAGTTTTATTTGGGTGCATAAGTTTTATCTATATATCGCCTCACTAAGTAGGTATTGATTTGAGCCTTGAGCAGTCTCTGAATCTCAATATGAGCTTTTCATTTTTTTTAACAGAATAACTACCTACTCCCACAGGTGTCAGAGAAGAGTCAAAGCAATTGTATTACAGAAAACCTAGTCTATTAAACTGAAATCTTGGTGCTACCTCTAAAAGTTACTATTGGTCCTCTACTTTATTTTGGATAAAATCAAAGAAGTTTGACATCTTATTATTAGTTGCTAAGTCACAATGCCATGTATTTATACTTATTTCTGGATATTCACTATACTTTTTTGGAACTGGTTTCTTGGTTTTTGTTTTTTTAAATCAGGCATGTGTGGAAATTCAGCAGTAGTTGGTCTTCCATGAAATCAATAACTATGTTTTCTCTCTTTGAGCATGTTTTTCCTATGTACATAATATGTGGCAGTAACAAATCACATTAGTAATTTTCTAGAATGCTCAAGGTGATAAAGAAAAATTCAAGACTTCAGCAAGTTTCAAACTTTCACTATAGCATTTTACATAGGAGCTATAAAGGCTCTTATGTGTTTCAGAGGAAATACATAAATATGCCTTGTTTGAAGGCAGCGTGTAATTTTCTCATCATGTTAGTCCAACTGTTAACCTCTTCTGAGAGCAGCAGCCACAATTACAACTTTTTCTGATATGCTGAACAAGATAAATTGTTTAGAGTTTTTTGGATGAAAAGTTATTTCCATTTTCTCAAAACTAATTTGCAACAAAATAAGTTACAGAATTTATTAATACTTGGAGAGAAAGGCCTTACTTAACAAAATGGGGAAAATGACACATTTAATCAGGTTCTATTCTTAGGAAGTAAGTAAATACAGCAAATTAATTGAAGGGCTATGTTCCACTGAATACATTCTTAAATCCTTCCCTTTCAGTTTTACATGTTTTTTACTCCTCAAGTGAGAACAAAACCATTTTCCTTGTTAGTAAGACAAGACCAGAAAAGTGACAAATTTTGGGCAGCACTTCCAATAAAAATGCAAATAAGCAGGAAAGTCCAGAGCTGTGCAACAATAGAAATCAAAGTCTAGAAATGAAGGAAACAGTGAGAGAGCTGGGGCTGTTTATAAGAGCAATAAAAATCTAACTGGCTTCAAATATTTTAATATCTAGGAAAAAAAATGTACATAAAATGATGTTTCAAAGAATAGAGCAATTTTTTCTCCCTATTCATCTTGCCTAGAAGAAGATGTGATGATCTGAAATTGCAAAAGCAGACTTTTCTTAAACGTTAAACAAAAAACCAAAAAGGGATGGGTGGGAGCTGAAGTAGATCAGTTAAAGTGGTCATTGCACTTTTCTGGAGGTGTCTTCAGGACTAATCAACAGCTGTCAAGAGCAATGTTGAAGCTGAGCCTGCTGTGAGAAAAGGACCAACAGGCTGTATGATATTTCAAGGTCTTCACAAATCCCAGTCTTTTGATTGCTTTATGCTATCTACACAGCAAAATCTAGATAATTTGGATTTATCAGCGTAAAGTCATGGTGGTATGGACTTTTTGAAAGTGTTATTTACCAAAGTTTGTCACTTTACAGCACATGGTGTATGATCTATCTAGACCCTTTTCCATCTGCCAGAACACGTTGCTGCTGTGTCTTCTATCTTTAATCATAGTTAGTGATTTAAGCTTTTTCAGGTTACAGTTGCTCTTCACTTTCTGTGAAGGACAACCCAAACTATATTACTTTTACCAAAAGTATTTTGTTTTAATGTTATGCTTACACAGGTCCAGAGGTACAATTTGCAGCTTATGGTTATGAGTATACCTGCTACTACTGGCACCCTTAGAAAAATATACTGTCAGTGATGATTCTCAAGAAATAACCTCCCACAGACAAGAACTGTCATAAAGTCAGTATTTCTGGTTCATTTATCTTTTCCATTTCCTCATAGTTCCTAAAGTAAAAAAAAAAAAAAAAAAAAGAACAAAACAAAATCAACAACAGAATTATATTTTTTTTTAAAAATGGATCCCCAGAGTCTCAGCTACACCCACGTTAAAATATTTTTCCTCTTCTTGTTACCATTAAGAATAGCTTTTCATCGCACTCTGACACATTCCATGGCTTCTCAACACCCCACTTTAGCAGGAGTGATGGCACCCAACCTTTGCCTAGCTTAAAAGCTGCTTATTGTGTGGTAGGCATACACTGAATATGTTTTTCAGTCTAAATTAGGTAAAAATAATCTCTTGGTCAAATACGCACATTGATGACTCGGAGTGAAGGAAGGGAGACAAGAGGATAGGAGGGAGACTGTCCCCAGATCAAGCCAGACTAAATCTGGTCTGTCTCCTGTAGGGTAGACGTTGGCCAGTGACTCAGTGCCTTTGTTGTCCCAGGTGAGAACTGAAACTATAAGATAGGAAATATAAGAAGTAGGAAACATAATGGAGGAAATCACCTCCATTATTTCTTAAACCTAAGTTGAATCCACTTCTACTAGTTCCAGCAGCTCTCAAAAAAAAAAATTCTGGATGGCAAACCTAATTAAGGAGTAGTGCCTTAGTCTAAGTTAGAAACAAAGTTTACCATTTTTTTCTCATTTCTTCTTCTTTTCCCCACCCCCCTAAGGAAAGCTTTCAACAAAGAGATTCACTTGCCTTAAACTGTCATTTTCCAAATTTAAGAAAGTCATAAGGACCATTTGTCCTTTCCATGGCAGTGTATATGTGTATACACACATGTATACTTATGCATGTACAGACTAAATATTCCACTATTTACATGGATGAAAGTATTAATACAAAAACAATTAAACTGCTTTGTTGGCTTGTCAAAAAAGAAAATATAGGCAATGGAAGGGAACCACGGTGGGAGAAAGAGAGTTCTGGTGCTAAAATAGCAGGAAAATCTTTACTTCTTGTATAGGTTTGAATCAAGTATCTGAAAGCCCCAAAGGAAAAATTAGATTTTGCAATATGTGGAGAAGCTCCCAGAAAGTTCATATTTGTGGGGCTGCAGCCAGGCATGATGATAAGGAGACAGGGCAGGTTAGGCTCATGCCCAACCTGCTTATGTAGCTATCATTTAATGAATAATTTTTTATTATTATGATTATTATTTATATCACTGGATTGAATGAGACTAAATATTATCAAAATCTCATCCTTTTTCTGTGCAAAACTATTTTTGAAAATTATTTTGGAAAAATTACAAGAAGTAAACCTTTCTCTAGAGAGCTCTATAATTTCCTGCAGAGACTCTATGGTTTCCTGCAGGAACTCTCACAAAATGACAGCAGCTGTCAGGGTTTCAAACACTGCATCGCAAACATCCACATTTGCTCTGTGCAGAACAAGGCACGACAAGGCTACAAATAGCCAGTGGCCTTTTCACACACTGGGCTTCAACCCATGGAGTCAATGCAGGAGTTTTCATGGAAATTATCCAGCACAAGCATAGCTTTCTGTTGCCATAGTAGATACTGAGCTTCTATCTTAGCTGCAGACAAAGCCTGGGAAAACAAATCAAGCCCTATTATAATATTTATTCTCTGATGCAAACAGAAAAAAATAACTTATTGTGTTTGCACATATACACATATAGCCTGGCATATTTTGGCATTTGTCAGGGTTTTCTCCTTTTCCGTGTATCACTTTCGGTTTTTTCACTGACTTTCACTGCCTGTGGCAAAGGTTTGGTAAAAATGCAGGAATGAGTTCCCTTTAGTATTAATAGACAGTTTTCATTTCACAATGAGCTGATGAGTTCTTGTAACCTAGCCAAACGTTTGGGTGTTTGAAAACAGATACACTTTTGGAAAGTTCACATTTTAAGGAAAATAAACTTTTCTTGTTTTTACTGCTTGTAGTGGTTTGGGAATAGTACTCCCCAGTTGATCTTCCCCACTGAGACTCTCCCAAATGAGGTGCTGCTACCTGTTCCCCTGATTCCCTTCCCCCTGCTCCTGGAGGGACTTGAGAATTGGAGGCACAAAAGTGAAAATCACAGGTTGAGATCAGAACATTTTAGTGGGAACAGCAATCAGATCAGAAAACAAGCAGTAACAGCAACAGTATCAATAACAAAAGGTATACGACAAAGAAAGTATTTACATGAAAAGTAAAACAATGCTGGAGTGTTTTGCATTCCACAGTGAGATAGTCCCCTACTCCTGTCCTCACAAGTGACATGAGATGATATCAAATAATATTACAGCCTGGCCATGCCCACTTCCCAGCTACCATAAAATATTAATCCTGTCCTGGCTGAAACCAGGACACTGCTGTGTCTCCCTAGTGAGTGATATTGACTGATGAAGTAATTACAGGGAAAAAGGACACCCATTATGCAGCATTTTAATGACACCTATCAGCTCCTACTGCTTTCAACAAAAATGTTTTAGCAGATCTGGGGCTGTGTCCAGGCTACCAAGGGTTAACATATTCTGAGATTACTGGATTAGCTGATGGTTTTGCTGTGTTTTGATAGTTTTTTGTGCATTGTCACACATAACTCTACCCATAGGAAAGAAGCTAACCAAAGGAATGAACAGGGAAGTTTCCCATTTTTCTCTAACCCCACTATTTAAGTTTGGTGTAGCAAGTATGATAATTTTTTCCTTAAAATGTGAACTTTCCAAAAGTGTATCCTTCAGATGTGAGGACTAGTATCTTCAAACTATTCATTTAATTTGTCCTCCCACTCTCACTGCTCCTTGCTCTGCCTGCATGATGCAAAAACAAAAGAACAGAATATATGAGAGATGATATGCACAGTACCTTCTTGGAACAAAAACATTACTCATCCCCTCTGGACTGCTTGGAGATAAAGAGGAGGAAAACAATGGCATTCATCCCTGTTCAGGACTCAGTTGAACTTTTACCCATAGTCTGTGAGGAAAGTGAGGTAGGTTCTACAGAAAAAACCACCAATACATATTAGGACTTAAGCCAAGTTTCACTCCTCCTCTGGAGCTGCCATTTTTATGTAGCATGCAACGCTCTGCCTTATCACATGGCATTTTATAAAGGCAGTGTTATCTGTCAGCACAAGGTGCACAGGGCATTTTGTTGCATTTCTTGGTGCTCATTTCCCCAAAGCAACCCCACTGCTGAAGGCAGTAAAGAAAAAAGGCATGAGACAAAAGCTGAGTCTTTCATTTTAGCAGAAAAGTTAGAGAGCAGTTCTGATATCTCTCCCATAGCAGAGCAGGTCAAATGCATCAGGCAGCTCAGGCTCAAAAACTTTTTCAGATGGCTCTAAAGATTGTCTCAATAGCCAAATGGTCAGACCACTTCTTCAGTGTTTACAGACTGAGTGTCTATACCTGAGGACCTGGAAACCACACCTCATGTCTCTGAAGAGAGACTGATTTACACAAAGAGAAATGAGTGCACTCAGTGTCTTCCAGAACAAGACCTGTTGTCTGCTAGAAAGTGCCCTCTTCACCAAAACAGCAACGCTCCCTTGCTGGCTTGGTGGAAAGTGCAGGTAGGACACAGCATCTTATTCTTTGATACAGGGAGCTTTTGAGCAGTTGCACCTGCTTGAAAAATGCAAAGAAAATAAATTAACTGAAAGACTTCAACCTGATTTGAGACAAAGAGCTATGAAGGATGGAATGCTCTTCAGAGTGAGAGCCCTGCAGTCCCTGTGCTTCAGCTCTCTGGCCCCAGGCTGAACACCCTGGCTGTCAGATACAAGGGGAGGCAGCAGCTGCTGCTGTTTTTCTCCAGATATCTGCAGACATCATGTTGCTAAACAGAAAGCATTTTTTCCCTTTACAGTCTCTTCCTTTGGACAGAAATCCCGAAGAAGTTCAAACATGTGGTTGGAGCCAAATCTCTCCCCTTTGTCCCCGCAGTTAGTCTGCCACAGGGAGAAAAGAACAAATATTTACTCTGCTTTTGTTTTATGCCCTGCCATCCAATTCTGCCTGGGCAACATTCACAGAGCAGTATCCAATACCAACAGCACCAGGCTTTTTAGTTTTGCCAGCAATGCTGAACGCTTTCTGTCTGCCCAGATAAGAATAAGACCTAATGTGATCCTAAATTAGCAGCAGAAGCACTTATTTCTTTCTCACTGAAGGAATCCTCAAAATATTTATAAACATCGTGCTCTGTACATAAAATTGAGATATTTGTTTGTCCATAAACTTATGATTTACATCACCAGAAGAGAGCAGAGTCTGACAGTAGAAGAATGAAGAACAAAACAATTGTGTTAAAAGTATCTACAGCTTTGCTGCTTGTCTCACTTCTTTCAATAAAGAGCTCGATCAGTTAAGGAGAACTATGTAAAAAATCAAGCCATGACCCTTCCAAAAAAAAGCTCAGATTTTTCAGAAGTTTAAAGGGTAAAAACAAATAGTATTGTGCAAGAGTAAAAAATAGACAAGGTTCTCAGATTTTCACATGCTTAAAGGCATAAAAATTTGCAGGATATATCTAAGATCCAATAGCAAAACAACAAAAAAACCCAACAGAGTCAAAAAGCTCTGAAAAGACATTATCATACATAGTAAATAGACCATATTTTGCACTGTCTTGCAACTAAAGTACCAGTTTGCTTAACTTTAGAGTTTCAGCTTCTCTGAAAGCATGAAGGTTTTTTTCAACACATTCAAATACATTTTAAAATGCTGAGGTTTATAAAAATAGATAAAATCACATACCTCTTTTCAGCATCTTAATTTTTGAGAAGATATTTCAAAAGGTTTTGGTTTTTTTTAAAGTCTTTAAGATTTGGCTCTTCTATAGAAATAAAGGGCAGCTCAGAAACATCAGTGAGGCTAACAAATCATGGTGGGTCGGGCGAGAAGAAATTATTAATCAATACAAGAAAATTTTTACACTTTTCAAGCTGGAATGCAATGATGGGATCCACCAAAAATTGTATGACCAAACCCTTCTCCTCAAAAACGTGCTTTAGATTCATCCAATTGCTTTCATTGAAATATTCATTTTTTAAAATTTTGGCCAGAATCGATTTTATAATAAAAGGTTCCTTCTGACATCAAACCCTTGGAATGTGAAAAATCTCTAAGGAGAACTTTTTTCTGTTTTTTTTCTTTTTTCTCAATTCTGTTTTTTAAAAATGGCATTTTGTTATCATTATATTATTCTGCCACTAAATTTCACCTGAGACAAGGCTTTGGAATATACTAGGGACTTATTCTCAGGGAATCTATGTTATTACACCTGGGTGAATGTCATCCTTTTGGTCCTCCCCATCTTATCTGTTAACATAGAGAATTCTTGTTATCATGTTATCATTTCTCACCATACATTTCCAGAAGTGCACTGATAAGTAATCTGAATGATTTCATCACACCAGAAATGTGAGCAAAGCACAAAAAGAGAGTTCTCTGGAGACACTTCATAAATTTGATAAAATAGCACAAGGAGAAATGAAATATTTTTTAAAAAAATTAAAATAAATACACTAAGAATAATATCTTTATCCATTAAACTGCAAACGTGCTGGGTCAATAAAGCACTGAATAATAGCATAAGTCTCTCAATGGGAAAAAGAATGTGACTGAAAATGGTTTTCCAGTCTGGAGGATACTTTACTATTTTTATGGTAATTCTTATCAACACAGGGAGAGGATGATGAATATATTTTCCCAAGAGAAGCATATTCATGGACCTTGCCACCAAGCCTTTTCTGCACAGCACAAATCAGTAAATCTTGCAAATTGTAAACCATAAGGATGAAATGTGTAACTTGGAGATGCATGTATACATCTCTCCTGCAAGCCCTGCTCTGAGATTTCATGACTTACATCCTGCTCCAAAATAAATTTTATGTGATATGATCATAACAATAAAGCAGGCACCCTTGGATGCATATACCCAGCAGCTGACAATTAGAATTATTGGTTTTGAGGAAATTTTCCTATTATTTTGTTCCAGTTGTTAATGAATATCAATTACAACACAGAAAACTGAATAAAATCACTTTACAAAAATGAGAAGCCGGCTAGTCGTGTGGGTTGGGTAATTCACAACTGCCCATGATTGGAAATCGTTTCCACAGGAAAAGCGTGGGGATATTCATCTTCCCCTCAGTCTGATGTCTGGAGTAAAGGCTTTCAGTTTGGCTGTCAAAAGAGCTCAGAGGGCTCAAACTGCTCACCTGAGCCCAGGCACAAGGAGTACTGGGTGGACACAATCACTTGCACCACCTCCATGTCTAAACGCTTCAGTCAAAAGCTGAACCTTAATCTTTGTAAAGAGCTTTAAAGATAGTAACTGACAAAAACAGCCCTGCTAATTCTTTGCATCTCCATTGCATGCTTTAATGTGCGCTCTCCAGCTAATATTAATGAGCAGAGGTTGATTGATTTTCAGAAGGAAAGCAAACTTTTAACCCGCATTTGCTCCAGCCAAGGTCAAACATTCTCACTCAGACTCCTCACTGTGTTAGTGAACTCCCTGAGCTCATTTCCAATATGACAAAACTCAAGATCAGAACTTTTTGCAGAACCTGTCCTTCCTACAATGTTCACAACCTTCCTGTCCTCCAAAGCCCAAGACAAGTCAGTGTCTCAGACAGGATACACAAAACACTGAGCTGCAGGAGGAGCTGACTACCTAATCAACAGAGAAAAAGAAGGGACAGGAGATCTTTGGCATCTCTGGGGATTCATAACCCAAATCCTATTTTGAAGGTTGGCATTTCCTACCTGTCTATACAAAGTGGCTGATATAACTAGTTGAGCCTTCTAAAGCCTACAAGCAAGATCTGAGCCTGCTTCCTTGCAGGAGTGCAGTTGTACAGGTTATTCTAGGACTAGAGAAAATATTGTCTTCATTCTGTGATTAGACATCTTTTTTCCTTGTCTGGGCTACTTAGAGGCTTTAGATACTTTGTAAGAGCATGTGTCTCTATTGCCTAATAACCACTGATACAAGCCGCAAAACCTAGGTGGTTATGGGGAAAAAGTTATTACACATCTGCTTTGCTGGCAATCCAAACATTAGACTTTCCCTATAAGAGTCCATAGATTTTTCTGGCCATGTAATTCATTCAAGGAAACTAAATTTTACCTCTCAGCTCTTCCACAGTCTGGTGGTGCTGCCCTTTCCTGTGAAAATGGCCTTGGCCAGATCAGGGTAACAAAGCTGGATCTCCTTCCTGCAGACATGCTTTGTGTGGATATTTGGGAGGCGGATGTCCCTCCTCCTGTTGACAGACTGCAATGACTGCTCTTGCACTCTGCATGGAGCTTGATCCACTGGACAATCCTGAGAAAGTTCTAAGCTACCAGCAGAGGGAGGGCGAAAAAGGCATAATGATGATTTCTTTAGGAACCCCAAACATGTTTGGTCGAAAGATAGAAACCATGCTGATTTTACTGTAGCACTATTAAGCATGCACTGAAGAAGGGTCTGGGGAACAGCAATGGTCGGAAACTAAGCAAACTCACAGTGCAAACTGTGTGATGTGGCACAGATGGAGGGCTGAAGGGGGGCAGCTAACTCTCAAGGCCACATCTATGTTCCTGCTGTTTTACACTCCAGTTTTCTCTTAAAAATGATAATTTTTTTCTTCCTGTGACTGGTTTATTTTTGGTTTTGTTTTGGTTTTGTTTTTTTTACTTGATTTTGGGGTTTTCCATGCAATTTCAAAATGGGAGAAGGGCTGAAACCTCCTGTTATTTCTACTTGATGGTTCTCAAAAACCATGCAAAGGGAGATAGTACACAATCTCCCCATCCTCAGCATAGACACCTCTTGCACCCTCTACAAAGACTAACATTTCAAATCTGTTATGCTTACTATGCTTCAGATACGTTCTTGATACTGAAAAAATTTAACTTGTGCTGCGGAACAAGAGAGTGTTTTCTCCCCTAGAGAGCCAAGAATGACAAAGTCACAGAGAAAATATTTTTGACTTATAAGGATATGTTTCAGACATTCTTCCATAGTTGTAAGCATTATCATAAGCTGAAAGATTTTCTTAGATGTCCATGTTTATGTGCCTTTAATAACAGCATCGTAGGAAGAAATTAGTCAATTTCTGACTTCTGAGTTCATAATTTAGAGCACAAGATAGTTAAAAACCTTGTGAATCACTGAATGTGATACCCTTTGGTATATGAGAGTATATATTTGGTACGTATATAGTACAAGTATATAATCCCTATCTCAACAGTCAAATGAATCTGAAATATTTCATTTGGTTAATCAATTAGTAATTAAAATTCAGAATTATTTTTCTTATTGATTCTCAGACTTATGAAGTCATCATATAATTTCCATTGGTTCTTCGGAGAAGTTATGAAGCAGGCTTCTAGTTGCCTAAAATACATAGTAACATATACTGTTTAATTGCAAATAGGAAATATTGATAATTAGTTGAACAAACTTCTTGTATGTTCCCCATCCAGTTTACAGCAGACAAGTATGAGATTCATTTCTGGCTAATTTAATTACTCATTAGAGCAAACATCTGAAACTTCTATCTTGTTTAGAGAAAGTAAAGAATTAAATGCAAATAAGTTCAGGATAAGCCAATTATAACTGTGGCCATCCATTTGAAACAAAGATTTTTCATTTAGACTGCACCTAACTGTAAGTCTCAGGTTTTAGTTCTCCATCAATTACATAGGAATAAAAACTTACAAAGGTACTTACCATTAAGCATATACAATAAAGAATAAAACCATAAAAAATACTTAAATTTACAAAGATCACTGTAGGGGGATTATTCTGAGAGAAGTAAGATGACTTTAAACAGTAGATATATATGAAATAGTGTCTATAATCACTGTGCTTAACTAGGTCGTTTGTCCCTAGGTCGTTTGTCCCTTGTTTAGGAGCATTCTTCATTCATTTCTTCAGTGATGACTCAGTCTGATCAACAACTACACTGTCAAAAGCTAGTGCTAACAGGAGAATAGTGATGATGTTATTACACTAAAGAAAGAGGAATGTGTTCTGCTAAAGCTGTGAAATGTCCTCTTGTTTAAATTGAGCCACTGTCTTCCTGTTAAAATTGAACAAGAGCTGGATGGAAGTTTCTACCACTTATTTAGTAGCAGAATCATCCAGACTGAAAGAGCCAAATCTGTCAACTGCCAAGTCCTTCACAGGACCACATCATCTGAAATTCTCAAATGGCAGTGGGAAATTCCTTGTGAACTGTTTGACTATAGTTTGCAGAACTTGTGAGGGTAGTTCAAAAAATATTGATTTCTCGGGTTTCTCTGTGGCATGGGGAAACCTGTGCTGTGCAGTGAGTTCCCCAAGACACTGCAATTTACATACTGAAGTTGCGTGACTACAGCTACAAGCATTTACACTTCCAGTGTAGTTAAGAAACAAAAAATAGTTTAGAGAAACTATCATCTACTTTTCATTGCTGGCAAACCATGCAAGAATATTAAATTATTGAGTCCAACAATCAAGCTGAATATTCTTTGCAAATAATAATATTACAAAGGAAGTAGAAGAATGGAGCACCTCAAAAAAAAAAAAGAAAAAAACAAAGAAAAATAGAACAAACCAAACAACCCCATACAAGCAAAAAACAAAACAAAAATCCCAACCAACAAACCAAAAAAACAGGAAAGAAAGAGAAACTATATACAGAAACGAAAAGAGGTTTTCCCATTACAGTGAGCATTGCACAGACCATCCACGTCAGTGTGGCCAACGAAAACTAGTCCTGAATTAAAGACCATTTGGTATTTTGTCCAGGACTTTAGAAACAACAAATGTAACAGTAACTTCCTTTCATTTGTGTTGTTTTCTGGGAGTTTTGATTTACCCATGTATTCTCCTTACTTGGAATGACAGGGGAGGGAAAAAAAAAGGGAGATCCTGCTTCAGCCCTGCTCTGGAGCAGGTGACATGACCCAGAGGACATTGATTTGGAAACAGAAACAAAGGGAGGTGCAGCAGTGGCTGCCCAGAGATGAGGGTCTCAAGGTTTGCCAGTGACAGCCACTCCTCAGGTGCAGCATAACTTTTCTTCCCTGAAGCAGCAATGTCATGTTGGTCATTTGCCCCAGTGCTGTAGTGATTTACAGATGTTTAGATGCTTTCCTGCAAGAAGTTAACTTGTTAGAATTGGTCACAACATATCATGAAGCAAATATCTAGCCAGGGGAAATTCTCAATTTCTGAAGCATAGATTTTTGTCTTTCTCTTTTTCTGCCAGTCTCTACTTGTAACAAACAAGTAAGAGAAGTGGAAGGAGGAGTATCGCACAGAGAAATACACAGGCAGCACTGTCAGTGGGATGCTTTTGCACAGAGTCCCAATAGCTATTAAATATTTCCAGTAAATTTCCTCTCTAGATGATTACTCATTTTCTGACAGGTTCAGCAATGAAGAGAGTGGCTTGAAGATAGACATAAAATAAAAAATTACATATGGCAAAAGATGAAAGTCCTTAAAAATTTAGGCCAGGAAAAAACCCTTTATTATTTTATGCATTTTTGTTTGTTTAATTGACCAAGTAATATTCAGAATATAGAATAGAGCAGGAGGTTGGGGGAAAGAGTGTGGAATTGGAAATGGAACAAAATTATAAATACATGACTTGATGTAATATAAATATTTTATAGCAAAAATGTTGGTAGCCATCTGGGATTTATACACACAAACTCAGTGTTTATTCACATTTCATCCTCGCTTAAATTTATATGACCAAAGATATTTTTTCTGTAGTTAATATTTGCTTATTAATCCAATAACATGAATATTTTTTATTTTTTTTTTTTAGCTCAAGAGTATAATAAGATGTATTAATCACAGACTTTGGAGTAAATTCTGCATTGACCTTTCCACGGCTGTGTAAGGTTATGACAGGTGTTGCACACACTTGTGCTGAAGTCAGAAACCTCACTGGTTCATATAAAAATAGTTATTTGCATCAAGAAATCTCCTCATTAATGATGGTTCATCTTCCGTCTCCCCTCATTTCTCATCTAATGCTATTGGTAGGCTGCCACAGAGGACGAGAAAAGCAGCTTACAAACATATCTCTGAACATTGTTAGCACTGAACTGACAGAGATTTTTCTGAGACTCCTGAGGGCTACTGAGCTATTCTGATCCTGCCTGGATCACTTGCTAGCAATTGTTATTACTTTTGTTTGTATCTAAGAATAACTTCATGGCAAAAAAAAAATAAAATTGCCACTTATTGTTGTTTTATATATAAAAATGCCCTAAAGTTTAGAGTGGCAAAATGACTGATGACTTAAGATGTGAGCCACCAGCTCTGCACCAAAGGAAGAAAGTAATTCTGTTTAAAGAGCAGCACCACAGCTCTGTCTCTGGTGACTGAACACTCTTGTGCAGATGAGGAACCTCAGAAGAAATGTCAAGCACCAGAGGGCTCTGGACAACACTAACATACACTAAGGTCCAATAAAATCATTATGATAATCCAGTCTGATTCCTGAAACAACAGACCATATAAAGAAAAGAAAAAAAACTTAACCACTCCTAGTTCAAGGCTTTGTGGACAAGGAACTGAGCAAAGACAGAGTTTTAAATTACTGTCCTCCTCTGAGGTGTTCCAGTAAAGAATTCTCTGCTTTTTTATCTCTACCAGCAAAGCAGGTGGGGAATTATTAGCTTATTAGTTATCAGACCATTCTAAGTAAGCATTTAATAACCCAGTTGTCTGCAAGGGTAGTTTAAAATTAAAAATACTTTTGCTTATTTCTGTTTTGCCCTCACTAAATATTGGTTTGGAAGCTGCCATAAATGAGACAAAAAATTGCTCATGGAGCAACAATAAAAAAGGAGTTGTGGAACTTTGGTGGAAAGGCTGGGGAACCCAACTGCGAAGGCTAAGATTGAAATGACTTGGATAAATATCATGTTGCAAGATTGGGAAAAGGACCTGAATTAATTGGAAGGACCCTGGGCACATGGCTGAGGACAGGCTGGAGAGAAGTCTGTGACTGAAGAGGCTGAGGAGGAAGGACAGAGGGAGGGAGAGGCACCTTCTCTCTGTACTGTCCACCTGCAATGAGCACTCATGCTTGGAGGAGATGAAGCATGCTTAGGATTTCAGCCATGCTCCCTCCACTCTCCTTCCCCACTTGGTGCCAGGACAATGGCAGCTGTGAGCCGTGGATGTGTTTGTTGTATTAGTTTCGCACTGAACACAGAACTCAGCCAGTGAGCAGACATTGCCTCCAGAAGGGGAAACTTTAATGAGAGGAGTTTGTGGAAAGACCACACAGCCTTCTTCAGAGCCTGAGCTGGAACACAACTGTAATTTTGTCCTTCTCCTCCCAGCACAAGTGCATCTGTCCTTACAAATTCAGACTTGCTCTATTTTAATTTCCTTTGTTTCTGTTTAATTAAGTTTCCTTACACCTAAGAGAATAGTATTTAAAAAAAAATCCAATCACATAAAACAAAACAAACCTAAGTAACATTTTAAGCAAAGCATCATGTGCCAAGACATTAATCTAAAAGTGAAAGGCAGACAAACGCCTTTTCCATAACAATTGTAGTGTCAAAATTTTCAGCTGGACTACCTCTGCCGTGGATAAGTAGTTTCAGATTACCAAAACAAACACATGCAAAAATATTTTCTCTGTGCTCTTCTACGATGTTTATTTCTGAAATAAATTTACAAACTGCATTGTGAAATTCACAACATATACAAAAGAAAGAGTCACATGGTGATTACTGGCCTTGAACATGAACCTGCCTGAATTTAATGACTCAGTCCCACATAGATCTTTAGCTATCTTTATTTTTTGAGGGTGTTGGGTTAAAGATGCTGTTGTTATCATTCTGTTGCTGATTATTGCTATTACTAATAATATCAGGCATGAACAATGGCTTTCAAGCTCCTTAAATGTGAAACCAGCAGTCTGAGACTGTCTTTCCTACTCGGGAAGCAGTACCAATGATCCCCATCTCCCACAACTAAAGCAAGTTTCTTGCAGAGAGAAGATGGTGTAGGCAGGCAGTGCCATTGCTGCTTCTCCATGAAAGCTGTAAGTCCTTGGCTGAAATAATTATTTTCCTTCCACTTCACTCTCAACAGCTGCTCATCTTGCATCTTTTCCTCTCTGCCTTTCTGTTTGTTTTTTTCTGCTTTTCCTCCAGTAGTTCTCTGCATTAAAATTAAGATTAAGAATTCCAATTAAGAACCTAAGTAAAATTCCTAGCACAAAAATGCACAATTTTGATAAAGAAAGAAAGACAAAATTAACAAAACCAGAAGTGTTCCTCTGTTAGCAGAATGAATACTAAAATCAGCCCAGTTCTTTCAGACTCATGACATGAATCATTCTGCTCCCATGCCAGTAATTGACAATTTCACCCTGAGATGAAACAGAAATAAATATGCAACACAGTATAAAGAATCAACAAATGTTAAGAAAAAGCATTTAATTCGAAACCTGCATACAATAGGGTCTGTAATAATTTAAAAGCTCTAAAAATATTAAAAAAGTGTTAAAAATATTTCAAGATAATGCTAATATAGAAAGCACCTACCCACAGAATGAGCCATTTATAGCACCAGTGAGTAACGAATGGACTGTATAATGAAATAATTATTTCATTAAAAATTATCTACAGTAATTTCATGACTATAAAACGCACCTTAAAGCCTAAAATTTTGATCGAAATCTAGAAGTGTGCCTTATAATCCGATTCACCTTATATATGGACAAAGTTTGGAAATTTGTCGACAATCTGGAAGTGCGAGCTGCGCCGAGCCATAAGCCGCAAGCAGCATGGCACCAGGGCAGGCCGGTGCAGCGCTTGGGGGGCTCCGCCACTTGCCAGGAAACTTCCCCGCCTGCGGCCCCCGCTGCCTCCCCCAGTCCAGGGTGGCAGGTCCCCAGCCAGCCCGGCCCCACTGCACTCGCCCCCCTGGGCCACGCTGTCCTCTCACCTGGGCGAGACTGGAGCTGGCAGGTTTAATTAAAGTGAGTGATTTTTCTCTGTATTTTTTTTTTAGTGTTTTGATTCTTTTTAGGCTGCGTTTAAAGGCTACGCTGATCCATGAAAAATTTTTGCAAATTGAGCACCTGACAGTAAAACCCACGATCACACAATTCCATTACTAATTCATTACTTTATTGCATGTGGATCCTCGCTGCAAAAAAAAAGTGAGCCTTATAGTCTGGTGTGCCTTATATATTGACAAAATTTGGAAATTTGCCAACAACCCAGAAGTGTGTCCTATAATCTGGTGCACCTTATAGTTGTGAAATTACTATACTTTAAAAAGATCTACACTTAAAGATAATATACTTGGGGATTTGGAGGAACCTCACAAATTGTTCACTCATTCTGAAAGAGCCACCTGTTCCAGAGTCAGACAAGAAGAGAAGGTGAGGTCTCTCATGAAGGCTCAGGAGTCAGGCAGTAGGAGACAAACAAACTGGGGAGCAAGTACTAAACCAACCCCAAACAGCAAAATCAGCTGCATTTAGAGTACTACCTAGGCTGCTTTAGGTTCAGTAAGAAGGTACTCCAATAATACTCTTCATGAGAGTCCACTCAAATAACATGTTGAGGTATCTTTGTCAGACAAGACAGGATTCTTCTTATCTGACTCTGACTGTCTAGAAGTGCCTTATGACCATTTCTGTGTGTTCTGTAAGTTCTTCTGTGTCTAAGGCACACCATGAGGATATTGAATCCCATCCAAAAATACTTCAGGAGGGGGTTCTTGCTTTTTATTCACTACAGGGGCAAACTAGAAAATTGTTTTTAAGATGGGTACAATTAGGCAAGTTTTGCAGCAAGAGAAATCCACTTAAATACTAAGCCCTTCACCATAAGGGTGGTCATATATTGGAACAAATGCCCAGGACTGTTAAGCAATCTCCATCCTTGGAGACATCCAAGAACAATTGAAAAAGCTCTGGACAACTTAATAAAACTTTAGAGTTTTAATTGCTTTGTGTAGAGAGGCTCCAGAGATCCCTTCCAGGCAAAATTATCCTGCGATTACATGAATTCTTTGTACAGAACAGTTATATTATTTATCCACCCACACATTCACACGCCTTCGTGATTTTTCCTCTCTAGGCCATGCTGTATCATTCCTCCACACATCAAACTCTCAGAAAGCTGAGAGAAGTGTGGACATGGAATGGGACATGACAAGGTTCAACTGCCCTACCCACAACACACATTCTTTCAGTCATAATTTTTCACCATGATATATCTTTATTTGGATCAAAATAAGGGAAGTATAATTAATACATTTTTAGCTACAGATAGCCTCTTCTCTATCTAAACAATATCTATTTGGTATAAAACTCTGAAGAGTTTTTGACAAGTGAAAACATGCTAGCTGCATGTTTACTGTGAAAAACAGTTGTAGGTTTCAGAAACCAATAACTGATACATTTATAAATGCATCATTAAAAAAACCAACACGTTATTTTCAAACATATTCATTTGCTTACTTTGACAGATGAATAGAAATAGGAACTCGATGGATGTATTTCTGCTGGAGATTGTTTGAACCATATGTGATACTAAGAACATCCTTTAAAAACTCACTTGTATCTGTATGGATAGTCCTACATAATTCCTACAAGCAAATAAAAACAAAAAATATTGAGGAATAAGGCTGATTGGAGAATATGCCTTTTGTATTCCTGATATTTCATGTCAATCAGATTTAATTAGCTCCAGTTAAGGTTCTGTTATGTAAGTTATTGTGTTTGTTCAAGGATCCTCTTTACAGAACTGATAAATGTTGTTCGGCAAAGACCAGACTAAGAAAAGCATGGTTCCAGAGTCAAACTTGATTGAAATTTGCTGCACATTTTATGGAAGCAGACATTAGATTCACATGATTTGCCATGACCTCAAAGAGGTTCTCTTCCATCTCAGTTGTTTCCTGCCTGACTACCAAAATCATTTGGATTGTGTTAGTCCAAGCTGGTTCACCAGAGATAGAAGCAGTGGCAGCTCCCAAACCAGCTGCTAAAAACTACTGTATGAAGCTCAGCTCTGGCTCTGCCTCCCTATAGCTATGTCCCAGTCTTTACTTAGGAGCAATCCTTCCATTTTCTCCCCATGTTCCCATAACCAGGGCTCAGCTGTGGCCTTGCTCCACACTCAGTATCAACCACTTGCATCCATTGTAAGGGACTGAAGGAAGCCCCTAGGTACAAATACTCTTAGAATTTAGAAGTGTTAAAATATTATTATGGAAACTTCTCCATTCCATATATGCAAGTGACATCTTTATATACCATTTCCAAGCACAGCAACTAAAACACAAAGTTTAAATTAGATTTTAAACAGACTTTAAATTAAAAATTGATTAAACATTAGACTACTGCAGTTCAGTACACAAGCAGAGAATATGCCACTGTGTTTATAGGTAACTCTAAAGCTTCTAATAACTGATATTGAGTTTGAAAGATGATTCGATTACGTTTTTGATCTTAGTAAAATTAAACTCCGTGTGACATATTAAATATGCTAGGTAGAATTCCTGTAAGCATAAAATTAATGTTGTGAATATACTTGGATTTGATCAGCCAAAATGCAATATTATCTCAAATATAAACTATGTTTACTAGGCAGTACACATGATGCTGAGCTGCTGAAGCTGGCATAGCAGTTCTAATCAAATCTGGTACTGATAATGTAATACATAAGAAATAGACGAGTGAATCGGAATTATTTCACATCAGAAGTGCACAGATTACTTCTAGGTGAATGGACTGAGATTGGTTCTATGCCAACCCCCCAACTGTCCAGAGGTGCTCCTTTTCCTGCCATGAGGAGACAAGAATATCCACCAAACAATGATATCACAGGCATCTGCTTACATTATGGGTCTGCACTATGTATGGGCTCTCCATATATTCTAACGAAAAACTGGACAAATATGTAGAAAGTGATGGGCAACATTTTGCTATGGTGAGTATGTGGAATTGCAAAAGAAAGCCAGACTGCCGTTGTGTGTTGCTGTAATTATACATGTGGTGTCACTCAAGAAAAGATTTGAGGCTTACTATTCATTACATTGTAACACTAATAATAATAATTTGTTAAATCCACCCTGACTTTGCACAATAGTTCTAAAGCTCTACATTAAGTCTGAAGAGAATACCCCATCTAGTAATGGGGCATTTCAACTCTAGACACAGATTGTAATACACAAGGAACTAATTTAGACCTGTCCTGTCACCGGTACTTGTTAAATACTCCTCAGAGCACAGCTGTTCTACCAGCTGCTTAAAGAATAGGGCAATCCCAATGTTCATGTGCAAACATGGTTTGTCAGAAAAAAACAAGGAAACACAAAAAAATCCTCTGAAGTTGTATTTTGTCTTTTTCTGAAGACACATCTAAGTTCTAAGTAGGTCTACATATGCAGAAAATGTCCAGAACATAAAACATAGAAAATGAGCAAAGTAATTAGTGCCAGTGTTTAAAGTGGTAAACCTCCCAAGTTAAAAGGATTTTCCTCTTAGACAATGCTCCCAATTTCTTGCAAAAAGAAGTTCTGGTGTTCTGCAGTGTGACATGTGACTAGAAAGTCTTCCATCTAAAGAGACTCTAGATCCTAACTCTCATTTTTGGAACACACAGCATTTTATTTACCTTCAGCCAAACAGGGTTAATCTTAGTCAAAGCAATCAGATACCATGGCAATCCAATCAGGCTTTTGTAACATCAAACTATCATAAAGAAGGATGTCAAATCTTTTAGACAGATAATTTACTCATCAGAGATAAAAAATCTAGCCAATTAAAGTATGTGTAGCTTCATATTGAATGTATTGAACTGCTTTGATTTTAATAACTGGAAAAATACACTGTGATAAAAAAAACCACTCCCTGGTTTTTTTTTAAACTTTCAAAATTCTCTTTCAGATTATTGGTTTTTTAAAAAGGCTATACTTAAACCCATTTTTGTCCAAAGTAAAGAAACTCTGTTACTTACTCTTTCATTTAAGCCAGTTTTATTTAACTGTTTTATTTGAGCCAAATAAAAAAAAAAATCTGTTCTTGCAGGAAAATACAAAAATGTTTTAGCTATTCACATTGCTTGAAAGTATAGAATACCATTTTGAAGCAGAAATAATTTGGAAAACATGGGAATGAAGACAAAGAGGTGCTCTTTGCAAGAAAGAAATCAGCCCCAGGCAAATCAGCAAGGAGATCCTGAACAAGATGGGGATGAAATGCATGGCATTGAAATTTCCTCTGGACAGCCTCTGTCTGCGAGGCTCCTACAAAGGCCAGCTGTTATTAAAAGCTGTTTTGCTTGGCAGAACTATAAAACACCACCTGTGTTCTTCAAGGATGGGGCTGATCCCAGCTGGATCCTAAAACTGCCTTTTGCAGAGACCCACACTATCAGTAGGAAATGAGAAACCACTGCTTTGGGTTTTTTTAAATTAAATAATGCCCAGTATTGGCTTGGTTTTGTTTTGTATTGGGGTTTGTTTTGTTTGTTTGTTTTGTTTGTTTGTTTGTTTGTTTTTATTGTTCCGTTTTGTTTTGGTTTTGTTTTGTATTGGGTTTTTTTTCTTTGTGTGTGTGTTTGTTTGTTTGTTTGGTTGGTTTTTTAATGAGCACAAAGCTCTTCACAGATTACCAGATCTAGGTTTGGATTTAAATTCCCCCCCTGCTCCACCAGGTTAGCACTTTCCTTACATATGTTTATTTTTCAGAGCTGGAGTGGCTACGGGGACAGAATCACAGAGTCACAGAATCACAGAGTCACAGAATCCTGTGATCAACAGGCAGGCAGGGAGTGAAGCTGTGTTACTCCTCTCCCACTACACAACTATTCCCATCCCTGCAGACAGAATAGGGTAGTCAGTCTTGCTTCTGATCAATACATTTCTCTTTTATTTTCTCATGCACTTGATCAGCACATTTATCATTCGAAAACAATTACAAAGTTTGGATGGACTTTTCCATCTAGAGGCTCAGAAGCTGACTCTACTAATCCATTCAAATGAACTTCAGACTGGCAATGATTTCAATTAGACCATTTTGCAGATAAAATCAGGAAGAGCTCTTGCTTGATTAAGACCAGCCCTCCTGAAGCCAGGCAACAGAATTTCATTTTCATTTCTGTACTGGCCCCAAATTTTGCATTAAGGACATATCTGAAGAGGAGCTCAGTTTTCAACATTTTTCATTGGATTTTATTTTAAAGGAAAAGCAGTTTTTCAATATGGCAAAAAATGCCAAGTCCCAGAGATGTTTTTGTGGGTTGAAGTTTCTAAATGCAAAGCTGGGGTCTGTGAAACGAACATTTTTCCCAAAGTGATCATGATCAGTCTTGATGGAAGATCAGTAGGTGAAAAAATGAAGGAGAAATCTTAATAAGGACAAAAGAAATATTTTTTTATTTTGAAAAATTGTGTTTAATCCTATATTTTTATTTTCTACTGTATTTTCTCACAAATAGTGGTGGGAGATGCTAATATATATATGCCATATATATTACAGACAGTGTTTTACAACATGTTGCCAGTTAATGCATAATTTTCTAAGACTATTATGACTCTGGGTGGCAACATGTTCTGATGGTCAGTGTTGACCACATGTTGTGGTAGTAAGTATATGCAACACATAATGATCTCTTTCTTTATGCTGGATGCTGCCTCCCCTTCATGCCCGTCAGCAGAGGATCTTTGCTATTTGGGTTACACCACTGATATTGACACCAGCTTGCCCGGGAAAACCCAAAGACTTTATTGGAAAGAAACAACATTCCCAGGCTAGACAGCAAGTTGAAACCACAGCAGATTAGTAGCTTCCTCCTGGCTCTGTAGAGAAGACAGGGGACAAGGCTGGAACACCCTCAAATGCCATCTTGCAGTGGGTGATGGATAGAACCATTGTCCTCTTTTTCCTCCAGCTCCTGACACCAAAAATTCCATGCTCCAAAGTTGAAAGTTGAAGAGAATAATGTAACTGCACCACTAAAGATCACATTGCAGTGTGTACAAAACATGATTGGAGATGCTGGGGTAAAACGTACTAATAATTCAAGCCTGAGGCAAGCACCTGTCTCAGAAAGTTCAGCACATGCAAAAAGAGTTTGGAAAGCAATACCAAGTAAGGATCTCTTCACAGTGGGCAGCTGATCTGTCTAGTTTTCAAGGTCAATCCCAGTACATGCATAACATTATTTTCTTCTGCCTTCTTAAGTATCTCTTTAATTATAAGAAGTGAAAGCCTCCTGATTTTTGCTTTATAGCAACGTATAATTAAGCATACTTGAGGATTCCCTGTGCATCTTGCTATTCAGTAATTTTAATTGCAACATTTCATTGCAGGTGAAGATCAAAGATTGGGGTATTTAGACCCATTCTCACACTCTGCATGGGTTTTCCAAACTGTGCTCCACAGTCAAGCCTCAACAGTGCACTTCAATAGGCAGAGAGTTGGTAATTAGTCCTATGATTAGCACTTTCCTTAGCTTGCTATTCAGTATGCAGTAGTTTCAGCAGTGGAAGGATCCTGGACATATCTGGTAGTTTTCTTACATATGCCTGAATTATATTTTAAAATGTATACAAAAATATTATCTACAAGTAAACATCAAAATATTTTATGTGTGTAAAAATGCTGTTCTCCATATAACTATCTCATTATAGTTTAATTTCCCACCTAAGGCCTCTCTATTCAGGTCTTCTAAGTATTCAGAGAGATAAGTTGTAAAGTGTTGAAATACTGATGAAAGGAATCCCCATCTTTCCCGCTGAAGGTATCACAAGAATTGATCTTCCTCTCTCTCTTTCTTTCCTCTCTTCTCCTCCTCATGTCTCTACATGAGGGGGGAAAACCAAAAACAAACTGGCTTGGGTTGCAATACAGGATGTGATCCAAGTATCTATGCTATCACCATCTGTTGTGACCAGGTGGGGCAGTGATACTTATCTCCGTGGGAGATATTCTGCTAATGGGCCATCCATTAAAACCAGATGGGACAGTGTTCTTTATCTTTTCACAACCCATCCTTCCTCCAAAGAGTTATCTTCTGCTAATGGCCCATTGAGCACTACTGTATGACTGATAAAATTACCTCATCCCATTGGGAGATGCTCCAGCCAGGGAGAAGATCCAAGCCTTTCTTACCAAGATAAAAACTGAGATTTTTGGGACACTAGGGGAGCCCTTTTTTCCACTGGATGTAAGGGGAAAAGCAGACTTCTCCACATCATCACTGGATCTTCAGATGATCCCTTCCACATGACCATTGCTTCAACTGAACCACGTCTGTCACTGCAAGAGGACTGCAGCCACCATTTAACTGGACTGCTACCAACACCCTGACTGATGGGTGTCAGGTTGCATTCTGACTTTCTCAGTGTTTTGGGTTTGTTCTTTGTAGTACTCTATTTCTATTTTAATTTTCTTAGTAAAGAATTGTCATTACTAATTCCCATATCTTTGCCCGGGAGCCCCTTGATTTCAAAATTCTAATAATTTGGAGGGAAGAGGCTAATATTCTCCATTTCAAAGAGAGGCTCCTGCCTTTCTTAGCAGACACCTGTCCACCAAACCAGAACACAAACTAACAAACAAAAAACACAAACAAATAAACAAGAGACAGATGAAATATTATAAACTTATCTTTCAATTCACTCAAATAAACTATGGGACTAATTGAGCATGCACTGAAGCCATAAACCTTCCATTGCCTTAGAGGAGAACACTTCAGAACCTGGCCCTAATGGCCCTTGCGAAATGTGACAGGCTCAGGTCCTTGCCCCTTTAGCAATACCCAAAGCTCCCAAAGGAAACCAGGAGGGCAGTCCCTCATACAACCATCAGAGGAGCCAGCCTCAGCCTTGTCTAATTTTATGTCAGTGAAACTGCGTCACAGTACTCCAGAGAGGACAACATGTTCCTTGCATTTTGCAAGAACAGGGCGGATCATAAATTATTTTGGGGCATATTTTCCCTTGGGTAAATGCACTCTCCAGTAATGTTCAATATATTTGAGAGTATGCTGCTGCAGCTTCGCAAAATGAGTAGGAACATCATCTCACTCACTCATTATTTTATGCAAAGAAGCTCTGTATTTGCAGTTTCCAGGATAAGTGACAGGACAGTACCCGACTGGGACAAGTGAAAGATGCTGAGATTAATCAAGTGTTCCCATGTCAAGAACTGTTCTGAAGTACATGCCAGGTTTGAAAACAGAAATCCTTTGTGTCTTATTTGCTTGTTACCATACAATATGTGGTTTCCCTTCACTCCTCTTTCAGATTTTGACAAGTGGACATTTTGCAAAATGAAAGAGCAAAAGGTCTACTTCTACCAGAGTACATTGAGTGTTTTTAATGTCAGTTTTAATTCTACAGTGTACACTAGCAAAATTGTTGAACAACACTTTTGATTTGTGTCTGAATAAAGGAAAAAAATTAAAAAGCGCAACAGTTTTTAAGCTATGCTTCAGAAAAACTAGGAGAAAAAATCCTTTAGACACTTACAACTTGAGAAAAAAAAAACTACTGAAAGGCTTTCAAAAGACCAGTGTTGTCAAATTATTACTTCCATGACAACACACAGACATGGTTTATGTTTTAGACTGCTAATCCTGAAAAATTATACAAAGTAATAAGAGCAAGTTGAAAATCTGCACTGGTTATGAACAGCTAAAACTCTGACCTGTGATTCAAAAAGTACAAACTGTGTTAATACAGAAAAAAGGCTTACTTCAAAACTATAAATTCATTTGGAAATAGCTGGGGAAAAAAAGAATTTAAGCTCTAGCTAGCTAAATAGTTGAACCCGTGCCCAAGGTTGACTGTCTTCACAAATTGTTTTGATTGAAATAATGCCTACTGCAAGACCAAACTTGGCAGAGACCATGCACAAGTTTTTGAATTCCCAATATTTAGCTTATTTGTGGGGATTTATCTCTTTAAAATACTGAACAGCATGAAGGGAAAATATTAGCAGGTTAAAATGCTGAGAGTATAACTGCCCAGTGAATCAGCCTGATTTTTCATAACCATGTACAAAAGGTCTGGGCCGAGTTTAGATCAGTATCAGGACTTCAGCACCAGATGCCATATGCCCTTCACATACTTCTACAACCCCAAATTATGTAGGAAACAATGTAGGAAAAGGTTTTGAAGTGAGAATAAGGAAAGGGAGCCACAGTGCAGAGGCTACACTATGTGACCATCTCAAATTTATTAGAAGTTTGAGTTCAAAAGTTCACATGGCTGACGATTTGCTGCATTTTTTCCTGGCATCTCTATGTATTTTAAGAATAATTAGTGAATTACTGGAAGCTCAGCATGTGTACAAAAGGAGATGGGAGTTTATTCTCCAGAATCTTTAGAAGTAACTTATTCATTCTTGAGTCAGATCCAAACAGATCCTTTACGACGTCTTTTATTGTGGATGTTTATAATTTGCAGTGTGACAGTGCTTAGAAGTTCCAGTCAAGGACCAAGTTTTATATATGTCATTGGAAGGCAGCCCCTGCCCTAAGGATCTAGACATCTCATTAAAAAAGCCTAGTAATAAAATTATCCCCGTGCACTTGCGACCAATTTTAAGAAATAAATCAGTTAATGAAGCTGTGAAAGATTACCCACACTTCTTATTCTTTTACTGGAAAACACAATGTCTTCTGCATATCAGAAATAATTCATGGTATTGTATAAGCTAAATAAGGTCCTGCCTTTTCTGTATTAAACTAAATGGTAGGTTTTTTCCCAATCAACAGCAGAAGCAGGACCTTTGTGAGTTTTAATTAGCTTAAATTGTCCAGTTGTCATCTTAAACAGACAGTAGATCCTCTAGATACCTACAGTGTCATTAAGGAGCATTTGTGTTTAACAGAGCGTTGAAAGACCAGACACTTTCTACAGCTAGTCATTGCAATTCTTTCAGCTGTACCTTTTGTAAAATATTAGACTGCATTTTGTTAAATACTGTATTTTGCTGACAATTGTAATTTGTTTTCTACCCATCACCAAAAAATTCAGAGAATGCATTATCTGACTTATGTGACATTTCTGTGTGGAGATAGAGGCCTTGTCCACTTTCATCTGTATCTCATCATACACAAATTTATATAAATTCTACAGGCCTCTTTTTAGCATCAGAAATGCATGTCTTCAAGTGCATGCCTACTCAGATATCATGAAGATGTGTGGACGGCCTCAATCATCAATTATGAAAAGACTCTATCACAGAGTAGGTCTTGGGACCAGCTCAACCACATGCCACAGTATAAAATGCAGTTTTCTCTACTGTCTCTAGTTCAGGTACGTAACAGTTAACTAAATTAAAAAGCGGGGAAAAAAATACCAGTATTCTTCCTTTTTAGCTACTATAAAAGGAAAGAACTGGTTGAAAATAGGATTTCTACTATTTAAAAATCATATTTATTTTTCCAGAATTAGTACAAAAGAGCAGCCTACACAATGAACAGCAATTATGGCCAAACACATCAAACAAATATGCAAAATAATAAGAGCAATTTACGATGGATACAGTAAGTGTCTTACAAGATAGTCTGGTACAAACCTGGTGTAGAGTGTATAGGAAAGGGAGAAATTCATAAATGAAAAAAAAATAGATGGGGATATGTTGAGATAGGTAAGGTAGAGATTAAAATTGCTGTAATAAGGAAAGAGGGAACATGCATCCTTTAGAAGCAACAGGAGAAAAGAAGAATTAGTGAAATGAGAATATGCCTCATTGCCTTCCAGTAAAAAAGTTAATCACAGGATTAAGTACCAGTATTTTTTCTATTCCTATTGCTGTCAATGGCAGATTAACCATTGCCTTCTTGAGCTGTGAATTTTTGAGATCTAATTTTGCCAGTTCAGAAAGCCTAAGCTCCAGAGTACATCATAAAAGAACACTGACATTTACTTCTGTCTTTTATACTTTTCTGCTACATACAGTTCACAGCTCTGCCCTGCTGCTACCAAGTAAATCCATTGATATGTAAGTTTTGCTGCATTTACACAATAGCAAGAAGACAACTTTCAAAAATAAATTATTTTTGTCAGTTTGCAATGTGAAGCTTTCCAGTTAGTTTTTATTTTTTAATGTCTGAACTTTCACAACTTTAATCCTGAACTTTCACAATGTCTTAATAGCATTTTTGTCCTTAGTTGCTTGCTTTGTCCAGCATCTTTTCACTTCTCCTCCACTGTTCACAACATTGTATGAGATACTTTGATGTTGTCATATTTCCAGTTATACCCACTCTGCCGAGCTCATGATTGTCTTTCAAAGAAGAATGGTGTGATTTGACACACCATTTAATAAGCTGGTAGGTGACTGACTGACTTTAACAATGTCAAAGGGACTCTCCTGTTTTAGGCTGAATTTTGGACAGCTCCAAAAAACTCATGGCTGAGGAAGCTGCCTCACTTTCCTCCAAGCATGTTCCTCTTGTGAAGTAGAACATCCTTGTTGAATCCTCCTCTTCCATAGTTTATGCTGCTGTAGCACACTCTCAGTGTTGCTGGAGTGCCTCCAGTTAGTGGCCTAAGCTCAGCTGATGCACAGCTACTCTCTCAGCTCAGGTGACCCAGTTGCCTATGAATGTGTGGACATTAGTAACAGATTCTGCTTGAAGTTCCCATAAAGCAAAAATGTTCTCAGAGATATCAGGCAAAAGCTACACACAGTAAGAGTTGATGCCCTCACACTTGTTGCTGCTACAGAACAGCTTTTCATCCTAAAATAAATAATATCCCCCAGACTCAGTGAAAGACCCAACTGTTTAAAATTTATTACTCTTTCAATAAATAAACAAAAAAGTCCTTTGAATGGTAAGACTGATAAAATACTATTTTGCTTCTAGGTAGGCCCGGTCTCTCAGCATATTAGGTAGCTCCAACAGTCATTGCCCTAAATATATGTTTGGAAGAGAGAAAGATCCATGAGAAAAGATGGTTGATAAATTTTGGATTTTGTTTCTGGCTGTTGTAGTTCCTGTACATGACTAGAGACCAACAAGTTGACAAGATAATTCTGACTTTAAGGGGACATCAGCTGTTTCTCCCTTCTAAGTTTATTGTATGTCTAAGTCAATTTAAGAATGATTATCCTGTTTAAATTTCTTCCTATCTGTTATAAACTCACATAAATATTTTGTTTAAACAACCATCTTCAAAGTGTCTCCTGGCAATCAGCAACAGGCTCTTCCCATACAAATACAGCTGGATGTTTTGAAATTGAGCATGATGAACTGTGAAAATACAAACCAGAAAATGTTAACTGCACATTCTCACAGAACTGCATTTTTGAGGCAATATTTCTATCCTCTGAAATACGAACTGCTTATACTGCAACGATTCTGGCAAAATGTGTGCTCCTTGGTGGGTGGCTGAATGCTCTCCAATGATGATTACAAGAGGAGATCTTAATATTTAGCCTGCTAGAAAAGAAGAATTCTGAAGAGTGGGGGGGTGAAGGATGAAAGGTAAAAGTAATTGTGCTATTTTAGCTGTCTACAAGTCTTTATCAGGGCTCAGTGTGATCCATGGTGGTCATGATGAGCTCAGTCACTGGTGCCAGGGCGTTGCTTCATCCTGCCCATAAGCAGGTACTCACATTACTTGTTGGATACCAGTTGGCTGTATGTGATCAGTATTATGTACACCTGCATCATGAATCTCCTCAGAAACACATCTGCATTTTACAGTTGATTTAAGGAGAACCAGAATCAGCAATTTTAAAGAGAAAGTAATTTACTACTATGGAAACTTACTTAATTGCTTCTTAGAAAAGACTGTTTTTAAAGAGACATTAAATAATTAAAATCAAAGCATAGTTATTAGCTAATTAAGATTATTCTAAATTCACTGCATCAATAATAGAAACAATTACTTTTAAGCTTTGAGATACACCAAAACAAACATTTCTTTTTCCATGTTAAACCACAATAATTTATCATTCCTCATTTTTCAGCTTTTTTTAACTGCACAGAAGAAACTAATGTAGAAATGATGATTGGGATAAATAATTATTATTACATTATTGGGATATTGCTGACTAATAATAATAATAATAACAATAATAATATTTATTATTATTATTATTATTATATATTTTTAAACTGCAATGAATTATATAAACATTCTTTGGCAATTGCAGAGTTCAACGACACATACAAAAGTCATGATTAAGCAGACTGACCTCGGACAAGTTACATAATAGATGTTTTAGCTAGAGAAGCATATATATTATACATCTGACAAGCTTCTGTCTCTACAGAGGAGTATTTGTTTGCAATGCCACAGAAAGATTATGTCTTAGTATGCAAACTGAATAAGTAAAAAACCCGCTATATTTAGAAAAAAATTGTTTACTATATAATTTCAGCTGTCGAAGAACAACCACAATTTAAAGATATAGCAAATCTAAAGTATTTTTACTCTTCAGATACTATTAGCATCATCAGTAGGTAAGTAACAGAAGCGTAGTTTGAGTCACTGAACTGAAATTTGTATTTACAAACAATAAGGCACCGTTTTGTGGCCATTCCAGAGCTTTCCTTCTCATCAGGAATGTGCTACAAGTTGCACTGGGCAGGGGCTCAAACAACTCTGAAACAGGTCTGTCAATCACCAGTAAATTTTAAAATGTTGCACGACCATAGCTGCAGTATTTGGTTGGTTTAACTTATGGTTGTTTTCCATGACACCAGGAGGCTGCTCCCTCCAATGCTTCCCATGCCAGGTAGTAGGAGAAGGAGACCCACAGTGTTTGCTGTCTAGAAATGTCAGCTCCAGACACTGGAGCCACACACAGCTTTGTGTCTCAGCTTTAAGCCTTTTCTCCAGCTGTTTTGTTTCAAAGAGGAATGCCCAGTGACATCAAGGCTGCATCAAAGACTGAAGCAGAAAACTGTCTTTATTTTCTCTGTCTATCTTACTGCTATGAAGCTCCCTACAAAAGAATGGATCATGTGTGGAAGGTTGAGAAAATCATAAAAATCTGAACCTAGCAAATGGAAATTGTAAATATTTACATTTATTAGATTATAAAGAGTGAAAGTTATCTTGTTCAACTGGAATCTACCAGATAATTGAACCATGGTATGTCTACTTAAATAACTGTTTTTTTGATAATAAACAATGATATTAAAAGACATCCAAAATAATGAATTTATATGAAGTTGCTAAAGTAAACCATTAGATGATGTTGAAGTGATTGTAGCAAATGGAAGAGATGATTGTTCAAATATGCCCAATATTAATATTCAGGATTTAATACCTACAACTAGTAAAAAATGAAATAAATCTTTGTTTCAAATAATTACAAGGTTTTTTATTGTCTAGTTTTAGCTTTCCTAAACTGAAACTAGGAAAAGAATCTGATTGTGTATCTGGTTTTCTTTCAGGTTTGTTGGTGGTTTTTTAAATATTATTATTTAATAATTCAGCTGAGATGGCTTAAAATTAGATTTAACTAAAATTATATTGAAGTGGAACAATCACAAAACAATATTAATAAAAAGAGTTATGTTTGTTGATTTTCCTTCTATAAATCAGCTAAAGAGCCTATTGAAAGTACTGAAAGTACCTCTGGCTTAAATGTTGTCTCTGTTGACTTTAAATGGGGACTAATGGGACATAACCTTACCCCATTAGTATAGACTATAGGATGGTACAATGGGGATTAAAAAAGGAAACCAAAAAAGGTGACATCTGAAGAAAAACACTGACTGTGGATCCCCTACTCTACAGAGCCATCAGTTCTTCTAATAGAAAATTAATTCCACCTCATTAACAATTATATTATATATTTAGAAGGAAATAAAATATTGACTAAATTCACTTAATGCAAGTCACAACCTCTCCCTTTCTTTAATAGTTGTTTCAACAGCAGATTGGCATGCTCTTCCTGGTCATCAGCTATTGGAGTGTGCGCTTTCAGAAGACTAGTCTAAGTATCAGTCACATTTTTCTTGTCTTTATCACAGCATGCTGCATTTAGCCTCTAAAAGCACATTTTAAAAACTGCTTTTTAATTTCCTCATTGCTTTCTTTTCAAAGCATCTTTTAAATATTTAGCAATGTGAAGTAGTTGTCATAAAAGTGAACCCTTATTACTGAGTAGTTGACTTAGGATGTTTCCTCACTATTTCAGTGCAGCAAATTGCCAAACCAGTCCTGTTGGGATGAACAATTCTCCCTGACTCCCTGGGGTGTGTTCCAGTGAAACTAGACTGTGATGGGAAGTACTGACAGATTTTTAGCTTCATTCTATGCAATTAAAAGAATGGAAACAAAGTGAAAGGACACCTCAGGAACCACTGTGCTCTCCAGAGAGCATCCCACAGCATGTCCTGTAGATGACTGGTGGCCCACAGAGCACAACTGAGGAGCTGTGGGAAAAAAGGTGGTTTTGTAATAAGCCTGCTTTACTTGCAAGTTTCTTATATCTGTACTTCAAAGCACATTTTGCTACCATATGTTTTATGTCCTGTACTAAAATCACACAGATTTTTCTTCAATTAAAATTTCACCACTGAATAAGACTTGTGATATCACCATAATCACTAAGTTTTTCACATTCTACCAACCCACACAGTCACTTCACAGCATTTTAGGAATAATGTCCAGGCCATGTGAAGAGGAATCATATTAATTTTTCTCAAATCAGGATACTAAACAGAGAAACTACAATAATAGCATTATAAAGGCAATAGTAGCATTGATATTGATGGAAATATTATTAGACATCACAGTATTAAAACACTTATTTTAATATGTCTTTATTAAATTTCCTTTCTAATTTAAAATCTATCTTTTAGGTATACAACTTCCCAGTCTGATTTATTTCTTTATGAAAATAAAAAATGAAATTGGTTGTCAGGGATTATTATGTTATGCACTTTTGTGATTATGGACATAAGCAAGATGGAAATTCTGTGACATATTATGATATTATGTAGAAAGATAAAAGGAGTAGTCAGGCAGAAAGTCGAGGCAGGAACTGTCAGTGTCTCAGATACGGGGTTACTCACCACTCTTTAAATTGGCTTCATGGTGTACATTTGTTTGAATACTATTTTCCAAAGAGCAACCAAAGCTGGTTTCTTTTGCCAAAGAAACCCTCCTTAGATTTAGAACAATTTTGTGCAATACTGAGAAATCTGATGTTTTATGAAAGCTGGTTTTTCACTTACAGATAAATTACATACACCTTTGAAATAGATTCTCTCTTTACTACACTCTTCCTTAAATGCAAGTCAATAATTTATCTGCATTCTCAGGTAATGTCCAGAAATAACTGGAATATCAGAAGAACTACTGATAAGAACTACTGATACTCTATAATAAAATTTTCTGTAAGTCATACACACAAAGGTCATTGAACTATTTTTAAAAGGAAAAAAGATAATCCAATAAATAGGCATAGGAAAATGTTTTCTTTGGCTATCAGAAGCGAGTGAAAATACGTTCCTTCTTTTTACTTTTTCTTGACAAATTAAAACAACAGATTATCTGAATTTCTTTTGTTCTTAAATAGCACAGTATAATTACTGTGGGTATTTTTATTTTATTTTAGCTCTTGAAGTATCATTCATTGTTCCATAATTTTCATCACAGGCATTTACATGCTGTGGATAATGCCTTAATGCAGTATCAAGTTGGAAAATTAAATGGATTTCATGAGTGCACAATCCAAATCTCACTAAAGAAAATGTACAGATCACAGTGAATATTTATTAAGACTCATGGTGAATAACCCAAAGCACACTAATTTCATTCATTACTATGTAAACCCCTTTTTCATGTACGTATCTGTATGTACAACTTTATGAATTCCAAAACATAGATAAATGGTTATAGCTTTATCATGATTATTTTTAGCAACCTATGTTGCTCAATATTGCATGAAATCAAATTATTCATGCTATTCAAGCAAGCATAATGAAACTATCCACCTTTAGGAAGAACTACTTTCTAATTATAAAAATAAACAAATACAAAAAACATTAAAACAAGCTACATGTAGATGTTCACTTTTAAACACAGTAAAATTAGACTGTTTCACCTTCTTTCATTCAAAGTTGCTTTCCCAACTGTGCCCTTTACTGCGTTTAGTCATATTTATTTTAGTAGAAGAATGATTAATTTTTTAGGAAATAGTACAACAAACAGTTTAGGCTTGAAAGATCTCCCCAGGGCTTCTGTTTTAAAAATCCAGAAAGTTACAAAAACAGGACTCATGAGCATATCAAAATGGTCTGAGTGTGGTGCCCCTGATACAGAGATTGTGAAGTTTAAATTGAGTAAGTTTATAAAACATTGGATACATATACATGTGACAGAAGTGTGTCTGTTGAATCATAGCCCTTTAACAGATTCTAACAGGATCTGAATACTGATGTAAGCTAAATTCAGTTTTAGAATACAGGCATTCCTAGCAACAAGAGTAATTTTTAATGAAACAAAATTATTTTGTTTGAATATTTTGCATCCTTTTATTTTAGGGCAATAAGATTAAAAAGATTTATAAGATTAATAAGATTTAAAAAGAAAAATACAGGGATCATTAACATCTTTTAGTCTCTATTTTTATTATTTCATTTTTAGCATGACAGAAAAAAATACAGTAATTTCACACTCATAAGCTGCACCTGGTTATAAGCTGCACTTCTGGATAGCCGGGAAGACCACGGAATTCGTCCATAAATAAGCTGCACCGGGTAATAAGCCACACTTTTTTTTTAAAGCAATGATCCATGTGCAACAAAGTAACAAATTAGTAACAGAATCATGCGAGCACAGGGTTTGCTGTCAGGTGTTCAATTTGCAAACAGTTTTCACAGACTGGTGAAGCCTTTAAACGCAGCCCCAGGTGCCCTCCCTGTGCCGCGGCCCTGGCACTCCCGCCCCCAGCACTGGTTGCTGTGGCTCCCTGCCTGCTCAGCAGCGGCGGCGGCTCCCCATGCCGCTCAAAAGCAGCGGCTCGCCGGCAAAGCCACGCAAAGCTGGTAGCGGCTCGCCACCCGCTCGCCAGTGGCTCCGGCTCACTGCCCACCCGGCAGCAGCTCCGCAGCAGGTCCCTGCCTGGCCGGCTCACAATTCCAGGTTGGCCTTTTGCCGGAATTTGTCCATAAATAAGCCACACCCGGCGATTAGCCGCACTTCCGGGATTGGCTCGATTCTTCAGTGAAATAGGTGTGGCTTATCAGTGTGAAATTACAGCTGCCTAAAAGGTAGCAGTGTAGTTTAATTTAAGTCTAGCCTCACTTCTTAGGCTCCCTTTACTATTATCATCATCTTCAGAAGGAAGTTCATCTTAAGAAAAATCATTGTTACCTTCAGAGAAAACTGCTGTGCAATCCTGGACTACAACACTCTGCAACCTGCAACACCTTGCATAAAAAGTCAAATAGTTTACATCTGTCAAAGCCAAGTTAAACCTTTCCTAGGTATTTGGCCATTCTGATTTAACTCATCCACATAGGCTATGGTTCCCGCTCGTATCTTAAGCACCAGCTGCATCCAGAAGTTGTGACACTAAATGCCTGCAAGGAGGAGTGGCAGCCTGAGAACATTGGCCATTCCACAGGCTCAGTTCTGTCAGTAGACAACATGTCATGACTGCTGTTTGGGGATATAGACCACAGAGTATAAATTATTGCCCAGTCTGGAAACACAGGCTTCCTGATCTTGCTCTTTCAGTTCAGAACTGCACAAGGCATCAAGATTTTCCACAGTGTTAGAAATGGTAGCACACTGAGGAATACTGTAATTGTCTTTTTATTTTAATTTTCTTCTTTGAGGTAAGACCCAGCTGTCATATCTTGAGTTCTGTTAAGAGTGTCAAGAATCTTCATATCCAGTCAACTAATGAACTGCTCAGGAAAAATAATCTATAAAAAATGCCAAGGCAAATAAAAAGCTTGTCACTTTCCACCATACAGTTTTCACAGATAAATTTATTTATCCAATTCAACTTTTTATTCCTAAAGCCTTTAGGATGAAATAATGCTCCAGGAAGGCTTGTGACTGTGAGAGTTTGAAAGATTAAGATGTTTGTAACATCACAGACAATGAAACCACTGATCAGCATGAGCAAGAATATATATAAAAAAGAAAAGCAATGAGCTGCAGAATACAGCATGAGGCAGCTTTTCAGACACTTTTATGATCTCCAGAAGGGCAGTTCAGCATGATAGAAGTTCACTAAAAGGCAGAGGTACAATATCTCCAAAGTAATAAGACATCAAAATAATTTCTCTGTTTTCACTTAAAACAGAAAAATTAAATTAAGTGGATAAAAATGGTATCAAAATAACTCAGTCAGCCATTCTTTCCTCAGGGCTGCAGAAGAGATGAAATAATTGTCATTTAACCTATGTTAAGTGTGCACAGTGCTTCACAGAAATTGGAAAAAAAGATGACACTTCCTGCTAGTTTTCTAAATAATTATTAACAGAGATTAGGAAATGTATAAGACAGACAAAACGCATGCATAGTTTTATTCTTTAGAAATTCCTGTTCCTAAATGGGAATCATCTGGAGCTCTTTCACTTTGGGAAGTCAAGGTAGAGTAATACTTAGGTATAAATCCAAAACCTTACCACTGATGTCCTTAGCCAAATGCTCCAAAGTGTTGAATATCTAGAAATAGCCAAATCCACCTATGGACAATGTAGGTTTGCTTTATTCATCTGTTGGGAAGACAAACATTTAGGTGAAAGATCTGCCTTTTATAAAAGCACTTCTACATGGGAAGGGATAGGAAGTCATTCTTACACTGTCAGTTGATACCCTTACCAAATAGTCATGTGCTATTTTCCCTACGTTGACAAGCTCTCACAACAAACATTGTCTTCCTCAATGGGAACCAGCCAGCAAAACCTTAAAACATACTTTGGTCACTTAAAATAAACATTCATAGGGGAACACGTATAAATTCAAAAAGGATAGATAGGTTCTTGCTACTTTATGATAAATCTCATTTATTATAGATATGTTTTTCAGAATATAAAGAGTTTGTTTAAAGAATATCATTCAAGCTTGCTTATTTCTCTATTTGTTCAACTATGGAACAGGCCATAAGTATTTACAGATGGAGACACTGAAAACAACCAGCTCCTGGCAGACAAGATATGACTGAACATACTGCACGAAGAGTGGCAATATTAATCTTCACTGTTTAATACAGCAACCCAAAAAAGCCATCTGTCTGTCATTTGCAAATGTTTCATAAAACCTACTGAAGCATGTGGATGGCTTGTTGGGACTCTGATAAGAGACCGGAAAAAAGAGCCACATGTATTAATTATACTCATTTCTAATTGCTTATCCTTTAGGAAGTAAACAATACTGTTTCTGCTGAACATGAAACGAAAACGTTTAAAAATGCAGATGGGTGTATGGGTGCAATCAGCTGCTTACAGAAGACTTTGTAGAAATTCAGGCTTCACTTGTGAATCCCTTATTCAGTTATTTGTTCTCCCTGTTCTTGGTTTATACTAATTAAACAAAAAAAACCTCAAAACATTAAAAAACTCACCAACAAGAAAACAAACAAACCATCAAACAAAAAACAGGGAAAAACCAACAGAAAAAAAAATGTTACTTGGTTTGAATACTATGAATACTTAATTATAGGTAAAAGGCAAAATAGGCAGAAAGCCTGTTTTAGAAAAAAAAATGTTTTACTAAAGAAGGTCAGCCTGATTATTCCAGCCTGACTCACCGTTTGGGCTTGATGAAGACCAGCAGATCAAAATACACAATAGAGGTTCACTGTGACAACTAAAGAAAAAGGAAGTACTCAGAATGGAAAACTAAATCAAGCCAATGGGAGGGCCAGTGTTCATGAGTCACATTAGCTCTTTGCTCCCTACAATTGTTTGCTGAACAAATTCCAGGTCTGCATAAATAGAAGGAGAAACTATATAAAGAGCTACACTAGCACTCCTAATCCAAAACGTATTATTTTTCTCTTGAACCCTGAGTCTTTGTCATTTCTATTATACTTATTCTATTATACTTAGTCTTTTTTATAGGCAACTAGCTCCCTTTCAGTGAACAAGGTTGGGTAATTAGCAGTACTGTCAAATTTATGTCTGCCAGGGGCTTTAATTACCATAGAGCAGGCCTAGTTTCTTTAGTGGGCAACCAGGTTTGTGACACACTGTTGTGATCCAAGTTTTCTAATACTTCATTTTCAGGTTCTTATTACAGAAAGAAAAGTGCTCCTAAACTTGATATTTCAACTGATTTCTGTTGCATTGATTTCTACTTCTTTTTAAAAGTATCAGGGTACCTTTCAATTTGAATAAAAGTGGTCAAAACATTGCCTGACTTGTCTTTTTACCCGATTTCTGAAAGGATGAGTCTACCTACATTAGATAGCTTCTTCCAGGGCCAGGCAGATCTTTAGCCAACTAGTTGTGATAAAACATCTAGAAGTCATACCAGAGACTAGGATGATTACAGCATCCCCTTTCTTTCCCACATTACCCTGTATCACTTCTGCCTGACAACCCCATTCACAGCATGTTTGGCTCAAGCCGCAAAGCAAACATATTTTCTCAATTAATTGATGACTGTCCACAATATGTTTTCCACAGTTTTGATCTTGTCTCTCATTAGCAGAATGGAGTTTGATTAGCTTTTGATCCAGAGAAGCATGGTTTAGTCTGTTACATTTTCAAACAGGACCCATTATTAAAAACAGTCTTGCAGAATATTATCTGTGTGGAAGATTATATTTCAGAGTACTGGCTTAGACACTGCCTGGCAATTACATTCCTTCAGCACTCTCAGATAGATGTAAACTATTTCAAAGGTGATTAAGAGTATGTGTATGTGATTACCTTAAGGCACTTGACCTGCTCCTGCTGACTAGATGATCAGTGACCCTTACATGAAATGGGCATGTTCTTAGTTGATCCAATGGCAAGATAAAGTGCATGACTTTATCATCATGTCAGATACCTTTTTAATTGGTATGAAGTACCCAAAACTACATTCAGTCTTTCCCAAGTACAAATACCAAGAACCCCCACAGTAAACCACTTACTTCTAAGTTACTACCCACAGCACATTGGCTAATTCGTTTCCAGTTTAATTTAAATATTTCCAATCCCTAAACTCATCACAGAGTACAATTCTTTTGGATAATTCCCAGAAACAGATTAAAAGACATGGCCTAAACTAGGATTAAGCCAGGCTGTTGAAATACATTTAAAGTGATTTCAGACTGTAAACTTCCATGACTGGGCTATGTCATAATTCTGGACAACAAGAAGGCAGAAGATCCCATAACCACAGAAAATTTGATGGCTACTGATGTCCTGTTAACAGAGGTCTGACTTTCTGATAGTTCTAAAGCTTTATAATCATATTTTGTATATAATATATATTTTTATATCATATATTGTATAAAGTTTTCTGGAAAATCATCTGTGAGATGAGATGAAATGATAATCTATTTTTTCACCTGATTCATTCCCCCTGGCATTTCCATAAACAAATAGAAATGTGTTTTAGAGACCTGCAGGGCATCATATGATAATCTGCAGAAAATTTGAAGGAAAAATAATGTCCTCTTGATCAAAACCAATGATTACAGCAACTTTATGAGAAGCTGAGCCAGTATGCATGCAATACAGGTAGTCTAAAGCGTTGCAAGATGAGCAGTGTTGAAATTTATGCTATTTTGACTTCCAACTCATTGAAGTCTTCCATAGCTATTAATAGGATTGAGAAAAAGATCCCTTTTATTGCCCCTAGACTAGACAAGAAAGCCTGAATATTCATTACATAAATTTTTGTAACACTTGACAGACATTGCCTAACAACTATCCAAATTCTAAAACAAATTAAAGTCTACACTAGTAAGTTTTCAACTCAATGTGGATGCTGCATTACTGTGAAATTAAGGCAAGATTTTACTTCTAATGATTAAACTTCACCACTTCTCCTCCTAACCATGCCTCTGTTAAGTAACCAAAAAAAAAAGTATCAGACAATAAGCCTTGACTAAATTTTTCCAAGAAAGATTACAAAACTAGGCAAGCTGTTTTTCTTGTGGGAGACAGTATTTTAGCTAAGCATCTCATTAAAATTTAATAACTTTTCCAAATCTTTTAACTTGCTTGGTTTTTTTCATCCCGGACAGCATTATCTGTTGCAAATGAGAATTCTGTCAGTATTGTCCTCCTGTTTTCCTAAAGCTTGGAGCACTGAAGACTTTTAAGAGACCCATTTTCTTTCAGTGTCTTTCTTTTCCTCTAAAAGGAAACAAATTGTTTCTGCTGATACAAAGACACTTTCAAAAAAAACATTATTTTACCTAGGATCAATATCATAGTAAATATTTTGCTGGCAAGAAATTTATCTGATTTTCCCACTCCAGTTTAGTATCAGAAAGATGGGTGAAGCAAGCTTCAGCTTGCAGATGGGAAAATCTTCATATTTAGGTTCTACTTTCTCCTAGGGGGCCCTGGCTGGAATAACTTTAATTTTCTGCTTATCTCCATATTCTGCTTCAAAAATATCTTTAAAAACCTAGCTGCCATCTTTTTCATATGGCACCTGACTTCCCAAATCTTTCCCTTCTTCCCCATTCCCATGCTCATTCTTCATTCCCATAGCTCTGACTCCAGCCCAAACTCCTTCACTCCAGGCCAGACTGGATCTGCTGGTCGTGCTTCTTTTGATGCAGCCCAGAAAACATTTGGATTTCTGGGCATGTTATCGGGTCATGTTGAGCTTCATGTCCACAGACACTCACAAGCCCATCTCCCCAAGGCTGCTTTCAATCCATTCTCCTACCGTGTGTGCAAAGGGCAGAGAGACTGGCGCAGAAGAAACCCTGCCATAATCACTGTATAATAAAGAACTACCGAAATATGGCTAAAGGAAACCCTATAGATTGCTTTGCAGAAGCTTCCTTCTCTGGAAAGAAACAAATGTAAACGTTTTTTTAGAAAGAGTTAATGGAAACTTTTTGATACTTTCGTTCTCTTTGTATAGAGCTACTGCAATTCATGCAACAATCAGCATATAGCTTCAGGCAACAACCAGTTGCTAATTTGTCTGGTAAGTAATCTATTACAGCTGCAAATAGCACTTCTGTCACAAATTCAGTGGAATTGTGAATGTAGGGTTGATAATTATCAATGACAAACATGTTGAGCCATAGAGTCCTACTTTATGTTCAGTCAAGCATCACTGATGCAGCAACAAATTCATTCTCCCCAGTGGTTCATGAACTGTATACTTAACACAAAAGAATGCCAATGTCTCTACTCAGGAAATTATTTACAGAGATGCTGCAGATGCTGTAGTGGCAAAGAGTCAAGCTGTGCACACACGCAGTTGGATTTTCTTGCATTACCTTTGAAGTACTCCTTTGTGCAATTCTATTTTCAATAGCCCTGATGATTATATCCTTGCCTTGTATCTTTTACATATAGTTGAACATGTACTCAATCAAAAAGAAGTCTTTCATGGTGTGCTTCTCCTGATTCAGTCAACAACACAACTTGTCTGTCTCTGAGCTTTAGGTATTTTGGTCTGAATTCACTTTACCAAATATATATCCAAAGAGACGTGGCCACATAATGCTGCAGACTGGTCCCTGTCTCCTAACATGTTTTTGCTTTACTTCTGGGCTGAGGATGTCTAGGAGCGATAGGACTGAGAACAAGTGACAAATATTCTCCATCATACAAGGATGAGTACTACTTTCTCCATCAGCAGGTGTTCATGAGACACAGGTCCACATTCTAGAGCATATATCCCTTGCTTCAGGTTACAATTCAAGGCTCAGAGAATTAATTTTTCTGAAGTTCAAGCCAATCTCACAGCCGAATTTTACTCTGTACCTCTATATCTTAATTTTGAGGGGATCTGGTCCTTGTCTGACTCCCCAGAAATTCAGTTCAGTTCACTCATACAGTGGCCTTTGGAAGCAGAAGACTTTTATTCACCTGGGTTAGTCTGCTAATGGTTTGGGAAGTTAATCCAGCTTTCAAAGGACTAGACCCAGCTGTGGGGGAGCAGCAGAGGCGTACAGCAGGAGAGATGAGGAAGAAGGGACGTGACCATCTCTGTAAAGGCAGTTAATGGGGAAGTTGGTGATAGATTCTTTAGCTTAAGGTGTTTCTCATTTTCCTCTTGCAACTTTCATCTCTTTTGGAAACGAGAAGCTAAAATAAAGCCTCCTTCCCCAAAATATTTTTGCTTAGTATAAAACCAACACAGGAAGAAAGTTTTGGGTTTCTTTTTTTAATCTTGGTGGGGATTTTTTGTTAGGATTTTTGCTTTGTGAGGGTGTTTTTTGTTTGTGTTGGGCTTTGGGTTGGGATTTTTTTTTTAGAAGAGATGGTTCACCTTGCTATCTGCCTTTAATACATTATTTTGTGCCTACCTAAGACTCAACTGATCCTCTTCAGACCACAGATATTGCTTAATGACAACATGCTTTTGAAAGCAATGATGAGGAAACAGTGTTGACATAGGTGAATTAATTGAATTCTGTTTATTTTTTTTTCTGAAGCACATTCTTGGCTTTCCTCTCAGTTACTACTGTAAAATATAGCAGTAATTGAAATGTAATAATAGTCACAAATCCCTGTGTTAATAATAAGTATATTGGAAAAATTATTAATTGTTACTTGGAAGATACTTGCTAGCAATTCTCTATCAATGCAATATATATTATTTACAGTCAAATTTCAGGTGGCAGATTAATTTGACCTGCTGAGAACACTGCAGAGATGTGGAAAATCCTCCCTACAAAGAAGAAACTGCCAAATTTTGAAGCTGTATAACAGTTTTCACAGAGGTAGGTCAAGAAAGTGCAAGTCGTTTTTCCAGATACAAAGTATTATATTAAATGCCTAAAACCAGAAGTTGAAAACAGTGCTATGCCCCTAACTACTACCCATCAGTCATACCAACCCTAACAAATTATAGCCATTGAAGTAGTACAAGTTTGTAGAAATTTTAAAGAAAAATTGAATATATTGGCTAATTGTCTAGAACAGAGAGTGATTAAAATTTGAAAATTTTTTGTCCAAGACATTGTCTTTTTGCCCATAAATCAGATTATTTGGTTGACAAATGAAAAGTCAGGAAAACAATAAATCTTGTCTTCTTCTTTCAGCTCAGAAATAAAAAATGAGATGGAGAGGATCTATTAAGTCTAAATCTTTCAAAGACTTAGTCTTCTCCTGATTCAGTTCAACGACTAAGTACTGTCAGAATTATAGCAATATAAGCACCTGATATTCCTATTAAAGAAGTGAAACAGGATTTCTAATTCAATAGAAAGGAATCTGGCTTTTGTCTAAGTGAGTCCTAATTTTCAATCAAATGCAGCTTGCCACAGCTTCCAATACACAAATTAATCATAAGTAATGAAGAAATACATTGCTTACATTTTTCCATACTGAAAACACTTAATTAACAATTACAAATAATTGTAACACTGTAGGAGTTGCTCACCTAAAAGAGATTTTATCTTTTGTAACTCAAGATGAATCTTCAGGTGTAAGGGTAACATTTATTTGAAAGTCACGATTCAAATTAGTTATATTGGGAATGCCATTATAGAGAAACTAATTGAAACATAAATATGTGAAAATGTTTAAAAATATATAATTGAAGGTTTTTTATTATTAACTTAAGTCATGATTCATGATCAGTGAATTATAACACTTAGATTAAATTTTATTAACAGGCAGACAGCAGACAAAGGCTGAAATATGTACTGTGATAACTGAGAACTTACCACTAGACCAGATTTTAAAATGAAACAAGAAAACAAGCAGACTTTTCTTTGAGAATCCAAATATTGAACTGCTGTTCTGTAAATATTAGATTAGATCTATACATTATCTTTGAATAATAAAATCAAATTTTCAAACATGTAAAATAGTTAAGAAACTGTGGTTTCATTTCCAGTTGCAGTGTTATGACTAAAACACTATAAAAAGACAAATCCACTATTCTTTTAGTTATAGTTTAGTTGAAATGTGCCCTACAGTCTTGATGATTTCAAGGTCAGTAGGCTACCAAAAGCTACAGTTTGTTGGAGATTAAATTAGTGACTTCAATCATAGCCTTTTTCTAATTAAACAAATAATGTAAGCAGTAAAGCCCTGGATTACACTTCTTCCTAAAAGTAAGCAATTTGCTATTCTAATCCTGGCTTGCACTGAGCTTGAATTACGTTATATGTATTTTAGACATAACCAGGATAAACACACAATTTCACAATCAAAATAATTTCTTGCAATTGCATGTTCTGCTCTTTTTCGGACTTTGCCTCAGGAATGTTTATTGCTCTTAAGCAGAGCTAGATCAATTTTGAATTAATCATGAAATAGAAAAATCTTTTTTTTTTTATTACAAGCAGAGGGACTTTTTGTTCCTACTCAAACACACTCAGCCTTGAAGCTAAATTTCCTAAGCAGAGATGGCTGACTGAGTGTTGTGTTGGCATAATGTAGCAGAAAAGCATTATAATGGACTTTGACAAGGACTTTACTCAAGGTCATGCTAAATTCTTAGCACATTGGCAGGTCTTCATGTACAATGCCTATCTGTAAAATGCTTATGTCAAAGGCATAGCTGAAGTCAAAGACTCAAAAGAAACCATACCAAATCAAGGTGAAAAAAACAGTAGTTGCTATAGGTAGGATGAGTAAATATTAAACTGTCATGGAAAATAGTGGGGACCCCATTCTTTACTATTGATAAATTGTGTCTGAATACGTTGCTGGAGAACACAATATTAAAATAATTGTAACTGGCAGGGTATCCATGTGGATCTCCCTGCCTGCTGGCATAGACAACAGAAAAAGGCATTGCAACCCCGTCTTTCCCTGAAGTGTATGAAGTAAAGAAATAATTAAGAATTGAGAGTCACAGAAATAATCCTGCTCCTGGTTCTGCCCCTCTTAAGTCAAATGATTTTCATTTACATCACCATATTTCATCAGGCATTATGTGCCTATCTGTGTTCTTGGAAACTTAGATTGATGATAATTTTGCTGTTAACAAATACTAGTTTTAAATTTGGGAAATTAACATTTAGTTAGTAGATATTTAAAAGGAAATCAAGTCTTTCAGAAATAGTGTTTACCTTGATCTAAACAGGAGGCCTGTTGTTTTAATTTCAGTGCAAAGCTCATTTAATTTAGTTAAATACTCATTTCACTCCAGAACAGAGACACCACAGCAAAACCTACTCAGGAAGGAGATGGTATTAGGGTTTTTTCCATAATCAGGCTTCATTTTCTAAAGTCTTCACCTCTTAATAGATGTAAAATTAAATAGATCACTGTATTAACCTTCAAGGAAAGAGCTGGCTACTCTTTCCATGAAAAAAACATGTGTTCATGGTTCTAAAATGCCTTTAGAAGTTACAGCTCCCACATCAAAATAGAAGCAACTATTAGACATATCTTTGGGGAAAATTGTACGGGAAAAGGCAATAAATACATACACATCCAGTTTTCCCATTTACCTGATGTTATTTAGAGTGTCTGTCATTATCCATCTCTGTTCCTGAAACATTTCATCTGTGAAATTAAGATAGTCATAGGACCCATCTTCACAAATATTTTGCAAATCCGTGCATAAACATTGGTAAATGAGCTGAGCAAAATCACTATGATACTAATCTTCAACTAACACTCAAAAAGAACAAATGCAGCGCAGTGCAAATACAACCACATTTAAGAAAAATGGAAAGATCAATTCTTTTCTCATCCTTTCATCTTAAAATGCTGTTAGAGATCCAAAACTACACGGAATGGTCCCAAGATGTCTGGTGCAAATCACCATACAAAGCACTTTGTCCTCTAAATGCCCACGAGCAAGTTTGTCACAAAAACAATTCCTTTGCAGTTTCTTTATGACTGTGAAGAGCTGAGGCCGTTTCTCCAGTCAAGGGTGTGCAAGTTTTACTCTTCATCTCTCAACCTCCTTTTCCCCTTCCCTGTGAGTAGATGTCCCTAAGAGTATCTTTACCTTGAAAAATTACCTGGAGCCCATGGGGAGGGTAGATCCTTTTCCCTGACTTGAATCTTGCAGGACTTCAAAGGGTCTTTCCTGACTTTGCATATGTCTTCTGAAGGTTGGCTGGAGAACTGTCAGATCTATAGAAAAGGACTTCAAAAATGAAAATATACAATCTAATGCTACAACAATTATTTCACCACCACAAATTATCTATCAGTCACTCAGTCATCCATGATGTTTTACTAGCGAAAAAAAGGGGGTTTTAAGTTTTAAAACATGCAGCATATAAATATCATTGTGATTTAAGTGTATTAGAGAAACAATTAGAGCACACAGAGTACTGATCAGCTTGGAACGAGTGTACTGGTCCCAGGTCAAACACAAACTCACTAAAAGCATAACTGTGTGTCCACACTGTGAAGTCCAACAAAGTTTCAGATCAGATTTCAGAGTTCAGAACATGAGCCTGCATCTAACCATAATGGGTAGCTCACTATAAAGCATCACTTTGCCTTAAATTCGATGTATTACTTTTAAGTTGAAAAGTGTCAAGTTCTTTCAAACAAAGGAGTTCTTGAAGTTTTTAATCTTATGGCTCTTGCAATGCTGCATTTCCCCTTGTCGTGGTAGCTCCAGCTCTTCTTGCTGTGACAAATTTCTTTTGCCCACCACAGTGTCACCCACCTGCCCCCACAAGCCCCCAGTATCCACACCCTCCAAGCCCAGCACTGGGCTGGTTCCCAGCTGTGCTGAGCTGAGTTGCTGAGCAGCAATCACCGCTGTCTGGCCAGCAACAGGCCAAACAGAGCAGGCAATTTGCAGCTTTTCTCCCAGGGAACGTTTCCTTACTCAGCTGCAATAGAAACTATATTTGAGTAACCTAATAACAAAAGGTCTGTTCATCTGAGAAAATTTTATTAACATTGAACAACAGAGTAAAACTTTGTTCTCATGGTACAGAGATACACAGACAGAATGATTGAACTGCCTTTATTGCCTTGGAAAACCTGCAAAAAGATTCTGCATTAATGAAACCCACATAAGGAACTATATTTTCACCACTTTAGACTTTCAAGGAGAAGCCTAACAGCAGGGGCTTTTTCCTGACTTCTTTTTGCCCATATGTAGATAAATAGGAAAATAGGCAGACATCACAAATAAAAACCAGGGCTGCTGTTCCATGCAGCAGCTGACTCTGCTGCCAATCCCATATGCCAGATGCTATACTGCCATGACCAAATCTGGTGCTGACATAAATATTGTCCATACTTGTAAATTGAAATTATTTTTGGATGCAAGACATATGCACCTTTTTTAATCTAGAAAGCTTAGACATAAAAGTTTAAAACAAGCCATTATGTTAATAAAATATTGCTCTAGATTTTCAAACATTCTTAATTACTTTGTATAACAGGGGTAGGGACAAAACTTGTTTGAATTATTTTTCTTTCCTTTCCTTTTTGCAATGTTCTTTAAAAAAATCTTACCTAACTCGCTGTATTATGTGATGTGCTTGTGTGGATGTCAGGATAAATTGTAAAGTTTATTTTTCTTGAGTTCTGCCAAGTCAGGCTGAGTGGGGTGTCCATTAGGAGCAGCTGGTGGCTCATGCAGAGACAGGTTTAGCTGAATAAAAGCATAGATTCCAGTAGGATCTCCTTCCCATTAGATTAGAAACAGGTAAACTGGGGAAAAGGACAGAAGACAGAGGAAAAAGTACATTTCTGGATGCAGCAAAGATGAGGAAAATACAGCAGAGATCTCTGTAACTCCAGACACATGCTGCAGGCTACCTGTACACCTCATTTTATACAAGTCTCACAGAAAATCACTGTCAGAAAACTCACAAAAAGCTGTCATCCACTGCCAATATTTACACTGAAATCAACAATTTCACCCAATGTTACTAGGCAGCATGGAGTGATTCAGGTTTTCCACTCAGGAGACAGCTTGTTATATCTGCCTGAGAAAGAGGCTCAAAATTTTCTCAACTTGGACATGGTAAAGGGTTGCTCAGAGAGGCTGGAACTAGGTAAGATCCTGAGAAACCTGATCTGACTTCACAGTTGGATCCACTTTTAGCTAGGAGGTTGGACCAGATGATCTCCAGCAGTTCCTTCCCATCTAAAACTCTTCTATGATTGTCTGATTTTTTTATAAAACTTGGGTTTTGATAGAGTTTCTGACTGACTCTAGTTGATTGCATGATCTCAACCAGAAACAAGCTTGTCTGTGTTTACCTCAGTTCCTAATTTTCTCTGTGCATTTAACCTATTGCCTACTATTTTATCCATTACCATTTTTCTCTCATACTCACCTCTAGGCACTCCTCTTCCCTACTGTCACAGAAGAATCTCCCTTGTTCTGTCCCCAGGAGTGATCCTTATAGAAAAAAACTATAAAAATATATGGACTCCCAGTTTAGATGTCAGGTTCAAGGCCAAAGAACAGTTTTTCCCCTTGCTCCATCCTAGCCATCCTAGACTAGGACATTTCCAGTTCCAGGCAGAATCTTTAAGGTACATTGTGTATTAATTTTCAAAACATAATTATTCAAAGATTTACAAATTGACTGCTTCCTCACAAATTCCTGCCAAATTAGTGCTAGAGAAAAATTCATCATGAATGCTAACACAGGCTGGTTAATACTGGTTGTTAATTTTTCCTTTTTTTCTGTAGACATATTTCAGAAATGTCTGAATGCCTGACACTTCCTAATCAAGCACCAACTGAGGCAGATAGATAGTGTGGGATATTTTTGCTCCAACTGTGAAATATTTACAAGGCTAAAGCAACCAAAACGTGAAATAGGAATTACTCAGTTATCTCAACAAAATAAGGGATTACCAGCATTTACAAAATTAATCCCTTGGTCATTTTTTTAAAAATTGATACAAATTAGAGCATAAACTTACATCACAACATACCTGCTCTCTAATTTCAAGTATCTATTGGCCATGTACTGTCAGTCCAAATTAAACCTAAAATCAGGTCTGGCTAAAATAAAATTTTGTTATGTCTTTATCTAAATAAAAGCTCTGAATGGAGATGGCATGTCTCAAAAGCAGTGGCTTGGCTCAGGTGATGCTAGCTGTTGTATGAGTTTTGCCAAATACATAAAACTTTTTTTTTTGGTCTAACATATGAACTTCTATTTCCTTCAAAAACACCTGAAGTCTTTCTCCAGTTACGGCAGGCCTTAGAAAAATTTGAGAGGAGCAGATGACTGCTGGATCTCTCAACCAGAGGTGAATAGGCAAGACTGGAAAATAGGATGAGTACTGGCTATACCTTTCCAGTTTCCTGGCCAAAAGATCTGCAGTAATACAAAGATTAAACAATCCTGAAGCTACTGAGAACACTAATTTAAAAAAGAAATAAAGAGCATAGACGACCTGATACCTCAGCAAAACTATTCATGCATACTGTCTGAGAACATGCTTTGATGTTTTTCTGGATGCAAGCCATGAATCACATCACAAAACCAGTAAAAAACAAAAAAATAAAAGAACCTTTGCGGGTTCAAGTTGAAATAGGTAGCAGTAGCCAAAGATGAAAAAAACAACATTGTTCTAATATTTAAAAAAAAAACCAAACCCTGACTCTCAAAACTTAGCTCTACAAGTTAAGAAAATTACTCTTTGCACTTCAATTGCCAAAGAAAAACAAAAACAAACAAAAAATGAACTAGTACTTAAAACAGACTCAGATTCTTACTTGGATCTTAATTTTACCATTTTCTTCACTCACACTGACCTTTGCAAAATCCTACTGGACACAAACATGAATACAGAAATCAGTTCTAGGAAATCCAGAGATAAATGTATTAATGTATTAAATATAATAAGGCCAAGAATAACCACAGAAGGTGCACAAATTTTTATCTCCTTGCAGCTTCTTCCAGTGTGTATGATCATTACTATTGTATTGATGCCAAAAACCAGGGAGCTATATTTAAATTCCAAAGAAGTTATTTGGAGTCCATAATGCTAATCATATTTGCACAGAAAGGGAAGGAAACCTCATAATAACATACATATGAATTTTATTGACTTATTTGTGTTCATTAAAAGTAGATGTTCTCTGTAGCCAAAAAAAAACCCAAAGAACTTAGCAGAAGAGAAAAGCAGACACGGTTGGTTAAAGCATGGCAGTTATTTCACACCATGTGCTGTTTCTCAAACTCCTAGCAGTCAGATGCCTGACAGAAAATAAGCACAGTCATTTGTGAGGGCACAGGCAGTTATCAAATAATAAAGGCTTTGTTCTTGTGGCAAAACAGCAAAATTCCTTCCAAATATTAGAGTGGAATTTTTTTTCCACTGCTTGGAGTGTAAGCTTCCCATTTAAAATATTTCATTTACCAATGCTAATAAAACGTAGGGCTTTTTGCTATATCCTTGAACACAGCAGTTCATATGATAATAAACTTGCAGAAAATCAGATGAAGGCAGATCTGACATTCTGACATCTGCTTTATAAATCTCTTCCTTCTGGTTACTTACTGACAAGAATGATAGAGATAAGAGCGTCCTGGGGAAAAAAACAAACAAACAAAAAAAAAACTAACTCACAATGGAATTTGGATGCCATGATGATCTTAGACAGCCTCAGATTTTGTATTTTAGATTTCTGGTAGATCTGAAAAGTCTTATTAACAAAAAATATAGACCAAGACAGGAAAAAGTAAGATCAGTTCAGAGAACTGATAAGGGGATGAATTTACCTAAATAAATAATATATGGAGGGATGTCCTTTCTCTCCTGCATATTTAAAGCTTTTTGAATAGAGCAGGTCAGAAGACTCTAAAGTGTCATTTACCAGAATTACCCAATTTTAACTCCAGAAATACCTACTAACATGACTCTGTTCAACACTCTCTTATCAATTAAGTCAGCCATAAATGAGACTATAGTGGCTATTAAGTGTAAGTACCTGCTGAAAACAATTTTACCATACCTACACAGCCATTAGCGAAGCTGACTGCAGTCTCCCACTCTCAGAGGCACTAATGGCTGAGTCAATGTACAGTACCTCCCACTTTCCCTTCTTCAGGGACTGGGCACTGTATTCCCATCTCGGCTGTTTTCTTTCTATCATGGTGTCTCAAGGAAATGAGGCTTGTGCAGACAGACTGTCTGTCGCTGTAGCTGTCTGTCTCCCCAAGGACTTCAAGTTTCAGCCAAACTCACAGAGGAACAGAAGTCTCACACATAACATTAAACCAACAAACTTCATAAAAGTAATTACTGGGTAGAGGAGAAGTAACAAGCAAATCCTCTGACTGTGAGAAGAACCAAGCAAGTGAACGTGAGCTTTTTAGTTTTACTGGAGATTCCATCTGGACAGGATATCCAGCAGATGCTCTATTCATATGAAAATCTTCAATAAGAGTTTGTAATCAAGAACAAATGCAAAGATTAAAAAAAAAGTTTTCTTGTTTTGGGATTTGAAATAAATAATTTCTTTTTCAGAACATTGAAATGAGAACAGAAACAAACAGGGAGACAGAGAGGGTAAGTCCTTACCATATGCTCTGTCATGCTCCCGAACATTTCTGCTTTACTTAATGTTACTGGAGGTGGTGATTGTGGAAGCTTCTTATTCCAGCATAATGGAGTTTTTTTCTACAAATAAAAAGTTGCTTCTCTTCTTCATTTGTTGGGTAGTCATTTTTCAAAATGCTCTTTCCCTCCACTTAAAAATAAGTCTCAAGTTCTAGACCTGTCAATTTGTTTTCAGGTACATTTGAAGTTCAAAGGATAAGCTGTCTTGAAATATTTTCTGATTATTCTGAATATATCACTTTTTCTCAGTTCTCCATTTTTCAAAACCCAAGTGCTCAGATGCTATCACCCATCCAAGTGTTTTGGAAATGAAGCCCTATCAGAAAAGACCACAACCTCAACTGAGTACACTGACAAGATTACATAATATGTTCTTGAATTTACTCTTAATAAAAATAAAATAAAAAATTATATGCTCCTAATAAAAATAAAAAAGAAATTATATACAGGCATTAACTGCTATTTTGAAACTGGGATTTGACCAAAGCCATAATTATGTCTCATAACTTTTTCAGATCATATGCCTCAAAACATATAAATAAATAAATAAAAAACCCATTTTTTTTAATTAGTATTTCCCTTCTTACAAATATCAGGGTTTAAAAGGGACTCTCAGACACCCATTACTGTAAGTTTAGCCCAAAACAGAAGATAATTCTGATTTCTACCCCTGCACAAGGGACAAGCAAGACTGCGACAGCAGGACAGAGAATTCCAATTTCTGCAAACGCAGGTTTCCTTCACCAGAGCAAACTGCATTGAACAATACAGCAACCATTTCTGTCCTAAAACTGAAAGAAGAGAAATGTTCTCCGCAAAATCTGAAGTGAGTCAGAAACATGCTCCATGTGAGAGGTCACCCCAGCATTCCCAAAGGCACTGCAAACAAAAAGGCAGTACATGGTCATTATGGAGATGCATGTGGAGATACATTATGGAGTTGCTGCAGTGAAATGTGATGGTTTATGGTTGTAACAAAAAGAATAAGCAGCATAATGAATATGAGTCTGCATATAAACAAAATGCTACCCTTTCAGTCACCCTTGCTGCTTTCAAGATGCATGGTTATGAATAATGGGCAATGCGTCCTTTTATTTTCAGATGATATATTGCCTAAAGAAATAAGCACAGAAGCTGCCTTCATGCCCAGATCTTTGTGACAGTTCTGAACAGATTTTTCCTTATATAATTTTTTTCAAAAGTAACTAATATTAATGGATGGTTGTGCTCACCCCTACCATTATTGAAGGAAAGTCAGAGCATTTTTACTTGGATTACTATGGATTATAAAAGTCTTTGCAAAGTAAGCATTGTTCACCAAAGTGATATACAATTTTATTTCTTTCCTGCTTAGTTTTCTTAGGCTATTTGTCAGCCACTTGTTAAAAGCTAGTGGTAAAACATCTGATTTAAAAAGAACAAAGGCTGGGTGAAAGGCATCACAATTTTTAGATTTGTCTTCTTCTTTTATAAAATGTAAAAACAAAAAAAAAACCCCATTGGTTCTACATCTCCTAAAAAGTATTTTTCTTGACTTGCAGCCATAACTCATTTTCATAAGAAGTTACAGATCTTTAACTCCCTTTTGAAGGAATTTGTGTCAGAAACTTGCCTGTCCTTTTCAGACATGTAGCGACACCCCCACACACCCCCTGAGCAAACTCAGAGCACTGCTGTGAGTCTGATGTCTTCGTGTCAGCCTGGGGACTGCGGCACTGTGACCTGAGGTTCCGCACATTGGTCTCACAATGGAGGCCCACAGCTCACACCTCAGGGAGAAGGAGATGCAGAAGAAGGCTGTTCTGATCTTCTAGATGGGATTTGTGATTGCTTTTTTTTTTTTTCCCTATGCAATGCACCACCTTGTGTGCTTTCTCCCACTCTGTAAGTCCAGGCACAGTCACCTGACAGATCATGTTTAACACTGACCATTTGTGATCTGCCATATTCAGCATGTGGGGTCTTGGAATGAGACGTAAAATGTGCAGAAAAGCACAATGAAAAGTATGAGGGGGAGCAGGATGTAGGATCCAATTAAATGAGTCACACACTCAATATAAGATACTTCAAGAACCTTCTCAATCTCCAAGTGCTGCATATCCACAAAAGGGGTTTGAACTATAACTCCTGATAAATGCAGCCATTCTAGTGCTGTATCCATGAACAATTAAAGGCAAGAGTGAGATCGTCCTTCCTTTACTTCATGACTGATATTGCAAATCCAGAGTATGCACAAATACTTTTTATATTGCTGTGGGGTAGTATCCATGTTTCATAAGAAAATCCACTTGCATGTTCTCTCTTCAGACAATATTTTAGAGTTACTGTAGGAACGTCACTACATCTCATTATAATGCAAAATGAATCTGGTGTTCCAAAAAGATTCCCTGCTTTATTCTGGATGTATGAGGGAGACATAGTGTTCCAAGAAATAAGTAATGCCTAAGGCCATGCAAAATCACCTTTTAAAGTCCATTACCCAGGTTCATTTGCATGAAGAACTGCATTTTAAAGGTTAAGTTACCTGTTATCATAGAAAAGCTACTCTAGTGCTTTAAAATAGACTGCTCAAGGCCATGACAAATTACTTTCCCAAATGCCCTTACTTAAAGGCTCAATTCAGTGAACCAATAACTTACTGCTAATTTGCAACATTTTCTCAAGTTCTGCCTACGGAATCGAAAATGAAAATAAATTATCCTCCAGTGCTTAACAATGCTTTTCTTGCATATAAACATGCTCTGAAGATTTGAATACTGCTCAATAAGGACTTTGGGTGTTTTTGAGATCAAATTCAAAGACTTAGAGTCGCTAAAAATCCACAAGGCACACAAAGCCACTGGCACCTCTGTTTTTCCAAATTTTGATTTCAAGAGCAAATCTATCTCAAAATAAGAACCCATCTCAGAATGTTCATTTATTTTTCATTCAATATATGAAATACATCTTTGGATGGAGAATATCTCTGTTTAAACTCTTTCAGTGTTTCAGAAGTTATCAAGGACATAAACTGCATGTTCAGCACATTATACACAAACTTGATGGTGCCACCACACAGCAAGTAATCAATTTAATAAACAGAGATATTTTAGATGTATCTGATGATATTTTTCCTGTCTTTGGTCTTATGAAATTCTTGAGAAAACAAAGACTTCAGGGAGGACTGCAAGTAACAGCAAACCTGCCAAACTGAGGACTTGATATTTTGAGTTCTAAAGAGGCATTTGAATGTAGAAAGGGCTGGAAGTCACACTTATATCAACAAATAAAAGTAGTAAAAAGATTTTATTCTGAAATGTACACACTCCTAATGAGAAGCTCAACTTAACATTAGCCATTCTTACCCCCTTTTCAACAGTAGTTACCAGCCAATGGCAAGTCTGAGGATAGAATGAGAAAAGACGGCACTGGTGGACAGATGATGTCTTCAAAAATCCCCTCTAGATCTGCAGAGCTATGAAAGTGAAAACAGGGTGTAACAGAATATATCTGAGACATAGGAAGAAAAGTCAGTTCTGGATGCCTAAGTAAGGAGAGTGAGGAACCATTTGTCCAGATATGGAGTGAGTACAATCTTCTCCCATCCCCACACTGGTCTAACGACTCATTTTCTTTGTCCTTAGTCTAATAAACAGCATTCGTTCCATGTGGGAGTAAAAAAAGGAGCTTTTCTGCAGGAAAAAAAAAGAAAAAATAAAAGAGTCTGATTCCTTGGAGACTAAGCAGCATGGTGTCCTGGTAGAACAGAGGAGTTGTTCTCAGGGTGCAGCTTCAAACTGGTTGGAAAACAGAGCTGAAAGGAATCATGGAATGATTAAGGTTGGAAAAGACATCAAAATTCATTGAGTCCAATCCTTGACCCAACACCACCATGACAACTAAACTATAGCACTGAGTGCCATCTCCAGTTGTTTCTTGAACAATTCTAAGATTGGTGACTCCACTACCTTCCTGGGTGATGTCAGGAAAGAAATCATTCCTTATGTCCAACCTGAACCTCCCCTGGTGCACATGAGGCCATGTCCTCATCCTGTCACTTGCTGCCTGATAGAAGAGATAGGCCCCCACCTGGCTACAGCCTCCTTTCTGGTGGTTGTATAGAGTGACAAGGTCTCCCCTGAACCTCTTTTTCCACGCTAACCAACCCCAGTTCCCTCAGCTACTCCTCATGGAATTTACCCTTTAGACCCTTCACCAGCCTCATTGCCCTCCGCTGGACTCACTCCAGCACCTCAGTGTCTTTCTTGCAGGGAGGGGCTCAAAACTGGACATAGGATTTGAGGTGTGGCCTCACCAATGCCAAGTTTAGAGGGGCAATCACGGCCCTGGTCTTGCTGGCCACACTATTTCTGTTGGGTGCACACTGGCTCATGTTCAGCCACTGCCACCACCATCTCCAGGTCCTTTTTCACTGGGCCACTTTCCCATCACTCTGGCCCAGGATGTAGCATTATAGGGTGTTGTTGTGACCCAAGTCAGGAATTTTTCTCCCAGAAAAACAAGGGCTAATGGTTATGAAGTGTCAGCCAGCTGTTTAGATAAGAGTTCATTCACCTTTTCATTCTGGTTGCATGGTATATGACAGCCTTCCACCAGGATGTCTGCCTTGTTAGCCTTCCCCTGATCCTTATCCATAGGAACTCAACCTTATCATCATCATTTTTGGTGGCTTCACCTTGGCAGGATGCCAGGGACCCACCATGCCTCTCTCATGCCTCTCTATCACTCCTCCTTCCCAACTGAACAGGGTGAGAAAATAAGATGGAAAATGGCTGATACAAAGCAGTCTACTAAAACAAACATGAAAGTTTGCATGCACATGAACAAAGAGCTAAAACAATAATTTTATTGTCTACTTCCCGCAAGCAAGTGATGGCAGGCCACTGCCCAGGAAGCAGGGCTGCAGCACATGTAGCAATTGCTCAGGAAAGCAAACATTGTAAATAATAAAAGTCCCCCATTCCTTCTCCTTTTATTACCTTTTACATCTGAGCTGACACCATATGGTATGGAATATCCTCAGTTGAGTCAGCTGGCCAAGCTGTGTCCCCTCCCAGGATCTTGCCCAACCCTAGCCTACTCATGGGGGAGGAAATGCTGAGAGACGGGGCTGGTGCTGTGCCAGTGCTGCTCAGCTGTAGCCAAAGCCCTGGTGTGTTACCAACACCTTTCTAGCTACCAAAGCAAAGACCAGCACTGTGAGGGCTGCTGTGGGGAAAATTAACTCCATCTCAGCCAGACCAAATAAACTATTGCAACTTTCAAGTGAAAGTTTTCTCTTATCATCTGATAAGAGCCTTAAAACACTTGTCTGCCACAGCCATCCCTACCAGACCTGCTTTGTCTTCTCTCCATCCCCTGAGGCATTGCAGGATTCCCAGAGTCACAGAGACAGGGCAGAGAACATGTTCTGCTTCAGAGCATGCCAAAAGTGTTAGAGCATTAACAGGACCAAGCATGTGCTTGTGTCTCACAGTGCAGTCGACAGGATCCATGACCCACGTGTTTGCAGCTAAGGGGCTTGGCCCACTAGCTGTTGACAACTGTTTGGTGTAGACTTCAACAAAAATATTTGTGCCAGCTGGGGGAAGAGCACTCCCCTCATGTACTCACAAATCTGTTCAAGTCCTTGTGCAACTTGCATCCCTCTTTTCTGGGGGCTCAGAGTCCGTGCAGAGGGACTGCAGGCCACCTCTTCCAGCTCACTGAAGTACCCTAACCCCCAGACTGGACTCACACTGAGAGGGAATTCATTCAGGATGGAGAGAGGTGAATCACAATAAAAGGAATATGACTCTCTGATCTTTATTACTGTGCCATACCTAATGGCTATAATGTATGTAACAAGGATTTAAAACAGAGGCTGGAAATCCTTATTCCTGCATGAACACTATGGCAGAAAAATCATGCCCTTGCCGGAAGCAGAGTGTGAGAGGAGGATATTATTCTCTTTCAGAACCCCCTCCTAGTTAATCTCTAGCCCAGTAGTTACATTGTTGTTCATTAAGGTATTGTAAACTCCCTGTAGCCAAAGGGCTTTTGAAAAAGTCTTTAAATGATCAATTTCATTATATAACTGTAATAAATTTGCGGTTTTAATAAAGAAACTTAATATTGAAGATACTAGAGGCATTTCTGTATTTGTGGGGGCTTTCAAGATCACATGGTAAATATGGTTATTAAAAGACATTATCAACCCCCATCAGTCAGTCTGGCACTACACAGGATGCGAAAACAAACACTGAAAATCTTCCACTCTAATAGTTTGGTGCAGGGGCAGGGAAACACAGGCAGGATCCTGATGGCTTTGGAAGGAGCAGACAGCTATCAGCAATTCCCTGCAATAAGAATCTCTATTGGTGATGCCAGAAAACTTACATTTGTACAAATTATCAAAAGAGAGGTTTCACACCCCAATTAATGTACTGTCAGCTTCACGCAGCTTGTGCCCCATGTATGACCAACAAAAATTTTGGAGAGGTACTGTTTTCACATCAGTGCTATTAGGTAGAGGAAAGATAAATACAAGTTGTTCTCATCCAAATTAGATTTTAAAAAGCAATCTTCCTTCTAATTTAGTATGTGACAAGTTACAAAAGCACCTTTATGTTGTGAAATAGCACAGAGAATTAGACTGCATCGTGCCATGTTCAAATTTGTCAGCATTCAGTGGGAACAAAGAATTGCTGGGATTACAAGCAGCTGTTTCCAGACTTACAAAAATCCTGTGGTTCTGAACTCCTTTCAAACCGTTTGATACATCTCTTGATCACGATTTCTCTGCAAAGTCTCCTTATTGGCAGACGGCTCCTCTCTGTAAGCTGAGCAAGTCATGAAAGGATGATTACAACTCATGGTAATTTTTTGAGCATCTGGGCCCTGAGATCTCCAATATAAAAAGCAGATCCCAGTCACCATAAACGAGAAAATAAAATTGGAAATCAAAATTCTAATTGCCTTAAGTACTGGACTTCACTTTGATCTGGATCCTGCGTTTCCCAGAGCAATTATTACTATGTCCGGATCGCATGGCTGGAATCTAAATAACTTATAATAACTAAATAACTACAAGCAGTACTGTCACTTTGCACCTATCAGCCCCCCCATGCTTACTGAGGTCTGAACAAGCTGCAGTAAAAATCCTTAGTATTTTAGAACCAGTTTACTTCAATCAAAGTGAGTACGAAACTCACAAATGGACAGCTACTCCATATGCTAACACAGAAGGAATTTTTATTCCATAAATAAGTCTTAAGGAAGAATTCAGGCTCAACAGTTTTGAAAGCAGGGGAAGGAAAACTACAAAAGGATTACCCACTTCCTCAGACTGAATTGGTAATGTGATCAACTCAAATTTCACCCAGTATTTTGTAGTATCAAGGTCATCAGGAAAGTTTAATGGTTTAGTCTAAATGAAGACAACAAGCTTCTTTAAACAAATGAATATTCCAATGGAGAGTTTGAAATAAATCAGTGTTCAGTCAATAACCTCAAGATTAAAATTACTTCAGTGCCTAACTGCATAGAAATTCAGCACAAAATAAGCATGATGAATCTTTATGATTAAGGTAGTGTTCAAAAAGTCTTTTAAATCAATAGCAGTATCACCTACATGTCACCTGACTTTGATTTATATTGAATCAGATCTTTGACATATACCTTATATTGTACTAAAGAATTTTAGTTTGCCTGTAGAGTGAATTCTAGGACAAGGAGCCTTTTAGCGTTATTTGTAGTCACAAACCCTCATATTAAAAACTACTTTGCTATGTGCCCTTAAAAGAAAAGTGTGATTTGCAGCAGCTTTACTATGCAAGCCCATTTGGTGAGAACTGTTCCATAAACTGTATATCCACGATGCCTGTTATTTGCTAAAGTAGCCCGTGTTCAGTTTCAGTCTCTAAATGTTGGGTACTCTAAATTATCATGGAAACGTCGTGAGAAACTTGGCCGGGGGAGGTTAAAGCCAGTGGGAAACAGGAGTAAATAGTGTTCTTTGGCTTTCAGCTGCAGCTTTACCTCTTCATGTTCTGGTCACACTTCTCCATTTGATTTGCAGCAGTTCTCCCACAGATTCCACGGTAAAGAACATGGCAATTAATTTTCGAAAACGCCTTTTATCATTTGATAGACTCCCTGCTCTGATCAAAACCTAGTTTATTACGGAGCTTCCGTGGGGCTTGACCATTTAATTAAACAGGATGATTTCTAAGAGCTAATACAGTGCCCTTTACATTTATCCGCTCCCTACGAAGCCCCCGCGGTTCCATCCCCGCCAAGGGGACTTTTGATGTATTTTTAACTAGGAGCCGTGTCTTCGGCTCGCCCTCCCGAGGCAGGGGCTTCCCCGGGCTCTCTGCGCCCCGCGGGTGTGGAGGAGCCGCGGGCGGGCCGGGCTGGAGCGCGGAGCCGGGGCAGAGCCCCCACGGAACCCACCCGGGCGGCGGAGCCTTCCCGCGGCCGCGGGCGAGCAGCGGCGCCGAGCGGGGCGGGGCGGCGGCGGCCCCCGGGCGGCGAGGGGCGGAGTGGGAGCAGCCCGGGGGTGCGCTCCTCCCCCGGGCACCGACGGCTCCGTCCCACCGCCGCGGAAGCGCCCGCCAGGCCGTCGGGGCAGGCGGCGTGGGGTCGGGTCGGGCGCTGCGCGGGTGGGGGGGACCGGGAGGGCGTAGACAGGAGGGGATAAAAACCCGCTGTGTCGCCGCCGTGACTGGGAGTGTCGTGCCTGCTCTGCTCACCCACCGCCGGTGCCGGGCTCCGGGCCTCCGCTCCATTGCCGGGGGCAGCGGGCCAGCGCTGCCTGTGTCCGCAGGGGAGCGCAGCGGAGCCGCTGCCGCGCTCCCAGCGCCCCGCAACTTCCCCGGAGCCGGGCGGAGCGCAGCATGCGGGGCAGGGGCTGCAGGCGGCGGCGGGGCCGGCATCGCCCTCGCCGGACATGAAGCGGCCATCGGAAGCTCCAGGTAACGCTGCCCGGCGGGGTGGCGGAGCAGACAACCCCCGGTAGCCGGGGTGTAAGAGGGGGCAGGGTCCGGAGGGGCAGGATCGGGGCTGAGAGGGGCCGCGGAGGCGAGCGCAGCCCGGCAGCGGGCGGGGGAGAGCCGGTCCCTGCCTCCGCCGCGGAACGGCGGCCGTGGCCGCGCTGCCCGGGGAAGGCGCTCAGAGACCCCTCGGAATGCTGCGGTGCCCCCGCTCCGGTGCCGGATTAGGCTGCTCGATCACCGGGCTCGCCGAAACTTTGCCCTCCGCCGACTCCCGGTAGGAATCTGGGGCTGCAGCGGCAATCCCCGACGTGAGACTGGTAGGAGACCCCCCCCTCAAGCCGTATGCTAGGGGATCTCTGTGAAATTTAGTCCTCAGATAATTTTTTGGAGGTGGTGAGGATCTTTCGCTGGGCAACTAAACTTTCGTAAGATTTGACATTGCTTGGAGACTGGTTACTGATACGGCAATAGGTACTGCCACTTACCATTGCATTCTTTTTCTTAATTATTTGCTGATCTCCTTAGCAACTAAAGTAATTTGCAAGGTTGAAGCTTGGTTGTAGCTTGATATACAAAGTAACATGGCAAAAGGGATTAATTTGTTATTTCACTGATGCATATTTCCCTTGTACTGCCCCAGAGGGATGAGAGCTGCGGAGATGTTGACTTCACGTAGCTGGTACTGCTGTAAAGAGACTGTTGATTAGTCCAACTGAGGCTCTTGTACGTCACCCAGTTTCTCTTCTGTGTCTCAGTTCTCTTTTAGACAAGCGAGTTACCGTGTCTTAAGAAAAAAAATCTCTTTTCAAGGAAATTCAGTCTTTAGTGAGGGATTAGTGGGAGATGACAGTTTTATCTGGCTAAGGTTACTAGGACAAATTAATCTCTAATTCAGCATGATTGAGTTCTGGCCAGATGCTGGCTGGAGAGAAAACTCCATTTGCCTTGCTGATCTCAGGATCAGCTTGCTGCAAATATGATGTAAAGCCATTTTTTCATCACTGTTAGGTCCTGCACCAAGCATAGTTTAGCCCACTTCGGGGATTTAGTCCAGTATATCAAAAGATATCCCAGATGTAGCTCAACAACAGTCTTTGCTGTTCAATCTATCATGTCACTAAATCTCCTGGATTACGTTTGAGTAATCTGTATCTGTTGAGTCAAAGATGCTGAACACAGCTGTCAGGAAGATTTGATGCAGAGTGTCTTTTCCACTCAGGAGTGATAAAGGCAGACTAGAACCTGGAGGCTGAGGCAAGGTGACTGTTGTATACATATTTCCTCTGAAGAGTATCACACACACACAAGGAACAGGAGTTTATGCAGACCTTCCTTATAAAATAAAACTTTTAAAAATACTAATTGCATAGGATGCCATTAGTCTATGTGTAATTAATGGCTGTATCATGTACTTGAACAGGATTCATAAAGTTGGGACTAAAAGCATGAATAATTATACTTGTATAATATTGTTGTTATAATTTAATAAAACCTCATTCTAAAAATTACTTTCGCTTCTGAGTTCATGAGGAACCTTTGTCAAACGTCATGTCAGAAAAAAATAGGGCTGTGAGAACACAAGCACCTGAGCCATCATTTTTGAATTTCATGTATTGTTATATTTGACTAGTACAACCCTAATTCATCTGATATGTACACTGGTATAGGGGGAGAGCACCTGAGTGGACATTGGAAGTTAATGAGAGGTGCCGAGATGTATTAATGTCTTATGGGCTGGTGAGAGTGAGGGGAGACTCAAGAGAAGGCAATCACAGGAGATGTGGTGCAAGGGAAGGAGGTAGGGGATGTAGAAATGGTGTGAACCTTCTGGAGAATGAACAGAGGTCTTTAATGTTTTTCAGTGCTTGATCTCTTTAGGAGATCAACACTAGTCCTGCAGTAGTATCACAGGCAGCAGGGTTGTGAGCAAATATATGCATTTTCACTGTGCAAAAAGTACCAGCCAGATGTAGGACTATTTGCATCACCAGTGTACAGGAAAATGCTTTACACTACAAATAGCATCCACCAATCTGATTTTTTAACAGTGAAAAGACTAACAGTGGTGTTTGCAAAGTCATTCAGGTGAATTGTGATCTCTAGTCCAATTCACTGCTAAAAGATGTGCTACATAATGATTTTTTAGCAAAGTCTCAAATTAACTCGGAGAGGAAGTTTGGTGTACATGTTCCATTGGAGAAACAGCAATAAGCCTGAAGGTGCTAACAGAGGATGAGAAAACTGATGTTGATATTATTAGCATCACGATAGTGAGAGAGAGAGCCCAGAGAAAGGAGAAAGCAATATTTAGGATATTAGTTGATCTTCAAGTGATAACTGATGGCGAGACTCTATGTTGACAGCAGTCTCCTTTTCCATAACCAGGTCTAGGTGCTTGTTACTTTTAAAAACAAAACAATAAACACCCAACCCCCTCAGAAATAAACAAGAAACAACAACAAACGTGCGCATTATAAAGTTCAAAACCAAGAACCAAATCCCTAGCTTCTCTAGAATGTAATTGGCTGTAGTAAATTTTGCTGTTTCTGACCACAGAGGATTTTCCTTATGATATTAGGCATGTCCTGCCTTTCCTCTTAAACAGTTTTGAAGCACATACACCATTAGTGTTCAGATGAATCATCTCAGAGAGCACTGTGTTTTTGGCACTGAACTTAAAATATTGCACTTTAACATCACAGGGAAATTATTTATTTGAACAGAATTCAAGAACAAAACTCCCAACAATGTCCTTCACTTTACTATAAATCAGAAAAGGTATCTACCCAGCTCATTCAGAAATAAAAGTGAAGTACTTGGCCAAAGTCTGTTGGCACTTGTTAGCTGATAGTATTCAATGGCAATATCTCTCTTGAGAAAATCTGCAATATTGAAATTTGTAAAATAAGATTTCTTGAAGACCTGAAGTAGTGTTAACTGAGATGAAACCAAATGCCAGGTTTTTTAATATAAGGCTAATTGCAGGCTTTGTTCTTTTTGCCACTTAACATTTTACAACCCAGAAATGTTTATGTGGACATTTTGAGTAAGTTCAAATGATCACATACCCTATAAATATTTATGTTGAACATGCTTAGCTCTGCAGAACACCCAGGTGAATTTGTGCAGAAGATAAGGGCAACACAGGTTGAAGAGCAAGTTGCAGCTCAACACTCCTACTATACAAAAGAGCAAAGAGCTTGTTGGGAATATAGGCACTACACTACGAGTTGTGCACGGAAAGGAAGGCTTCTGCTCATCAGCGTGCTCTCTAAATACTCTTGTGTGTCCTGCAATATGTTTAGGAGGTCTGTAATTTGGATTTGCCCTGCCAGACAAGGCAAGTTATCTGAAACAGTTTTCATTTTGCAGCTGCAGTGAGCTTTGAAAAAGGACAATCCAGTTTTCAGCCTCTGTGAATTGTTTTTGCTCCTGAGAAATAAAAGGCATTATGCTGATATACACCAGTGACTGATACATGTCTGCCCATGGGATTTGGTTGCAGACTAGCTTGGAGTTTCTGATGAGATATTTGTAGGCATGGACAGAAGCAAACATGCAAGATTAATCTAGTGTATTAAATTTGGTAACCCTTAAAACCTGGGCCTTGATCTACTATGTCGTATTTGGACTATCTACAGGATCACAGTTATATTCAACATGGGAGATAATTTTTTAAGGGCCATTCACTTGTTGCAAGTGCACTTACATTGAAAATTAAGCTGCATAGCTTACAGAGTCAGGCATTCACATATTAGTGGGAAAGGCAACCTTTGCAGCAACTTTTGTGGATCCTTTCTGATCCAGTCTTGAGGCACATGGTTTTATGGTAATGTAGTTTGCAGATGCCTTGCTTCATACAGTAGGCTAACTAAATGAGCAATTAATAAATACCTTTTTCATCTCCCAGTGTCTTTTCATTGTGCCTTATGTCTGTATGTCATACAAATTCACACTGTGGTACAGAATTATTTTTGATGGCAGTTTCTCTAATGTTTCATAGGTTGCACCCTCTAGAAGAACTTGCATCTATTGGTTGTTGCTATAGACTACCTAACTAGCAAAAACAACTAAGTAAGGCTTAGCTTAGGACTGGTTAAAAAATACTCCTCTGGATTCCTAACTTTTCATTGAAAACCCCATGCAGTTAGATGCTTCAGGAGACTTTAAAAGCCTAGAAGAATTTATTAATCCTGATATTAAACTTTAATTCAAACCAATCAATTTATTTTTACAATATTTCTATAGCTGAAATAATGTTAGTGTATCTCTTGTATAAACAAGGGATCCCTGTGCAATCAGAAGTGCCAAATAGAGTCACAGCACTTTCAGTCTCATCTCAGCACTTCCTCTGATCAGTCTTTCCCATATTTAACGTGCAGAGGTTCCTTATTTAAAATTGCCAAGCTGGTAACTGTAATATGTTCATTATTTTGTAATAGTTACCAGTTCACATAGTTTGCCTGATCTCACAGAAATTTTGTGGCAAAGGCTAGGACAGCTGCAGTTCTCAGGGATAAGGATTTATCAAGCTCTTGATGTAATCATCCATTCTTTTCCCAGTTCTTCCTCAGAACCTGTGCACAGTGTCATGAAAGGTTTTGGGAGGAAAATTGAGCAATCATGTAACCAGGGACTGTATATGAAATCTAAAATGTAAAGAAAAATGCGGTTCTGGCACTTCTGAGCATTTGACTTGGCAGTCTTGCAATTCTCTTTTTCTTTTTTCTTTTTTTTTTTTTTTTTTTTTTTTTTTTTTTTTTTTTTTTTTTTGCAAAGAAAGCCAATGTGTATATAACTTATTGTGAAAGGTGAAATGTCCTATTCTCCCATGCTGCCTTCATATTTCTTTTAATGGGTCTTTATAAGGTTCAGCTCTTTAGTTTCATAGCATATCTTCTACCAGTTAAGAGTAGATTTGTCAGCAGAAGACAGCATCCTGCCAGATTGGCAGAGGTTTACAGAAGAGGGAAATAAAGAAATGAGGAGGAGTGAAAATTTTTGCTTTTTGCATATATTAATTAATTGCATCGGTAGTCTTAGGTTCTTAAGTAGCAGATGTAAATTCTCTGGAGAGAATGGTTTACCTCCTGAAAGTCTTCTGCTTAGTCCTCTCCTTTCCCTTTACACCCTCCTCATCCGCTTTTCCAGTCTCATATGCCTTAACTGACTTCTGCATCCTCAGACTACCTCCTCCTCAGTTTCTTTAGTAACAGTGATGATGCTCCCTTAGCATCCATCTCCCCTGGTTTTGCACTTCATTCCCTATGTCTCTTAGCCTTCTCTCTCTCCCTTTCTTTCATTGTCCCTCTGTCCTCCTGCCCTCTAGCACTTAGGTCTTGATTTTAGTTTTTTGGCCCTCAAGGCTCATCTTTTCTTTGTCCACCTTGCTCATCAGAGAATACGATATCTTTTATTCTCCTCCTTTCCATCTGAGGCTGCTTCTTTCTCCTCATCCCACTGTCCACAGGCTCCTGGCTATAGCCACTACCACCAGCTCAGAGCAGACATTGCAGGGTTTGTCCTGCTCAGACACTGCTCCAACAGCTGGGTGAGATTGGAGAAATGAATTTGAAGATAATGATGTGGGGGCTGAATACAACATCTGAACTCTGAAGGGGTGGCGATAATCAATGCAGATAAACTCACCCTGTGTATTTACTGACAAACTTTTAACAGGTACCAGGGAGAGCAAGAATGAACAGAAATGTTTATTCCTCTGCTATATATGTATATATTTTCTCAGAAGATGGTAAAAAGCATATCCCTTAGCACAGAAGTACTACTGTGCCAAATCTTACACCCCTGTTTCAAACAATACTGACTCTAAAATGTTGTCAGAAAAGAGTATTGTTAGGGATTTTCTATATACATATGAGCAAAATACTCTTTTTCTTTACTAAGTTTTGAGAAACAGCTGACTCATCCTTACTGAATGTTCCTGAAATTTGTGCCTGAGGTAAGCACTAAGCATAGATTCCTTCCTCATTACTTATATTGGCAAAGGTAGAAGAAGCAGAATATAAAATATTGTTATTGAGCAACTTTAATAACTTTCAAAATAGGCTGTTGCTACCTGAACCATAAGTTACTGAATTTGAAAAAAAAAAAAAAAAAAGGAAAGAAATTCATATGACATTTAAAGCTAGAGAGGCTGAGAAAATGCTTGAAAACATGTGACATTTTCTGATTGTAAAGAAAAGCATGTTGTAACTGCTTCCCACTAGACAAGAAAAAAACATTTTAGGATGAGGCTTTTTTCTTTCTTCTACTGGGAATCTGTGTTGGTTTGGAAACATGTAGGGAATGCCATTGCCAAGTCATGCTCCACAGAGGAACATTTCCAATTTTTTTTTATGAACTGTCAGAAATTGCATTACTTTGTCCAAGACTGAAGAATAGTTGCATTCTTTTTGAAGACAAAAAATACTGTATTTACAGTGTAGGTATTGAAACCGGAATGCAGAATTTCATGCTTACATAAAACCAATGTTAAGTTTACATCACCTTAAAACTACATTTTACCATTAATTGTACGATAACCTAAGGACTAATTCCCTGTGTTTTTCAAAAGGCATAGGAAGACATGCAGAGTGTGAATGGTAAATGTTAACGTGCTGTACCTCTGTATCCCTCTTTTGACAGCAACGAGTGCAAAGCTAACTGCACAAGTAATCTGTGGCAAGGAACACTGGGAGACAGCTAAAAGACAGTGACAATGTCTTTAAACTGGCAGACACTTCCTACTCGACTTGGAGTTTTTAAAGTGAACTGCAGAGGACTCGCATGCCTCTTGGTCTTCACCGTGAGTGTTTGTGGCAGTGCCCCGGGGATGTGTCCAGCAGCCTGCATCTGTGCCAGTGATATCGTAAGCTGCACAAATAAGAACCTCACTCGAGTGCCAGGAAATCTTTATAAATGTATGAAAAGGTTGGATCTGAGTTATAATAGAATTGGGATTGTGGAGCCTGAATGGGTCCCAGTGCTGTCTGAGAAACTGAACACTTTAATAGTCAATCATAATAGCATTAGCAGCATTAGCATTGGAAGCTTTTCCACAACTCCAAATCTGAAGTATCTAGACTTGTCATCCAACAGCTTGAGAGCACTGAGCAGCCCTGTGTTTCATGAGCTAAAGGCACTGGAGGTTCTCCTGCTGTACAACAATCAAATAACACAGATTGAGTCTTTAGCCTTTGGAGGATTGTACAAATTACAGAAACTGTACCTAAGCTACAACTTGGTCTCACATTTCCCACTGGACTTATACGTTGGAAAACATAAACTGACAGACCTTGTGTTGCTGGACATTTCCTTTAATCGCATCCAGACGATGCCTATTCAGCGCCTGAGTTCAGTGCCAGCCAAACAACTTAGTGGAATTTATCTTCATGGCAACCCATTCTATTGTGACTGTGTCCTGTACTCCATGCTAATCTTCTGGTATCAAAGGCATTTCAGCTCAGTGGTGGACTTCAAAAATGAGTACAGCTGTTTGTTGCAGTCAGACCCAAGAGGTCATAATAAACTGCCTTTACTGCATGACAGCGTTATGAATTGCTCTGAAAGTACCGTCAACAGCTCTTTCCAAGCCTTTGGGTTTATTCATGATGCCCAGGTTGGTGACAGACTGATTGTACACTGTGACAGCAGAATCAGTGATATGGGCACACAGTTTGTTTGGGTTAGCCCAGACAATAGATTGCTGGAGCAAGACAGGGAGACAGATAACTTCAAGGTGTTTCCTAATGGCAGCCTGGAGATAACAGATGCCCAGCTAGAGAACTCAGGGCTGTATTCCTGCATTGCAATAAATAAGAGAAGACTATTAAATGAAACCATAGAGGTCAGAATAAACGTTAGCAATTTCACAGTGAACAGGTCCCACGCTCATGAAGCATTTAATACAGCTTTTACCACCCTTGCTGCCTGTGTGGCCAGTATTATTTTAGTGCTACTGTATCTCTATCTGACCCCCTGCCCGTGTCAATGTAAGGCCAAAAAGAAGAAGAGGAAGCTGAACCAAAGCAGTGCCCACCCATCCATACTGAATTCCGCACTGCCGCAAGAGCTGCCAGCTGATGAGAAGAAGGCAAGCACTGGTAAACGGGTGGTGTTCCTGGAACCTGTGCATGAGCCCAAACAGAGTCAGAATGGGAAAGTAAAACTGTTTCCTAATGATGGTGTCATTACAGAGAGTATCTTAAAAACTACTCGAACAAAATCTGACTCTGACTCTGTCAACTCTGTGTTCTCAGATACACCTTTCATGCCACCAGCTTAGTTTGCTGCCTGTGTTTGTATCGTGCAGTTCTATTTCTGAATACCTCCTTTGCCTGTAGCAAACCATCAGGACAAACAAATAAAAAGAGATAAAATGTTTTAACAGAGGTATGTTTTGTTAGTCCTTGAACTGCGTCTCCTCTCTGTTCAGGCCACACAACAGTGATTCCTCATTTGGGAAAGGCAAACAGTGTGAATGTTTTTAATAGAAGCTTAGTCTGGGTTTTCCTCTCTGGTCCATACACAGCACTTTCTTGTGCATGTTTAGAGACACTTTCAGTACATACAGCTGGTGCTGCAGAGGCTGACCCCTGTGCAACACCCAGTCACGCTGATAACTCAGCTCTTCTGAAGTGTACACAGAAGCAACTAAGCAACTAAGGAGGAAAATGTCCAGACTTTCTGCAATTCCTTTCACATCAAATCTTTACATAAAATCACTATGGGAAAATAGTAATGATTTTTCTTGGCCTGCTTGGCACAAAAGGATTAAATTTGCCACCAAAATGCCTAGCAGCACTGGGTGAATGTTTGTGGCCTCCAATTCATAATGTATTTGCAAATAATTGATTGAAAATATTAAACGAGGGGCATTGTGATAATTTTATTCAAAATATAATCATGAGAATATTTGTGAAATGTGCTTGTATTTGTTTATAAATGTTTCATGGTATGAAAACAGGTAAAAGTTAACATGCTACCTTTGCAATTGCCTCAGTCAAAAAATGAAAGTTGCCATGAGGACTTACACAAATCAGCAGTAACTAATTAAGCTTTGATAACTGGATTGATTATAACCAATTGTCTTAAACTCCACTGCTCACTGTATGCTTGGCATCACATGTGGTAAACAAATCTGCCACCATCACCAGGGTTCCTGCTTCATCTTAAGGGTGAGTGACTTCTCTTCAAAGATAATTGCGAAATCAGGGAAATATTTTAATTCTTTTTTTATTTCTGTGGTACATGTTCCTGCAGCCTTATTAAATTTGCTTCCTAACCTTTTTTCTTAAAAGAGGAAATGCAGTATTTGGACAAAGTCGTGAAAATATAACAGACTTTACACACTCTAAATTGAGAAAACACAGATTTTACCTAGACATGGCCCTTGTCTTGTATGTACAGCTTTCTTTCTTGCATGTATCACAGTTTATAAGTCTGGTAAAACTGACCTGGACTGGTTATGCAATACAAGTTGCATGAAGCATGTATTGTAATGAGCATTCTATCCTATTAGCTTTTTCTTTTTCTGTTTTATGTGTTTCTTTTTTTTTTAAGCTTGCTTACCTTGGGGCCAGGCTGGACTTTTCCAGTCTTCCTCACATTTATAAGTAGCAACTTCAAAGGAGTTTCTCAGTAATTACAACTTACCAAAGATAAGTAAATTGAGCATGTCTGTCTGATTTTATTTTGGGGAAATATACTGAAAGGGTAAAGGATAAACTAAATCAGAATCAAAGGGCTACATGGTATGGCAACTGTAATTTATTTTCGAGATGCTTACTGTAGCAGCCACTTGCCATTTTTTGTGATTTATTTTGAGAGGCATGTCAACATGCTAAAGCTTATATCTGGCTGATCCAAAGCTATTGATTTGCTATGGAGAAATCCCAACATAGCTAATTGTTTGAAGAGAAGCTATCTGATAAACAGATTAGCTCAGGAAACAGCGTCTCTGTATTGTGTACAAAGTATATGGAATTATAAAAAAGCTGGAGATATTAACTCAGATATTCAGGGAAAAGGAAAATGAAAATTATTTTTCTAGGTAGAGGATAATGAATATTGAGGAGAGAAAGATGACCAGAAGCCTGCATCTTATATTTGTACATTTTTCTGTGTAAATTTAAAAATAGCTGCTGCTGTCAAGTAGGTTACAGTCCTTTCATGAAGCTTTTTCCCTCTTTCATCTGTGTATTCGCAGTAATTCAAAATCTATATTTTTATATATAAAGGATGATGGAAAAACAGTGATTGTCTTTGCTAAAATCAGGTTGAGTCATCTGTCACTGAGGCAAAGGTTTGACACTGTCTCCTTCTCAAAGACTTTTTTTAAAAGATTTTACTAAGCAGCATGATTTCCTACTCTTTCACATGTATGCTTGGTGAGTGGGTGGATGTCCTCTGTGTTGTGCAAGGAGATGATGGGGCACCCAGGGCCAAAGGGCTGAAATAGTGGTGAGGCAGAGTGGGAAGCAGAGAGACAAATACTCTGCAGACAGTTGTACAGATCAGTTCCAGCTCTGGGCAGATGTTAGCTCTGTTGTCATACATCAGGTTGATTGACCCAGATTTCAGTATTTACACAAGAGCGTGGATGGTCAGTTCCAAATTGGGCAGAAAAAGAAATCAGGCGGTTGTCAGTATGGCTGGGAGGCAGACACACTTCTCCTTAGCAGCTACAGCTGAGCAGGTGCACTCCACTGCTGTTTCCAGCACAGGGCAGTGGGAGCATTGTGCATAGAACTCACTGAGCATGTTAAATCTGTGTGGTAGTCCTCAACAAAAAAAGTAGAGATCCTTCCGCCTTTCCTCCACAGGGCTGCTGCCTGCAGCAAAAGCATGGGGATTTGTGGGATCAGAGTAATCCTGGCAGATAACTGGAGGAGCTGAGCATTGATCTAAACAGCAGATATTCACTGTGACTATTAAAAGTCTGTATTTTACTGACTCCTTCAAAGTGCTCACTGTTGAAGCCATGAGTGTAAACAAGGTTTAAAAGCTTTTAAAAGCTATGGCTTTTTTGCTGCTTCTTTACATTACAGCTTGATGAGTTCAGTGGGTTTAATGAAGTTGAATGAAGATTCTTAATTTTAGTGAATATTTATCTATAGCAGCAACACCATAATCCACAGCCCCAGTCCCCTCTTGTCTGGGAAGGCTGTGGAAAGCCAATGCAGCTCATCAGTTCCTCTGCTCCCACAGCAGTGTGAGCCCATCAGGGCTGGGAGCAGGGAGCCAGTGCTGCCATCCAGCTCCATGGCCTTGCAGCATGCAAGGGGCTGCCCAGTGCCACACCTGCAGCTCTTCTGTGGTCTGCTCTCCTACAAAGGAGAGGGTGCAGTTCTGTTGACAGACCTGTCCTAAAACCATGTCTTCCCCATTAGCCTGTGTCCTGCATTTCCCATTGATATTTCCAGCAACTACAAAAAAGCTGAATGATATTTTTAATGCAGAGAGAGTGCAGTTCTGTGAGATGTTGAATGCTCTGGCACCAGTCCAGTCACACTCTTAAAATGGGTTTGCAGTAAGGCAGAGGTACCCAGATCCTGGCAAGAATTCTATGACTGGGCATGGGGTCACTTGCTGCCTCTGCAAGATGCCTGGAGTGAGATGTTCTGATGACCCCAGGTTCTTTTGCTCTCCCTTGTCTTCTTTTCAGTGCCTGAGACCATGCCATACAAGGTCATAGGCAGAGCTCTTAAGCTTTATTTTGACACTGTCTTTTTTGGGGGGGACTCCTTTGAATATATGTCCTCCACCACTCTAATAGTGGTAAGCAGGTTTTCTCCTACTCCAGGGCCTATTGCATTGGTTCCAGCTGTCTCATGGATCAAAAATAAGAGTAATGTCTATAGGCAGCTCTGGAAAATTATGTCCTCGCCTCTGTTTCCAGTGCCACACATGCCTGCAGGCATCAGCTTTTGTGGAGTGCGTTGGAAACAAGTCATGAAAAGCCAGCATGAAATCTCAGGTCAGTCTGGAGTGCAACAACAGCAGCTGCACAACCACACTGTCCCTGTGTTCTTTACCTGTAGTGGCAGGAGACAGCTAAAGCTGCTTGCTGGTCATCTCTTCTGACCTTGATAAGATTCAGTGTCTGACTCAGACCACCCGACTAACATTGAGCACGTACAACATCTGACTGCCCCTCGAATACACTGAGCAGCTGCCATCCATGCTGGAAGCTGAGGGTGAACCTAAGTGCTTTCCTGACAGCAGCCTTTAATTTGCAGTTAGTTCTGTTAGCCACTATTATGTGCTATTAGTCCGGTAATATACCTCTTGCATGCTAGGCAAGTGATCCTCCAGGTCAGTAATGTGTTTGTCTCCTTAGCATCACTGCTTCAAAAAGTCAGATTTCTAAGGACTGCTAGTTCATGAATGTCAAAGAACTAACAGATTGTATAGCTGAGTCTACTGAACAGCCAAAACCCTAGGGCAAAATTGTGATTAAACAAAAACTTTAATTTAGGATTGCACAAGATGATTTTTTTCCCTCTAGAGTAAATCAACCTCCTTTGGAGTGCTTTTATACCTTGTCTGCAGCTTATTCCTGTGCACCTCTCATGTCTCTGAACTGGATGATTAAAAAAACCAGCTTTTATGAGCTGAATCATACTGTTGTGGTCATCTCCAAAGTAATGCAGCAGGGACAGTCCTCTCAGTGTGGACTGCAGCCACTGGCCTTCCCACCCAGCACACACTCCTTTTTTCATCTTCAAGACTGTGTCATCACCATTTAGCCATAGCAGGTGCATGGACCTTTTCCAGCCTTTTCCTTCATTGTTTTCAGCTTAAGGGCTGGCTTCCTGAAGATGATTTCTGGATGAATTCAAAGTTGCTGGAAGGGATTATTTGAATTTATAAATCAACTACTTGCAAGTGGCTTCTAAATCATGAGAGCTGGCATTGGTAAGTTGTAGCTTAGGATACACATTCAATTTACAGATCTAGCAATTTAGATTTTACCCTCTTTTTTCTCTTTCTGGTAAACAGCACTTGAATCATTAAACATATAGAAAAAAGAAAATGCATATTTAAGGGTTTTTTTCCCCTCTCTTACTCTTTCAATTTGTTCAACAGGGCTCAGATATGAATAAAAGGAGAAGTTCGAGGTGGAATGAGATAAGGGCAAGAAATAATTTAAGCCAAAGTTCACTTGATATTTTAAAAGAAGGCTAATATCTTAGCTCTTGTCTTCAGTGGGTACATGTTAAAAATTAAAAAAAAGAAAAGAAAAAGAAAACCCAAGCACTTATTACCTAAATACAGATTTTGTGGGTATTTTGGAGGTTCTGTATGTTAACAGAGTAATAAAGCTATGAAAGTGACCCATACAAAAATCAAAGCATAAGAGTATTATTAGTAGTTGTTTCTGAAAAAGCTGTATCCCAAATATGCTGAAGAGGTCATGTTATAGATATCATAGGACCAAACCTCTCTTACTCTAACATTAACAGTAAAGAACTGAACAGATGCAATGGAGAAAGCATTTTTCTTGTGAATTACTGGTTTATATTTTGATTTTGTTAGGAGGGTTCTTTTCCTTGTATGATTCTATTTTCTTTTGCAGAATAACATAATTAACTGGAATAGTATTTTCTCATTTAGTTCTCCTAATGAAGTCTACTTTTAGTAGGGAAGGCAAGGAGGGTCAAGAATTATATAATCAGCTTGACATCACTGAGTTGTCAGGAAAAGTTAGTTGTAGATTTAAGTATTCTTTGATCAAACATGAGATTATTCAGGCATAAACCTGTGGGTTGTTTTAATTTAACTGATATTTTCTGTCTCATTTGAATAATCCAAATTGGCATATTTTAGGGGTTTTTTAAAGGAGAAAGACTATTCCTGAAGCTCCTTGCTTGATATAGAAACCATCAGTGATGTGAAGCAACTCTGTTAGCATAAAGTGACTCTGGTATATAGAGACACTGTCCTGTCTATATGGGTATTTCTTATGACAGCCAGGGATCAACTGTACTTCCTAGGCAAGCTAGAACCAAATTGCATTATACAGACCTTTCTTAGACAATCAGGAAGATGTTTTCTTCAATGAGATTAGTTTAACAATTTCAATTGCAATGCCCGTTTAGGCCTTTACTACAGATCTCGTTTTGGACTCAGTGCTTTTATTTGCACTTTTGAACATGGAACACAACAGGCAGCTCCAGCATCTGTTCCTGATAGGGACATCAGAGAGGGAAAGAGCAGCTGAGGGGGAGTGAAAGTGTTTGCTTGAGAGCTGCCTGGTATGGTACACTGCCAAATTCTCTCCTCAAGGGTTAATGGTCTTAAATTCAAAATGCTCATCAAATCCAAACACATTTTAGACACCCTCTGATATCTGAGAGCCTCAGCAAATGCTGCCTTTGCATAAGACAAAATGTCCTTTCACAGAAACAAAAGGAATTTTAGCGCTTTCCCTGGTAGCTGAGGTGATGTCGGCAATAATAGACCACGAAATGAATTAGCTGTGATAAGCACTGCAGTTGCCTGGAGCAGCTCAATTAGCCTTTTGCCTTTGGAGGAGAAAGGTTTATAGTACTAGATAGAGCCTCAGACCAGGCTGTGTCTGACTTTTGTCTTCTTTGCGCCTTTTACCTGACACCAGAATCAGACAGCCACTAGATCTGGGGATTTTTTTTGAGTTTGTTTTGTTTTGGTTTTTTTGTTTTTGTTTTTTACATGAGTACTCAGAGCAAACAAAATCTTGAGCCTCTTTCCAGGCAGTTCATCAGTGCCTGCAAAAGCACTGGTGGTAGGGAAACAAAGGTTTTTACCACTCACATATGTAAGTCAAGGCTGGATCCCGTTAAAGGAGGTGTTTTACAAAAGAGCAGAAGCTATGCTTGCTTCTCTGACCTTGTTCTGCCAAGCAAAAGTTAATATATTTGAGATATTGCCTGAAATAATTTAAAATCTTAGTTTTAAAATTACTTTCATGAATGAAAGTAAATTACATTTGTTGTTGCAACTCTATCAGTTGATTGGTAATTTGGAGATGAAAGAAATCCCCTTTTTGTCCATAAAAAGATATTGCAAGTATTTTTCAATGGATGTGTATCCCCTCCCCTTTTTATTTTCAAGCAGGGATAATCAGCCCATATAACTTAAACAAAATGATCATGTTGCAATGTGTGGTCTCTGTGATCCATATTTTCTGTAGAGATAAGCTGATTTGTTAATTATGCTGTCCTGTATATCATTTTATATTTAAAATATATATTTAGACATGTTGTTATTATTGTTGCTACATTTGTGGCATAGTAGAATGTCAGAAATCACTTCATTTACTGAAAACAGTAATTTTTGTCCTTTAACACTGTAATGTTTTGTCTTTTAGCAGTCCCACCTAGTAATTCACACTGAATACAGAGTCAGAAGGCTTTCAAGAGCACCTGCTTCATATCAGTTGTGAAAACACATTTCTTCCCTTCATGTAGCAAGGAAAACATTTATATTATAAGAGTGTAGAAGATATATTCTCATCACTTATTCACCAAGAATTTTATTATAGGGTTGTCAGTGTGGCTCTTGGCATTATAATTTCATATTAACAAAAACTAATTCTCATTGGTGCTTCGTGTGGAAAATTGCTGTTGCAAAGTGCTGTTTGCTGGACTGCTTGAGATGAATTCCCAACTCAGTCATGTGCCTGTCACCTCATCCAAGTGCCTGGGAGTGATAAGAATTCACATGGCCAGCTTTCCAGCATGGCCAGACCCTGCTCCTTTTATATTCATGAGGGAGAAATTGTTGGAAGGCATGCTAGGAGAATCAACATGCTGTGTACTTGGCACATTCATGGTGATTTATAATTGCTTCTTAATAAAGAAAAGCGATAGAAGGACGTTTTAAAATTCTCATCATTAAGTTGCATTAAAATGTTATAAAGCTATTCTGTCATTATTGTGTCATTTTCATATTCTTCAAAAATACCTGTAAATCTCTCCCTATCCAGTATATACTATAGTATCCAATTAGGCCTGTACATGACACCATGGGGGCTGGAAATAATTCAGAGTTTTGGGGACATTTCCTGAAGCTTTCCTCCAGATTCTGCTCAGTAAGGTTTAACTTGCAAAATTTATGTTGATCTACTACAAGGAGTTGAGGACGACACTAGCTTCCAGTATCTGTGTGGATGTGGAACCTGCTGTATTATGCAGGGTGCATTTCACAGTGATGATGTGTGAGGGGGCCCCTTTTATCAAAACTGTTCAAAGGCAAAGTGAAGACTAAACCTCAGAGGAGTGCTGCTTTCTTGCTGTCCAGAAGTAATGAGCTTCTTCTGTGGATAGCACAGACTGTAATTTGTTAAAAATAGAAATGTTGGAGGGGAAAATTTTCCAGAAGAAGGATACTACCCTTTAAGTAAAGGTGGGAAAATAAAGTACAGAAGTCGAAAGTCAAAAGTGAAAGAAAAAAGCAGTACCTGAACCTTCACAGGGGCTCAGGCTTTTGAAAATATATTAAATTTTCATACTGCTTAGTAATTTCCTCCTGCATAGAGATCTGTTGTCTCAATAACACAGGTGCAGATCATTCATCCCAGAAATATCAAGACCTTACACATGGACAGAAAATTACTTTCCGGTTATCTTTAATTGTCATCATGAGTTTTTGTCATCTTGTTTAGTTGTCACCACGAGTCATGTTGCTTCCAGTAGGCAGATCCTGCTAATATTAATCCATGATTTCCCTAAGAGGCAGTGGGTAACTGGACTGATTTCTAAGAGTGGCAGAGGACTAGTGACCTGGACATTTCTGTAAGTATTTGTGGTTTTAAGTAGATTCCCTTACTGTCTTCAAACCATCAGTTGTAAGGCACTGAAATAGGAGTGGAAGTAGGAGTGTTTAAGATTTTTACTTTTTCCTCTGCAGAAAATGAAGTTACTAACTTGATTGTGCCCTAAAGACAAAATGTAATATTTTCTTCTTAAGAGATGTATTTGTATCAGGGTATGTGTATTGCTGTCAGCTTTGCCAATTAATATTTCACCCTTCTAGAGGGAGAAGAACAATAAGAACAATACCTCTGGAGACTAAATATAAAAGATGGTTTCTCTCTATGGTTTCCTGAACAGCCAGTATGGGAAATTGTGAGAGAAAGAAGAAGAGAGCAGAAGAAACACAGCTCTTCAACTGCATGCTGTCGACAGAATGTACAGCTACCACATTTCAGGTATTCCTGTACACTCACAGAGCAAAGTGGGATTAGCCTTATCTTTCTGATAAGGAATCCTTCTTTTTTCCAGAGCATATGACAGGAATTTGACCCTGCTTATAGGACTTTAAAAAGGAGCTTAATAGACATCTAGGAAGCTGTAAGCTACTATTCCTGAGTACTGATAACCATTGTGGAATACTGTGTTAATGGTATTTTGGTAGTGTCTTCTTTAAAATCTGACTCTGAGCATCTCTTTGGAGCAGTTCATTAGTATCTCAAAATATTTTGGTTTCTGGGGACAGGAAGCATTATAGTAGTCTGGAGCATATTAATATCTTTCCACACCTTGGATTCCTTTTTAAATGTTTTTATGAAGGACAGTAAGCATGCACTCTACTTTAAGGAGCAAATACAATTACAGGTAGGTATTTATTAATATACAATATCTGCATTTTCAAAGAGATCATGACATTCTTGCTATGACTATTGCATTTTAATACAGGAGTTCCCATTCTGTAGCCTCCTGCCATGTGCTTAGCTTGAAGAGAAATCTTTTCCTCCAGAAGACAGTTTAGAGCTTCAGAAAGCCTTTCTCTCTGCACTTGACCACACAGGAAAATAAATGGGAGACTAATGTCCTTTAGTGTACATTAGACTGCAGGAATGTTGCCATAATGGACCATTTGAGTCTAGCTCCGAATCCTTTCAAAAGCCATGCTTGTAGCTGTGAATAGTGCTCTTCTGTGGTATTTGTGCTGAAAGGCTCTCCAAAAACTCGCATACTAAGCCAGTCCTTGAAGCTGAGCTGCATGCTGTAGTAGCCAGAAAGGAGACTTACTGATCAGTGAAGATGGAATGCCAGCTGACCTTTCTAGGCTGACAGAGAAATGCTGATTTTGGCTCTATGGTTTTGAAGCCTCTTATTGCTGAGAAAAAGTGTCATCACTGATTGCTCCATGGAGTAACCCTGGCTTATTCCTGACATTAATCTGCTGACATGACTAGAGTTTAGGCTTTGCTTTCTGTCAGCTGTACTTTCTTCTTTGAATAATAGCAGCATCTGGAAGTTTTTCTGGAGGTTTCTTCACATTTTCCTTTTATTTAATTTCTACATGAATTAATGAATATAAGCCACACTGTCCCTATGCAACCTCCTTGCCTTTATTTCCCTCTCTCCCTGCCTCATGGGCCTTGCTCATGACCATGATGAGTTGTGATATGCACATCAAGAGGTCCCAGGAGGCCTTTTACCCCTGAGGACTCCCTGCAAAGGTGAATAATATCCAGGGATGATCTGATAACATAAGACACATAATTCAATTTATGACAGAATTTCAAATTGACTTTTCATATTCAAGGCAGGGTTTCTTGAGTGTTTCAAAAAATCCTCTGAGATTGTCAGTAATCTTTACATGAACAATATATATAAATATACTGTGTCTGTGAGCAATTTTAAGTTTCACAGCTGAAGCACAAAGGCACTTCAGTTTTCTATCATTGTTTCCAATTTAAGAATCTCAGTAACAAAACCCTCTAATTTAGTCACCCACAAACCAGCAATCACTACATCAATGAGGCTGTTACAGCTAGAAGTGAGCTAAATTTTAGAGAAAGCACAATGAGAGAAGCCTAGAGATCAGTGTTACTTTAGTTTCTGAAATATGTAATCTGAGATAAAGCATATCAGGAATGGAAGGAGCTACGTCAAATGTACAGTGATAAATTTACAGGAGATAACTTAAGATATTAGGAGCAAAGTGCATTACAATTGCATCAAGACCTTCCTAAGAACCTAAAATCAAAAGGGGTCATACAAAAGGTAGAAATAAGGACCCTAATTACAGTAATTTCACAATTATAAGCCACACCTGATTATAAGCTGCACATCTGGGTAGCCAGGTAGACCATGGGATTTGCCCACATATAAGCCACACCTGAATATAAACCACATCTTTATTTTTTTTTTAAGCGAGAATCAATGTGCAACAAAGTAACGAGTTAGTAACAGAATCGCGCCAGCACGGGGTTTGGTGTCAGGTGCTCAAGTTGCAAACAGTTTTCATAGACCAGCAAAGCCTTTAAATGCAGCCCCAGGCGCCCTCCCGGCCGACTCTCACTTCCAGGTTGGCATTTTGCTGGGATTTGTCCATAGATAAGCCGCACCTGATGATTAGCAGCACTTCTGGGGTAGGCTGGATTCTTCAATGAAAAAGGGGCAGCTTATAATCGTGAAATTACTGTATATATGAGTTTAATAGGAATTAACGAAGTTCAGAGGGTAAGCTGTTAACATTATTTTGGAACATAAAGGTAGGAAGATTATGCAAGGTAAAATAAATACATGAGAAGCAAAAGAAGGGCAAAGTAAAAGTTCATCACCTAACAGGCAATTCACAGAGTCCTGAAGTGTTGTTCACTGATCAGACACTTAACTACATTACATTTAATGTGAAAATAGGAGCATGACCAAGTTAAAAATGTCTGGATAATTTAAGTGAAATTGAACCCATTAAGCCCTAATGGCATTCCATTTCACTCCTTTAAAAATTATTTTTAAAATCTCTGAAATGTGCTGTTCAAAAACTCGGGCAGAGATGGGCAGATCCCATGTAAGAAAAGCAGATATAATACCTACCTTTAAAAAAAAAATCCAGCCACAAACAGGGAATTACGGATTATTCAGTGCAACACCAGTTCCTGGAAATTATTCTGGAATAGGTGGTTAGGTAACCAATTTAGAAGTGCCTGGAGCATATTAAAATGGTAAAAACAGCTGACAGATTTGACAAGAATGAATTGTATTGACCCTGCTCTCTGCCGACAAGTTATCTGGCCTTAGCTGAATAAAAAGGACAGCCTTTTGGCCAAAGGACAATGAAACAGTGGGGGAGAGCACTGACTGATGCTGCTGTAGTTTTTCTCTTTTTTCTAGAGGATTTTTAAAAACAAGTTGAGCACACTACCGTGAAAGTTATCATCATCCTTGCTCATTCTTCAGGGTAGGGTATTGTACTAGAAGAGCTCCAAGATCTTTTCCAGGCATGGAGTATTACATAGGCAGTGTTTGTTTAGGTCCCCTTTGCCCCATGACTTGCATTACATGTTTTCTGCCCTGAATACAGGCTACTGAAGATTGTCTGGGATTATACATAAACTCTTTTAATTAAAATTGATCCGAAATTGGAATTTCATTTTTCTTTGTAACCTTTAGCAGAAAGCAAGCAGTAATTTTCCCCAGAAGTTTGTTTTGATTTTGCTCCTTAAGTTTATACAAATGGTATTTCTGAAATCTGGTCTTTCTCAACAGTACCTCTGAAATAAATGTAATTATATAGGAGGACTGATTAATTTGTTGGGGGACAAAATGTGGCCAATCCATTGCAGAAGGGAATGTAATTTTTTCCTGAAACTGCCTTGCACTAAACATGATCATATTGGGAATATCTTGCTGCTGCTTTCAAAGCAGCTCCACACACAGTGTATTTTAGGTACCACTTTCCAAATATTTCCAGGTCACTGGACCACAATATTGCCTTAGCTGTGAATGCTGATCGTTCAAGATGAGTCTGGCTCGGATACACAGTTTCTGAGAGTAGGTTTGGATTAGAAATCAGGGAGAAATTCTTTACTTTGAGGGTGGTAAGTTACTGGAACAGGTTGTCCAGAGATGCTGTGGGTGCCCCATCCCTGGAAGTGTTCAAGGACAGGCTGGGTGAGGCTCTGACCTAGTGTAGTAAAAGGTGTTACTGCTTGTGATAGGCAGGTTGGAACTAGATAATCTTCAAGGCCCCTTCTAACTCAAGCCATTCAATGGTTTTATGATTATATGACAATCTGTGTTCCTGAGGCTGAAAGTCACCTACATTTATGCATATTGGAGGGATGCTTCAGACAGAGAACTCATACTGTGAGAGGTGTTTTGCTTCACTGAGCAGCATCTCACAAAATATTCCAACTGCCTCTTGTATTTCACAGATGTAATTTCCATTCTATTATCTTTTCTCCTACACATTATTCTAAAAGAGTTACACAAGGAGAGAAATCTCATCACAATGAGAAAACTACTTGTGATCAATATAATGTGTGCACTGATTAAGGTCCCTGTGGAGTCCTCAACTTCATGTCATTTCTCTGAAAACTAGATTTTTGCCTGTATATCTCTGCCTGTATAGCCAAGATGTGTAAAATTTAATGTAAGCTGACAACTTGTTATTAGTTACACATCTGAAGAGTCTCAAGTGGATAGGCTCTTCCTTCCCAAGTCAGTTGTGACTGAGGCTTGCTAATTGACTCAAATCTTCCTGGTGTGTGTACTCACATATTAAGGGACAAACAATGGCTAGAGCTAGGGCTTTTGAGTCATATCATGCCAAAACAATTTTCATTAAAGCCACCTGCTATCACTATATTTCCTCAAACCCAAATCCTTATATAATAGTAAGTGCATTTCAGAGCCAGTCCCAGCTCTCTGCTCTGTTCAGCAGCTGACAGAGCTTTTGCTGTGAGCTGGAAGATGTGATTGCTGTCTTTCTGTGAAGAAACAGGGCAGCCCACAGCTCTCCCATGCCCAGAAGGAGATGGGGCACATCACTCTCCCACCAGCTATCAGACAGACACAGAGGAGGGGCTTGGAGGAGGGGGAGAGAAATAGGCTGGGAGGGAAGAGGTAGGAATGTGAAAAGGAATGAGAACAAAAAAGGCGACCAGAGGGGGCATTGCTCAAATGTGAGCTAAGCCATCTCCAGGGCACAAAAAACTGGTTGAGGTGCTTGAAAGCCTGCTGGAGCTTGGGTGTTGTTTTGCTGCACCAGCTGCAAAAGGAGCCAGTCTTGTGTTGTTTGGATGCACTGTGCAAGGATTTATAAAGTTGTTATCATCTATTTTGATTTAAGATCATTTAGCTGTGAAAATCTGAAAATGAATAACACTACATAGTAGGAAATATGTATTTCATGCTACATTTAAACATACAGAAATTGAAATGTAAATAAATAAAACTAAAAATCTGTATTTCTACGTAGCCAGCATAAAGAATTTTCATCTTGGCAGTTTTATTGTTGCAGTTTTTTCCTGTTGCAATTTATTCACCTTTTGATACATTCTTGGTAAAGATATGTTGTTTGGAGTATTTCCAAAAGAAAATTATTCTCTAGGAAAACCTTCAAGCACCTTTATTAAAGTTAGTCTCCGGTAGCCACCATCAAACCATTATGACTAAAATAAAACACATTCTCTGAGGAGTAAATCTGAAGCTGTGAGAGATATGGAATAAAATTAAATGTTTAATGATTATGATTTCATCTCTAACTCCTCAGGGAGAAAAAAGGCTGAGTAAAAGACCCACATGTGGGAAGAAGTGGAGGGAAGGTGAATAAATCAAGCAGAAGAAAAAATGTAGGGCAATTATTTTGTGGAAAGCAAGTCTTTTAATTACTATATTGAATTATGTGAGTATTTTTCTTTATTATAATCAGATGACTTTAGTAAATAAAATGAAAACAGCATATAAAGAGAAAACATTCCCAAGAAGAACTTGTATGGTATGAAACAGAAATGGGAGTAGGTGCCCACAGTTTTTATATACAACTTCAAGCATAACACAGTTTAGTTTTAAGGACTGATGTTTGCTATATATTTCCATGGGAATGCTTGGATCTGTGACGCTGGAGTACTTGAGACTTCCTTAAAAACATATGGTGTTAAAATATTCCAACCTTTTCCTCTCACCGTGGGCTAATGTTATATTCCATTCCAGGAAAAAAAACAAACAAACCAAACAAAAACAAACAGACAAAAAAACCCACCAAAACATGGCAAGACCTGGTATTTTGAGCACAAGCAACAGCAATTGGCAAGTAACTTCTGGCCTGGAGCTGAAGAGCCACAAGGTTACATTTGTCTGTATGTAGGCATTCCCCAACATTATCCTTGCATCTTTACTGTGACAATCCAGAACAAGTACACCAAATCAGTCTCTGTATCCTCTCTTTAAAAGCACCTGATGTTTTCCAAAGATTCTGAGGACATTTGAAAAATGGAGCAATTTTTCTGTCTATCCTTTGTCTTACTTTTTCTCTTGCAGACAAATTTTCAGTAAATTATACACTCAGTTCATGAAGATGCAAACTAAGATTTCAGAACAGGCTGAGTTACAAGTGTGCAAACCTAGAGTGACAGCTGCACAGCCAGTGATGTTCCTTTAGATTTTTAGGCTGGTTCAGCTGAGATCATATTCCAGTCAAACTGACATTTATTGTGCACAGAAAATGCAGGTCTCCTTCCAAAGACCTGCCACTGCACATATGAGGGATGTGTGAGCATGAGGCAGAATTCCTGCAGGATTCCTCTGCAGCACAGATTGTCAGGCATTCAAACAGTTAATTTATCACTACTTTCTGTGGCTACAATGTGCTTCCATAAGAGGAGAACATATGGTTTACAAAATACTGTCTCCACATCCCTGTGATTTCAGCTAAGGTCAAATTTTACAAATTAAATATTATCCTTCTACAAAGTGTCTGCCTTATGTCTCTTGAGATCTGGTATTTAAAAAGAAATTGGCTTATCTTAGTCCCTCAAAACATTTATCCTTTCAAAGAATGTAGGCCATGTGCACAGGACAGAGAACCATGTTTTGGGATGTGGTTCTTCAGAAAGGATTTGAGGTTCCTGGGGGAAAATCAATCATACTAAGGCATGAGAGACTGCGTATTGTCCAAGGCACTGTGCTGTCATAAACCCTTTAATTTCAAGTGGGAATCCCAAGTAAGAGCAGGACACTATGTTCCTTTGAGCCAAGAGTGTCCACTTTTGGTGTCCACTCATTGAGAGGGGTGTTAAGAAATTCAGAATAATTCAATTGAGAATAACAAAACAGAGTGTAGAAGAGAGGGAAGGAAGCAGGGGAAATCGTTTAAGAAAACCTTTAAAGGCTGTTTCCAGCAGCATAGTGTGCTTAATTTAATGAAACCAAGGTTAGGAATGTCATGAGCACATCTCAGAGAAGAATTTATTCCACCTGATCTTAGCTGATCTAGTGTCACCTAGTGTAAGTCACCTTTTCCAGGCCTCCTGTGTAACTGAAGGAAAGTGTCATCACCCCAGGATGCTTTTCCTCCAGCAGAAAACAAATGTCCCAAACAACCTGGATAAATCATTATCTGTCTCCATGGGCTACAAGGGGAAAGTAAATGATTTATTCAGCCTAGACACCTGATACTGAGACAAGTGAATTAAAAAGAGATAAATCCTCACATACACTGCATGGGAGCAAAGCTATGCAGTAGATTACAGGAGCAGGCCAGGGTTTAATGAGATCTATCTGCTAAAAGTTGAAGGTGGACTAAATCAAGCTATAAATAAAGCAAAGGGCTTTTAAAACACTGGAAAATTTACTAGATTTACTAGAAAATTCATCAAATCCTTCATGACGGATCATTTTAAAGACAAGATTTGTTGGTTTTTTTCCACAAAACACTTCAGCTCAAAAATTTTATTTTACAGAAGTCTCACATTAGCTTAGTAGTGAGATTCAACTGCCCTAAGTTAGGGATCTAATCATATATCATTTACAGCTCAAATTGGCCTCTCAGGCTGAGGTGCTTTCCTTAAAAAACATAAGCACCTTCAGAAGGTACTGTGTTCAATCCTAAAAACAGGGCAGAGAAATTGTTTACCAGAGGCACCTGCTACTTTCCATGGTTTCTAAAGAGTGTGCTGGGCAATTCACATTGATTGATACGGGACAATGAACTTCTATGTAGGTGAGATGATTTTCATACTGGATGGTTTCTCCCTGGTCTGACAGCTTGTGAAACTCTGACCAAAGTGCTGGGCAGTGCTTTCACATCCAGTCATAGTTTGTACCTATTTCTTCTCACTCATGCAGGTCTTGTCATAAAACAGCACAGAATTCCCTCAATTTCCCCAGTGCTTATAATTGTCTTTCAGTGCTCTTATATTTATACGTTGAGTATTAAAATACAATTCTGTTGAATGACCATGTGGGAACAGCAATATGTTATTTATTGATTTGATTCCAGGGCCCATTCCAAGTGAGATTAGCTTATTTACAGGTTTTTTATGGAAAGTAGAAAAAAACGAAGCTATTCAGAGTTTTCTACTCTAGAAAGTCTTGTGAAGTAGGATAAGCAGGACATTTTTATTAATGCATTCTCAACTGCAGGAGTTCATTTGAAGAATCATCAAGCCTCTGTCATAACAGCATAAGGACAAAATAATTATTATATATTACCAGTCCACCATTAGAAAAGTATTTGTACCACTTCTATCCTGAATAATTTGAGAAGGACATGTGGAAGGAATGCTCTTCCTGTCCTAGGCCTTATCCTCTACTATTCAGACCTTTGTTTAGAAGGAATCTAAAATGCCACTGCACAGTTACAGCTCACCTTAATGCATTCAGACAAAATTTCCTCTTCACTCTCCATGCATATTTCACAGACATTTTTAGAGGCACAAAACAACCTCAAAGTGCCACCTCATACCAAAAAAAAAATAGAGGCGTTTCTTCTGACTCCCGACTGATAAGAATATGACTCTTTCTGAAGTCTCCAAATTGTCCTTCATCTTAATTACATGCAAAAGTGGTTTCAGAGTTCTCCTTCTTGCAGGCTTTGAGTTCATGCATTGAATCAGTTGCAAACGTAAGAGCGAAAAGCTGGAAACCATCCCCCAGGATCAGCACCACTCTGTCTTTCCTGCAGAGATCCTCTGAGAGAAGAATTGGGTTTTGCAGAGAGAAGCTGCACAGAAGAACCACATTTATCCCTCTGCTAAAGTGCTTTATGCATCTGCAGCACTGGGACCAGATTTGCCTCTGCATGCCAATTTTTCAAAAGAAAAGCCTTGGCTTTTCCAGATTAGTGGTGGAATATGTTTCAGCAAATCAGCCAGACAAGAAGATCAGATACGCTTCCATCTGTACTGAGCCTGGACATAAACCTTAAAAAAAATCTCCCTTCACAAAAACTTCTGCACAAATTATAACCTCTATCTACTACTGAGATAAGGAACACTAAATATTGGAAGAACATGGTCAATGTACCCTGAGAAAATCTGTGATAAGCATCACAAATTTGTGAGCAGATCAGCACACGAGTTGAGGGCACCATGTCTTCAGGATGCTTGTGCTCTGTGGAACAACTTGCAGCAACAAGGCCAGGTAAATTGACTCTGCTGGCCTTATTTCTCCGTGAAGGCACTGGCAGGTTACAAAATGCAGAGGCTGAGCAATAGGGAAGAATAGAAGCATACCTGAAGTTCAGCAGAAAACCCTACCCATCTCTAGCTGATGTCTACATCTAAACTGGTTATCTAGATTCCCTGGATAGCTGGTGAACAGAAGCATTTGGCCAATACAAGTCATGTGCCCTACATGGCTCTTCTGGCTACAAAGCACATCCCTTTGACTAGATCAGGCATATACTCCTGTGAAACCTATCCCAGAGAAATTGTCTGACAGTGCAAAGCCACCAGGGAACAAAATTACCTGTGATAGAAGCATTAGGCACATCTTCTATTCTGTGTGCACAATTGTAGCTGAAACACAGTGTGGCCTCTTTATAGTTAAAGAGGTGGTTTAATCCTGCTCAGCACATGCATCTCTCTGATTTGAGGCTTGTCCACAGGATCAGACTTTGGCAGTGACATTTATGAGGCTACATTCAGCCATATTTAGAGTTCTAGAGGGAAGTGCTTACAATAAAAAACACAGATGTTCATCACAAAATATGGTTTCATCAACCAGAACACATTACAAAAATATACAAGGTCTTTAAATTGCAGAAAATCATATGTATCTCAGAGCTGAAGGAAAGTTCTCATGGTAGAGAATATTCCAAACTGTATAACCTATGAAGACTCCACTGTTACCTGAACTTGACATTTTTGCTTGTTTTCTTTTTGTTCTTTTTGCGCAAATCAGGCAGCTGACAAAAATGTCAGTTCCTTCCAGTTGCTGTGAGAGTCTGGGGAAATGCATGCATGTGGAACTGGTTTACTGTTCTCTCAATTACAACAACATTTTATTTTTGTATGTGCGTGTGAAAATAATTAATCCATCAAGAGCAAGACCAGAAGGGGACAACTTCTAAGAAGCACAAAATCCCAAGTCTGGGTTATCTTAAAGTCAAATGTATCTGAAACAATTCTCCAGAAGAACAGAATCAAATGAGGAGGAATAAAATATTATTGGCTCAAGAAGTCTTATCCATGTGTAATACAAAACTTGCTCTTTAACAAGTGGTATAAAATTTGTGATGCCTTCTTTTCAAGGAAAGTAACAGTCAGAAAACAATTTCATATTTTTAAGTGAAACTCACACATTAGGCAAATTGTTTTCACCCTAGTGGACCCAGAATCTTGGTTTTAATTGACTTCTATTCTTTACCCTAGCTTCAAATAATAGAATACTCACTGCACTGTAAACTATTGATATTGGCTACATTACTATGACATGTACTATAGCTCTGACTGACCTTTGCATAGCACATCATAAATGCACTACCTACCAGCACTGGATTTGTCAGGGAATTAGAATAGGAAAGGGATGAAGTGAGCAGGTACTGAAAGTCTGCCACACTGAGGAGTCACAATACTCATCCTCTTGCAGGGGAGATCTGGGGCTGTGCTGTGTTTGAGGAACAGCACTCCCTAGTTCAGTGCTCCCCTACAAGTAGAATCTCCCAAATCAGATGTGGATTGCTCGCTTCCTTCCCCCTCCAGTGGGAGACATAAAAGACAGAGATTACGGGCTGAGATAAGAACAATTTTCTGAAAACAGCAATGAGATAAAAAAATGAACTGTAAGAGCAACAATACAATAGCAACAGTGCAAAAAGAGAGGGCTATTTACAAGCAGAATGCTCACCAAGCTGAGACAATGAATAATGGTGGCTGGGCCCTACACCCAGCACATTTTGCCATGATTGGAAATGGTGCCCCTTCCTCTCAGAAGTGTGAGAGTTGTTTCCCCCACCCCAGACATGTAAGATGGTATGGGGTAACATAATGTATTTGCCATGCACACATGACTCCAAACTACCCTCTCAAGGGCTACTGAGAAAATTAACCCTGTCCTTGACTGAAACTAGGACAGCCTGCAACCCATTTTTAGAAACACATAGTTCCTGGAACTCAGCTTCTGGGTATTCAGCAGCACAATATGGGAAATGATGGAGGGTTCAACATTACCTCCAAAACCACCGTTCTGAGTGGACCATAGTTGCCTAGCAGGATGGAGGGCCCACAAACCCTAATGAAGGATGCCAGGACACTTTCCTTTCTGAGATACTGCAGATGCCTCTGATTTCAGGAGAAACGCTCCTAGTAGCTGGAGGGAAGTAGTCAGGCCTTCTCTCCTCATCTATGGCTCTGGAGGAAACAGGAAATGCATCTCCAGAACCCACAAAGACTAGCAGAGACTGACAGGAAGATCAGCCCATGGCATACTGAGCTGCTCAGCAGCTTCCTCTTTTGCATTCCAGGATACTCTCTTAACAGTGCTTTGGGGTTGCCATCTGGATGGACACAAATATGGATTTTAGAATGGCCACAGGTTAACATTTGGAGGAAACACTGACTTCCATGCTGTGTTTATTCTGGGGATACAGTTACTTTCTTTCCTAGTTGTTTCTGCTTCTCACACTTTTCATGGCCCCTACAGAAATGTTTTCTGGCTCTGCAATACTGTCAGTAGGCAGTACTCATTGTACTTATGTTGTCATTTTTTTCAAGCACAGATAGAAAGTCAGCAATGTCACAGGATTTGCATACAGCTTGCTCGTCAAGATTAGCCTTTAATAGAATTACAAAATGACTGACATGCAGGAACTGATTAGAGGGAACATGAAAATATATCCACCAAATGCACAGGTCAGTCACTGCAATTTGATAGAGGCCAAACATTACAGTGCAGTGCCAAGTTCATATGATTCACAGCTAATTCAATGAAACCTCTTACACACAGGCGAGTTACAATCACCCAACAAGAATTTCCTGACATTTCTGTCTTTTTCTCTCAGTAGTCTTCAATATCTGTTTAATATTCCAGCTACACAACATTTAAATAGCTTTCAAATAGCCTCCCCGTTCTCAAAGCAAAGATTTTCGGCCTTCTCATGCCTTAAACTAAGGTAATTGAATTGTCACCTTTCTCACAGTCTCAGCACATCCTGTTTGTCTTTGTCCAGCTACAAAGACAGCAAGGAACACCATGGGCTCATTAATTCTCTTTCCATCTCTCAACCAAAAGAGCAGTCACTGAGCAGATGTAACCAGCAATGTACCCTCTTGATGTACAGAGTCTATTGCTGATTTGGTGCTGGTGAAATGTTGTTTCCTAGGAGCTGAGCAACCCTGCTGGTACAACAGAATTTTACAAGTGTCATTTTTTAGTCGCCCCCAAATAACTCCTATCACAAATATTCATTCAATCAAGTCATTAGGTTCTGAAAAAAAGAAAAAAAGTAAGTATTTTGACTGTGTAGTACTAGAGTTAATGTTGAGAGAAGGTTTTTAAACAAGTATTTCTGATTTCATAGCAGCGACCAATGTCTTCCACTATTATGACCACTAATATATTTTGACTACCATGCCTCATTTGCACCAACCTTAAGTTCATAACTGAAATACAAAGCAGGAAACAGCTAATATTTGAATGAATTCTTGGGCTCTGTATCAGCAATTTCATGTTTCCTTCAGTCACTGCTAAATGACCATTCCTCAGTTCCAAACGAAAGCTCATATAAAGATACTGTTGATGCTGACAGCTTCTTTTCACATTAAATGTATTTCAGCTACAACTCTGTCAATTTAGACACCATGGACAGATCTTTATAACCTAATGTCCACACATCTCAACCCATTGTTCCCTGTATCCTGCTGACCAAACAAGGGTAATCAACCATCTCTGTGCAGAGGGACAGAGTAGACTCTGTGAATGTCAGGGACTGTAAGCAGGTAAGTTAACAATATGCTTCTGCTAATTCTTCAGGAATTATTTTTTAATTATTTAATATTATCTCAATGATTCTAATCTCATTACTGTTAGCCATGGTTGTTAGTAACTTGCTGTTGCCTTATCTCATTATCTGCTTTGCTGCAGTACCAAGACAAAGATTTGCCTCATCTAATTTGCATGTTCATCATGCAGTCTAAGCTAATCAGCTAGGATTTTCCATAACCAGTGAAGTATATCTGAAATACATATCGAAGGATCTTCAAAAAACTTGCTCTGCAATGGTGTCTGTTTCTCTTCCCTTATATGAAAGACATTAAATTACTGTCTTTGATAGCCTAGTTCCCCTGTGTGTTCCTAATTTAGCTTTGACAGCTAGAGTTAGGCAAGACAGATTCCATGTTAAATTGCCTTTTAGTCTTACATTCAGTGACCTATTATAATTAGCATATGTAATATAAGCTCTTCCTGATTCCTTCTAAAACTATTTATTTTAAGCCATGTGTTGCTTGGTTAATTCATACATCAGAATTGGTCTTTCAGAGCTGTGCCACTTTGCAGAAACAATGGAAATGGAGAACAATGTGTAAGGCAGATTCTGTGACTATAAGATGAAACAAAAATGTGCATTAACCAACTTTGCCCAGGAAGGCCAAGTGAAAATACAGGGTAAACACCTGTGTAGAAAAATTATTCCAAGGGTGACCACCATGAGCCAAACTCCCCATTCTCTCTCATTCAATTCCTCTCATCAATCAATTCTTCAGAATACAATTTTATAAGAAATGTTTTCACAGTATATTTATTTCCAGAGTCCCTTTATTGCAAGGATTTGTTTTCTCATATTTACTGCTTTGAGTTTAATCACTGAGTAGAACATGGGCATTTCTAACTATGGAGGTAGCAAGGATCCCTGCTAGATCCATCTTTTATTAACCCATCAACACAGAAGGGATGAAGAGTACCCCAAACCAGTCCAGCCCCAGTCTCCCCAACTCCAGGCAGCCAAGGGGAGAAGATCAATAGCAAGTCAAGCAAAACACACAGATGACCTGTGGACAAAGCACATTTAACAGAATTTTTGCATTCCTCCATACCTCTATCCAGGACAACTTTGCATCTATCTTGGCTCAAACTGGATGTAAATGCAATATTTTTTAAAATATCATCATTGCATTACTTGAAGGGACACAGTAAAAACAGATTAAGACTATGCTGGGTCTAGAGGATATGGGGTGATTAGGACCTATGGTCTTCGTGCAAGACTTTACCCCGTATTATAAATATACAATTCCTGTTGTAAATAGCAAAGTTAAACACGTTCTTTGCAAACTCTGCAGCTGACCATGGAAAGGTCAGCCATGTGTGCAGTGGGTCTTAGTGAAAGGTTACAAGAGATTTAAATAACAATGACCTTTAGTGTGGTCCACTCCATTCCTCCCTTTGGAAAATGCACACTAAGTCCCTCTGGCCGAACCTCTTCCCATCCTCCCTGTGTGCAGAGAGAGCAGGATCAAGGGTCAATGCACTTTGCTAAGTGGCTCTTTGCTAAGACAGTGCTCCAAGAGGTATCCCCTTCCAGTACAGGCAGACAGGAGGCAGAGATCCCAGCTGGGTCACATTGGGTCCATAAGTACATTACAGACATAGCCAGTCTATCTTTCTTAATACTTTTCTGGGTTTAAGTATTTTTTTTTGTTAGTTTTTTTTATTCAAAGTGTATATACTACCTACATTCATCAAGGCTCTGAAACACAAAAGTTTCCATACACACGTGGAAAGATAGGGTGTTTAAACTTATGGGACTTTACCTCATGCTCTGCAGTTAATCATGCCTCAGGTTAAACTCCTTAAAATCTAACACAAGTTTAAGAATAGAAATTGTAAATTCATATGTTACTACTTCAGGATTGAGACCCAATTCATTGATGGTTATTAGTCATATTTTATCATATATGAGGAACTAGCCGTAGCAGTGCACATTAACCTATAAATAACAAAGTGATAAAATCAAAATAAATTTAAAATATTTTCCAAATTGTATTGTAATCAGTGAGTCCCAGGAAATTTCACTTTGCTGATAAGAAAATGTCAGTAATAGGGAGCATGGACTCAGCTGTAGATCTCATATAAGTCCCATCCCACTGCCAGCTGGTGACAGAAGAGTCATTTGTCCTTATGGCCCACACTCAGACAGTAAACACATGGCTACCACACATGACACATGAATCAGCTGGTCATGGATTTTGATTTCACTGTACTAGAGGGAAGGAAACTTATGCTCTTTCTATGAACTCTTCTCAGCAGCAGAGAGAGCCACCTCCCATGCTATCACTGCTAGACAATTTTTTTTATTGAGAAAGCCTCTCAGAGATAAACAACTTTGCTATTAGTGCAGTGCAATGAAAATAAAGTCCATGGCAGATGGCTGCCAGTGAGTCCTGTTCAGAAACTTCAGATGAAAAGGGAATGGCAGAGAGACACATGTGTAAAACAGAAATTGGTGAAAATGAACAATGTTATGAATTCACCACTGTCTTACAGACTCCTTTAACCATGGAAAACTCAAAACAATTGCAGATTTGCCCCTTTCTGTTTCCTGCACTCTAAAATTTTAGTGTAAGTCTATTGTACATACAAAATACACTTTTTACTTCAGTAAATACAGTAATTTCGCACTCATAAGCTGCACCTGGTTATAAGCCACACTTTTTTAAAAAAAAAAGCAAGGATCCATGTGCAACAAAGTAACGAGTTAGTAACAGAATCGCAAGAGCACAAGGTTTGATGTCAGGTGCTCAATTTGCAAACAGTTTTCACAGACCAGCGAAGCCTTTAAACGCAGCCCCAGGTGCTCTCCCCATGCTGTGGGTCCTGGCACTCCCACCCCTGGCACTGGCTGCCGTGGCTCCCTGCCTGCTCAGCAGGGGCTCTCCATGCCGCTCAAAAGCAGCATCTCGCCGGCGAAGCCGACTCGGCAGGCTTGCCGCGTGAAGGTGGTGAAGCCGGCCTGGCCATGTGAAGGCAGCAGCGGCTTGCCGCCCGCTCACCAGTGGCTCCGGCTCGCCACCCACCTGGCAGCGGCTCCACGGAGGATCTGCAGCAGCTCTTTCCCTGGCTGACTCACACTTCCAGGTTGGCATTTTGCCGGAATTTGTCCATAAATAAACTGCACTTGGTGATTAGCTGCACTACTGGGATCGGCTTGATTCTCCAGTGAAATAGGTGCAGCTTGTCAGTGTGAAATTACTGTAATTTCAATGTAGAAGTTGATAAACATGAAATAAAAGTATACCATGATATGCCTCCTGCATTGGAAATGAAATAGTAGAGGAAAGTTTTTTCATTATTATTCTTAGAGCCTGTTGTAGAGTTATTGTAAGAAATAATTACTGTCATCTTAAACACTAGGGATGAGTTTTAGAGTCATGTTCTTTGGACATATATTTTAAGTAAGAGGTCTGAAATTGTAGTAAAATGAAAAAATAACTATTTTTGCAAGCATCTCACACGAAGAGAGACTAGTTTCATTGAAGATTAGCGTCTTTTATTGATCCATTTTATATTTAATTGAAAACAAGAGCCAGTTACCTCTGCTATATGGACTTCATGAAGGACAAGAATATATGATTTAATATTGATATGTGTCCCTATGTACATTTAAGTGCTGAGTTTATTTCACTGTTTTACTATCTGCTGTCTCAATGTTCCCACCAGAAATGGTCAGCCCAGCCAAAAGCTGCCTGTGATAGAAATTGAAGAGTCCCAGGCTAATAGCATACTGTGTATCAACACATTCTCTTTTATCAGCTTTAAAATTGATTTTTTTCCAATTTCAGAGTAAGTTGCCTTGTTCTTCTACTATGGAGCTGAATAGAAGTGCTATTTTTGTACCACGTTATGTAATTTTGTCTAATATCTTCATTAAACTAGATCAGTCCTACTCTTTTCAGGATCTATTATCTCCATATTCCATTAAAACCTGCAATTTTAATTGCATTTGTCAAATAAATTTGTAGATACTGATCAAAGGTCTCTTAGAACATCTCTTCTTTCTGTAACTCCACCTTCCAGCATTGAGGAAAGAAAAAGCACATGACAAGATCTAGGAGTATTGCTCCTTCATTTCCCTCTTTATCACCCCCTCTAGCTTTGTGGTGGGGAAATCCCACCAAAATATCCTAGTTACTCCACTGACTTCTTATATTTTTATGAGAACACAACAGGATTTGGAGAGACCTTCCTTGCACGTGGCCGGCCATCTGACATCTTATATCCCCTGTGGGGATGCCATCAGCCTGAGCTGTGGCACTGAGCATCATAACCCACTTCTAGCTCCAGAACCCTGCCCACCAGGGAAAGGGATGGGGCAAGATTGGATGTATGGCAAAAAAAATTATGGCAGAAATTTGTGACAAATGGTATGATCATAGTCAATGACAAAAAAGTTATTGATAAAAAAATGAAGAAATGAGAATGCAAGATAGATAATTAGGTGTAAAAAAAAAAAATACAAGATCCATACTGCAAAAAGTAATATATATATTTACAGAGAACAGTTTATTTCTCACAAAGCACTGCATTCTTGCCATAACTATTTTATTAAAATTTATTTAAGTAATAGAGATGCCCAGACCAACTTCAAACTACATACTATGCTGTTCAGTTACCGCTTGTTTTGAGGGCTCAAGTTGGAGAACATCAAAGCGGAGTCAATGCCACAGATACAGGGTCTCTGCTGGTTGAGTTTCAAATAAAGAACAAAATAAAGAGTAGGAGTGCCTGCAAGTCCCCACTACACCAAAAGGCACAAGTTTAATGACCCAAACCAGAATGATGTTAAAAATGGACTGATGGGAAAAAGTACATATCTTTCAGGAAGACCTTTCATGAAATTTTTTTTTCATCAAAATTTGTATGTGGTTTTCCCTCCTAGTGCTATCCCAAATCCTATAAAAGCTGGAAAAGATGACTGACTGTCCTTCCTCTGTCACTGATGTTTTCCTTATATCAGGGCATTGTCTATTTTTTTTTAACCATTACTAAAACAAATGATGCAAATTAAGCCAAAACTTCAAGGTAAAATTTTTATTCATCTTATCAGGGAAAGTTATCAAGCCACTTCTTTTTCCCTCCAAGAAAGCAGGACTGTTGATGCTACAGCTCTATCGGTGAATCATTACTGCTTCACCTTTGATTATAATATCTTCAAAATCAGTGCTACTGTTTTTCTACCAACTACTTGCATACTAGCAGGGGTTTGTGAGGAAATTTTCTGTGCCTTTCTCCCTTCTCAGTTGTTAATCTAAGTGTAGCATCTTTTAGTCTTTGTGACAGTATGGAGTGCTAGCACCTAATGTGATCAGCTAAGATAGCAGTCTATGTTTTAAACTCACTAGATGTAGATGTAGAAGAAGAGATTACAGGCAACCTTGCTCTGGTAAGTCACAGTTGTACTAATTACCAAAGAGGAGGAACAGCCTTCCCCTTAATGGATTGGAGCTGTGACTAACAAAGATAAGTGTGATAAAAGGGGTGAGTTGGCTGG